>OW285236.1:22395816-23595816 GCA_935421215.2 Melolontha melolontha | reverse complement strand
ATTTCCTCGAATTTGGTATTTGGTTATGTTTATCGTGTTTATGTGTCTAATGAAACTAATATTTACTGCTTCAGTAATCCTATCTTGTTACTACTTTGAAGTTAATTCGCTTTACTGATTCGTTGCTTCGTGTAGTTGAAACGAAGATAAATAAATAGATAAATGCTTAGGTACTGGTACATTTAAGATACTTAATTATCCGAATTTCTAGTGAGCTTACTTTTGATAACGTTTCCCGTTTACCCTTAAAAATATTCGCACACTTAAGAATTCGTGAATGTTTGTAGCATGTTTTAACCTAAAGCTTAAGTACTATAATTATAGCTCCACGTTGATGGGGCCAATATTTGTATAGATTGTCTCACTAAGTTGGAACCATATGGAAAACTTTTTTATTATTAATTTTAGGCAAAAAGTTATTCTTCATAGAAAGTTGTGCATGTTGTAAAATTTAAAATACAATCATCAGATATTAAATTTTTTCAGTCGTATACGCGGTTTGTCAAAAAATATTAATTTTACTCAAGAAGTTAGAAGGGACTTCCCCGCCCGACATACTTCAATACAATACTATTAAAGTAATTCCCCAACGGGCCAACAGGCGAATCACCCGATCACCTCATATGATATCATATAAATCATAATATTGTTGTACGAAAGTATAAATATGCTTATTAGGATTTACTTTTTTCGTTTATTATTCTACCAGCGACAAGTTTACGCTGGTTACGTCATTTAACTTTAAAAGTCAATTATCTGAAAAAGTTATTTTAAATGGCGGGAGACTTTGTTCAACATAAAAAAAACCAGTGATACGTCGTCAGCGTGGAGTTATTTTTTAGTTGCGAAAGCCAGGAATAGTGCTAAATGTAAGCGATGCCCTGCCATTCTCAAGACTTTGGGTTGATCGACTAAGGGATTACATACACATTTGTCATCAAAACATAACATTAAGATTTTAGCTGTTAGTGTTTTAGTTAATCGTTTAACAGCTTCAACAAGTCAAGATTCTGAAAATCTGAACACAACACCGCCGCCAGCTAAACGAAAGTTAGAGGATTATTTTACTAAAAATGCCGACGATAGCCTGGATGATGTTTTGGCAGGAATTATTGCATTAGATGGATTTCCATTCAGTATATTCATAGCTTTAGACGATTTGAGGAAATTGATCTTAGCGAAATACACGGATTTACTAAAATCAGCTGTCACAATTCCAAAGCATGTTATGAATTACAGTGAAAAAATCAAAAAGCAAGTAACTGCAGAATTAAAACATTTTAAAAGTGCAGGTGAAAGATTCCGTCTTTCTTTTGACGAGTGGACATCAACGTCCAATAAACGATACATGGCTGTCAACGTTTATTCATATAAAAAAATTTGGAGCTTAGGATTCGTTCCTATTCATGGAAGTATGACGGCTGAAAATTGTCTTCGTATATTGAAAGAGCGTCTAAGTAAATTTGATATTTCCCTGGAAACTGATATCGTGGCTACTGTAACCGATGGACCGAACGTGAGGTGGGACAGCTTGTTTGCACTGAACAACAACTTTGTCTCGCACATGGTATCAATTTGGCCGTCTGTGATGTGCTTTATAAAATAAAGAATTATTTTCAAAACAGCCCTACCTCAAACTCAGATGATACTATAAATGAACCAGCTGTGACTGCTGATTATATGAACGATAGCGTTGATGATGACAATTTAGAAGACTTAGACTGTCCAGAATCAGGTTTAATCTTGGCGTCACAAAATGAACTTGCGCTAGAACACATACCAGAGTTAACGAAAGATGAAAACATTAATGAGCTGATAAAGAAAATCCGCAAAGTTGTAGTGTATTTCAAAAGATCATCATTGAAAAATGAAACAGTACTTCAAAAATATGTGAAGATTGAACTGTAAAACCAGGTGGAATAGTCTCTTTAACCATGCTGGAACGATTTTCTCTTTCAAAAACCTACATTCAAAAAGCTTTTATAGATCTCAATCATCCAATCCGTTTAGAAGATGCTGATTTTGACTTGGTGAATAAAATTGTTGATGTGTTGACGCCAATTAAATTAACATTAGAAACAATCTGTCGACGAGATGCTAATTTATGCACAGCTGATGCCGCTTTGAAATTTCTTATAAAACAATTGTTTAGCAAAAACTCAGCACTCGCCAATAAAATGAAAACATCCTTAGTGGAACGTTCAAACCAACGACGAAATGATGATTTAATTGGTATGTTGAATTATTTACAAAATCCACGAAAAGATGATGAAAATCAGTTATTATCGGATTTGGAATGGCTTGACTTATTTCTAGTTCCTGCACAGACTTTAGTGAGGGCGCAAATAAAGAGTATTGTTAAAAGACTAAATAGTCGAGATGACACGGAAGAGGAAGAAATGTCAGGGTCACAAACAGATGGTGAGCCTAGGCAACAAACTCCCCAACCCCAATTGACACTAAAGGAAAAGTTACAGCTGGAAACTAATAAGAGCATGGAATCCCTAGACCCTGAAGTACAAAATGAATCGGGGTTGGTAAATAGTATTAGACGCGAAATGAGCCTGTTCGAAACAGGCGAAGTTCGTGGATATCACTTAGAATTAGCATATAAATATCTATTGTATATTGGTCTAACCAGTGTAGAAGCTGAGCGAGCGTTTTCAGCTGCTGCTTATGTTGGCAATAAACTACGAAGTAGGCTTCGAAGTCAAACATTGGATGCTTTGATATTTCTGCGATTGTATTTTCGAAATCCTAAATAGTTTTTTGTATTGCCTTTTTTGTTGCTTATTTTAGTATATTGTGTATTGTGTTGTGCAACAATATTAACAAATAATTTTTAAGAAATTACTTAATTTTTTTTTTCATTTGAGCCCAATTAGAAACCACATAGTCTAAGCCCGGGATCCCGGGTCTACGCTTAAAAAATCCCGTAATCCCGGGATTGAAAAACATGCTCGGGATTGTATTCTCTACTCAGTACATAGAATGTTAGGAAATATCTTGAACATATTGCTATGGATTTTTTCTAAAATAATATTTAAAAAATAATTTAAAATAAATGTACAATTATTGTGAGATAAAGTGTATATTCAAGATGTTATATAAATCTATTTAAATTTAACGAGAGAAAAACTTGTTTTTTCCGATGTCGATCTCTCGAGAGGCCTATGCAAATTCAAGGAGACGAATTTAATATCTCGTACTAGAAGGTAGCTTGGTGTGATATAATTAATTATATTGAATTAATTCGGTTATTTGATTAAAAGTGTTTGATTGATGCATTAGAGTTGTGGAGATAAATTCTCGTAATAGTTTTTGATGTATAAAAAGTTATAAGCACTTTCTTGCCTGTCTCCATATTTTTTTTATGTAAGTAAAATTATATTCATAAGACGTCTTAGTACAAAAGCTTTTAAAAGTGTATTCCAATTGTACTAAAATAAGTAGTTAAGAGTCTTAATTAGTAAGAAGATAAATAATAAAGATTATTATTAAAATTCTATGAAAAAATTATAATTGTAAAATTTTGGTCGATTGGAGTCAAGGGTATTTTTTCTTGTGCTTGATGATTGCGCATGCGTTAATTTTGATCGTGTATCTTATTATACAGTGTGGTTCTCTGGGGAGAAATTAAAAATAAACTTTATTATTTTAGATAAGTTTGATCGGAGTAATTAAGAGGAAGTTTTTTCATTCACTCAGCTGTCAATATTACAGTGAATATTTTTACCTCATGTATTATTGTAAAATACAGAATCTTTATACTGTAAAAAGATAGTTTTTTTTCCTTTTTTTTAATTCTTGTATTAAATATTCAGTTTAAATTTTATCCTGCTTTTGTTTTATTTGCCACATCAATATTGCTGTTCAAGCTCTATACATATAAAATAAGTAAATAAAAAAATTGTGAACTATTCACTGGCGCCAGACTTATTTTAGAAATAACACGACTTTCCGAATTGGAACCCGAGAAGTTAGAAGTCTCATTTTTGAAAATTCTCCGGCTGAGGAACCTAGTTGGGAAAACTAGTTGTGGGTGGTGGCGCTTTAACTACAAACCACTATTCATAGCAATATGTTCCATGGAAAAGTTATTCACAGATATTCAGATCTTTTTGGCCTGCTAGACTTAACCCCCCTTGATTACTGCTTATGGGGTTACTTGAAACAAGAAGTTTACCAAAAAGGGCCGTTTCAAGATGTTAACCATTTGGAGAGGGTAATTTTAGAAACATTCCAGGAAATTTCTACACAAATTATAAGGAATGTATTACGTGAATTTACTAATAGTATGATTAAATGTATTAAACGAAAGGGTGAATAAGTCGAGGCATTACTGCAATGAATGAAAAATAAATTTCTATTTATTTCTAGTATTATATTTGTATGTATTTTCTTATTTGCAAAATATGAATTTTACTCAAGAGTAAAGTACCCTTATATTTGACAATATTGAAAATTGTTAGAAAGAAAGGTTGAGCATAACTAAAAACTGCGTTCAAATATGCAAATACATCATTTACATTGACAAATTAGGTTTTGTTATCTGTTTACTAATCTTTTTATTTTCAATGACCATTAAACACATCATAACGTTTTCGTTTCTAAATGTTTTCTAACAATTTTGCAATTTACACACATAATGCCGAATAATAAATAAATATTACTTACTAGAGCTCTATTTCGACAATAGTTAAAGAGAGGATGCAATTCTTGGCACTCCGTAATATTTAAAAATTGTAAGAATTTCATCAGCTTATAAAACTGTTCGAGACTATTATCAAGAAACGATTGGAAAGGAAGTCGTTACTGTATTAAACGCGTGCTCGTAATCAGTCAACGTAGATGACATCCCCTTAGTTTGTACCCCTAACTGCGACTCGGAAATATATTCTTACCCCACAGACTGAATGCACCCTAGGCAGTTCATTTGTAAGAAAGAAGACGGCATTGAGAAAATATTTTCACTTCTTAAAATACGGGTGGAATAAAATATCTCGGGCAATAAGATAAATTGAATAAAATACATAATTCGTTCTTTTGGTTATATAAATTATGCATTGTGATTTTTATGTAGCTGGTCAAAAAAATTTTCACACATAGGTATTTAAAAAAAAAACCTTTTGATGCTTAAAATTTCGTTCACAAAATGCAAGAGAAGAAAATATAAATTATAATTTTTATCTAAGTTTTAATTAAGACTTAGTAATGTTTTATTGCCTAATAGAAAATACATTAAAACCTGTCAATATCGGCCACCAAAAAGGAAACAATATTGGCCGCTATGTAAAGGTTGCTGGTTTTTCGTCTTACAAATAAAATACATAATTGTTTTTTAAGATTTCTTTATTTTATTAATTCAAGTAAATATATAAATACACATACTGCTGTGAACTTTGCTTTCGAATATAATTGTAGAGTGGAAATTAGAAAGGGCCTAAATGCCATTTTTAACGAAATTCAGTTAACAACATAGAATGGTTCTAAATATCATACTTTAGGTCCTGTGAAAAGCCGTCAGTGGCAAAGTTAAAATTAAATTGTCAGGAGGTAGTAATAGATGTCGCTTGGCGTATATGAGCAAGCGTTTTCATTTGATAGGTCCTAAGTCTATCACAGAATATTGCCAGTTTGTTTTAAAATCGGCAGGTGTTAGTTATGTGTTTTGTGTGTCTGTATATTAAAATGGAAGGATCTCAAAGAATAAGAAAAGGTAAAGGTAGTGGCTCATATCATACTGAACAGAAACATTTAAAATGGAATGGAAAGTCGTACAAAACGTATAAAAACAAAATGGTACCTGAAAAAACCATTCCCAAAGAGCAGGTTAGGTATACAAACATAATGTTTCCCTTTCTGGTTCTAATCTTGAAAATATGTTATATGTAGGTATCATGTAAATGCAAGCTGGGATGTAAAGATGTTACGAAAGGCGACGTTCCCTTTGGGAAAAGTTTTATTGTCAAGATGCTAAAACACAAGGGACATTTTTAATGGGTTTAATGAGTATTTGTGCTGTGCAAAGAAGGCGGCACGGTTCATATGGGGATCCGCAAAGCAGTCGACGTCAGGCCACTATAGCTTATTCCGTTCCTGATGGTACAGGAAAATTTGTTCGTTTATGTAAAAAACCTTTCCAAGACACCGTCGCTGTTAATGATAAAAGAATTCGCGTACTTATTGAGAAAAAAAAATGGGTGAAGCCTGTTATCATTATAAACGTACCAGACATGCTGCGCCAAAATATTCTGAATTTGACCGGTCGTTAGTTAAGGCTCATATTAACAGGATTCCAAGGGAAGTTGGCCATTACTCAAGATCTAAATCGGAAAAGGAGTACATTAGGCCCGACTTAAATATTCACAGACTGTTTAAAGCATTTCTGCAATTGCACCCTGATTCAATAGTCACCTATAAATTTTACAGGTCTGTTTTCATAGAGAATTTTCCCAATCTGTGTTTTCACAGACCACGTGTTGATACGTGCAGCACATGTGATAAACTTGACTGTCAAATCAAGGCCAACATTGAGTCCAGTCAATCTGCTAAAACTCAGCTGGAACTTCATCACCGCAAGGCCGAGAGAGCAAGAGAAGTGCTAAAAGAAGATATGATTGAGTCTCAGGAACCCGAAAGCATCAAGTGTTGTGTATCCATGGACCTACAACAGGTCATGTTCGTTCCATCACTGACCCACAGCGATATGTTCTACCTCTCACAGCTATCGTGCTACAACTTAGGTGTTCATATTGGCGATACGAATGAATCCTACATGTGTATGTGACACGAGGGGGTAGCGTCTCGCGGAGCTAACGAAATTGCGTCATGCATCCTCCATGTTGCTAATCAAGCACTGATTTTTAAGAACCATTTAGTAATATGGTGTGATAATAGCGGGGGCCAGAACAAGAATAGGATTTTATTATTTACCTTGATGTTTTTAGTAGCCAATGGTGTTTTTGAGACTATCGAGCAGAAATTTCTTATCAGCGGCCATAGTTTCATGCCCTGCGATAGGGACTTTGCTTTGATAGAAAAGCGTAAGAAGGTAGCTAAAGCATATGTTCCCTCGGACCTACACGCAATAGTTAAATCAGCAAGGTTACTCTCCTCCATTCAATATTGTTGACATGACAATTTCTGGCTTTTGGGACCTAAAAAAAAGCTGCGGATGCATATATTAACACCACAAAGTTAAATATAAGTAAAGCTTCAGTGATAACCATTGAAGAGGCTAATCTTCCATTTATTAAAATGAAGACCACTTTCTCTTATATTGAGGAAGGAGTGAAAGTCAATGTTTTAAAGAAAAATAAAACTTTAGCTGACCTTAGACGGGCTAACATAATCAAGCTGCCGCCAGAAAGTAAAGTGTCTGAAAATAAAAAGGTTTCTCTTCGAAGCATGATTCCCTACCTTAAGAATCCGGCACACCAACGTTTCTATAAACAGCTACTTCACATTGACGAAAATGTTTCAGAAAATCTAGAAAACGCCTGAAATTAACAATTGTTTACTAAAAAAATGTCGATGACACTTTCCAAATTTTGCACTTCTGTTTTTGTTTATATTGGTTATAGAACGTTATTTTGATAATAATTTTTGCTAATAAGTATGTTTTAAGTTTTGTACTACTTGCATATATTTAATAAACGTTGATCAAAAAATTTTCTATGTCTACACTTAATTTTGAACTTTGCCCGTTTTGTTTTTCGCGATTATTTCTGAATTTTGTTTTTGGCACCTACGCCCTTTCTAATTTCCACTCTTCAATTTATTTAAATGAATGGTTGTGTGGGCAGTTACACAAGCATATTTTTATTGAGACTCCGTATATTATTTGGGAATCTCAGGGCTACCTTTTTGGGTTCTACGCAACTACGCCTAGCGTCCAAAGTAAACGCAAAGAAATAATACAATAAGAAGTACTCGTTTAAAAATATTTTATTGTTTGTTTGTATTTTCACATCTCAATTTAAGTGTATCTTAAAATATTTCATTCTTAACCTATATCTTAACCTATCAAATTACTTGAAAAATACACCAATACTACACCATCTGTCACTTTTGTAAAATTTCTCGTCACCACTCATTTTATAAACACCTTTTAAACAAATTATATTTAATTTCATATTTTGCTCTAGATTTTTGTGGTAGTAGATCCAATGATGCCGCTTTGGCCTCTTCACGTACATCTTGAGGAATGTTTTCTTCAGAATCACTATCAGAATCCATTGATGTAAACACCACTTGCAAAAATAACTGAATAAACAACTTAAACACAAATGAATACTGGGGCAACGACGCACAGTTTACCGTATTTTGATGAACGACATTTAGAACGACTTCTAAAATAATAATAAATCTTAGAAACGATTTCGTAGGTGAAATCGTAGAAAAAATTATATGTAAAACACCAGAGGGACGCTTTCTTGTCTCCTTTGGATGATTATCGCCCTCTGCGTCGCGTCGGGCATTAAATTTCATTCGCGGGAGACAATAAATAGCGTTCCTCCATAGTTATAACAAGTGTGCATTTGAAAAGTCAATCTAGTAGCATGTGATTTACTGAGAACATTTCGAAGTATGTCGTAAATTAAAATTTATTACTTAAACTACGAAGTCGTATATTTTGACAGCTTTATACATACAAATCAATAACAAATAATAGGTATTTATTGAAAACTATAACAAATGTTGAAAATGTTGTCCTTCAAGATCAATGCACTTTAAAATCCTCCATTCAAAATTTCTGATGATATTCTGCAACATTACTGGATTGTTATTAATTTCCATGCATTTCTGTTCGATTCTCTATAGCATATCATTCAAATTCAATATAGATGTTCGAAATATGTTATTTTTTAGATAAGGCCACAAAAAGAAGTCGCAAGGTGTTAAATCGCATGAACGTGCAGGCCAGGCAATTTCAGTATTTCGACTAATTATACGCTCATCAAAAACTTCTCTTAAATAATCCAAAGATTCTGCAGTACAGTGACAAGGTGCTCCCGTCTTGTTGGAAATAAGCATTTTGAAGTTCATCATCAAGCAACTGGTTGACAAATGGTTGTAAAATTTCCGTACGGTACCTTTGAGCAGTTAACGTTTCCTGAAAAAATATTGGTCCAATGATTCGCCTTTGGCTTATCGCTGCCAAAACACCAATTTTCTCTGGATGTAGCGATTCTTCATTAATTACATGTGGACTCCAAATTCTTGTATTTTGTGAATTTAGGTATCCCGTTTTATAAAACCATGCTTCATCAGTAAAGATGACTCTTTGCGAAACTTCTCCATTATTGTTCATATTTACAAACCTATTACAAAACTGTAGTCTACGTGGGTAATCAATTTCGAACAATTCTTGTACTGCTGTGACACGGTATGGATAAAGTTGCATATCTTTTTTTAATAACTTGTGAGTTGTACCAACAGAAAGGTTTAGTTGTTGACGCAAATGTCGAACAGATGTTTGTGGTTCATTTTCCATTATTTCTTAAACACGATTGACACCTTGAGGTGTACGTTTCTTAACTGCTTCGCTGCCTGATTTTCTTAAGAGACTACCACTTTCAGAAAAAAAAGTTTTAAGGTTCAACCCAAAGTATTCTTAAATTGTATATAATCTATTACAAAATGTGGAAACTCAGCTTGAAATTCTACCATGCAATCTTGAACTGAATAAACCCATAAACCATCAATTTTATTACCACTTCGAAAATAAGCCTGAACTAAAAAACTTTTATGTTCTAAAGTGAAAGCGATTTTAAATCTGAGAAGCAATTTATTTAATACAGAATCGACGCACGATTATTTTATGCGCTAACTGGTATTTGTGATTGACATTATCAAATGTCATTTGGATTTACGTTTACGGAACAACAAACACATACTAATATATTTGCGTCTTATTCTATCAAAATTTCAAAGTAACCTAGATTGACTTTTCAAATGAACACACGTTACAAATAACTATTTTGGCTTATCTATGACAGGAAAGGATGGAAAACATTGAATGGTTTATTAATATTAAAGGTACACTTCGAAATTAAATATTTTTAGCTATCGGCAATGTAACATTCAAATGCGAAAATCTGAAGAACGTCTTGAAAATTTACAATTACTTGTAACACTCTGTACCTCTTTAACCCGAAACATTTTTCTTAGGCAAAGTAGTTCCAAAATAACAATTTGTATGTCTGTTATCTCCGAATGCTCTATAGCACCCCGCATGTATTTGTTGTACACTTTTAAAAGAATATGCTACATATTGATAGTACGCTTTGATTAAAATAATTTTTATAATTAAAGTATTTAAAACATATAATCAATAACGAGACAGCCGGTCAAAAATAGTATTTTCGTGATTTAAATAACGTCCGTACGTGTCACATGTCATTGTTAAATTGTAATTCGTTCATTCCTAAATGCCGATAATGGAATATTCTGATTAATTACCCTCCCGATTACCAAATGATTGTACCCATAATTACTTGTACGGTTCCATAAATCGATTCAATACGGTGCACTGAAATGGTGTTAATCAGTTAACATGGTTACTTATGCAAACTGATGTAATTAGTTTTTGTCATAAAAGCCGTGACCCCAAAAAAATATGGTATTTTGATGAAATATTGCAGAAATTATACGAGATGTGGCTATATAATAACGAGACTGATGCTGTAAAGCTTTTATTTTAAATTTGTAATTACAATATTGTTATTCATTTACGAGGGTAATGTGAACAATTCTCTGCCTGACACAGAGATGGTGTTCCAACCGGCGAAAATTTATGATTCCTGCCTGGGTACGCCTGTCATTAGTTCGTATGGAAACTTTCAACTTGTTCTGTCAAGTAGTTTGTTTACACGAATTTTCTCAGTAAACGTATTGCGTGTTTTTCGTTAAAATTGATAAACTTGAATATCGTGCGGTCATAGAATTCTTCATTTTGGATGGATTAACCCCTAAGGAAATTCATTCGAAGTTGACAAAAGTTTACGGAGACTCTGCTTCTTCAATGTCAACTGTTAAAAAGTGGGCAGTTGATTTTAGACGTGGTCGCACGTCGCTCGAAGATGACCCACGTGAAGGACGGACAAAAACAGCAACCACACCGGAAACCATTGAAAAGGTGCACGATATCGTGCTGGACGATAGGCGTGTGAAGGTGAGTGAGATAGCTGAGTCCCGGGGACATTAGAAGACAGAGTGCGAAACATCTTGCACGAAGAATTAGGGATGCGATAGCTTTGAGCAAGGTGGGTGCCGCATTTGCTGAATGCCGATCAAAAGCAAATGCGCAAACGACTTTCGCAGCAATGTTTGGACCGATTCAATAGGGATCCGACCGATTTTGCGCGGCGATTTATTACCATGGATGAGACATGGGTCAATCATTACACGCCACGAAACGAAACAGTAATCGAGACAGTAGATGCAAGCCGATGGTTCAGGGCCAAAGAAAACGAAGTCGATCGGATCTGTTGGAGAGGTAATGGCTAGTGTGTTTTGGGATGCGAAAGGAATCCTATTATTCGTTGGCCGGGATGGGTCGCAAGTCCTAAGGTGGTTAATGTCTTCTATTGATTACCTTTAAAAAGGCAAAACAATTATAGGCGAAACTCCAACCTTCTTGACCAGCTGGATACCAAAATTCGTGAGAGGAGGCCTGACTTGAAGAAGAAAAAAATCATGTTTCACCAGGACAACGCACCTGCTCACAAAAGTGTGTTGGAAATTGGAAAACTGCGGGATTTGGATTATTATTTCTTCGGTCATCCCCCCATATTCTCCTAATTTGGTACCCTCAGACTTCCATCTGTTCCCAAACTTGAAGAAATTTGTTTCTGGGAAGCGCTTCGCATCCAATGAAGAAATTAAGAGGGCCGTAGATGGATATTTTCCAACTGGACCAAGTGTGCTGAAATCAAGGGAGATTATGTAGAAAAATAAAATCATTTTTAACTGAAAATCGCAATCTTTCATTGTCAGGCCGAGAATTTTTCACCTTACCCTCGTACAGTACTGAAACTGTAGGCCCTCAAGTGGTTAAACCTCTAACAATTGACACTGTTATTTGACATAAACATTGACGTTTGATTTTGGTTAGATGAACTGATATGTTCGCAAGTTCGTAAATAATGTTATCTACTGAAGAAAAAGGCCTTTTTATTTGAGCACTATTTTACCAACGAAAATAACGAACAAATTCAATCAAATTATGGACTCACCACGACGTAGTTAACGGAGATCTGTTGCAAAATTGAATATGAACAGACAACAGACGACCCAACAATTGAGAATGGGTGCTTATGCTGCAAGAGTTGAATACTGTGTTAGATTTTAGATTCCTTGCTCTGCAATATGATAATCCCAGTTTCATCAGTAACATCTGGTAGAGTCATGTCATTTTCATTTGTCGGGTCATGTAAATAGGCGTAGCAATCTAGGTTTCCAACGACCAGAAGAGGTGTAAGAAATACCGTTGCATAGTGAAAAAGTGACCGTCTGTGTGAGAATGTTAACCCACTTGATATATACAGAAAATATGTTGCTTTAAGACCTAAGCACACTCAACACAAGTCGCTGGTCATATTTTATTGAAACGGAACATGTTCAGCTCAACTTATCCGTATCGATACTTTAACGATAAGAAATAAGTACTAAACTTCTAGATTCAATTTTTTTTTATTGTAAATGCACTTCAATAATAATTAACTCATTGTGACACCCAAAACAGTATCGAAATGAGCTTCATTTCGATACGCTTTTTTAAATTTTTCAACATTGGTGTTGTTCGAACACAGATGTAAATATCTTAATATTTATTTCTTATCGTTATAATGAAGTTTCAAAAAGCATCTCCTTCGTCAATCAACGATTCATACTTTATGTAAAATTTCTTCCCTCACTGCCAATTATTTGAAATTACCTAACCCCAAAACCTATACAAGGCATGCCCTCCGAAGAACACCTGCATCTCATTTAGCAGACACCTTTTAACCATAAAGCAGTATGGTAGTTGGAAAAGTTCAACTATTGCTGAAGGCTATGTCAAATCATCTCTAAAGAGAAAAGAAGAAATTTCATCAAGAATTCTTCAAGGTTGTCCAAGTTCTTTTACTTAAAATGATTTTACTTCAACTTCAACAGCGACTTTGCAAAATTCTAAGAAGTTGGCCCCAACTAACATTTCCAATAATGAAAATTGTTCAATAGTAATACATATTAATAAAAATATGTTTTCATGAAATGATATCGTATGATCAAAAAGACTTTGGATCGCTATTGCCGTGGAATTTACGAGATATCTATGAAATTATTTATTTCAATTAGTTTTGACATTTACTTGACAACTTTCAAGTCAGCTGGTTATAAAATATTCATAAAATGCAACTAATTACCATAACCTAAACCCTATTTTATTTGTGACTTATGCGTACTTCAAGGTAATGAATCACAGAAGTAAATAATTTTATAGATAGCTTTACGTTTCATGGCTATCACGATCCAAAGACTTTTTGATCATACGTTATTACCTAAAAATCGAAACGTCGAAAGTTTAAAATTTCCATCGATTTCTGAAAAAAATATAATATGCACCTCGGCGCTAAAGTTATTTTTCATTACGAATGTGTGTTTATTTACCGAGGCGATATAGTCGAGGCAAATGAAACACATGTAAAATGAAACTTTAGTGCCTTCATACATAAATAACTATTAATAAGGACCGGACACTAGAGGCCGATAACTCATCGTCCACGGGCGAACTAAGAGTTTTTAATTTTGTTTATATACGAGTTGGGAAACAAATGGGTGGTGATCTATCAAATACGAATTATATTTTTATTTGTTTATTTTGTAGTTCAAGTTGAGTAAAGGAGTACTAATATTAACTAGCAATACTTTCTCAAGGTTCTCTTCGGTAAAATTTGTTCTCTTTGAATGAAATACATCCTTGTAGATACAAAACGTCCTTTTAGTTATAGGTGCATACTGGAAATATTCTTTTATTTCAGCGTATTTAGCCGTTAGATTTTGAGACATTGTCCGCATCACAATTGCCGCAATGTTATTAAATTGAATTTCTAATAAAAACTTTTGCCGAAGGCCACATTCGAAGTCACTTGGAATATTTTTCAAATTATTAATAGCCACATCTAATGTGGTTAATCCATCATTTAATTTGATATTTTGATTTTCAAAATAAGTGATTAGTTTTGGCAAATTTTGTTTGTGTTCCTGAAGAAAGTACAACTTATTTTTTAAATTTGGAATTTGTATTAGGTTTTTGCACTTACTTGCAAATACTTCGAGCATCGTCATTTAAACATGTGACGAAATTTTGTAAACTATCGAAATTCTCTGCATGGAAACTAGTAGCTTCCAAACATGTTCCCCATCTAGTTATTACTGGAGAGGAATACGGTGACAAACATGGAAGTTTTTCCCTGTAAAGAGCTACTCTCAATGGTGCTTTTCTGAAAACTTTTTTAAAAGCGGATACAAGTCTACCAACTTCCGGAAAAGTGTCTCTGATATATTCACAGATTCTGTGGAGAGCATGTGCTACACAAGTAATATGCAGCATATTAGGATATGTTTCCTTTAATATTCTGCCTGTTTTTAACATATATGCAGCACTGTCACTGACAAATAACAGAGGTTTACAGTGATTTTGATGTTTGAAAGCTGTTTGCGAATTTGTATATCTTTGGGGGCCCTTATTCCAAAAAACACCATATTTTTGCTCTATCACGTAAATTTTTTTTATAGCGCTCTATATCTTAAAAATGTTAATTTATTAATATACATACCTATGACAAGAATATGTTTGTTCCATGTTAGGCATGATTTTTAAATGAATTGATTTTTATGAAATTAAATGTGATTTGGCAACACTGGTTAATATTAGATTTCTCAGCAAAGCAACAGAGTCGGCGCAGAAGCGTCAATACAACGTTGAAACCTGCTTATGTGCAGTTTGGTTGTGTTAGTCGTCGTGCTACTGTGTCAGCGCGCTTGTTGTCTTCGTTGTTGCGTATTTTAAGTGTTCTAGAACGTATAAATATGGAAAGAAGACATTGTGTTAACAATCCGAATAACTTTTGTTATATCTGTGGTAGTTATGTCGTAGTAAAGCAGAGGCAAACTATAACTTCGTTTGTGAAAAAGGTATACCACGCTTATTTTGGTGTAAAAATTGGCGACCAAGACAAGTCCTGGGATCCTCATACTGTTTGTTCCGTTTGCGTTGAAGCATTAAGAAACTGGCAAAACGGTAGGAAGAAATGTTTAAGCTTTGGTGTTCCTATGGTATGGCGAGAGCATAGATATCACAGTGATGATACTGATGATTGTTATATTTGTTCGTGTAATGTTCAAGGATTCAACAGAAAAAATAAGAAACAAATTGTGTATCCCAATCTTGACTCTGCTATTCGACCAGTTCCTCATGGACCAGATGTACCGATACCTACCGCCCCAAAAGTACTAGAAAACGTCATATCGTCAGAATCAGAGGAATCTAATTGCGACCCAGATGACTCAGATTTCACACCAAATTTCAGAGAGCCCGAAGTGTTTAACATGAGCGAACTAAATGATTTAATTAGAGATTTGCACCTTCCAAAGGATGCATCCGAATTGTTAGCCTCCCGACTTCGTGAGAAACATTTACTGGCACCAGGCGTCACATCAAGCTTTTACCGGGATCGCAAAAAAGAGTTATGTCAATATTTTACTCAAGTGTATTGCAACAATATTCCTGACTTAATTTCAAAATTAGGAAATGTGCCGTATGTAAAAGAAGAATGGCGCCTGTACATTGACTCAAGTAAGCGTAGTTTAAAAGGCGTTTTATTGCACAATGGTAACCAGCTGGCCTCGGTTCCCGTTGCCCATTCGGTACATTTAATGGAAACGTATGAAAATTTTGAACTTCTTTTAAAGAAAATAAACTACCAAGAACATCAGTGGATGCTTTGTGGTGACCTTAAAGTGCTGTGCATGCTACTGAGACAACAAGGAGGTTATACAAAATTACCATGCTTTATTTGCGAGTGGGATAGTCGAGCAAAGGATAGACATTGGACTCAAATAGAATGGCCCTCTAGAACAAGCCATACACCTGGTAGCAAAAATGTATTAAGAGATAGCTTGGTTGACCCCAAAAAAGTTTTACTGCCTCCTCTTCATATCAAACTTGGCTTGATGAACCAGTTTGTTAAAGCCCTAGACAAAAATGGACAGTGTTTTAAATATTTGTGCGAGACATATCCAGCCTTATCCGATGCCAAGTTAAAAGAAGGTATTTTTGTTGGGCCGCAGATAAGAACATTATGCAATGACAAGGATTTTCAAAACACAATAACCAATGTCGAGAAAAACGCCTGGGTTTCATTTAAAGAAGTAATTGATAAGTTTCTCTAAGGACGAAAACTACGAAAATATTGTTCAAATTTATAAATAGTTGGATGTAGTAAACCAGCTATAATATTTACCACACAGCGTCCTAATATATCGACAGTTTCGTGGGACTGATCTATAGGTATTGATTTGAAAGATGGCTTCTAATGCGTATTACTGCTTTCGTATAGCACTTAGAAACATAATATTTGCGTAAGGTGGATTCATTAGAAACATTTCGGCGAATATATTTTTGGAGAAATGCTTTGAAGGTGGGATTGTAAAGATTATTTAATGAAATATTTGCCGCCATCAAAGTTTCACAGAGATCTTCGCTTAAATTGTCAGATTCCACCGGATCTAATTTCTGTGTATCTGTTTGCGATGCTAAGTGACGTTTTACGTGCGATTTCTTGGAATTTTTTAACGATATTTTACAAAGTTTGCAATAAATTTCGGAATGACTGGCAACTGACATACAGTCAATAGGACCCTTAATTCAACGCCATTGTTTCACGATGCCATTCTCGACGTTGTTTAGTATCATATCTGAAAAAGTAACTTAAACAATGTTCTAGATCTAAATAAATGAAAATTAAAAATATATGCGTAAGTTATTGAAATTTAACGAAATTCACCGGACACTTACGTCAAAATAATTGGGAGAAGTAGATTCGATAAAACTATATTAAACAGGGTCTATTACAAAAATTACGAAGTATGTAATTAACAGTTAAAACAATGAAAAAAAGAAACTAATTCACCATACTGTGACATAATGATAGTCACAGTATTTTTCTTCTTATTCAAAATATTATTTAACAAATATCCCTCGTTGATATAATGTTAATGTATTTATAAAATACATTTAATTGAGAACTGTTTCTTTGTAATAAGATTATCTAAAACATTAATGAAATTAAAAATTATCACAAGAAATAATATTATAGTACGTAGCATCAGTTGATGAAGAATTTATTTTAATAAATAACATGAATGATTTGGGACAGAAAATATCTTAACAAATGAACTGGCCTATGGACTGTAATCCAATTGAACATGTTTGGGACTCTTTCTGCTTGACAGCGTCTCCGTAATCCCTTCAAAAGCTCAATATTGTTCACACAAAAGAACGGGAAGGAACCTCGCACGAACTGTTTGATATTGATTACGTGAGCAATTGGTGTACACACCAGTAGTATAAGATACTGTAAGATCCTCTAACATATTGCTTTAATACATGAAGGGCAACAATTTAATTCTTGGAATAAATTACGAATTACAAGTCAACATTAGCGAACTCAGTATGTAATTGCATAAAGTCTACACGGCTAAAGTTGTACCGGATATTACCATTTGATGGAAAATTAACTCTCTCTTTGCTTGATATGTTAAACTTAAATATAATTAAATTTAATTATCATTTCAAAAAAAAAAGTGGAATAGAAATCAGCAAAAAAAACACATGGTAGCGATTTGAAAAAAAAAATAACGTTTCCCTGGAAATGCGTTGACATATAGAAAACAACGAGTAGACTAAGAAATGGAGAAAAATGGAGTAAAAAAACTTTTATTGAAGACATTCTGTTATAAAGTTCATAATTACGGAAATAAACCGTCCATTACATACTTTTGACTAACTTCGTATGTTCGTTAGAGTTAACCTTAGTTTCTTTTTTAACGTTTAAAGTCACACGATTGAATTGTCATTGAAGCAACCTTGAATATCTGTATATGTACACACACACATAACGTGTGTTCATTTGAAAAGTCAATCTAGGTTACTTTGAAATTTTGATAGAATAAGACGCATATATATTAGTATGTATGTGTTTGTTGTTCCGTAAACGTAAATCCAAATGACATTTGATAATGTCAATCACAAATATCAGTTAGTGCATAAAATAATCGTACGTCGATTCTGGTATAAATAATTTGCTTCTCAGTTTTAAAATGGCTTACACTTTAGAACAAGAATTTTTTTTAGTCCAGGCTTATTTTCGAAGTGGTAATAAAATTGATGGTTTATGGGTTTATTCAGTTCAAGATTGCATGGTAGAATTTCAAGTTGAGTTTCCACATTTTGTAATAGATTATATACAATTTAAGAATACTTTGGACAGAACTTTAAAACTTTTTTCTGAAACTGGTAGTCTCTTAAGAAAATCAGGCAGCGGATCAGTTAAGAAACGTACACCTCAAGTTGTCAATCGTGTTGAAGAAATAATGGAAAATGAACCACAAACATCTGTTCGACATTTGAGTCAACAAATAAACCTTTCTGTTGGTACAACTCACAAGTTATTAAAAAAAGATATGCAACTTTATCCATACCGTGTCACAGCAGTACAAGAATTGTTAGAAATTGATTACCCACGTAGACTACAGTTATGAAATTGGTTTGTAAATATGAACAATAATGGAGAACTTTCGCAAAGAGTCATTTTTACTGATGAAGCATGGTTTTATAAAACTGAATACCTAAATTCACAAAATACAAAAATTTGGAGTAGTGAAAATCCACATGTAATTAATGAAGAATCGCTACATCCAGAGAAAATTGGTGTTTGGGCAGCGATAAGCCAAAGGCGAATCATTGGACCAATATTTTTTCAAGGAACGTTAACTGCTCAAAGGTACCGTACGGAAATTTTACAACCATTTGTCAATCAGTTGCATGATGATGAACTTCTAAATGCATATTTCCAACCTTTGTCACTGTACTGCAGAATCTTGATGAGCGTATAATTAGTCGAAATACTGAAATTGCCTGGCCGACACGTTCATGCGATTTAACACCTTGGGACTTCTTTTCGTGACCTTATCTAAAAAATAACATATTTCGAACACCTATATTGAATTTGAATGATATGCTACAGAGAATCGAACAGAAATGCATGGAAATTAATAACAATCCAGTAACGTTGCAGAATATCATCAGAAATTTTGAACGGAGGATTTTAAAGTGCATTGATCTTGAAGGACAACATTTTCAACATTTGTTATAGTTTTCAATAAATACCTATTATTTGTTATTTATTTGTATGTATGAATCTGTCAAAATATACGACTTCGTAGGTTAAGTAGTAAATTTTAATTTACGACATACTTCAAAATGTTCTCAGTAAATCACATGCTACTAGATTGACTTTTCAAATGAACACTTGTTATGTACAAACGCACATACATATATATTTCAAAAGAAAAATAGCAAATTATATGAAAAAATGTTTTTAAATATGCAGACAAACGTTTATTTCATTTAGTGCTCCCTGATTTACTATTAGGATTTTTATGACTTTTATTTACGTTATAGTTTTGAATGCGTTTTTGAAAATTCAAATAAAATATTTTTTCATAAGAAAAAAGCAAGAAATTGTTACGCCTAGGAGTAAACAAGGACAAAATACGTAGAAAGAGACAAGTCGACCTAAAATGCCGAGCTGTAGCTACTATTATTTAGAAGAGAATGGGCTATATTCTCGGAGCACAATTTTTAATAAAGTGAATTAGTAGAGCAAACACAGTTTTACATTTTACAAAAGACTTCTAGCTAAATCAAAAGAGCTTTTTAACAAATTTATAAAAGCGATTTGTGAAACTTTAAATTAAAATCACAAGCAAATAAGGCGCTGTTCTAAAGATCATAGAAATATTACGAAGTTAAGAAGTACCGAGAAGAACGACGATGAAGTGAAATTAAAGAAAACATTCATATACAAACTGTGCATGCAAAAGTTTTTATTATAAACTTAATTCACAAATTTGTCTTGTATTGATTTCAAATTTTATTAATTTGCATCTGCATTAACTCAATATTTGGTATGCGAAGAGAATTTGCTGGAATTATGAATACGTTGAATATATCCTAAATCATATTAGGTCTAATACAAGGTTAGAAGAATCCGCGAATTTGAGGTTCATTTATTTATTTCGTATGAAAAGCGATGTTAAATAAAATAAAGCAATCACTTTTATGACAACAAAAAGTCAGAAATAGCTATTTATGTAACAAGTACATAATGTAGGACTTTATTGACGAGCCGAGTTTATTAGCCGAGTGAGCTTTGCGAGCGAGGCTAATAAAAAAGGAGAGTCAATAAAGTCCATTATGTACGAGTTGCATATATAGTTTTATGTTCTACTGCTTTGAATTCCTAAAAGTAGGTAATCATTTTTTGAAAATTCCAGTGTTGGTTAATGATTTTTGGTGTTGCCATTAGATACCCAGATTAATGTCAAGTTTAGTAATTTTGACATTTGGTTAAAGTAAATTTAAAATGAAAGAGTTTGAAGAAATAATTTCTGCCGATATAAGTGAAATAGCGTTGAATGCTAAACAATTACTTTTGCCAAATAAGTCAAACACTTATACGAAGAGATATACGGGTGAGTCGTGAAGAATCGACCAAACTGTAGGAGTGTATTCTACAGGTGAAAGTAATGTAAAAAAACTCAAATGTTGCTATCCGATTTTTATTTGTTTTCGAGTTATAGCGTAATTAAAAATAAACAAAATTTCATACATTGAAGTTTTTGTATTTTATTGGTATTATCGTTCTTTATAATATATTTTCAAAAATACCGCAATTCATTTCAAAACATTTTTTACATCGTCTACCAAGGGCGCTGGTTGCGTTCCTGATTGCGTCAGGTTGATGTTTGATATTGTCAGCAGCATTCATAATCCGTTGAATTAGTGCTTCACGAGTGTCCACCTTTACTTGATACACTTCATTTTTTAACCAGCCCCATAAAAAATAATTGAGTGGCGTGAGGTCTGGAGACCTAGGAGGCCAACCAATGTGACTACCACGTCCAATCCAACTCCCTGGAAACCTTTCAGCCAAATGTTGCCTGACTGCACGAGCGTAATGTGCAGGCGCTCCATCGTGCTGGTAGAAGATTTGGATTCTGATGTTTATGGGAACATCCTCTAGCAGTCTGTGCAGTTCATTTTCTAAAAAATGTAAATAGGTGTCTCCCGTGAGGCGATTCTCAAAAATGTAAGTACCAATTAGAAAACCATCGATCATACCACACCACACGTTTACCGAAAATTTATGTTGAATGTTACTTTCGACTGTTGCGTGTGGATTTTCGTCTGACCATACATGCTGGTTATGACAATTATTAATACCGTCACCGGTGAATGTCTCTTCATCCGTAAACAGTATACGCGATACAAAACGAGGATTATCATTTATCCATCGACAAAATTCCATACGTCTACGATTATCATCTCGTTGTAGGTGCTGTACTCTTGTACATGGTACGGACGTAAGCCATGCTCGTGGAGTATTTTTATCACCCTTGTTTGTGGAATGCCCAATTGAATACTAATTCTCCGTGAGCTGGTAGTATGCGTCTTCTTCTACTACATCCAGAATATCTTCTACTTCTTGTAATTATTGTCGACTGCCTCGTTCAGATATTATGTTTACACTGGGAAGCTTTCCGGTCGCGCACAATGTGTTGAATACACTAATAAATTCAGTTTTATTAGGATGTCTGCGATGTGTAAACCGTTGACGATATTCATTAGCAGCAGCTGTAGCATTCCCATCACAAAATCCATAAACAAACACAATATTAGCATATTCTAAATTAGAATAAGTGTGTGGCATTTTAGTTTGTTACACTATAGTCGTACAAACGTCAAGTCAATGTCACAATACCCGAACACAATGTTATAATTTACTCCAAGGTATAGGGAACATTTTTTATGATGGCAGCGCCCTCACTATATCAACGATGAACTAGAGGTAGTGACAATAGACGCATTAGGCATACAAACCACTCTACACTATTTCTCGACTGCTTTCAATGTCACTACCGCTAGTTCGGAAAATCACGAACAGGTAGCGCTTCAGCTAGGAAGACTTCCCCATAATGAATTGCTACCGGGGTTTCACTGTTTTTACGAATACATACATAAACATGGTATACCAAATCTATATTTTTAAATACGCTATAACTCGAAAACAAATAAAAATCGGATAACAACATTTGAGTTTTTTTACATTACTTTCACCAGTAGAATACACTCCTTGAGTTTGGTCGATTTCTCACGACTTACCCTGTATAGTATATATCGCAAATAGTGTTCAAAAAATAATCTTTTATTTTGACACTGACAGTAGAGCATTTTTTACATGACATTATTTTACTAGTACAATAAAGTACTACAGCTTTACAGCTGCAAAAAAGTATCATAAAGCGTCTGTTTCTAATGCAGTCGTACATAAAATAATTTATTTCATACTGATGTTAAAAATGACATTTTTATGGCACAAAAAAATGGAACATTAAAGTCTTAGTACTTTAAAGTAAAATATTAAAGGTCAAATACTTTAAAATTATACGTCAGTTGTTGACAGGAACAATTCAAATTTATTCGTATTGATTTAGTAACTCATTTGGCATCAAATTCTTCTCCACTCGATCAGCTTCATTCAGAATATTTTGCGATATCTCATTCGTATCCATTTTCAAACGATTAATCCAATTTTTTATTTGTAACAAACTTCCATCGCTATAAAAATATAAGTTACCGTTACTTAATTTTTAGGAATAATTTCTGCGAGATATAAAGATCACTTTAGACATCAGTATGAAATAAATTTATTTTTCTTTATTTAAAATTCATTAAACTTGCAGTATGAAATAAATCGTTGTATTCACCACGAATGAAAAGTGTCTTCAAGTCTCGCAAGTAATTCTTTACTCGGCTAACGCCTCGGCTGTAAACAAATTTCTCGTCCTTTAAAATGTCAGTTTTCGTTTTTGATAAATAAAATACTATTATACTCTAATATCTAAATTCTTCAACCAGTTCAGTGCTGTAGCAGTTGCCTTACTCAGCTCGTGGACGCCACCAGGGAAAATTCTTCTGTGGCAGTCGTTTACTATGTGCGCCATAGTTTGTTACACATTTACGCAGTCGCAGAGACTGGCATATACTAGTTTCCATTTATGCAGCATTGAGTTGCACTTTCCGTAGCCTTTGCGGAACCTATTTAATTGAGACAATTGCTTACGTGGGAGGGTTACACCCAGCAGAGGTTCTGAAAGATTAGAAATTAAATCTCCTAATGTTCCTCAATTTAGGGTGTTGTTCGAAGAGGGCTATCCAGTAATCACTCACATTGATGAGATGCTGAAATTCCGTATCGGGACTAATTAATTTCCTAGATTTTAGTCGGGTCCTAAGGAGGCTCTCCAAATCATCGTGTATAGGAAGATAAATGTTTTTGGCAATTTAAGCCCAATCATTCTCTTTTGCAGCGAGACGTCTGATATCCTCCAGGATAATTTCAGAAAGAATCGGTGGCCAGAGATTAGTTGTGGATCTAACAGTACCGGTGACGATTCTCATTGTATCGCTCAGTTGTATATCTATTAGCTTGGTGTGAGAGCTTCGATACCAGACAGCAGCACAGTATTCAGCCGAAGAGTATGACAGTGCAATAGCTGCCGTTCGCAAGATCTTCCCATTTGTTTTCCAAGAATTACTGTCAAGTTTATCTAATATATTATTGGTGGATATTCACCTTTTGACTAGTTTTATAGAGATGCTGCCTGAATGTCAAAACCAGTCTGACATTACGCCGAGATATTTAGGGTAGGGGTTGTGGTTGATTCGACCAGCACCAAATTCAACATTCAGCTCTCTGTTCGCTTCTTTGTTACACTGATGAAAGGCACATGATTCGGTTTTTGATGGGTTTGGTTTAAGCACAATTTCTTATAATATTCATTTGAAGCTTGCAGATCTTCATAAAGTTGTAATTCTCCATCCTTCTTTAATTCTTGGTTTGGGCACATAAGGCCAGGTCATCTGCATATAGATATTTTCGTGTGGGGGATCATTGATGTAAATGTTGGAAGATAGAGGAGCTAGAATCAAGCCTTGAGGAAGGCTATTTTCTAGGCTTTACCATTGCTAGATTGATTGTTTAGGCAGACTGCGGCTCGGCGATTACTCAGCATATTCTAGATATGTTTGCTTAATTTAGCAAATGGGATGTTTTGTGTAATTTAACAATCATTGAATTCCTGACTGTATCATAGGCATTGGGGAGATCGACAAAAGCAACGGATCTTTTCAAGCACTTCTGAAAAGTTTTCAATGTATGTTTCAACGCCAATACTTGGTCACAGCAATGCCCTCCTGTTCTAAAACCAGCTTGCCCATTATTAATAATTTCGTCGACGGTGGGCGCTATTCTATTGCAGACAGTCCGAAGATTACAGCAAACAGACAAGAGGGCTATAGATCTGTAGCTTCCGGAATCTTCCGAGAACTTACTAGGTTTTAATATTGCTAGGATTTTTGCTTTCCGAAATATGTTAGGATCTCAATGACATCTTTAAATGTGCTCCGCGTTTTAGATACCAAATTATAATTTGGAGTGATTTTGTGAGATGTTTTTTTATTAATAGAACTTTGACTAGTTAAATTTACTAAAGAAAACACTCGGTATATTTGTTTCACAATAGTATATTAAAAAACAAGTTTCATAAGGCACCATTTTGCCGCACGAGATCAGTTTAGAAAACGAGCCGCGATAGCGGCGAGTTTTCTAAAGAGCGAGTGCGGCAAAAGGCCTTATGAAACGAGTTTTTTATACTATTTTTTCTATTTTGCGTTTTTTACATTAATAAATTGCTTAAATTGGAATTATTTAATTTGAAAGTTCAGAGTTTAATTTTTACATAAAGCATGCAGTTGGTCACATTGATACTTGACATTTTCAAATTTAAATCTTGCTATCCGCGAAGTATATTATATTACATATTATTTATTAATTTTCATTAACATTACTTGATATTTCATTTAAAAATATAAACATGAGTGACATAGAAACATATATATGTTGTTGTCAACTGTATACAACATACGTTGTTTGTGTAAAATGCGGACATATATCATATCTGTCAAATGTACGTAAATTCTTAAAATCAAATGACAGCGATGATATTTATTTCAATATTCGAACAACGCCTTCATTGAAAAATGAAAAAAAGCGTATCGAAATGAAGCTCATTTCGATACCGTTTTGGGTTTCATAATGAGTTCATTTCGAACGCAAAATAGAAAAAATATATTTATTAAATCTCTAACACATGTTTCGACTTTACAGTCATTGTCAAAGAGTTTTTAAACTGAACTAAAAATACACTTCTACCACTATTTATGAGTTTTTAAAGACTTTATTATGACATCAATAGTAGAGGTATTGAAAAAATCCAGCTGTGTATTTGTGACATGTCTATTAAGATTTATGGCTTTTTCAATTTCTAATATTTCGAGAAAGTCAAGTCTTTTGCCTTTATTACAAGAATGTAAAAGTTTAAAATTATTGGTGTTGAACAAATGTGTATTTTCGATGCAATGTTCCGCGAATCCCGTATTCATATTACCATAAAGAATTGCACTTCTATGCTCTTTAATACGTTCTTTTATTGAGCGTCCTGATTGGCGAATGTATATCGCATCACAATCACTGCAACTTAATTCGTACACACCTGACTTACCACACAATTCTGTGTTTTCTTTATTATTTACTAAAATATTTCCTAGATTGACTTTATTCACTTGGATGACATTTAACCCTAATTTATTCAGTTTATTAGAACCTTTATTGCTAACCTCAGGTATATAGTTGAGTATGTGAAACGTTTTGTTGGTTTTTGTATATGTGTGCCCGTAGTAAATATTCTTCGTAAGGATAGTACGTTGTTTTTTGTTAATCATTTTATCTATAAATTCTGTTTTATATCCGGTGTTTCTAGCTATTGTTTTTATGGTGGTTACTTCTTTTTCGTAATTCTCATTATTTAAAGGGAAGTTAATCAGTATAATGTATAAAATATGTATAAAACTATGAAACGCTGCCATTTTTATATTCCATGGTTGATTGGAATTTGCCGGGATTACTGTATCCGTTGTAGTGGGTTTTCTAAAAATATCAAACTCAAATCGTTTATCCCTTCTTGTTAATTTTAAGTCTAAAAAATTTAGCGTTCCGTCTAACTCTTTTTCTATAGTGAATTGTATTTTATTGTTAAGAGAATTTAAATATTTGAGAAATTGGTCTAGTTGTCTATCTGTGCCTGACCACAGGCATAAAATATCGTCTACATATCTGCCTACATATCCTACATATGCCTACATATTTGGATTCTATACATGATATTTGACTAGTTGTTGAATGTGTTCCTAATTAAGTGATGATTTGGTTTTTCGCCGAATTTTGGTGAGAAAATTATATTTTTGAGTTCGCTGAAAAAAGTGACATTTTTAGATTATATCTCTTCTTATTGTAGTAATTATTTTTTCTTGATTTATCGTTCTGAGTTCGTTAAACAAGGTATATTGGTTTATCAATTTATTAGTTTGGTGGCTTTTGGTTTCACCAAGAAGCAGGCGAAAAAATGCATTTAAGTGAAAAAGTTAAATTTTATAATTAAATGTCGATGTGACAATTTTATTTTGTTCCTTTTTTTCTTTTTGAACTGTTTTAATTCTGTTAATGGGCGTAAGTGTGTATTACCTAGTCGTTGGTTGCACCTACTGAGCAACGTTGAGCAAGCTCAACGGCATAAAATCTACACACATAGAGAAACGATATTTAGTTTAGCGATATTTAGTTTAGCGATATTTAGCAAATCTGATCTAAGAGATACATAAATACTGTTTAGATTTTCAACACATGGCAATTACTTCATTCTTTCTCATCATTAAATCTCTTAATAATACATATTATAAACAATTTAATGTTACTGCTTACGTTGGTTATCCTGTTATCTACAGAGCTATAAAAATATTTTGAAAAGAATTCTTACATATCGTGTTCATAAATTATATTTATTACTAAGAATCATGTTGCTTGAATCCATTTAAATTCGCTTTATAATATAATAATTGATTTTCCTTCAAGATACCTTATAACTAGCTAGTGATAATCACAACTAACAACTACGTTAAAGATACGTATATAATCACGCTAGTAAGTCATAACCGTTACATTTACATAAATATTTCAAACATTTTGATGATTGTACTGCGATAACATCGCTTAAACGAGAATTTTAACTAGACCGTTTACGTCATGCGAACACTGAAATTGCTTATAGTAAATGATGATTACATTATTCTTTATTTTTTACATTTTTCTTTGAAGTTGTATCTAAAACGATTCCGTAAGCAAAGGGGAAACTCGTAGATTTTAAGTGAAAATTGTTTGCAAGCGGATGCGTTTTTCTTTCAGGAAATTTTGTTTCGGAACTTGTGTAGAAGGGAACGGAATCAGCATTATCAAGGAGTTTTGAAGTTAAATATAAATAATGAGAGCTGATGCAGTAGAAAGAGGAAAAAGACTGGCGTGCAGACGTATCGATCTGGAAAATTTAATCAAAATATTTTCATTATATTCGTCGATATAGATACGTATTTCGTAAGTTTGATTATAAAGTTTCTTTAGTATTTCAGAATGCATCAGCTCAGAATTAAAACAATAAAGCAGAGACATGTAGGTATATATTGATTTTCGAAATGATTAACAAAATACTTCAACTTAAGCGTAACTCATTCAGCTATAAAACCTTTTAGGTCGATAATGAGGATTTGTAATAAATTATTATAGTAGGAATCTTCTAGTAAATATATTACTTATTTGATATACGAGGTGTTACCTAGAAATTCCCGCAATATAAAAAAAAATTAGTTGTTTAGAGTTTATAAAAAAGTTTTTTTTTCATTTTGTTATATAATATACAGGAAGAACAAGTCACACGTTACTTGTATACATATCCCGCGTTTTCTGTAAGCATGCGCAGCAGGATAACCACTGTTTTTCATCACGTCGGAGCGCCAAATTATGAAAAGATGAACGCTCTTGGATTGTGCTTATTTTGTTCCGGGCTAGCTGTAACAGCTATTCTTGGAGTTTCGGTTTTATATTAAATATTTTTAAATTAGTTTGTTATTTAGCGAAGTAATGTGAATGTAAACATTGCTGTCTACAATTACGACGTTAATTATTCGAAATTTTTATTTTAAAAAAGTTCGTTCTAGATGGGATTTGAACGTCCACGGTTTGCTAGACCATCGCTCTAACCACTGAGCTACGAGGACTTGGTTTCAAGTTTATTGGAAATGCCTTATAAGTAGAGCAGACCAATTTCCGTGCGCGCCATGAGCGCCGGTATGGGAGTGTAATTCGTAATATATTAGAATATGCGTTAGAATAGGGACGCAACATGAGCTTGTTACCGATATAAGTATAGAAGTAGAGACATTTGTTCTATCAGAAATAATTAAATATACATTTGGTTTTCTGCTATTAAAGTAATATGCATAAACACGAAAAATAAGAACAGTACATATTATAGCAGCGTTGTATGTACCTATAAATAAAATGGAAAATGTATGAAATCAGTGATTGTGTGCACGACAGAGGATTTTAGAAAACACTTACCGTCTTAAGCGTCTTCCAAGGATTGACAAACTGGAGAAACTCGATTGTATATTTTCAACATCAGGTGCGTTTCTAAGGATATTTCAGAAAAACATGTCCGCCGTGAGGAAAAAATATGTTTATATTCGGAAAACGAGGGTTCTACATCTAGTGATGTTATATTTGCATAATCAAAATCCTTTTTTTAAGCAACTTAACGCATCTGTAGACGTGCCGTCACAGGTGTCAAAATCTGCATTTCTGTCTAAAACACTTTCAAATTTAATTAGAACACTTTCACTTTTTGCGTCTTCTACAGCACACAGTTGTGCGTGAACATCTTTAACGATTTGCAGTGATTCCTCTAACGACAGCGACGAATTTTCTAATTTCGTAATTGCTTCTTCTAGTCCCAAGTAATTCTCACGAATACTTTGTAAATCCATTTTAATCTGGGCATCTTGAAATGTTTTCTGGCTTGTATTCATAGCTGCTCTTTCTTTCGGATCGAATGATAAAACCACGTCTTTATTTTTTTAGATAGTAAAACCCCGCCCGTAACCATGTACCCCAACGTGTCAGAATCGGCTGTGGTGGCTCAGGGGTATGGGGACACAATTCGTGAAATTTCCGAATACGTTTTGGAGATTTCAGGAATACTGCCTTTGTACTCGATATTAAAGCATCTACCTCTAGATAACATCTACGAACCTGTTCTGCCACAAGGTGTAGAGCATGGAGTTTACAAGTAATATGTAACAAGTTAGGACAATATTTTCTAAGAGACCGGCCTATAGAACACATGGTTGCGGCACCATCGGTCATAAAGGTTAATACTTGGTCTTTCGAAAGTTTAAATTTTTCCAAAGTATCTAATAGCACCTCTGATTTTTTTTTCGGCATTACATTGTTCTAGTCGTCTGGATGCTTATAAAATTGAAGACGTTGGTTAATGTGGTTGCATATTACGCGCCATCACATTAACTACAGATTGTTTTTTGCTGTCAGTTGTTTCGTCCACACATAACCACAGTTTTTTATTTTTCAGTTCGGCTTTGATTTTATTTTCAACCTGTTTACGCACCGATGGTAAATTCCTTCGTAACGTTGTCGTGCTCGGTAATGTTTGATTCGCGTATTTATTCCAAAATGAAATAAATGAATCATTACTTAAGAAGGTAAACGGCAGTGTACACACAATCATAGTTACACATAGTTCATGTATAAACTGTTGTCGATTAATTTTGTTATTATTGTGCTCCGAACTGCTTACGTGTTCCTTAGAATGTGTTTTTGACCAACACATTAGATATGTTTTGCAGACTAAACATTTAATTTTTCAGCCGTCATATATTAAGTCCGGGAAATCCATAATAAAGTTATTCACTTCGTCTGACAACGGTCGTTTTCTCGATTTATGTGTCGACGACATTTTATTACGTATGCTTACATTTACATGCAGTCTAAGCAAGTACCAAACACATACTGAATGCTTTTTATTAGTTCTGATGCAATACAATCATCCTCACATCGGCGCACATGGCGCGCACGGAAATTGGTCTGCTCTACTTATAAGGAACAGATATTACTATTCTTTCATTTGGAAATTGCTATTTTTCATTCATAGCTATTTAATAATATAGAAATAGTTTCTTAGCCGTTCATTTAATATATCATTTGATAAATTCTTGGAGTTTCGGCTTTATATTAAATAAAGAATTGTCTCTTTCCGCGAGGGACTTACTGAAATACTCTTTTTGGCCATATATTTTCAGGTATTCTGATTATGTGTGCAAACCATCGTAACATTCATTAGATCCCGAATTTCCTCATTAGTGTTGAATTTTTATTTTCTTAAAATTCTGCGTAACTAGTCCATTGTCGAAATGAGTAAGCGTTTAAAGGAGGTTAATATATAATATTAGATAATGTTAGATATTCGACTGATACATTTACACGAATTTCATGCATTAATTAATAAATGAATATTTTAGCTTACAAACTAAGATTAAAATTAAGTCATTTAGCCTAAATTTGATATTTTCAATTCATCTATTAAACATTCACACAGTATATCATAATTACTTACTAACAGCTAGCTGATGATTCATAAAATATCCAGGACGTAAATAGTATGCCGCGAAAAAGTTATTAAATAAAAGAACACACAGTCAATGAATATGTGGTCACAGAATCTTCTCTGTTCTAGATTTGCATGCATTTTCTAAACCACTCGATGAGTTCAATCCACATTAAAGGTCTTGACAGAGCCAATATAGTAATAATAGTTTGAAATCGATTATTATATGTTGGATCAAAGACGTAGTTAGAACAAAGGAAAAATTAAAAATACGGCGATTTCAATTATAAAATAATAGCAATCAATATTACAGTAAAATGTCTTGGTATTCTAAGATAATTCGGAATTATGAAGAAAGAAACAAAGTCGCTTCCCTGTAAGAAACGTGTTTTATTTCTAAGCTTTTATATTTTTAAATTGTGGAACACACTTTATTTCCAATATAAAATAACGAAAGCTATCATCTATTCAAATAAGGCCAACGACATCACACAGCTGCATAAAAAAATATTACGGCGATGTTATTAGATAAAGAGCAGACTCCAGAATTTTACTAAAGTCAAACTCAAGGGAAGTAACAAAGCGCCATCAAGGGGTGCATACTAATTATTGTACGAATATTCAACACAAAAGATATTAAGTTCCCATCTTTTATCTTCCTAACAAAGAGATAGACGCTTAAATAAATATATTTTACAATTAAGTAAATTAAGTAAAACATCCAACATTCTGATTAAGGGAAATGTGTGTGTATATAAAATTGAATTTATTATCTACATAAATCTACGGGAAGGTTTATACAGATGTAATTTTGGACGGAAAATTTAATTAGGTTAATATTAATTTGATGTTAAATTAATATTACGCGAGAAGTTCAATATTGATAACCAGTTCGTGCCTGTAATAATATATTCTCACATATGTAGAGCATTTCATACATGTATGACTGCTCATATTTGCGGAGTTACCGCAAAATGGGCTGTAATTTAAACATAAATAAAAGAAACTTTAACGTATAATAATCCAAAATAAAATAATGTCTCTTACATATACATTATTGAACACTATATCTATTACCATTTCTACAATTATTACTAATTTAGATTATTTTATACAATGTGTTTTGAAATTTTGTTTGACCAGGGTTAGGTTGATGTCACCTAAATTGACCTATTAATCGCTTTTTATCATATTGAACATTCGTTTGAAGAAACTGCGAGCCTTTGGTATCAATAACTTCCTTATTCAGTTAAAGAAATAAAAATGAAGAAACAATATTATTCAATTTCCACTTTATTCAAGTAAAATCCCATTACAATTGTTTCGACACACAGTGTCTTCCTCGGGGGAGTTGCAAACTAAACCTAAAGGATGTTGACAAATTAAATGAATTATTATAATGACAAAAATTATACTCAGAAAGATGGTTCAATAATAAGCAACTTCTATTCGAGATGTAAACTTTAATACAAAAAGGGACCAAAGTTTACCGAGTACAAACATAAAAACGGCAAAATCAAAATAAATAAAGAAATCAGTTGTAAAATAGGCCTAACAAAGGAGAATTGCCGAAATCTATATGATTATTGAGTAAAAGATCTGTATTTTTATATTTCAAAATTTCCATAATTTCAAGTAAATTAATGTTTGCAATTTATTTTCTGTATGTAAAATTTTAAAGTTATATAGAAAATTACTCAGTTATTTATGTCTTATATAGCGAGTCGCGAATTTTTTGTATTATACAGGGTGTTCCCTGAGGTAACCGCCAAGCTTACATAATGCGTTCTAGAGGTCTGAACAAAAAAGTTCGTATGCACTTTAGCTTAATTTATTTTTTGTTCTTTAGATTTCAACAAAAGAAGAAAACTGTTTCAGTAATGTATTTAATCATGAAATTACATAACAAACTAATAAACTAATATTATAGCAGTTGCTCGAAATGTTCGCCTCTTCTTTTTAATTACAAACCCAATTAGCAAACTGACTGTCAACAATTTGCTAACTCTACCATATTTATCGACGACTCTATCGCCATCTACAAGCGTAAAATATGAACTAAACTATAATGAAAATAACGTTGCCTACATCAACGTGAAATATATCGCATTTTTAATTAAATTAAAAATACTACCATAAAATTACTATGATGGAATTTCAAATTTTAACAAACACTAGGATAAATATCCACCAAAGAAAATATTATTGAAATTTTTAAATGTCGAAGTTTACAAAATATAAGCGAAAATCTTACTGTAATGTCACCTGGTCCCGGAGGTCACATTGTTGCCTTTACACCGGAAGTTTGCCAGTATAATAAATAATAGGCGGGACAACGATTAAATAACAACACATAATTTAATAAAGATAATAACAATGATAACAATAAGGTTTTGTTTAAGTATGACAATACGTTAAGCACGTATAAAGCGTTTGTACAATATGAAACAAACATGTAAATAATTTACATATCTGTAACTATATGTGTGTAACTGTAAATGTGTAATTATATGAAGTAAATGCTGAAAATACGAGGTGTATTGTCCATGTGCATAGTTACAGATATGTAAATTATTTACATGTTTGTTTCATATTGTAATGATAACAATAACAAACACTTCATTATAATTATGAGGCACTAGTCTTGTAGGGACTCTAATTCTCGACTCTGACTGTACACGTCTGATATTACATGGCGATCCTACCTTTAGTTAGATGATCAGATATTACATGGTGATCTTGCCATCCCATCATCTGACATTACATTACCATACAGAGGTCCGTTCAAAAATTAATGAATAAACGTCTAAAAATGAACAAGGGGTGATTTCAGCCCGTTACAAGATATTAAACATAAAGGTGGTAAATTGGATGTTAGTCAAGCAGGGCAGAATCTGCAGATTTTGACAAGAAAACATATTAGAAAAAGTTGTGGTAAAAGCGTTGACTCGAAAATACACAACAATATGTAGTTTAAAATGAATAACGCCTAAATTTTCACTGTGGTTCTTTTTAACTAATTTTATTATATATAAATATATATATATATATATATATATATATATTTATTATTAATTATCTACACTAAAATTATGACATGTATCTATATGGCATAGAATTAATGCTGATTTTTCTGTGTTGTGAAGTTTAACATTAGTCAACTGCAACTGTTGCCGTGGGCTGTATATAATAAGGCAAAAAACTACATGTAAAGAACGCATGGCTAATATTAATCTCATTTGTGCACTCTGGTAATGCTGACGGTTTCATTGATGGAGCTGAACTTAATTGCCACCTGCGACTAGCAGTCGTGATTATCATAGTGAAATAAATAGAACGAATTATTTGCAATGGTTTGAGCACAAACTTTATTGAGTTTCTGTATGGTACACCTTTATTAAAGTAGAATAATTAGATCTCCATAAAATGTTTATCCTTTTTGGCTTGTTATGTGACACTATTATGTGCAATAGTTAAATATGAAATGTTTTTTTTTATAATCGTTAAATTTGTTGAAAAATTATTATAACTTGTTGATTTTTTTATTTAATAATTTTCATATTATTCCAATATTTATATATTATAGTAAGTATCCTTAAGTTTATGTACCTTTATTGTTTATTTCCCCTTGGTTTTTCCTTTTCAGGCCTTTAGGTGTTTTTAATTTCAATTTTCTTGGCATCTACAAAAGCAAAAAATAATTAAATTTTATTAGATTAATAAACAATAGTTACTTAATGATACCTTATTTATTTTTAATAATAATAAAGTATATTAAGTAACTATTTTGATACTATATGTTTAAAAAACGTTTTGATATTTTAATATATTTTTGTGTATGTCATTTGTTTTTATAATGTAATCTCTTATTCTTATTCTATTTACTTTTATAATAATAAATTGCGCCATATTTGAATTTTATATACTATTATGATGGTTTGTTATTGTCAGTTTTTTAAAATTTTTCAATTTCAAATTGTTTAATAAATGACGGTAAATATAATATTTTATTAAATAACACTTAATTTAAATAAATTATTATTTTTTTTATAGGTAAATTTTGTGCTTTAACCACACTTTTGACACAAAAAGGAAAGAACATATTTCATGTATATTATGTAAATGTATTGTAAATAAATATAATAATTAAAGTTTTACATTATTGTAACAATCAAGGTTGATTTATTATTTTGGTTCATTAATGTATTCAATTATGGCAATAGGTAAAGAGTTTTTTTTTGGTCGTATTGTGATGAGTTAGCAATATAATTTTAAAACTTTTCAGATTAATTTATTAATATAGTATGAAGTACTAACATGAATGAATAATATATTTACTTTGGTGTATAAGTTTCTGAAATGGGGTCTATAGTTTATTTCGTTCCTGTAACTTTGTTATTATATTCTCTCGACAATTAAAATCTTCTACAGCTATTTTATGTTTGGATTGCTAAATATGATTCTAGTGCTCAATCATTTTATAGTGTTGGAGCCATTGTGTTTTTTAAATTTTTTTTGAAAAGTGATAATAAATCATAATAATTATCTTAAATATGTTTAAAAATATTGCGCACTTTTTTTACTTTCCTTTAAATATGTAATGTACTCAAATAGATGTCATTATTTATTCACTTTAATTAAAAATGTGTAGATAGTCGAGTAGTTTTGCTTGCAAATATAATACGATTAATTAAAAATGTGTAGAGAGTCGAGTAGTATTGCTCGCAAATATAATACGATTTTGTATTACCTTGTAATTATGACAGTTGTCTAAGTCTAAGTTTTTGACTTCTGTCATTTTCTTAAACTTGACAATTTATGTTAGTGTTGGGCACTCGTTAAAAGTGAAATAGTACCATTGTGCGTAAAAAAAAATTTATACAATGAAATTATATTTATTTTTTTTTTTTAATTAAGGGCATACGAAGTGTTATTATATTGGTGTTTTCGACATATTTCATCATTAATTAGCTACACTGTGTACGTATCGTGCGGACAAAGTTTTCATGCCTGGTTGCCATGGCAACTTAGCGTTTATTAAGATCTAAAATTAATGTGAAGAAAGAATTTAATACCTGTTTACAAAATGTCTTAAGTAATTAATGATGTTGGTATACATGCTAACAGTTTGTTATTGAGGGGTGAAATATCATTATTTAGAAGATAATTTTTGTGTTTTTTTACGTATATGGCACATATTTCACAAGTGCTCAACATATAATACTAAATTCTTATTATGTTTTGTTATTCTACCTGTTTTTTTTATAAATTGAGCCCCTATTGAGTAATTTAAACCTATTGTTTTATTTTATTTGTTTTTTAGGTGAAAACCATCCTTCAGTTGGTGGAAAGAATCCCGATGTCTATGAATTCTGTTCGGGTGTTAATTTTATTGGCTGGTTAGTGTGTATTTTGGTTCCATCTTTGACTTTTAACTGTTTGTTGTTCTTTCAGTGGTAGATATCGATATTATTCTGTTTAATGAAGTTAGAATTATTATATTACGAGGGTTTTTTAATACAAATGTATTTTTCTTCTTTGATGTATCCTTTTTTAGTAGTAGTTTTTTTAAATTTTAATATTAAGCAAAGAGGATTTTGCCAATTAAAATCCTAAGGTGTCCTATCCTAAGATAACCCCTGGCCAATTTTTCTTTTATATCGAAGAATTTTCTCGGTTTCACCGTTTCTGATTTTAAAATTTTATAATAAGCTTATTTACTATCCATAACATGCCAATACTTATTATTCCTTGATGTATTTTAAGCGTATAATGGGTATAGATAACATTTTCCCTCTCCAGCGGAAATCGCGACTTTTTTTGAGAAATTCGAGGCAATATCTATTTTATATATCAAATTTAATATTCTAACGTACGTGAAATTAATAAATAACACAGGCCTGCGATGGCAAAATTGTCTGGATTTTATACAGTGTTTTCAATAGATTTTTTGGTGCTGAAAATGGGAAAATTATTTAAAAAATTCCATCACGTAAGGTTTTTTTACAATCTGGGGTTTTTTGACCTATCTGCATGTATTAGTCTTTTTGAAAAGGACAATAAACCGTTGTTTAAATAAACTATTATAATTTTTTTACTTGTGATACTACAAGAAGTTGATATTCTGAATAAACATACACTAGATTTAAGATAAAGAAGTTACAAATAGAAATAATTGAGCATGTCGCAAGACATGACTCATCATCTTCCTGTTACTGCATGTCTACCTCCCCACCTCCACTACAAACATATTGCTATTCTAGACAAAACATTTAGTTCATTCAGTATCTTCTTTACAACTGTGGTGTAAATTTGTGTAATTAGTTGACATTTGTGATTAGTTGCTGAGTTAATTTAATTTTTATTTTACGAGTTTTTTAAAATTAAATTCCAATGGCATCAAGAGGCTGTGTCAATGTACCCAACTTCTTCTGCTATATTTGTGGAAAGTTTACAGTAAAAAAACAACAAAGAAACATTACAGATTTTGTAAAAACAGTATATTTTGCTTATTTTGGTGTGAAATTTGGAGACCAAGACAAACCTTGGTCTCCTCATAAGGTTTGTTCAGTGTGTGTCGAAGAGCTTCGCCAGTGGTCACAAGGAAAAAAAACAGTCTTTTCGCTTTGAAGTGCCTATGGTTTGGAGAGAACCGATCAATCATAGCGATGATTGTTATTTTTGTTCGTGTGTAGTACACGGATTCAATTTAAAAAACAAAAAGGACATCGTTTACCCAAACCTTCTATCCGCAACACGTCCTATACCTCATGGACCAGAAGTACCTGTTCCTTCACTACCAGATACATTAGATGATGTATCTGATGACGAAATGGTTTCACGTACATGCGCAAGTGAACTGGATGAGGGAAGTTATTACTATGATACTGGAAGTGATGAGCCAAAACTGTTTGACAAATCTGAATTAAATGATTTGGTGAGGACTTAAACCTTCCTGAGGACTCAGCTGAGCTTTTAGGCTCAAGGTTGAAAGAAAAAAATTTGTTAGCACCTAGCACAACATTTTACTGGTTTAGGAACAGAGAAAAAGAGTTTGCTCGATATTATTCCGAAGAAGATGCACTTGTTTTCTGTGCTGATGTACCCGGGCTCATGGAACAATTCCACGTAGAATATAATATTTCTGAATGGAGACTCTTTATTGACTCTTCAAAAAGGAGCCTTAAGGCCGTTCTTCTACACGATGGAAGTAAATATGCTTCTGTACCAGTGGGACATTCAGTCCATTTAAAAGAGTGTTATGAAAATCTTGAGCTACTTTTAATTAAAATTCGTTACAAGGATCAAGGCTGGACAATTTGTGGTGATTTGAAAGTTCTTTGTTTGTTACTTGGACAACAAAGCGGTTATACTAAATATCCATATTTTTTGTGTGAGTGGGATAGTCGTGATAGAAAGCAGAACTATTGTAAAAAGATGTGGCCACCAAGACAAACCTTACAACCTGGAATGAAAAACATTGAAAGAAAAAGTTTAGTAGACCCGAGCAAAGTTTTGCTTCCTCCATAACATATAAAGCTAGGGTTAATGAAACAATTTGTGAAGACATTAAAAAAAGATGGAGAGTGCTTCAAGTATCTTTGCAGCCAGTTTCCTCGCTTGTCAGAAGCAAAGATAAAGGAGGGTGTTTTTGTTGGGCCGGATATAAGAAAGCTTATGAAAGATGAAAATTTTGAATCTAAAATGGAGGAAGCAGAAAAACAAGCATGGATAGCCTTCAAAAATGTGGATACAAATTTTCTTGGCAACAAAAAACATGAAGATTATAAAAATATTGTACAAAACATATTAGAAAAATTTAAAACCTTAGGCTGTAACATGAGTTTGAAGGTGCATTTTCTAGATTCGCATCTCGACTACTTCCCTGAAAATTTTGGTGCAGTAAGTGAGGAGCAGGGGGAAAGGTTCCACCAAGACCTAAAAGAGATGGAGAGAAGATACCAAGGAAGATGGAATATAAGCATGATAGCTGATTATTGTTGGATGTTAAAAAGGGATGGTCCACTACGAGATTACAGAAGAAATAGCACAAACAGGAGTATGGAAAGACAAAGAAAAAGATATTATAAGGACTTGTAAAGACACAAATAGTATTTTACTGTTTCTTTTCATTAGATTTAATGATATTTGTAAGTAATTTTGTTTTTTATATCCTTTGTAAATTCAAAATGTAACTAAAAATTATTTTTAATTTTAAAAAAATATAATTTGAAGCCTTTTTGTGAAAAATCCTTACGTGATGTAGAAAAATAGAGTTCATATTTGGATTCAGCGCCCAAAAGCACATAAGAATCAGCTATCAAATTTAAAACAATTTTTAGAAAGGTAAAAAACGCAGACCTGTGTATAATTAGTACATAATTGCATATTATATCGAAGTTAAATCGTATCATAAAATTGAATACAAAATAGTCTCACTAAAGGCAAATGGCGAAGTAATTTTCCGCAATGCATTTATCCAAATATGCACGGACAAATGTACAGGCACGTATTTATTTATACGTATATTTAACTTCCCTTTCAAAATTGCACTCGGATTATTTGTGCCAGAGATGATGCGATTTTTGCAGATGTATGGGATCTGGTTTACGTTCTGCCGGTATATAGTGCGCCGTCTATATAAATGCAAATTTCAGCTGAAAGGTATTTTGGGAAGTACAGCAAATTTCATCACAATTTGCAACAGAATTTTTAGTTCAATTTAACGGCGTAACTAACGTTTATCGCTTGGATGTATGTAGATGTATTCCCTATGCAAATACAAACATCCATACATAGATTTGTGTTTGTGTATATGAATCAGAACGTATAGATTCGCATAAAATTGGAAATGCTTTAAATGTATGTGGTGATGTTATCCAGCTGTTTCATTTGAACATGTTCTCCATGAAGCAATGATGTTAATAATAGTATATAATTTGGTGGATAGAGAACTGTAAAATAATAGATGCTAAAATAATGGAACATAATTTTGAATCATATGTACTCGGCCTGACAGGTTTATACATAGTCTTCCTAAATTAGTTACACAGAAAATAGCATTTAATTGTCAAGAAAGTATAAATTTTATTGAATTGAATAATAAAGCAAACAATTCAGAAAAATGTTCAGTATGTCTTCCGCTTGTAACACGGCATATATCTAATCTGTGAGTGAATTTGTCCCACATTTTACGTGTCATATCACGGTCAATGGTTGCAAGTACTTCTGTTATCCGGACTCACGATTCATTTAGACTTGCAGGTGCAGGTGGAGCATAAACTTTGTAATTAACATAGAACCCAGACGCAGAAATCCAATGGTGTTAGATCAGGGAATCTCGGCGGGCAAGCTGCGCACAGTGCGAAATTTCTTGAGTTTACCGGAACTTAATTATTCAAAACAGTAAAACAGTTCTATTTGTTGGTTTTTAAAATTTTTAATAAAAATTAATATGTTTCATTTAAAGTTTTTGAGTTTATTTGTGTTATTTATTATAGAACAATTAAAAAACATACATATTATAACAACATTTTGAACACCTATTCAGAACTAGACTCATTGCAATCGTCTGAAGACTCGCAATCATTACACGGGCCTGCAAATCTTTCTAACAGCACTAAAGCTTTTGGCGTAACTTCACTATGCTTGGTTTTGGGTGCTTTACGAAGACTAGCGATGTACGGATCCGACGAAATAAGCTGTCAATAAAATAAATCCGTATTTGTGTCAATTCTTGACGTTTTTCTAGTAAAAAGTTCGCGATATTTTCTGCAGTCTTTGTTTCTTGCCTCCTGAGCTTCTTCTGAAAATTGTCCGATCGGAAGAATGCAAGAGGTTATAATATGCTTTCCATGACAAAGGACTTTATGCACACTTACGGGCATTGAGTACCAGAAATATTCTTTCAAATACAATTCCAAAGTTTCCCTTGCATATTTGCCGAACTTTTCTGAATCACTTCAAGACCACAATTTTGGCACTCTAACAGCACATGAAAACGTTTGATCAATTCTAAATTAACGCCAGTTATTTCGGCAGACTTTTCGGCATTTCTAAAGAATTTCCTCGCGGTATTACCATCGTTTGTGTTTCCGGTCCGCTGTTTTGGCATATCTATAAGCAAGCCAAGCTCCTCTTTGAATTTTTGTTGAATGTATTTTTTCTTCTCTGCAACTTTTTTTTTTTGTTTTGTGCTCCACGAGCTTGCCATGCTTTAATATCAAGTTTGTACGATATATGTAAAATACATTCCAAAAACCTTATCCATGCATGGAGGGGCGATAGTCCAAGGAATAAAAAGGATTCGTTTATATTTTTTTGAGGTATATCGCAGATGTTGTTCATTTCACTAGGTTTAGCCCCACATAAGTAGCATGTTTGTGATGATGCACAGGATGATACAGCATTGCATACTTTACCGTCTATCATACAAAAGGTCATATTTGCTGTAACCTGAAATTGCTTGCCATCTACAAGTATAGTGGTTGGAGTATGTTGAGATATTTGTTCTTTCATTTTGTTTACTTCTGAGGTAATTACACTGACTGTTTCTTTGGTAAAAACGAACTTAATGGGGCGACAGTACCGTGTGGAAGAAGAAGCAGGGTTTTTCCAAATTAGTGACTGATTATCACCATTATCATTTACGGAGCACATTTGGATTGGTACCATTGATACACTAAACATACTATCATCAGAGCTATGTTTGTCCATATACTTTTGTCGATAGTTAACTTGTTCCGCCCCATCACATCCCCACTTTACGATAATATTTAGTGCTTTAACGTATGACAAAGTTCTAAGAGTCTCTTCTAGCCCTGTACAAAGTCTTGCTATGGTATGATTTATAAGCGACTGAACTGATACTTCAGCTGAAACTTCAGTTATTATTAAGTCCTTTGGATAGCATAACCTCTTTGCCTCCTTTACAACATAATAAGGTGGATACAAAGTGCAACCGTGATGTTTTGCTTGATCCCGAACAATGTTGTATTGATTTGACGATAAGTTTGCATCAATAAGTAGCGCCAGAGCCTGGTCCGGAGTCCGGAGTTTTCAACAGAGGGAAAAAAAATTAAAATGTTGTGCGTTTCAGGCTGGTATTATGTGGCATCACTTTTTAAAATCTCCACTAAAGTTAAAAATGTAAATTTAATTTACTTCTTAAAAATCACTTTTTCCACGAACAAATCACACACGAGCAAGGAAAAATTTTGCAATTAATTAAATGCCAATAATTGACAATTTTCTAATAAAATACATGAAGAAAAAATCATGGCCTACTGATTTGCCATTTCTATGTACCACTCTATTAACTTTAACAAATCGAATAGTTTTCTATAGGCAAAAAGTATGATTGAATAAGTAATGCGAATTTCAGGTGCATTTTGCGGTTCTTTCGCAGGGTAAATCCCCAAACTGAGTATGAGGTTTTAGAGGCGGGGTATTTACCTAACAAAATAATAAATAATCTTATGCATTTTACGTATTTCAAAAATTGAATAAAGTTCCGCTAAACTTCCTAAATTTCGCACTGTGCTGCGGTGCGATTGAGGTAAGACGTAACCTCGTGATGGAAATATGGAGGTGTACCATCTGTTCATGTCTTCTCGGAATTGTGGCATGGGATAATTTTCCAACATATCAAGATAAGTAACCCCAGTTACAGTTTTCTCAATGAAAAAGTATACACTTGAGTAGAAAACTTGATGCACAAAAGACATTTAACTTAGGTGAATCTCTTGCATGTTCGACTATGTCAAATGGCTCTGAAGCACCCAACATTCTTGCATTATGGCGGTGTCGCGCACTTGTTCGATTGTCTCTTCTGCAACTTGACGCCTGCCCTTACTTTTTGCCCTGCCGCTACACAGCCAATTTCATTAAACTGATTATTACCATGCAATAATTGTCTATCGTTGTGGTGGTTGCTTGTGATATTTGGTCTTCATTTATTTATTCATTTAGCGAATGGCATTTAAACACATCGGTACATACCAAAAACAAAAGTATACAACATAAATAAATTATTCACAAATATCCATGGATTGAATATAGTCTACGCACTTTCGTCGCCTTCAAAAATTCTCAAAAAGCTCCGCAAAATCGCTCCTGTGGACAATCTCCAACAATATGGCGTATGATTTGATGTATAGCTCCTGAGGCAAATCCCGGGTCAGAAAACTCCATCCACAGGCTATCCGGGCACCTTCCACTGTTCGGTTTAAGGTTGACTATGTTTTACGTAGTACCTAACTCCAATACTGGTGAAGTTGCACTATAATTTTATTGATGATGTGCTTGTAGCCACATTATTAGCCATGGATTATCTGGCTGCCTTTTGCGCTAGTTCATTTAGCGTTATCCAGGGTGCAACTTGCAATATTTTACTACGGACGCGAACTAGCTTTACACCCCTTTTGGTCCTGAGTTTCCGTTGAACAGAAGTGGCTAATCGCGATTCTTGAAACAACAAACAAGAACGAGCGCACTTCGCACCTGCATACGACTCCATGATGACTGACCAAATGATGGCGTAGTAGCGTGATGCACGCGTACTTTAGCGGGTGTATACTGAACTTGACAATCTGGTGGAATTATTAAAACTTATTAGATCTTGCTACTACAGCCGTTTCCACAGCTGTAGGTGTATACCTTTTTTTAGAACTAATTTAGGAAGATTCTGTACAAGCGTGTTTAAAGTGTGTTGTGTCATAATTGTATATGCGTTATGTTTACACTATAAATAGTAAAGTTCTACAAGTAATCAGGTAACGTCACTAGCCGTCATTAAATATTTAACAAAGGAGAGGAATACGCTTATTCAAATTAAAAAACCTTCTAGACAGTTTATGAGGATTTAGCTCCTTCATATTCTGCTGTAAAAGAAGTGGGCAAAATGTTTTCGCTTGGAACAAGAATTCTTTGGAGATGATGTATTTCCCGGTCGGCCAATTAAAGTGGTAACTCTATCAATTAAAATTTAGCATATCGATTCGTAAATACGCATCAATCGTATATAAACAAAGTGATAAAACATATATATATATATATATATATATATATATATATATATATATAAATATAATAACTTCGTGACCTTGGTATGATATGGTAAACCTAATCAGTAGGCGATTAAAGGTCTGTATATTACTTCAAAATATATGTATTTAAAAAACTCTACATGTTTCGGCTGTATACGCCGAATTCATATTTTGTATTCTCTTGAAAAAGGCGTATACAGCCGAAACATGTAGAGTTTTTTAAATACATATATTTTGAAGTAATATACAGACCTTTAATCGCCTACTGATTAGGTTGACCATATATATATATATATATATATATATATACACATGGACATACACCACATATTTAGCGACAGACACATGCGTTTCTGTCTTACGACGTCATCAGTGTAGCTTTATGAAATAACGATTAAAGGTTCGGCTTTGTTCAAGTAATAAATTTTATCCTATCAGGTGACACCAGATAATCTCTTGACATATGACAAACAAAAGAGACGACACCGATAATAGCGGAGATAGAATAGAAAGAAATACTCGTATTTTCGGCATTAACTTCTGCTTAAGACATATGTTTCTGCCATTTTATAGGCGTCGTCAGTTAAGCTAGTGAAGCAATGTATACAAATGATACAAATCTTTAAATAGATCTGTATCTGTATATAACATTAAGCCGAAATCCCTACTAGATAAAGCAAATTTCATCCTGTAAGGTGGCACTTATTTAATAAGTGCCATCTGACGGACGAAAGAGACTTTGCCGGAAAGGGACCTTTTGTTTTGACCAGCTATGCTGATACAGAAAACGAAACAATACAGGTAGTTCATTAACAACTAGCCAGATGGCGGTAAATATACAAAAAGGTTTTAAATATATCTATACGTTAAATGCACGTATAAGGCTTTTGTTTCATTATGAAACAGACATTGTCCATGATACAGTTACAGATGTGTAAATTATTTACATGTCTGTTTCATAATGAAACAAAAGCGTTATACGTGCATTTAACGTATAGATATATTTAAAACCTTTTTGTATATTTACCGCCATCTGGCTAGTTGTTAATAGGCTACCTGTATTGTTTCGTTTTCTGTATCAGCATAGCTGGTCAAAACGAAAGGTCCCTTTCCGGCAAAGTCTCTCTCGTCCGTCAGATGTCACTTATTAAATAAGTGCCACCTTACAGGATGAAATTTGCTTTATCTAGTAGGGATTTCGGCTTAATGTTATATACAGATACAGATCTATTTAAAGATTTGTATCATTTGTATACATTGATTCACTAGCTTAACTGACGACGCCTATAAAATGGCAGAAACATACATCTTAAGCAGAAGTTAATGACGAAAATACGAGGTGTATTTTCCATTATACAGTTACAGATGTGTAAATTATTTACATACCTGCTTCATAATGAAACAAAAGCGTTATACGTGCATTTAACGTATAGATATATTTAAATATATATTTTTGTATAGAAATAAATACGTATATTAATGTAGTAAATTAACTCGTAGCCTGATGATTTAATATATCAGAGAAAATATAGCATATCGATGCAAAAACACAAGCGTACATAAACAAAGTATCACTTACTACTACTTTGTATGCATAATGATACAAATATGCATAAATCATATCAGTGTCTGTGCACATGAACATACACCACTGATGACGTTGTAAGGCTGAAACGCATGTGCTTGTGGTTGAAGTGAACGTTTGTTAAATACGTGGTGCATATCCATGTGTACATATACATATATGTTTTATGGGTATTTCTATCACTTTGTACGTATACGCTTGATGCGTGTTTACGCATCGATACGCTATTTAAATCTAGTCAGCCAGTCATTGTTTTTTTTATTACAATAAATAAATTGTTAAAATCCCGAGTTTAAAGGACTTGCTTTTGGAAATTAGCTATTTTACCAATTCATTCATGGCTTATGATGTTACTAATTAAAACCGATTTCCCGGAAGTAATGTTTTTTGATCTCAATAGCAATGTGGAGGTTTACTATATCCATAATTTAACAAGGCATTCAAAAATGTAAAAATATGCAGATGTTCCATTTAAAACAACAAATTGGATATCTACTTCCGGTATAACCGGAAGTGACACAGTAAATTTGATATTATTTTTAGAAACCTTGAATCTAATTACAATGGTATACCCAATTCTATTTAAAAAGAATGCACCGTTACAGGATACTTATGGAGTTTCACTCTGTCTATTATTCTTTCTACATTTTACACACGAAATATGCAGCAATTCAAAAAAATATTTTCAAATATATACTTAATTCCAATTCTGCATATCGAACTTCTTTATATGCTGATAAAGTATACTGTGGCGTCCCCTGTTGTCACCCATTCAAAGCTTAGTAAAACAGAAAACTCCAAGGATGATAGGTTTATCTGGGCTAAAGAATTATCCAGTTTAAAAATGGTTTAAAAGTTTAATGCGCTTTAGTTCCAGAATGGAATTCCTATAATAGTTTTTTCTAACTTGACGTAGCAAATAATTTTTGTCTATCGTCTATCATAATTTATACTCTAAATGCTTAATAACTAATCTTTCTTATCATGACCTTTTCTTAATACATTTACTTCATCAAACAAACTTCTTGTTTAATTTACTTTCTGGAGAGGAAGGCCTCATAATTTAACACAGAGTGCCTAATAACTAACCAAATTAAACCAGAATCCGACAAAGTAATTCGTCCATTGTGCTTTTTCATTGCTTGGTTTCCATTAAAGCGCGCAATGCGGATGTACGTACAACACGCAGAGCAAATAGTTCCGTCGCGAAATGGATGTTTTTGTTTCATTGTAGCGAAGTAGGGAGTTGAAAACCGAAAACAAGCACACCGAAGTACAATCCTAATAATTTTGCGCCGTCGGTTTTTGAGGATCTCCTAGACCCTCTCGTATCGTGTACGGGACTGCTCGGTTTTATAAATTACTTGCGGTTCAGAAGAGGACACCGAAATAGATTTTATCAAAGAATAAATAAACTGGAAACTCGTAATCTACATATAAATCTGGCATAATGATTATTTACATTTGTGCGGTCTGTGGCGACTATGTTTTTCTAATATATGTGTACACTCATACTTATGCTTTAACGGTGGCACAGATAACGTCCGAACAGTTTTGCACAAAACACTGTAATTAACATAGTTTTGTTATGTTGATTTTCGTACGAACTAAGCTGAAAATTACAACTCGGAAAATATATTCACTATAAGCATTAGATATTGCGTGTTGTACGGTAGTTAACATCCTGAATACATTCAGTGGATGTTAATGGTAGATAAAGAAGCATTTGAAATGCCAAAGCATTATTCGTTAAATTCAAAGGGAAAATTTTCTCCCGTTCTTCACTACTCTATTACTGTCCCAGCGCGTTATAACAGATTCTGGGGGAAGTGGCACATGTGTCAGTTTTAGACGAAATAAATTCTTGCGTGCAGGTGTCTTCACGAAAACTTTCTTGTCAGAAGATATCAATTGTTACGATATTTTGGTGGGTGGTGTATACTCGTAGCGTTTTCCTGTCGTACATGTGTGAATTGCTTCGCAAAGATAATACCTGGCTGCGTGAAATTCATTCACTGCCATTGAAAACCTCGGCTAGACCAGTTGTATTTGTTTGCCGCTGGGTGGTTGTTTGTATAGAGCAAATTTACATCGAAATAGGTGGTTTATTTGGCTGCATACGGTGTTTGTTGAACCTCAATTTATATGATTTAATTGGCGTTGTTATCTTGCCGCAGGTTATTTATGCCCTCGAACATCTGTAGGTGAGTGTTTTTCCCGATAATTTTCTTTGCGACGTTTTTGTGCCCAGTCTATGTGATTTGCTATTTTTAATGCATAAAATACCCTTGATTCTGGTTCCTGCTACCGGCTTCAATAGCTATTTGATAATGAGATTTGCCGTTCAAGTTTAAAATCATCGGAACTGGAGAATCTGTTGAAGGAGTGAATAAATCCACGCGGATCGGAGTTTTCACCGAGAACCACATGTGAAGCGGAAATGACTCCATTTGATGTGGTTTATCTTCGAATTTTATCTACAATTCGAAACGTAGTGGTGTACTATTTACGCCGTTTCGACTGATTAATTATTTCTCAAAACTTGCATTTGTGTCCTAATAATAATGCCGCATTTGTATTTGTGTAATAATATTAATAATTTCTTTAATATGAACGTGTGTATTGTATAAGCACTCCATATCAACTAGGATCTAATATACTAATGCTTATTTTTTACTAATGTCCGGGCACTGGTAATAAGATATATACATATTTATGAAAAATGTCTCTTTTTATGCAAGGAAAAATCATGCACGTATTTCATGGGTAAATAACATTCATAATTTCTATAAGTGTTACTGCCAACACCAACTTATATCATCACAAGAAACATACTAAAATGATAAATACTAATATAATTCCTTCCCTTGGCCCCGTTCGTTCAAAGGTATCCTCGTTTTAAAAACTGCACTATGGAGTTGTGTATTTGGTAATCTTTGAAGTGAATTGCTTCAGGAGGGAACTTCTTTGACGGAGATGGCGGAAATTTGGAAGAAGAATAAATACTTTTCATTTCATATAACCACTCGCAACATTTTTTTATCGCAGTAGTATTTATTTGTTTATTTATTTTTTAATTGAACTATATATAAGTAAACATATACGAACACAGAAATGCAAGAAAGGTATATATCAAAAGAAGGTTGTTAGAAAAGTTTAAGAAAGGTGTGGGAAACAAAAAATATCCGAACGGTGAAAATATAAAATTCCATAAAGCTGGAGAACATACGAAGTTTTTAAACAAAAGGTGAAATAACTGTTTGACAAAGCACGAACAAAGGTAAATAGCTCCAAAATGGTAGGCGCCTTTCCGAACGTAACAATCTAACAAAACACTCTATGCAACGTATAAGTTTTTATATAAGAGTCCCGTTGTACCACACGACGACCTAAGTTGTATATTGATAGAAAAAGGTACAAAACAAGGAACGGTAGGTAACAATAATCATTTACTAACTTTCAAGAACAAGGTATGAAAAATTTCATATTTATTCATTTTTAATAGAATATATAATATATACAAGCTGATTCAAATTAAGTGCGCACTATTGCTATCTCTGTTATTATTGATTCTAGAAAGTAGGTTAAATTAGCAAAGTATTTACAATTGAAACAGACATGTAATAAACATATCTGTAACTGTACACATGGACAATACACCTCGTATTTTCAGCATTTACTTCTGCTTAAGACACATGTGTCTGCCATCTAGGCGTCGTCAGTCAAGCTAGTGAAGCAATGTAATACAAATGATACAAATCTTTATGAATAGATCTGTATCTGTATATACATTCTACTGAAATCGCCTACAAGATAAAGCAAATTTCATCCTATAAGGTGGCACTTATTTAATAAGTGACATCTGACGGACGAAAGAGGCTTTGCCGAAAAAGGCGACCTTTCGTTCGACCCGCTATGCTGGTACTAAAAACGAAAAAATACGTATATCGGTGTAGTCCATTAACATCTAGCCAGATGGCAAGTAAATATACAAAAAGGTTTTAAGTATATCTATACATTATGCACGTATAACGCTTTTGTTACAATTGAAGCAGACATGTAATAAACATATCTGTAAATGTACACATGGACATTTTGTTGTATTCGTATTTTCAGCATTTACTTCTGCTTAAGACACGTCTTTCTGTCATCTAGGCGTCGTCAGTCAAGCTAGTGAAGCAATGTAATACAAATGATACAAATCTTTATGAATAGATCTGTATCTGTATATATATTCTACTGAAATCGCCTACAAGATAAAGCAAATTTCGTTCTATAAGGTGGCTCCTATTTAATAAGTGACATCTGACGGACGAAAGAGACTTTGCCGAACGGAAGGTCGCCTTTTTCGGCAAAGTCTCTTTCGTCCGTCAGATGTCACTTATTAAATAAGTCAAAACAATAAATTAAAAAAAGATAACACAGATAACAAGAAGTTATTTGAAGGTACTTCAGGTACTGCCAATATGTTTTAATATCTATCAACAACAAAATGTCATTCCTCTTTGTCATCCTTGATTCTAAATATTAACATTATTGTGGCAACAAGTGCTGCAATTTTTACTATTCTATGATGGTGTATTAACAGCTCTATAGACTGAAAAATTGACAATACAAGGTGTTGAAGTCAAAAACAGAACTTTTGTAAAAAGCGGCGAACGCTTAGTGTATAGCTTGCAGGGATCGTGAAGAGGGGGGAGGCGCCAGCCCCCTCGGGTTATGGCGTTATAGCATACGATTATAGCTTTCACCGATATAAATACACCCACAATATACGCGTTGCAAAGAGAGGGGAGCCCCAGCAGTATGGCGATGAGAAGGGAGTGCTGATTGAGCGGTCGTCGCTGACCGGCATTCCAGAGCCAGTTTCCCCCCGTGGTGCGCCTTTAGATGTTTCACATAAAAAAGTTAAAGTATTCCAAACAGAAAAGAATTACAAAGCAAGATCAATATGAAAACCAATTCAAATTAAAAACACAAAAGGAAACGCCGTAAATGATCGTAAGGAAATTGTAGGTTTATCAAAACTATATTTTGCTATAATATATACATATTATAAGCAAAGTAAAAACTAATTTTAATGTCAACACTTAATTATTTTGAAACCATCCGTAATGGGATTGGGAGTATCAAATTACAGGCCAGAGTAAACACAAAAATTTTTTAAATGAAGTCGTGCATTATGCTTTTTAAAATTCATTTTGTTTTCAGTTCTAATTTGTTAGTCAATGTAATGTATACACATCACATATATAAATTGGTACAATTATAGTACTAACTCTTCTTTGTGTAATACCATGTTTCACTATATTATACATTGTGCTGTAGCAGACACCAGTTAACGTCGACCTCCTTTCGATAATAGCCTTTTCTGTAACTTGTGCATTTTCTTGTAAAATATTGTACACATTTAACAGTATTTGCTTAGCATGAACTACCAAGATGCCGAAGAAGATTCCGAAAATAAACGTCAGTTTTTTGTTTGGGCGTTTCAAGATGGAGAGAATCCGATAAAAGTTATATGCTCTCGAAGTGTTTCCAAAATGATGGTCGCGACATTTGTCTCGAAAGCAGGTCATATAGCAACAGTTTCTCTGCGAGATCAAAGAACTGTTACTACTTATTGGTATACAACCATTTGTTTGCCGCAAGTCATCCCTGAGCTCTGAGAATCCAACCCACAATAACGAAGCATCCTCTACCAAGACAACGCAAGTTCACACACAGCTCGCAAGACAATTGAATTTTTAACGCAACAAACGTCGAATTGTTAGACCATCCTTCGTACAGTCCCGACCTAAGTCCCATCTATTTCTTTACCTTTTCGAAAATCAAGAACGGACTGCGTGGTCAGAGGTTCTAATCGTCAGAAGGACCAGTTCATGCCTGCAAAAACGCAATTTTAACTGTTTTAACCAACCAATTTTTTTACCAATTTTAACCAACAAACGAGTGTAATAACTGCTTCCAGAGTTGATTCGAGCGCATGCAAAGTGCATTAATCTTCATAGAGAATATTTCGAAAACCAAAATTTTTAAAAGCTATCTACTATTTGATTCCAGTTCTATATGCAAAATATAGAAGAAAAACTTCGTATTAATTAAGAAATGCAAGAATTTAGCAGCGATTTTTGAGACATATCTCATTTAAAACTAACATTATTTCAATCTATTTAATTTAGTTGATCTTCATATTTTATATGTTATCATACTGTATATTTTGGCTGGGTATCATAAAACGAGGTCTATAAAGCAAAGGTCCATCGACGAAGTATCCCTGAGAAGTCAAGATGAACCAGAAAAATATTTAACTCCAGCCGGCGACTATACGCCAACCAAACCCAAGCTGAGAATCATCAAGGCGACCCCCATCATGATGAAGACAGGCAACTCCCTCTGTTGAGAGTTGGCACATTGCTTAATCACAGAAAACTGAGATAAAATTTATTAAAGCTTTATAAATTCTATTAAAACATAAACTAAGTCAATGATAATCCTTATCTTAAAATTGTAACATCTTATTCCATTTGTACCAAAAGCAGTGGTACCTCAAATACTGAAAATAGAAGCTAATTGTCAAATCACAGATTCAACAACATTATTTCAATCTATTTAATCTACTTGTGCTTTATATTTTATATTTTATCATACTGTATATTTTACCTTTTAAGTTTAAGCAATCTATTGTTACGTAAATAGCCCATGTTCTTATTCTGCTTATTCATATTAATAGTTAGTACATCAACGGAGTGTGTCACAGACATCAGCATAAATATTATGAAATCCTAGACCTACTATAACGTAAAAATGCATTATAAACTTTCGTTTGAACTCTTTAATAAAACGAGGTTATACACCAGTGACCACCCGCAACAAATATATGTCCTTGAGTTTAACTACATTTAGTTGAGGTACATTAAAACAACATTTTGAGAACCACTAGAATTAAGTTGTAAATAGAATTAGTATATATACTGTAATTTTGTTAAATAAATCATTAAGAAATGTTCTGTTCTTTAATCAATATTCACTAATGGCTGATGTGCCATTTGAGGTATCGATTTAAACTCTTTACTACTAATTTGTCTAACGACAAATTCATTAAATAATCATAGTATTATATATCCCGAATATAAGGCAAGCAAAGGAATTTATATAAAATTAACATCCGGACACCAGCCTACACTAGATTATCCTATGGTTAGACGTTGTTAAATAAAACAAATTAAATAAATCTCACTTCAGTTACACCCGTGCTCATATTGTTTGTCTGCAACAAAGACACATAAATAATAAGAATTTATAGTATGAAAACCGCGTCAAATATGTTAAACACTCTTCCCTTATTAAAGATGCCATGTTGTCGGAACTACAAATAATAATTTGTCTACAGAGGGATGTGCGGATTTAATAAGACTTGGATATATCATGAGCATCACACGCCGTCTTATTCTCTATAGCCAGCACAGCCGCATTTCAATTTAAATACAAATCACTCTCGGCATTTCGAGACCGACAACAGAAGTTTTAAATGTGAACATTAAAAGGAGAGCATAGATATTAAATCGATATAGAGGGTGGCGTAATTGGTATTGATGATTATTATGGACATAGTAATGAAACGATCCAGGTTAATGAAATACCTTTTTATTACACATATGCAGTTTCATAACAAAAATTATTTTATGAAAGGAACGTCTTTCAAATACCCACCACGCTTTTCTAAATATTCTTGAAGTCGTTATTGAAAAATGTCAGGAACTTGTTACAGTATTTCTTGATTTATCGATCTCAATCCGCTTGTGTTAAGAATACGTGCACCAAAACTTATTGGAAATAGACTAGTGGAACCTTTAGAGGATCTCAAAAGGAACAACTTTGCTTAATAAACTTATAGCGGCAAACTCATTGTTAAGCTACCAAAAAATAAGAATCATCAACTAACCTTATATTTTGTCTATTTCCAACACAAGCATAACGAGACAAATTTTGGTTCTTGTAATTTACGTATACTAGTGTATTAATTAAATATCATTGCAACAATTATGTAAATGTCAATTTTTACGTGAAAACGACGCATAAAATAGCTATATTTCACATCATATTACGAGATTATTTAAACAAAATGAATATTTATACAGGCTTCCCCATATTGAACTACCCATTTTATATTTAGAATAAAATCCTTCTAAGTAGAGTAAAAAACTTGAATACAATTTTCAATTCTGAATGCAAAATTGTGCATCACCCGGCGGAGCAAATCTGCATCTGTTCCTGTGATTTCTTCTCGAATGCGGTTAGTTCCTCAATTGTTGGAGGACGACTTGCATAGACCTTTGTCTTTAAATACCCCCGTAGAAAAAAATCGGGCGCCGTTAAGTCGAGGGAGCTAGGTTGCCAAGGCAAATATCCAAATCGAGAAATTATACGGCCGTTAAAAAATCCTCGCAGAACCCTCATAGAGTTTCCTGCTGTGTTAGCTGTTGCTCCATCTTCTTGGAATAACAGAGCATCATTTAATAATCTCCGTCTAATCAGTTCTGGGATGAGAAACATTTGTAACACGTTTATGTAATGCTCGGAATTGACCGTTACAGAACGGTTATTTTCTTCCTCAAAAAATAAAGACAAATGACACCAAATGATCCTACATCACACCTTTGGACTTTGGACTATGGATTAAGTTGTAAATATAATTTCTATATACCGTGAGTTTTTTATATCAGTAAACATAACCCATGAATACACCTATGTTCAGTTTTAAAATAAATGCTTCAATGCATGAGAACATTATTCAACCAACAATGCGAATGTCATCACTTGTCGTAATAAGGCATTTTAGTTGTCAGTGCCAACAAAGTGTGAAAATAATTTATTTAACATTTAAGTTACACAAACAATATTAAAATGAATTTTATGATAAATTAAAAAAAAAATTATTTTTATTTATAATTCTTTAACTTTTTCATAAATATTCGAAATATCCACGTTTACATTCAATACAATATGCGAGTCGATTATGGAATTCCTGCAAAGAGTGTGTTAAAAAATCCGGATTGGTTCGTAATTCGTCGCAGGCTGTACTTATGCATGCTTTATCTTCAAAGTTAGTGAAAATTACATTATCATAAACTTTAAATTTAAGGTATCCCCAAAGTAAAGTCATTTAGCGATAAATCTGGCGAACTGGCCAAACTATTGGACCAAACCTCCCTATCCATCGATCAGGAAGACTTGAATTTAGAATTTGTTTAATGAAAAGGGAAATTAAAGAAATGATTAGTATTAAACATGAAAAAAATTCAACTAACAACAGAAGTAATAAAAAATTTAAGCAGTATGTACTACAACCTAATTATGTAACGATCTGCAATTTACTATCATAATATATGTTGCTGTTATATAAATATATATCTTATGTTTTATTTAAATATCTGTACATTTCCTTATCATGGTGACAGTTCCGTGTTTGGATCCCTGACTGGCTGTCCGAGTACGTTTTCGTGGTTTTCCTTCTCGTTTAAGGCGAATGCCGACAGCTTAACATCTCAAACCGCTCCACGGGCGCATACATAATAATAACTCATGCCTTGCTATTCCCCGTTTTTGTTGTCTAAGTACTAAGTACCAACTGATTGAATCTACCATAACATACAAAGGTCACGAAATAATTATCTATATACAAGGTGTGTATAAATTGTCGCAAAAGCTACACGTAGCGACATTCTTCGTTCGGTTCTGAATAAAAAATCTTAATGTTAAAATGTCGTATCATGCTTCGTAAATGTCAAAATGTGACAGTAATGATTTTGATTGAACTCACTTTGAAATACAAACTTATTGTTCTACAACGTTGCCAAATGTGTTTTTCGTGGAAGTACGTTAATGAATAAATGTTGAAAACAAGCTTTTAAATCAAAAAGAAAACGTTTACGAAATAATACTAGTATTTTTTTTTTCTTTAAACTAAATTGCATCTATCTCTATTAACAGATATTGAAGAGCAAAGGTTAGTTACGCACTAAAAGTCTGAACTTCAAGAACCCCGTGAAAACAAACGAAGCATGATACGACATTTTAACATTAAGATTTTTTATTGAGAACCAAACGAAGAACGTCGCTGCGTGTAGCTTTTGCGACAATTTATACACACGTTATATATACAGGCTGTCACACAGAAAACGCCCCAAGCTGTAACTCTGTTATTTACATTTCGATTTTCATGAGACAGGTACCAAATAAAATGGTTTGATGAGTACTATGTTTGACGCTACATTTACTTTTTTCCAGCGCCACATTCAATTCTTAGCGATTGTCAATTTGTTTTTTTCAAATTTCACGGTATATATTTTTTTGCATAATTGAATAGAGATTTTTTCCTGAATCCATTGATGTGCAATCCATCAATTTTAGTTAAATTTAGAAGAAAAAATTATTAAAACATTGTCCGAATATGGTTTTAGTCACTTGTGTTATACTGTAGTGCGCGATGGAAAAATAACGCATTACGCATGGATGAATTACCGCTGGCGGAACTGCGTGAAGTCTATTTTCAACAAGACGGTGCTACTCCACATAATGCACGAATAAATGTTGGTTGGTTGAATAGAAATTTTAATGGACAGTGGATTGGCACATATGGACCTATTCGTTGGCCTGCGCGTTCACCTGATCTTACGCCTCTAGATATTTTGTTTTGAGGATATCTCCAAGATCGAGTTTATTTAACAGTGCCACAGAATGTAAACAATTTACGAAACCGAATAATTGAAACTTGTTGGGAAATACCTAATAATTTCGTATTAAATGTCACCCGTGGTATTATAAGGAGATGCCAGTATTGCATTGAGCATCACGGTAATCAATTCGAACAATATTTGTATTTTTTTTCAGTTTTGAATTTATTTTTTAGTTTTGTTGTTTGTTTTTCTTTGTGAAATGAAATTAGTTACATATATGTGTTTAGTGTGTTTATGCGACCGGTCACTAAACACACGCACGAGCGCGCCAACATACAAAACCCTACACTTACGCGCTCACACAAACACAAAACCACACACCCAGAGAGAGACGCAAGCTGCCAGCAGCAACCAACACACAAGTTCATACCCAGAAAGAGGCACAAGCTGCTAGCAGCGGACAACACATATGTTCACACCTTGCTATCTGTTTTTGGAATACTAAGGCATGATTTATTATTATTCAATTGGAATGTATCTTTGAATAATTTTATCCATAGCAACTCAATTATTTGACATTTGTATACTGTCATTTATATTTTATATCCTTGATAAAGGCATCATTGCCGAAACATGTAGGGTTGTTTTAAATATATATACTTTGAAGTAAAGCCAGACCTTTAATCGCCAACTGATTGAATTTACCATATCATACCAAGGTCACAAAAATATTATAATTATATATATATATATATATATATATATATATATTGTGATGAGGCTAACCATGTGCATGAGGGGCCTAGAGCAAAAATACAGTATAAATATTTAAAATTGTTAATTTAGTATAAGTCTTTGTTAGAACTGCATTTCTCACATGCCATATCAAGAAAGTTAATGCCGCGTTTTTTATTTATCAAATTTGTATCACATAATTATTGAATTTCTTGTAACCATTCAAGTTAGTCATTTTCATTTACATTTTAATTTTTCCCGAAGATATTTAACTTAATTGATTGGAATTATATGTCACATATTATGGTCATAGCTGTACCTAATTTAAAATCAAAATAAGGCGGGAATTATCCCAAAATGAAAATAGGTAATTAGCGGAAATTGAACATTTAAAATAAACTTTTACCCATTGTAAAATTAATACAATAATTTTAATGAAATGTCAAAACGATTGGTTCTAGTAATTTATTTTATTTTGAGTAATTTATTGTCGAGATTAAATAAGTATAAACAACATTAAGAATAAGATGCCTGGAGAATTAACAAAAACAATAGAGAGTTAGCTTGTGTAATTAAAAATGGTACAACGCGTCTAATTTTTATAAAAAGTGTGTGAAGGAATAAAGTGATATAAACCTAAAATAAATTAACGAAACCTTACCAAAAAGATACCCTATAAGTTCCCGATCCACTAGCATCGCTTTTTGCGAAGGTTACCTGCACCTGAACCCGCTGAGCACCGATAACCAAAACTCCAATTTCTTCAAATTTAATTATTATTTTAACTTTAATTATATGCACAACTGTAAGGCCTTATAGGTTTGGTATATTTCATTTGTCAGCCCAGCTTAGGACCTGTTACACACTGTTTTTATTACAATTTGTCGAACCAATTAAGGGCTATTTAATATACCAGATCCGTTATATTTTATCATTTGATTTTGTTTTTATTATAAGGCCCTATCGCTTTATATTTATATATATATATATATATATATATATATATATATATATATATATATAATCAGTAGGCGATTAAAGTCCGTATATTACTTCAAAATATATGTATTTAAAAAACTCTACATGTTTCGGCAGTACGCCTTTATCAAGAGAATACAAAATATGAAATTGGCTATTTTATATTTTGTATTCTCTTGATAAAGGCGTACTGCCGAAACATGTAGAGTTTTTTAAATACATATATTTTGAAGTAATATACGGACCTTTAATCGTCTACTGATTAGGTTTACCATATCATACCAAGGTCACGAAATTATTATATATATATATATATAAATATAATAACTTCGTGACCTTGGTATGATACGGTAAACCTAATCAGTAGGCGATTAAAGGTCTGTATATTACTTCAAAATATATGTATTTAAAAAACTCTACATGTTTCGGCTGTGTACGCCTTTATCAAGAGAATACAAAATATGAATTCATATTTTGTATTCTCTTGATAAAGGCGTACACAGCCGAAACATGTAGAGTTTTTTAAATACATATATTTTGAAGTAATATTCCGACCTTTAATCGCCTACTGATTAGGTTTACTATATATATATATATATATATATATATATATATATATATATATATATATATATTGTAATAGGGCTAACCATGTATATGGAAGGTTTGGAACAAAAATATAGTGTTATATTTTAAATTGTTATTATAGAATAAGATTTTCATAGAACTGCATTTTTCACATGCCATATCAATTAAGTTAATACCGCGTGTTTAATTTATCATATTTGTAACACTCCTTAATTTAATTTCTTGTAATCATTAACTTCAGTCATTTTCTTTTACTTTTTATTCTCACCGAAGATATTTAACTTGATTGATTGGATTTATATGTCATCTATTATGATCATAATTTATTTGTAATGTTAAACGTTAGGGTGTAGTGATGTATTATAATCTGAGGAGAGGGTTGCCAAGACAAAATGGATAGATAAACAACATTGAATTTAAGGTGCCTGGAGTTTGAAAAAAAAAAGAGGAAATTATTGATATTTTTTTTGGCAGGACACGTCGTTCTTTTTGAAAAAAATTATAAAAGTGTGTTCCTGAAATCAAGAGATAAATAGAAAACGAACTAGCTTATTCTCACTGAAGCATGTTACATAAGTTTTTAAACCTACATACATTATTTTAGGAAAATTATCTGACCACAGACCTGCCGAAGCCATTGTTAACGAATTACTTTATCTGAAGGAACGCTAAACCCACCTGGAACGATCCCAGTTCACCTATCCTACTTGTGCCGATAACCTGTATACCGAAGACCAACTTCCAAAGAACATCCAGAATTCTCCGCATCAACCCATTTGAGTACTCATTGATTTATTTCTTTTAAAAAAACATTTGAAACTTCAACTACTTCCATTCAAAAAGATAACGTTAATATTTTATATTAATACTTATAATATTAGTTTTTAAATTTATATAATGTTTTAAGTGGAAAAATACAGTTCTTTTCAACTTGAATTTGTCACACATGTTATAAAGATTTTGTTTTTAATAATTTATGTCATTGTAATTATCCTTTCATATAAAATTCATATCAAATTAAACGGGTGATATCTAATATTTATCCACTTGTTTTATTCTCTATCAGATACCGAACTCGCATTTACTTTTCACTCAGCACTTCTAAATTGAGTTAGCCGGTATAACAATTAAAGAACCTATCAAAAATTTTGTACTAAGATTAGCCTTTGGTAATAATATCCTTTTATTTTTTTTAATAAAAACATTACAAAGTATCACTTGTGACAACTGTCATCTTTGACATCTGCTTTGATTGATATTAATACTTTAAATTTTCTAGGTCTGGTATTTATTATTAGACTATTATACGTTTTATATTATTTGATTATTATCTCTTTTTGGTTTATATTAATTGGCGCCCAACGTGGGGCCATAATTAGACGTGTCTGGTAGAGGATAGCATTATAATAACTTGAGAGATTGAACTGGAAAGGACTGTATTTTAAATAGTTTATTATTAAGATATATGAAGTTGATTGTGTTTGTGAACCTGTATTTTTGTTCGTGGTCTTTATATGTACTTGGAAGGCTTTAATACTCAGGAGCAGGAATTTGTAAGTTTATTTTTACTAAGGGCAATATTCTTAATAATTAACAGTGTAAAAATAAATTAGAAAGATCAAAACAAATACATTTTCAATACAGAACAATTGAGTAACAGAATATCAATTTACAAACATAATACGAATACCAAAAGTCTAAATATTTACAAAAAGTATAATAACAAAATGGATAAATGCACCAGGAGTAAATCGAGGGAAAATAGTGAAAGTAGAGAGAGAGAAACAGATCAGGGTGATACTTCCACCATCACGGTACAATCGGATGTTCCAAAAGAAGAGATGTCCTTGGATACCAACACTTTCACGGCTCTACTAACAAATTTAAAACAATTCATGGCGGAAAATTACGAAAAATTAGATGCTAATAACAAAAGATTAGAAACAAACTTAAAACAAATCATAGTAGATAACAACAAGAATATAGAAACTAATTTAACTCAAAAAATAGAAACAAATAACGAAAAATTAAATAAAAAACTAGACCAACTTAGGCAGGATAAAGAAGAAATTAAAGGGGAAATAAAAGGATTAAAGGAGAGCCAGACGAAGATGGAAGAAAGAATTATACAAAAAATAGACGCATTTAATGGAAATTTAATAATAAATTTAACACAAAAAGGAGATACTTCTAATGAAGAATTAACAATAAGCATAAATCAAAAATTCGAAATCAGTAGCAACCTAAAAATAGATCAACTTATGCCGGAACACAAAGAAATGTTGGGAATTACAAGTACTAATAATGTATGTAACAATAACACAATCAAACCAATATCTAATCAAAAACCTTACCATTCGCTTAGATGCAAAAGCAAAGTTAACACACATAATCAAATACTAATAAATGATAGAGAATATTACAACTTTTTAATAAATATTACTCAAGAAAATAATAATCTAATAACACTAATAATGGGGAGGAATGAAATATATTTTAACATATTTACAACCGAAGATCTACATTACACTTATGCAACAACACACAAACGAATCATTTTCATTTTGGAAATTCAAGATCAAGTTTACAATACTCTTTCTTATACACTGACGATCTTAACATAATAAACAACTATAGCACATATAAATATTTAGACACTAACGATTTCCTTTACGATATGCATAACACCAAAATCAATACCAATTTACATACTCACACAAAAAGTATAACTATACACATACTCATTATCAAAAACATGCATATCACTTTAGGCAGAGGTAATATGATCCATACATATAATCATAACAATATTAACATACCTAAGGTGCGTCGACGAAAAATTAACATTTAATTATGGATAAAGAATCTCGGTGTTCTAAAAGTATAAAGACGATCCAAGCAAAGATGGGGAGATGATTATTTATTAATGACTGAAAACTAAACTAAATACATAAATATTAATAAACAAAGAGATGCTAAAGAAAATTTAATAAAGAAAAAGAACATTACCAGACAAAGAGAACTGAAGTATAGTAAATAAGACCAATAATTATATTAATAAAAAGAAAACAAAACATAACTGGAGCTATGAGTTTAACAACTACCAAACAATTTTAAAGATATAATATTCTGAGACTACAACAATAACATATTTATAATGGTATAAATAAACCTAAGAAAGAACCATTATTTATATGATCTAATATAACAAATATAAAATGATTAATGGAGAAAATAAACATTTATGAATATGGAAAAGGTTTAATAATATGATTGAATCAATGTATAATGTAAGACAAAGGTATAATAAATAAATAAAGGGTTGATGAACAGTTGATTGATAGGACAAGGATTAGATATATAAAGGTAGAAAGAATTAATATATAACATGGGGAGATATAGAATTAAAATGAATAAATAATTTATTATGATATTATATGAATATGTATTATGAAATATTAAAATATATAGACACAAATGTCTTATTATAGGGGAGTTATGTATATTAACAAGGAATGGAATTTAATAAAGATTAGTGAAGGATTTGTAAAGAAAAGATATGCATTTATAAAGAAAGTATTTATTAATTAAGCAAAGGCTTGCATCTATAAGAATATAAAACAACGATTACTTGTAACAAATTATAAAGATTTTTAAACATGTAAAATCAACATTAGATTAAATAAAATAACCCCAAGCAAAACAACTATATCAAACAGAATATTTTATATTAACTAGCACCAGAATAAATAACCAAACTTAGAACTCAGAAAACAGCCCAGTAATACAATGTTATAGTCCAAAACTCTTACAAAATATAAAAATTATTATAACAGAATAAATATACAAAGAAACTCAATTAATTACAAAGGAATAAACACATATTAATAAAATACTAAAACTATGATAAATATTTACATTTAACAAGGTAGTTACCAGTCTTTAAAAAAATACAACGAAACGAAAATTTATATAAGAGGAAAATTATTAAGACGTTAAATAAATAAATATTACCTTAATACGAATTTAGAGTTAATAGAAAGACACATTAAACTAAGACATGCACAGATACAGTATAAGAAGTATATACTAATATTATATTGATTAAATTTCTACTAATCAACATATCATGTTTTTAATTCTTTAATTTCTTGTTATTTATGCTTCTAAGACCTTTGTGTGGTATAATAAAGAAGTCTTCTTGTTGCCACATATCAGCCTTCTTTATTATGGGGAATTGTAATAGGGCTAACCATGTATATGGAAGGTTTGGAACAAAAATATAGTGTTATATTTTAAATTGTTATTATAGAATAAGATTTTCATAGAACTGCATTTTTCACATGCCATATCAATTAAGTTAATACCGCGTGTTTAATTTATCATATTTGTAACACTCCTTAATTTAATTTCTTGTAATCATTAACTTCAGTCATTTTCTTTTACTTTTTATTCTCACCGAAGATATTTAACTTGATTGATTGGATTTATATGTCATCTATTATGATCATAATTTATTTGTAATGTTAAACGTTAGGGTGTAGTGATGTATTATAATCTGAGGAGAGGGTTGCCAAGACAAAATGGATAGATAAACAACATTGAATTTAAGGTGCCTGGAGTTTGAAAAAAAAAGAGGAAATTATTGATATTTTTTTTGGCAGGACACGTCGTTCTTTTTGAAAAAAATTATAAAAGTGTGTTCCTGAAATCAAGAGATAAATAGAAAACGAACTAGCTTATTCTCACTGAAGCATGTTACATAAGTTTTTAAACCTACATACATTATTTTAGGAAAATTATCTGACCACAGACCTGCCGAAGCCATTGTTAACGAATTACTTTATCTGAAGGAACGCTAAACCCACCTGGAACGATCCCAGTTCACCTATCCTACTTGTGCCGATAACCTGTATACCGAAGACCAACTTCCAAAGAACATCCAGAATTCTCCGCATCAACCCATTTGAGTACTCATTGATTTATTTCTTTTAAAAAAACATTTGAAACTTCAACTACTTCCATTCAAAAAGATAACGTTAATATTTTATATTAATACTTATAATATTAGTTTTTAAATTTATATAATGTTTTAAGTGGAAAAATACAGTTCTTTTCAACTTGAATTTGTCACACATGTTATAAAGATTTTGTTTTTAATAATTTATGTCATTGTAATTATCCTTTCATATAAAATTCATATCAAATTAAACGGGTGATATCTAATATTTATCCACTTGTTTTATTCTCTATCAGATACCGAACTCGCATTTACTTTTCACTCAGCACTTCTAAATTGAGTTAGCCGGTATAACAATTAAAGAACCTATCAAAAATTTTGTACTAAGATTAGCCTTTGGTAATAATATCCTTTTATTTTTTTTAATAAAAAAATTACAAAGTATCACTTGTGACAACTGTCATCTTTGACATCTGCTTTGATTGATATTAATACTTTAAATTTTCTAGGTCTGGTATTTATTATTAGACTATTATACGTTTTATATTATTTGATTATTATCTCTTTTTGGTTTATATTAATATATATATGTATATATCAGCAATTGTCAGTCGAACGTGTCCAAAAACTGTTCTTGAAGTAATATCCTCCTCGTGGCACTGATCACGAGAGTTTATTAAATAGACACGATTTGACTTCCCTAAGTCAAAGAAGAGATGAAGCGAGCGGCAAGTTTCAGATTAAACTCGTAAATTATTATATATATTCACCTTCTTTGCTCAGACAAATCAATTTTCTGGTGCCAAATTACATACGTTTTATGTACCTAAGGCACGTATAGCAAGCGCCAATTAAGTTGGCGCGACGAGGGGGTGCGCAGAAGCCGTTTTTAAAAACGTCCACCCCCACTACTGAAGTAATTGTCAGAATACATTTGTCATTGACGTTTGACGGAACATAATGTCTTTTATACGGGATCATAAAGTGACACACGCTCAGAGGTTAGAATTATCTGACATTTGATGTAAAACCAAGTACAAATCTCCCCACTACTTTTAGTCCTGCGCGAACTTACTCGCTCCTCGCGCCAACTTAATTGGCGTTTGCTATACTATGGTTGCATATGTGCTGTAATGCTAATCGGCTGTATCCTGATCCATTCTGGAAAGTATAGTTATTATTATTATTATTATTATTATTATAATTTTTTCTTTGCTTTCATTAATTTAATTTAATTTAATTAATTCAGTGATTTCTTTTTTTCTCTATTATTCTGTTTAGTTTGTTTAAATAATAGAAATAAGATTTCTTTATTTACTTTTGCTGTACTATGTTCATTGTTAACTTATAGTTTCATATATCATACAATTGTTACCCTGTAACTGGATTCTGTTAATCTGTTGGGTAAATAAATGAATATTATTATTAATATAAATATCATTACAAACTGCTACCTTCATATATTTTGTTCTTTTCATTAATTTTCAAATTACAAGCCCCTCTCCCGCCCTCTAGTCTTTTAAAAGTATTTTATAATTCGCATTCCTTTCTTACGATTAATATGAATTCATCCGCATAAGCAGCATATTGATGTTGTTTGGTACTGTATTATACCTTTTTGTATAGATATTACTTTGTGTGTCCATGTCTTCGAACACTAAATTGACTAATTGACGTTAAGGGACCGTCTGGTCTTTGTAATTTACCTTAAAGCCCTCTGAGAGTTTCCTTTCATTCAGTACCCTCGATTTTGCTTCAGCTAACGCTAGATTTTCTTTTAAATACTGATGAAAGTAACGTTACCTCATTTTTGTATATATTTTATTACATATACGAGCCCTAACAACTAAATTATCGGGCAAACAAAAATTTATTGAAAACGTTAATTCCACAAACTAAATTGTTTAATTAAGGAACTACATTAACAACGTATTAAAGTTTATCATTTATAATAAATATTTAAATGTTTTTCTTAATATAAACATTGAAATAAACTGTGGGCGAATAAATAAACAAAAATATTGCACAATATCGTTACAACTAAATGTTCAGAATTATCTAGTTGCCTTGTATAAAAATAAATAGCTTTGATGTTTACCTATAATATTTTGGCAGTTATTTTACAGTTACTTGTTAGATATCGTTTTGCCAAAAATTCTGTTAAATTTAATCAAAAATGGCTAGAGGAATTGCGAGAAATGTTAAAATTCGTGAATTGGTAATCACTAAATATTCTCGTGGTAAAAATATACGTGAAATTGCGGATGAATTAGTTTTGGCTAAGTCAACAGTTGAGGACATATTTAGGCACTATCGTGAGAGTGTAAATGTCCAATGTAAAAGCAAAAGTTCGTGAAGACGGGGAATTGTGTGTAACAGACTTCGACGATTACTAATAAAAATTTGCAAAATGGGTTGTCGTAACACTTTAAGGGCCATCACAGCACAGTGGAGTTCAGAAATAGGAAAGACTTTATCGAATGTTGTAGAAAGCGGATACACAGATCCGGACTTAGTCTTTATAAGGTCGGTTCGAAAGTTTTTATTAAATTCATGATTTTTCATTATTCGTAATGTTTTAGGCGAAAGAAAAACCTCACTAACAGAGAAGCAGAAAGTAAATCGACTCAATTGGGCAAAATCGAAGATGACATGAACCGTTGAAGACTGGCCCAAAGTCATATTTAGCGACGAGTCGAAGTTTGACGTGTGCGTGGGAGACTTTCGTAAACGAGTTATCAGAACTAAAAATGAAACATTTCATAAAGATTGCCTCAAAATGACAGTAAAATTTACTAAAGGCATTATGATTTGGGGGTGCATATCCACAGTGCGTCTAGGAAGGCATGAGGTGGTAGAAGGTACAATTAATGCAGCAAGATATGAAGAAATTTTAAAAAATATTCTTGTGCCAAGCGCGAAAGATCTTTACCCGGACATGAATTTCATATTTCGACAGGACGGTGTTGCATGCCATACGGCCAAAACTACTAAGAAATGGATTGGGGACAATAACATCAAGGTCCTCTCATGGCCTTCGAACAGACCTTAATGTTATCGAGACATTGGGACATAAAATGAAAAAAAAAATTCGTGATGATCCCCAAAGAGCCGTTGCCGATTTGAAGATGAAATTGGGTGAATTATGGCAAAGTTTCGACTCTGACATGTGTCGAATCATTAATAAAAACAATTCCAGATAGGATTGCAGGGAAAGCGTATGGCGACGTAACCCTATATTAAAATAGGAATTTCTTAAATTTTCCGAACATTTAGTTGTCACGATAATGTTCAATGTGTTGTCGCCCACAGTTTATTTCAATGTGTATAGAAAAATACATTAAATATTTATTATAAATGATAGACTTTAATATGTTGTTAATGTTAATGTTCATGAATTAAATAATTGAGTTTGTGTAAATTAACGTTTCCAATAAATTTTTGTTTGTCCGAACATTTAGTTGCTAGGTTGTGCGTGAATATGTCGAAGAGCGGTTCGTGCGCAAAAAGATTTATCGATACGAGGAAAGGATACAGTGTACTAAGGCTTGCAGTGGAGCTTATCATTTGCCATGTGTCAATATTGGCGAGCAAGCATTTGTAGACCTGAAAACCTCCAAAAAAATCAAGGAATGGGTTTGCAAAATTTGCGAAACTGTCCTAACCTCAAATTTACCAATAACACCAAGCGATTTTATCACCATCAAAGACATAAAGAAATATCCTAACGAGGAGTTATTTAAATATCCAAGAAATAATATCAGTAAAAGTAAAAAACGCTGTAAATCAAATAACCGACGAGGTAATAAATTTATTGAATACCGAAATAAACAAATTACATAAAGAAAATGAAACACTGAAGACAGAAATCTATAAAGTGTTGACAACAAACGTTAACGACAATGTATTTCAGCCCGTAATTTAGCGAAGTTAAGGCCCGAAAGGCTTTTGGCGCAGAAAAATTACGGTCGTTTAAACTCGAGTATATCATTGTACACCCGAAATGGAGCAACAATCGAAACAATGGCTTGAGGCTGCTACAAGTGCGGAAAGGTTATTGTTGTCTTTTGGGACTCCAGTGGAATTCTTCTTAGCGATTACCTTCAAAAGGGTCAAACGATAACAGGCCAATGCTGCATCTCTTTTACATCCACCACACGATACAATACAACGCAAAAAGCCCTATTTGCATAAGAAACGAGTAGTTTTTCTTCAGAATAGTGCCAATTTTAAGCTGTTTCCTCGTTCAGCTTATTTACCAGATTTGGCCGCCTCCAACTTTTCTTTTTTCCTTGCCCGAAAATTTGCCTCGGTGGAAAGAGATTTGGGCATACATAAATATTTCAAACAGTTTGAGCTTTCTTATCGGAAGAAATGAAAAGACTATTGACAGAGAAAATTTAATTTGTTACAAAGAGAATAAATACACTGAAAAATCAAATAATTTTTTGCCAAAAAGTTTTTTTGCTTGTCTAGACTCACTTTTTTATGAACTTCCCTCGTATATTGATTCAGTTAATCAATTTAGACATCTAAAATGGTAACTATAAATATCTATTTCCAGACATATCTTGTCAAACTGCTATTTTCGGATATCGGTCTTGAAAATACCGTCATTAAAACTAACCACATTACATTATTATATAGTCGATTCACTGGAAAATCAAATTTTTCGCTGAAGACAAACATTGTACAGTTCCAGGACGATTAAATAGGAAGAAAGGCAACCGGATGGTCATGAATTACAAATTGGCAGGCCGTATCTCGAAGGTCTAGCTCCCGCTGAGACTGGTGATAAAACTAATGATAGCTTGTTCGCTCACCCATAAATACTGATATATAGAAAATCAGTTTAATCCTTCCCACTTCAATTTTTCTTTCTTTTTTCTGCTTTTGCGGGCAGCTTAGAGCCGACCGGATATGCGGATGTGGTGAAATATATCCTCAGAGCGCCTATAATCAATAAAAACTTTCAAGTTTTATTTATCCACTTTTATTGCTATTGGTGTAATACGTTTATAGATTTCAGATATATATGTATCTGTGTTGGTCTAAAGAAAGTGAATGTAAACAGCGGAGAGTAAATGAAAATGTTTTATAAGTTTTTGTTGAAGCGAGAATTAAAAAATCTAAGATAAGATATTGTATGTTTATTTCTACAGATGCATTAATAAATTGAAGTAATTTTAATTTTGCATAATTTGCATGCTACACTCCATAATAATTTTTTCTTTTAGCAAAATTTTTAAATACTACAACTTGTCAAGTAATATAACATAATCTTAAATTTATCTCGAAGGGCTGACAATTGAAATTTAATTTTATCGAGTTTGTAATACAACTTATTATCTGACTATGTTTACCATGATTGAAATCACAAATACTATAGGTGATATGTTTGTGAAGCGGGTACAATTCTTGCTACAATCTCCAAAATCGATGGAATTTTTTCAATTTCGATATACTCGTAACTGCATAATTAATGAGTAACCAAGGAAAGATCTCTAGGGTAAATATAAGTAGACTATGAGTGGCGCTGGTCACGTTAGCACCCTAATGTATGGCAGAGCCCGGACGTAATAGATCTACCCCATTGCTACTTTAGAGGGGTCTTCAATGTGTCTTACGGTAATTATTATTTATGATAACCTAGAGCTCTAAAAGCAATATTATAAGACTAGAGAATATTTATGAAGGAATTTCTAGACCAGGTTGAAACCAAAGGACATATTTCATATTTATATAAATATTACATAGGTACATCGAGCGTTACATGTTTAAGTAACGTTATATTTAATTTAACATTATGCTGTGGTGTGGCCTAGTGTTTATATAGTACTAGCTGACCGGAGCCTGGCGTTGCTTGGCCACATTCTATAGAAAAATTAAAACTTCCTTTGTGTTAACTGCCATTAACCGTTATCAATTTTTTGTTTATTCTCTAGTTAAAGAACAAATCAATGATATTTTATTATAATCAATCTATTACTTCAATGCCTTGAGATACACAATATTCTTCTTATTCCATCTGGTGCATAAACAAACAGAGCAGATGGTTTTACAATTTGCGAACGTGTTACATATGCACAGGAGGATTGATAACTTTCAGCTGTTGTAATCACACATAACAATTCGACAACTGTGCTCGGAGGCAAAAATGTACTGCTCACCATAATGTCGAGATAGTTGCCATTCTGCCGAGACAATTGTTAAGAGACAACTTAAAAACAGTATACTTAATGCTGTGAAATTGACCGTGGGTAAAAACAAAAATATAATTAATAACGTATAAATTAATAAAACATAAACTGAAGAAGCAAGAAGAAATTTAAAAAGAAACGGAGGTTGTGTCTTTTAAATGCACTTCGTATATAGTATTCGAATTTAGTATAAAAATTGTAGATGTATATTAACCCTACGTTAGTCGCGTGTGTGACAGGAGTCAACCACACTTACATTTATGTTGGCTGCACTTGTTTGGTGCGCCGTTGACACATTTCTCTCAGAGTACCTTTCTATTATTAATCGAGAGGTTAGTTATGTTTGATCTATCGTGGGGTGCGTTTAGTTGCGACATAAATCTTACTGGTTGACATCCGTCACCCGCGCGCCCAAATACGTAATTATTAATTTTAAAGGTATATTGTTATAGTTTTTATTTTTCTTTGTGTTTTTACATTATTTCATTTCTTTTCGGAAAACAGAAAATAATTTAAAATGTCCCAAGAGAAAAATCGGAAAATTGAACATAGCAGAGATCCAAACAAATGGATGGAATGGTATAATTCACTCAACAGCGACGAAAGTAACGATGAAAACGGGGACGAAAGAGACCATGACGAGGAAGATAATGTCGAAGAAAACACGTTTGACTCAAATTCCGAACAAGAATTCGATGATTCAGAAATTGAGGAAGAACCTACAGATCATGAGGATGAACTTTATTTTCTAGCTAAAAACAAAACAAGAAAATGGATGAAGCATCCTCGACAGCCATCGAATGTTAGGACAAGAGCCTGTAATATTGTCCTGCATTTATAATAATATTGTCCTGCATTTACCTGGGCCTAAAAATAAGGCGATGGAAACACGAAATGAAATAGATATCTTTGACTTATTTTTTGACGACGTTATTTTTGGAATTATAACAACTTGTACAAATACTTTCATAGACAAAATTCGTGACAATTTTGCTCGGGAACGAGATGCCAGATGCATAGACATTGTTGAGCTAAAAGCTTTTATTGGTTTACTCCTTTTAATTGGCTGCATTCGGTGTTCCAGAAAAAATCTTAGAGACCTGTGGAACAACTCACAGGGAAATGGACTTGAGTCATGCTATTTATCAATGAGTGAAAAGCGATTTAGATTTTTGCTGCCTTGTATCAGATTCGATAATATAAATGATAGAGACGAAAGAAGAATGATTGATAAATTAGCTCCATTTAGGGAAGTAATAACAATATTTACCAACAATTGTCAAAAATATTTTACTCCTGGCGATTTTCTCACGGTTGATGAACAGTTACTGGCATTCAGAGGCAGGTGTTCGTTTCGCCAGTACATCCCAAACAAACCGGCCAGGTATGGCTTGAAGGTTTTTGCACTAGTTGATAGCAAAACAGCCTATACCGTGAATCTGGAACCGTATGTTGGAACACAGCCTGATGGGCCCTACCACGTAAGCAATTCAGCAGAAGATATTGTTTTGCGCTTAATAGAACCGGTAAAAAATACTAATAGAAACATCACAGATGACAACTGGTTTACTAGTTTATCCTTAGTAAATCAGCTGCAGAAGAAAAAATTAACGTATGTGGGAACAATACGCAAAAATAGAACAGAAATACCAATAGAGTTGTTACCAAATAAAGAAAGAAAGCCACAGACATCCATATTTGGTTTCCAAAATAACTGCACAATAGTCCAAATTATAAGTCAGTGTAACCAACGACAAAAAAATAAAATATCTAAAATATTTGTATTGAACATGACTATTATTTTAAACATTTTTTAATATTTAAAAGGCGGAATAGAAGAAATAGTGTAAAATACACGTTTCATAAGACATTTTTGCGCACTCGTTCATTAGAAACCTTGAACTCGTCCGCAAAAATAATGTTTTATGAAACTTGTACCTTAATATACTATTACACGTAAAAAATCATTATTATTACATAATATATAATAAAAACATTGCATAATAATATTGTAAAAATTACAATTTATAACTATATACATATAATTCGATGGATGTTACTTAATAACATAATAAATTATTATATCAGAATAATTGAAACATACATGAGTCGATAAAACCCCACCAGTTTTGTATAATACAAAGGTATTTTTAATAATATTTTATATTATTAAAAATATTATTATTAATTAAATATTATTATATTATAAAAATATTATTAAAAATACCTTTGTATTATACAAAACTGGTGGGGTTTTACCCACTCATGTATGTTTCAATTATTCTGATACATTACACATGCAGTTAGTCCGTAGTATGAGTGAAGACATAGACAAAATGCAGTTTCTAGAGACACGGCTGCGCCATCTTTAGAAGGGCGTCGTTGGTTCGCATTGGTTATGTGAACGGGGCGAGGTACTTCGGCTGTCTGACAACAGGCAGCACTGAATTTACTGCTACGCTCGGTCTGGATAATTTCTGTGATGTGGCGATATGGTTCTTTTTTGTGAATGTGTCTGAGGATATCCTTTCTCCAGCAGGGGCGTACCGATGAGCCTGTAGAAAGGCGAAATACGTATCTGCGTCTCTGGGGAGGGATATGTTCGGACACGTTCACAAAAAATATTAATAGTGAACCTGTATTTGTGTTCTTCACACCAGATTTTTAATAATATTTTATATTATTAAAAATACCTTTGTAAATTATTATATTATTAAGTAACATCCACAGAATTGAATGTACAGGTATTAATAATAATTATTCACTTTCACTATAAGATTTACTGAACTTATTATTGTACCTATTAATAATTAAGTACTTTTCTAGATTTTCAACAATAAAATTTTGCCCTTTATCGCTTAAAATATTTTTATATGTTGAAAACGTTCTTTCGACCTCAACTGAAAAGTAATAGGTACATATTTTGATGACGCCAGATGTTCGGAGTTTAAATGTCAATTTAATTTTAACAGTCGAAATTAATGATAATGATAAAATCCGTGATATTTTTGTTAACTTTTGAAAACCATTCTTTGTTGTAAGACTATAAAATTTATCCTGTATAATCTTACCATTTTTCAATAAATTTTCACAATATTCTACAATATAAATTGACTCTAATAAAGATATTTGGTCAGTCTAATTTTTTAATTGATCCACTGGATTTTATAATTGATTCAGCTGAATTAGAAAAATATTTCTATTCGGTGGGGTTCTCAACTAAAACTAACGGTAATTTAGACACACACTATATTAATAATAAAAATGAATATCAATTTAAAACTAATTACTAATAATAAGAACATTTATGTATTTATATTTATGTAAGTTCACTCGACGATGATTTAGTATGGAATGGCATAAAGTCCTCCCGACTGCTATTTATATTAACGGGAAAACTTCTGGCATATTCGATGTTCGCCTAGACTTTTCATGTGTTACGCGTTTACATTTTCGAGACGGTTCTCGACGTGTGAGATCATCGGTGTCTCATCACAATATAATACAACATTCTTTTAGATGATTTCACTTCTCATCTGATTGATTATATTATAAACTAATAAATGTATCAAGAATATGCGATTTTATGTTGAGAATGTAAAAAATATTGACTTTATGCACACAAACTGAAAATATGATATAAAACTTAATTTTATGCAAAATATGTAATTTTTTATATCGTTAATCGCATTATTTCAGTGTAGAATGGAAATATCCACAATATTGGAGTGATATTCGAATAATAAAATAGTATATTATGCAACAAGCACAAAATGATGCACATTTTGCACCAGTTTCAAAGTTTGCAATTGAAACGAGCGCAAAATTGCTATTTTGTGTGCGTTGCATACTATACTTTTTCTACTACAACGACAATTATAAAAATAGATACAAGTAAATATGAAAATATTTTATTTATTGCTTTGGATCCATGAAAATACGAAATTACCTATTCATTAGCAGAGCCTGGACAGTGCCCAACCATTTAAGAAGAAGAACTATGAAATAACTTCCTACTTACGTATTTTATTTATTGTTAAAGTTAAATGTGCAATTAATGAAAATCATTTTTGGAGAACTTGTGGAATGCTGGATACTAAAATTTTCTTGATATTGACAATTTTCCATTGTCGAAGTAGATGGCATTTCACGATTTCCTTCGTATTCCTGAAGTCGATGGTATATTTGAAATGCTCTGTATTGCATTTACAATTTTATTATCTGTGTCAAATTTATTTTTCTCCGATTTATCGATATATCCCTCGGCGACTGTCGTGGACTTCCAGCCACCGTGACGCTTCAAACTAGTTATGTCACCACCAGCATCAACAAGAATTGTTGCTGAAGATCGACGAAAGCAGTGTCCGGTGTATAATTCGTAGTTGGCAAATTTAAATATTTAGCAATCTCTTTTCCCATGCCTCCAAGCTTATTCACGCCTATTCTTGGGACGGTACATTTTCCGTTTTAATAATTAATGAAGAACCATGTACCATTTACATTTGAAGGGCGGAGGTTTGCATATTTTTTGTAAATTTCATAATAAGGACTAGTTACAGTAAAACTTCGTATAGTTTTGTTTTTAGTGTCTGGTATATAGTTATTAAAACAGCTGAACCCAAATCATTGAAATTAGTAATTTTCATTTGATGTAATTCATGTCTTCTACATGCACCCATTATGCCCATAATTAATGCGACCTAAAATATAGATTAAATATATATTTCATTATATGGCTATATAAAACTTACTTTTGTCGCTAAATAGATCTCATCTGGGGCTTCTTTAATAAATTTATTGATGTCATTTGATGTAAAGATCTTCGACTTTTTGGGTTTGTAGCCGTCGGACTGTCGCTTAAGAGATGCTTTCAGTTTTAAGTATTTTGCAATATCTATATTATTATGAATACTGAGAGTCGTTCGAAGCATTGAGTATTGTGTCCATAATGTGGAACTTTTGAATTTTTTTGCCAAGTCGCCAAAATACGCCATTAAGACGTTCTCGGAAAACGATTTGGCGTTCCGATCTCCTTTCCACTCCAAAAATAGGTTATAAGTCCGTTTGTACATTTTCTTCGATGTTTCCGGCAATAAATTTAGTGTTTTTAAATTTGCCGCTTCTGTTATACTTGGAGGTGTTAATTCCAAGTCAATCACTATCACTTTCCATATTAATTATCTGGTTTCTTTGAAATAACTACGAAATTATTTGTAATGCACAAACTGTAACAAACTGATGACAAAATGAAATTCAGTACAAAATGTAGCTTCTTATGATTCAATTTACACTCTTGATATGAACATTTTTCGATGTTATCGTAGAAAAAATATATTTTTTACATAAAATCCGAACTCTACCTATTACTACAACCAAATTGAAGGAATTTTTAATTTTGTTTACATAATAAGCCATACTTTCCTTATTACATATATGTATTTGAATTCAGACGTTCGTACTGATATGTTATGAAAACTAATTTGGATTATGGGTTCTAGTTCGTATCTGAATAAGGCATGCACTATACCCTTTATATAAATAGAGAGGAAATTTTGTTACCGCCATTCATACCTGTCGCATACATCCAGAATTATCCCTCGACATAAATTTAAATAAACAGCAGAGCAGAAAAATCCCCGTCAAACGGTGTCGTCCTTTTCTCCAAAACGTTCCAACAGAAATGCGCTTCGCGATTTCATATCAGTCCCTGACAGACAAATTACATCCAGAACTTGATATTCCAGATACGGATGTCTGCCGGCGGAAATTCTACTTCCCGCAATACAAATATAGAATCTCAATTGAAAATTATGGATTATACGTCAGTGTTGTATTAAAGGACTAGCCGTGTCGGCGCGATAGAACGGCCGATAGGTGGCGACGTAGTCACAACGTTTCAATAATAAAATATACGGATGATTTAGAGAAGTGTATAAAGGGATTTAGGTAGATAAAGATATCCGGCTCCCGCATGGATTTGTACATGGTGTAAGGTGGTGAAGTATTCCGTGATGAATATTCAAGGAAAGAATCGATGAGAGATGAAAAAGTAAAAAAAAATGAAACAAACGATAAAAAATAGAGATTTAGCTTAAAGTAAATTCTAGAATATAGATGGCGCTAGTATAGGATATTTTACCAAAACTGGATAAAAAATTTGTAAATTCGAAACGTCATCAGACTAGTTTTTATGCAAAATCCGATGTATTTTTTATGGAGGTTAATTTTCGCCTTTCAAGGTCATTTGAGCTGTAACATCACAGCTAAGTTACGTGGCTAACTTCACCTGGATTATTACGTACCTTCATATGGCTACATAATGTAGATATCATCAACGTGTCTAAACCAACGCTTCGTTCTTTGGATACAGGAACAAAGGGTTTGTTGTTCGAACGCCTCCATAAAAATACTGGCGACGACAGGAGAAAGTGGGGTACCCATGGCTGCACCAGACAATTGTTTGTAGTAATAGTCACGGAACTGGAAATAGGTAGAGGTTAGACAAGTTTTCAAAAGGTCTACTATGTCCTCAGGTTCATTATCAGATCATGGGATTTATTAGACTATTTGTATGATATCAGCGAATTCGACATCAAAACTTACCAGTAAATGAAACAGACAGAAACAAGAAAAGTCCCTAACCACAATTTGTATCAATAAACTCTAAATGCGTATATCGGCAACTTGCGGCAAGTTGTTATCTTCGGTAGAATGAACTGAAAACAAAAAATAGTGCTAAACGTAGCGTCTTTGATTAAGTTGGGATAACACTTGTATATACCACTAGTGATTTGAAGAGCATATCTTCAAAGGTTGTACCTTAACCAAAGGCGCTACGTTTATTTCTTCTTTTTCAAATTGTTCTACTGAAGATGGAAACTTAGTTGGCGAAATACTTATTTAAAGTTTGTTGATTGTATATTGTGGTTAGGGACTTTTTTCATATTTCTGTCTGTTTCAGATTTCGGACCATAGTCTCCAACAATTTCAGGTCACCAGTAAATTCTGGGGATTGGCCGCAAGTTCTTTCAGTCTCTGTACAATGTGATTGGAATTTAGGGTAAAGGATTCACTATTACCAGTGTAGGAATTGAGTAAATTAGCAAGCTATTTCGATAGTTTGTAAATGAGACTATTTAATCTGTTGACAACTGGACTAAAGGAAAAGTTAAGTTTGCGTTTTTTTTTTTGGTACACTTTGAAGTTTAGGGTCCTTGGAATCATTGGATAGATCGTATAGTGGAAACTCGCTTCAGAAGTCTATAATTACCATCTTCGAAAAGGGAAAGAATTTAGCTCACTAATCACTTTCAAGGATTAGGTTAGCGTAACCCTTGTCAGCTTTTGATATAACGATTTCAGGGCCACATTCTAGGGTTTCTTGGTAATGATTTCAGGCTAAGAGAGTGTATAATTTATAATCAGTTCTCGAAGGACGAAATGTTTGAGTTGTATTCACCTCGTAAAGAACCATGTATAAATTTCTTCTTGACCCACCTCTCACGGAGCCTAACTTCCGTATAAGCTGGTTATTTATTTTGGTGATTGGCAGTTATATTAAAACTTGGTGCGTTTTCTGAATATTTTATTTATTTAATAAAAAGCAATTAAACCTAATTTATTAAGATAATCTCACAAATGAAACACTTAATGTGAACTTAAAACTTAAATTCTTTACTGTTATATGAGACTGTATGTCTCTTGTTGTTAATATGATACTGGTTGATATGAATGTTATAAAAAGGCTGTGTGTCTTGATGTTCAGCTGATGCTGTTCTGTTCTGTACTGTTGTTGAGTCGATACCGTGTTACAACTGGGTAAAAAGATACCACTACCCTTAACAAACTATTACATAATTAAAATTCGTGTATTCGTTGTACATTGTACTATTCGACGTCATAACGGGGGAATTTTCTGTGTGATTAATTCGTAAAATGGTACCTACGGGCAACAATACCTAAGATTTATGATAGGTTCCTAAAACTCTTACTATTAAATAAATAAATAAATAAATAAATAAAATATATTGCTCCAATAAATTAAAGGAACACTAAGCATAATAGTTATAACGTGTTGCATCGTTTTATGAAACCAACGAAATCTCGTAAACTGGTCATATTATAATAAAATAAGTTAAATTTTAACATTTCAAATCAATAAATAATCAAACTCTGCTAAACAAGACAATAGACTTAAAAAAATCTTAATGGACTAACAAATTTAGACTTAAGTAACTAAAGAAAATTAAGCTTTAAAGGGAACCTAATAAGGGGTATGTCCTTCACGAGTTTGAATGACTGCTTGACACCTTCGTGGCATACTTTCAATCAACCTTTGGGTGTCCTCTTGGGGTATGGCAACCTATTCGTCGTGAAGTGCCACCAGAAGGTGTTGAACAGTTTCGGGAGCCACATATATCTCATCCCATAAATGCTCGATCGGATTTAGATCTGAGCTAAGAGGTGGCCAATCTATAATTCTAATTTGATGTTTTTCCAAGCTGCAATTCTTGGAAGAACATGTTGTCTGATCTGCTACATGTGGTCTTGCCATATTATGCTGGAACAGAAATCTAGGGCCTTTAAGAGCTCTAGTATCACATGATTCGTAAGTATGTCTTCAATATATCGGGCAGCATTAATTGCGGCAGGTATATGAACAAGATCTGTACGAGTATGAAATGAGATTCCAGCCCACACTATATCAGATCCTCTTCTAAACTTGTCCACTTCCTGAACCAGTCGTTCACGAGAGTGTTCACCTGTACGCGCACAAATTCGAAGACGTCCACCACAACGTGTCAACCGAAATTTTAAGTCATCGCTGAAAAGCACTGAGGACCGCTGTTCCATCTCCCAATCTACATGGTGTTGAGCAAACGCCAGTCGGTTTCTTTTATGAGCCAAAGTCAGTCGTGGCTTTCGGACTGGTCTCCTCAACCTAAGATTATGTTTTCGCAACCTTTTTCGTCAAACATGATCTCTCGTTGCTCTTCTAAGGTCTCTCTACTAGTCTCTAGCAGTAGATGTGGGCAGTTTCGCAAATATCTGTCTTGCTCAGCGGTTATCGCACGTTTACTACCTTGACCAGCTCTTCTAACATATCTTCCTGTCTCCAAGTACCGATTATAAACCTTACACATCATAGAAGGGCTTACATTAAATTGTCTTGCAACATGAGGTAAGCTGTATCCTTCTTCTTAATGTTATGGCTCTTACAACTTCAACTTCATTTAGATGCCTCATTATACGCTTGTAGTATCTAATGGCATATAATGACAATAATTGATAAACGCATTATTAGTTGGTGTTATAAATCTAAGTATGTAGTTCCTCATGAATTTCGTTGTCTAGTAATGCATTATATTATACATATTTAGGAAACGTGAGGTTTAACAAAAGATAGTCAGATTAAACACTTACTGATAACTCTAGGTAATAAAACTACTGGTCTAAATTATAAAGTCGGTAATAAATTTATTTGCAAATATAATGGATTCTTAGAATCTAAAGAAAGTTGCATAATATGAATATGATAATAATATTATGTTATACACATAAAATTATATCCAACATATAAATATAACAGATTTCGTTTTATGACGAAACAGAGAGATTCGACTTAAGGGGTTTGAAATGGGTAAGAAATTTAAAAGCTTTGGAACGGATAGGGCCAGCAATGTTGGCGGAAATTCTGGCAAAAGTGTCAATGATGATGTCTTCGGTGGGGATATATTTGGAGGTCGGAGCAAAAATTTGTCCCTTTGAATAGAACAGAAAAGTTTCAGTGTAGTAGTAGCAGCCCTGAAGGTGTGTCTTACAACAATGCACGAAACGTCGGCCAAAGCGGAGGTAGTGTCAAATACGTGGTCTCAGTCCGGAATTCCAGAAGTAATCATGGACAACGACCGCAGAAATCTACAAGCCAGATTGAAGCATTTAGATTTGGACTTTTTTCTATTATAAACCGTAAATGAAAAATAACTAAATCACTTTCAAGATTTTATATTCTTCTACACCGTGGCAAATTAATAAAGAAATAACTGTCTGGAGTGCTTTTCGGGTCGAATTGCACGGTAATCTATGCATAAAAACACGAAATTTAAATAATAATGCTATAAAAGAAACGGCTTCCAGTATATATTATTTATACTTAAGAGCTAAGTGGCGATACGGTATGACAACGTGAAATTAAAAGTTCCTTTACATTAATCGTTGTTTTTCGGGATGATTTATAAAACGGAAAGGAAGTAATTACGAAGAATATCTTCCACGTTTGCCCAATGTAACGGAGTTCTCCCTATTAGAATTATTCATGCCGTATGCGTTACCTCACTTCATTATTTATCCCGTGAAATTCAGCTTCACTCGTACGCAGAATTATAAGGGCAGAAAAGGGATTTTTTTAAATTATTACACGGAAATGCTACAGAAGGGTACGTCCGTGTTAATTAATTCGTAATTATTGTTGCGAAATAAAATTTTCCAATGAAAATTCCGTCAACTACATATAATAGTACTTCAAAGGGACGGACTACTGTTAGCCCCCTCTTCTGTACTTTTTTTTATTACGAAAGACCGGTTACGCCTGCTTGAAAAATGAATTAAATGTTAATGAGACCCTTTCGGAGAAAATTGTGTGTGGGGTTCCGTCGTCGGCCTGTAGAATAAGTCATTACGATATGCAAAAATAGCGTTTTTATGGATCTTTGATGTTAAAATGTGAAAAGATAATTAGGTGGTTCGGAAGCTATGTTCTAGGTTCTCGCAAAGGAACGACCATTTTGTATAGGTGAAAAGTGGAAGATGTATTATTGTTAATTCTAAAGTAAGTGTTGTGATCTGCAAAGTATAGATGTCGCTTTCTGTTTTAATTGTTACATCTGAGAGATCAAGCATGTAGAAGCAGCAGACAGAGTCTCCATGTCATTTAAGCTTCAAACACTATCGTATTTAAACAGCTAATGATAGATGCAAATAAGTTAAGGGACTATTTATATATTTCGTATGAGAAGCGAAATCCAAATTTAGATATAATTGTTTAAATCACTTTTATTTATTTAACACTTAAAATTTGCTTTATTCCCCAAGGGAGTTAAGGTTTGGTGTAAATTATTAATCACATAGAGTTTTTTCGCAAATCGCATGTCAACTGAACTTACCTTAGCTGATAATTGTCGCAGTTAAAAACTCAGTAAATTACTAACTGAATGCGTGTAATAAATAAAATATTGTATACAGGGTGGTCCTTAATTTCTTCGAGAAATTTTAGGGTGCGATTCCTTGGGTAATCTCGAGAGAAATAGTTCCTATAAACATGTGTCCTAAAGTTTTCCGTTGTAGAGATACAGGCTGATTCATTTTTCACCAAAAAAATTTTTATTTCAAAAATTTAGAAATCGATTTAGGGAATTGTTGTGTTGGTTGTCATGTTTACAGCATTTATTTGTACTTACGTAACTGTCATAAGTATTGTCAAACAATAATTAATTTGAAAGTTCGTACCTACAAATCTTTTTTTGTAATTATGGTGAATTATACAAATGCTGAAATGGCAGATATGCATTTTGTGTACGGTCTAGCTAATGGAAATAGTTATGAAGCAAGGCGTATTTACCAACAAAAATATCCTCGACGACTTGTACCTTGTGCGGAAACCTTCAGTAATATTCACCGTCGTCCATCAGAAACTGGTACATTTGAGAGAAACAAAAATACTCCAGGAAGACCTCAAACTAAAAGAACACCCGATTTAGAGGAAGCTGTTCTGCAGATAATCGATGAACATCCAGAAACCAGTACAAGAAAGATTGGTGTAACGGTAAACGCAAGCCATCAAACCATCTTAAGGATATTACACGATCAACAATTATATCCTTTCCATATTCAGAGAGTACAGGCTCTTCTTCTGCGTGACTTTCCGCAACGCTTAATCCTTTGTGATTGGTTCCGACAAAAAATTGCCCAAACTGCACAATTTATAATCTACATTCTATTTACTGACGAGGCGAACTTCTTCAGAAATGGTATTAGGAATTTCCACAACAACCATTTATGGTCAGATGAAAATCCGCATGCCATAAGGGAGATGCACTTTCAAGAGCAATTTTCCTTAAATGTATGGGCAGGGATAATTAATAATTATTTAACTGGTCCCTTTTTCCTTCCTATACGACTTAATGGTGCATCATATCGGCTATTTCTTGAAAACGAGTTGCCTGGCCTTTTAGAAGATATTCCACTTTTGATCCGAAATGAACTTTGGTTTATGCATGACGGCGCTCCAGCACACTTTAGTTTACAAGCTAGGCAATTTTTAAATAGGACATATCAGAATAGATGGATAGGTCGAGGAGTGGAAGTTCCGAATCAGCCGTGGCCTCCAAGGTCACCTGATTTGAACCCTCTAGACTTCTTTCTGTGGGGACATTTAAAATCACTTGTTTATACTTCGCCAATTCAAGATCTAGATGACCTAAGAAATCGCATAATTGTTGGATGCGAAACAATTCGAAACACTCCTGAACTTCTTCAGCGTGTGAGTATGCAATTGAATAGGAGGATAGAAGCCTGCATATTAGCTGTTGGTGGTCATTTTCAACAGTACCTTTAGGGTTTATTGTAACCGTTTCTTATATTTTTGAAATAAAATTTTTTGTTTTGAAAAATTAAACAGCCTGTATCTCTACAACGGAAAACATTAGGACAAATGTTTATAGAAACTATTTCTCTCGAGATAACCCAAGGAATCGCACTCTAAAATTTCTCGACCAACTTAAGGACCACGCTGTATAACACGATATTAAACTAAACTGTATTCGTTCCGAAGATTTAAGCCAAATCTTGAATTGTTTGGACTTTTACTTGATGTAAATCCATTTCACAAATCATGTTTGTAGATTTAAAAAATATGTATGACAGCTGCTTCGCTACACAGTAGCTTCTTCAAGTATAACAATAAACTAACGTTACATACTATATATCCAACACAACCATATTGGGTTACTTCAAACAATTATCTTAATTGCTATATGTCAACCTAAACTGTATCTAAATTCGTGGAAAGTACAAAATTAATAATGTGACAGAAGAATTTGGCAAAATCCCATTTCACAGAATTAACAAATTTAACTAAAAAAAATTTTACAGAGGGGCAAAATACAAAATTTAATAAAGTAACAGAACGATTTGGCAAAACCCCATTTCTCAAACACTCACTAAACGCTAGTGGCTTAAACTTTCTCCCTCACGATTAAAGCTCCACTTTAATCCCTTGATATATAAATTACTATTACGACAAAAAAGAACCATTAAACTAATTTATACACTAATATTTGAATTTTTTAACCAGTCGAGAGCTTTAGGAGTTGCCTTGTTGCTCATCTCGTGAATATCACCAGGAAAATTTCTTCTGGGGTCAGTCGTTTACTATGTGGGCCATATTTTGTTCCACATATCCGCAGTCCCCTAGTATATACTAGTATCCATTTATACAACATCGAGTTTCCCCTTCCCTGTCCTATGCGGAACCTATTTCATTTTGACCATTGCCTACGTGGGAATGTTACCCCCAGCAGGGGTTCTGGAGGATTAGAAATTAGGTCTCTATTATTCAATTCAGGGTTTTGTTCGAGGAGAACTATCCAGCAATCATTCACATTGATGGGATGCCGAACTTCCGTATTCAACCAAATCGGTCTCCTAGATTTCAGCAGGGTCCTAGGGACGCTCTCCAAGTCATCATGTATGAGAAGAGCAATATTATTGGAAATCTTAGCCCATTTATTCTGAGCTGCATTGAAACGCCTGATATGCGACGTGGCAATGTTAGGAAGAATCGGTAACCAGAGATTAGGACTGGATCTAAGAGTACCGATCCGGTTACCGATCCGGTGACGATCCTCATTGTATCATTAAGTTGAATATCTACTAGCTTGGTATGAGAGCTTCGATATCAGACAGCAGCGTATTATTCAGCAGAAGAGTAAGCCAATGCAATGGGTGCCATTCGAAAAATATTTCCATTCGCTGCATGAATTACTGGCAAGTTTACGTAATATGTTATTACGGGTCTTCACCTTTTCATTAGTTTTATAGGGGTGCTGCTTGAATGGCAGATACCGGTCTACCGTTATGTCCAGATATTTAGAGTAGGGGTTGTTGTTGATCTGACTACCACCAAATTCAATAGTCAGCTCTCTGTTGGCTTCTTTGTTACACAAACGAAAGGCGCATGATTCGGATTTTGAAGGGTTTAGTTTTAAGCGCCATTTCTTATAATATTCGTCCAAAGCTTGCAGATCTTCAGCAAGTTGTAATTCTCCATCCTCTAAATTCTTGAATTGGGTGCATAAAGCCAGGTCATCTGCACATACAAATTTTCGCGATTTTGTTGGTGGAAGATCATTGGTGTAAATGTTGAACATTAGAGGAGCCAGAACCGAGACAATTCTTCAAGGTTTTGTCATTACTAGTACGATTGCTTAGCCAAACTGCGATTCGGCGATTACTCAGCATATTGTTTAGGGTAAGTTTGGTTAATTTATCACATGGAATGATTTTTTGGAATTTAATAATCACTGCATTCTTCTAGACTGTGTCATAGGCACTGGAACGATCAACAAAAGCAGCGAATGATATCAAGCCCATCTGAAAACATGTTTCAAGATGCGTTGTTAATGCTAAGACTTGATCACAACAGTTCCTTCACGCTCTGAAATTGGCTTCCTCTATCTTAATAATCTCGTCGATGGTGGGCATTAATCTATTGTAGATAAGCCGTTCTAGAAGTTCGTAGCAAATAGATAAGAAAGCTGTAGGTTTGTAGCGTCCAGGATATTCCGCTGACTTACTAGGTTTTAAAAGGAATTTAAATATCCACGCATAAATATATAAAGGGTACGCAAACAAAATTTATATATTAATTTTAGTATTTCGCATCGAAATTGCGATAAATAAAGCTGTTTATTTATATTTTAATTCAGTTTTATTTCATTCGATATGATTCAATTGAAAATAAACAAAGTACTAATTTCAATCATTTTCAATTTTTGATATTTTTTCAAAATTAAAAAGCTATGAATTCAATATTTGTCAATATTGTCAATGATTGTCAATAATAAAATGAAAAATATGGAAACTAACCCAATTAAATTCAAATAATGTCAAACGCCGACGCCAATAATTTCAAACGTTTTCAATGTCGCAGTACTTTGCACCATTGCGGAAATTAACCATTTAACAAACAACGATTGTCTTTTATTTCTTTTTAACCCGTACGCAATACGCTCACAGCTTTTTAATTACTTTGAACAGTTTAATAAACTAGCGTATGTGTTTTTACCTCTTTGCTTCAAATGGGATTTATTAGAACGGTGGCGAGAAAATAATAATAATAATAGTAATTTATTTCCCAATAAAACAAACTCCAATTACAGAATAACACATAACTTTGAAATACATGAACATATTACATGCCACATTACAAATAACACTTAGATTTACAAAAATGAGCTAACTACATCGATTTCACTTCACAATTTCAAAACTTCAAACGAAATTTCGAGAAATTATAAATTCCTGTTACTTACAAATCTTAAACATCATAATATCCCAAACTAATATTTTGTAACATTAACTGTTTAAAACAAAATTATTACAAATATGTATCATGTTCTTTCTCAAAATAGCCAAAGAAGCAACAAGCTTCTTTAATTGAGAATTCAAACATTTCGGCATTCTGAGATTAGATGGAGATGGAGAGAACTTTTCACCAGATAAGCGGAATGAAGATTACCGATTACACAGGCCTGCATTTTTCAGCTCTTTGGACGTTGATTTAAAAATTTTGACTGTTTTCTAGTAATTGGGTAGCGCTAATTTCAAATCTGCTTTTATTTTTTTTTTGTATCACGTAAGGTTATTTTTCAAACCAGTAAAATCAAAAAATATAGAAAAACCACGATTTATTTCATTTATAAGCTAGTTTGATATTATATTAAAAAAAATACAAAAATATACACATAGAAACTATTAGAAATAGTTACTTATTCTTTATGCTTCTTAAAAAAAGTTTTCGTTTTTCAGAAAAGCTTCGTTTGGTTGTTTCTCTGTCATATTCAGCTAAAGGAAGATCTGAAGGTAGTTTCTGAGACAAGCAATTTTTTTTGTTTCAACGTAGACCCCAGTACTTCAGAAAGATCTTTTTAAAGTCCCAAATCTCTTACTAAATCATTCAGTTCGGCTTGTGAAAATAGCTGAGGTTGGTTTTGACCTGAGGTTGATGGTTCAAAATCACTATCCATCTGTACGGAGCCGGAATTTGAAGATGTTTCAATATATTCATGTAGTACTTTGGCGGTATAGGTATAGGTACATGATCACTGTGATGAACTGGTCTGATAGCTGATTTAATATTGTTTGGGTACAAAATATGTTTCAAAGTTTTTCTATTATGCCCCTTAATATCACAAAGACAAAAGTAGCAATCTTCATGATGATTTTGGGGTTCTCTCCAAACCATCGGTATTCCAAAAGGAAGGCTTTTTCTATTCCCTTTGGTCCAATGTCTTAAACCTTCTTCACATACCTTACAAACAACGTGCGGTGCCCAATCTTTATCTTGATCTCCTAATTTGATTTTGAATAAGCATAATATGCATTTTTCACAAATTCACCAATTGGTCTCTTAAACTTTTCAAGACGAAATATCCACAAATATAACTGAAATCATCTGGTTTGTTTTTGCAAGACCGGCTAGACATATTTCTAAGCAATGTTTATTTATCAAATATCACGCACAACACTAAAGACAAATTAATTTTACTTGTTTACTGATCGACACTCAGAGCTATAATGAAGTAAATGTCATTAAAATATACATTTTTTTTGGAGTGATAAAATTGAAATCCCTCTTCGCAGTACTAATAAAGTGAAAGCATAATAAATAGGATTTAGCAGGTAAAAATTCCCGGAAATCTTGTCCAAAATTAATACATGTAATAAAAGATTTACATCAGGTAATGAGAGCCTATTTAACAAATTTCTTTAAAACCACAACAGAAAATCATTTTTGGGTTAATACCTAGAATTTGAAGTAGTACATTCATTTTAAAATGTATTAAAACGCATATTATAAGTTTTTTTTTATATTTTTTCTTTTTTTTTGTGCAAAGAAAAACCTGTGGGTGGTAGAGACCAACTGTATTTTAATTAGTTATTGATATATAAAAACTGAGCTTAACAAACAAAAATCACGTCATCACAAATTTTATGCAGGCCTGTGTTATTATCGCGATGTGAGTATTGTTTTGAAAAAAAAAAACATTTAAGATTGATATAAAAACGCGAAGTTTAAATAAAAGAGGGAATAAATACACAGTAATAAGGAGAAAACGGGTAGCAATCAATTGTCAACAGCGATTTTTATGTTGCAAATGCGCATTTTTGAGAGGGTAATACGCGAATACATTTGGTTTTTAATAATGAGATTATCGCATAATTTAGATGGTGAAATTCACTATTATGATGCCTTCCTGAATTCCCTTAATTTAGTGAATTTCGGAACTTAGAGTGAATGGAGTATAGGCAATAATTAATATTTTAAAGAAATTAGTTTGACAGTAACAATTTTATTCCTTAAATTTTCTGAAGATTCCATGGAAACAATAGTTATACTGTCCAATTCAATATGCAAAATATTAGCTATAGTACAAATCAAATAAACTTGGGTATGACTAGAGAATACAATCACGAATCTCGGGATCCCGGCCGGCTTTTGATCCCTTAGATCCCGAGACTCTACTTGGCTAATCTCGGGATTTTCGAGATTGCCAGTTTGCATTCAGTAATCCGTTGCACCTTGACAATGACCTTACCTAGATTATATTAAGGGCACTTATTACATAAAGAAAAAAAGTCAACCTTAGGTACGCCGTACGATAAAAGAACTACACAGGTACAGCCCAAATAATATGTAACTTATAAGGGACTTCCCCGCCCGGCATACTTCAATACAATACTGTTAAAGTAATTCCCCAACGGGCCAACAGGGGAATCACCCGATCACCTCATATGATATATCATAATATTGTTGCGAGGGATTCCCCGTCGGGGATTCCCCGTACGAAAGTATAAATACGCTTATTAGGATTTAATTTTTTCATTTATTATTCTACCAGCGACAAGGTTACGCAGGTTACGTCATTTAAATTTAAAAGTCAATTATCTGAAAAAGTTATTTTAAATGGCGGGAGACTTTGTTCAACATAAAAAAAACAGTAGTACGTCGTCAGCGTGGAGTTATTTTTTAGTTGCAAAAAACGGGAATAGTACTAAATGTAAGCGATGCCCTGCCATTCTCCAGACTTTGGGTGGATCGACTAAGGTATTACATACACATTTGTCATCAAAACATAACATTAAGATTTTAGCTGACGTTAGTCATTCAACAGCTTCAACTAGTCAAGATTCTGAAAATCTGAACACAACACCGCCTCCAGCTAAACGAAAGTTAAAAGATTATTTTACTAAAAGTGCGGACGATAGCCTGGATGATGTTTTGGCAAGAATTATTGCATTAGATGGATTTCCATTAAGTGTATTCATAACTTCAGACGATTTGAGAAAATTGCTCTTAGCGAAATACACGGATTTACCAAAACCAACCGTCACAATTCGAAAGCGTGTTATGAATTACAGTGAAAAAATCAGAAAGCAAGTAACTGCAGAATTAAAACGTTTGAAAAGTTCAGGTGAAAGATTCAGTCTATCTTTCAACGAGTGAACATCAACGTCCAATAAACGATACATGGCTGTCAACGTTCATTCATATAACAAAATTAGGAGCTTAGGACTCGTTCCTAAGTATGACACCTGAAAATTGTCTTCGTATATTGAAAGAGCGTCTAAGTAAATTTGATATTTCCCTGGAAACTGATATTGTGGCTACTGTAACCGATGGACCGAACGTTATGATAAAGGTGGGACAGCTTGTTTGCACTGAACAACAACTGTGTCTCGCAGATGGTATCAATTTGGCCGTGTGTGCTTTATAAAATAAATAATTATTTTCAAGACAGGCAAGACAGCCCCACCTCAGACTCAGATGATACTATAAATGAACCAGCTGTGACTGCTGATTATATGAACGATAGCGATGATGATGACAATTTAGAAGACTTAGACTGTCCAGAATCAGGTTTAATCTTAATGTCACAAAATGAACTTGCGCGAGAACACATACCTGAGTTAACGGAAGATGAAGACATTAATGAGCTGATAAAGAAAATCTGCAAAGTTGTAGTGTATTTCAAAACATCACCATAGAAAAATGAAACAGTGCTTCAAAAATATGTGAAGATTGAACATGAGCTGCCACTTCTTTTGAACTGTAAAACCAGGTGGAATAGTCTTTTAACTATACTGGAACGATTTTTGCTTTTAAGAACCTGCATTCAAAAAGCTCTTATAGATCTCAATCATCCAATTCGTTTAAAAGATGCTGATTTTGACTTGGTAAATGAAATTGTTGATGTGCTGACCCCAATTAAATTAACAGTAGAAGCAAACTGTCGACGAGATGCTAATTTATGCACAGCTGATGCCGCTTTGAAATTTCTTATAAAACAATTGTCCAGCAAAGCTCAGCACTCGCCAATAAAATGAAAACATCCTTAGTGGAACGTGTAAAGCAAAGACGACATGATGGTTTAACGGGTGTATTGAATTATTTACAAAATCCACGAAAAGATGATTTGATTTATTTTGATTTTACCTTTCGTACTAGATGTCAAAAATTGTTAAAAGAAATCAATTACTTCGCTTCAAAAGTTATTCTAATTAAGTGTTGCTTCTTTATTCTTCATGCAATATAATTCATATTTAGTTTCCACCTATTTTATTAGATATTTAAACAAGCTATGAAAACTGATACGCAAATGAAAAAAAAAGAAATTTACATTCTAAATGAGTTCTTAAATGGTTGATTTGTATATAAAACTCCTGTTAGTCGTTTTATTATCCCACTAGCTTTTATTTTAAATTTATCTTCATATTAAATTATATTATGCTTTACTTCTTTTTGTGTGTACAAGATCGTATTATGGTGTAGTAATTATTCTTTTCACTCTGTCCTCTTCGTATACGTAAGGCCTTTCACGTAAGTTTTAATGAGTGTATTCAAGTCGTAGTGGGCTTTGTAAGCTTTTGGTATTTACGCCGAGGCGTGACTTTATCACATCAAATTTTAATTTAAGTTTGGGAACAGCACAAACAGGAGTTTGAACGTCGGTAAAGGCAAAGGGATTGAAACTAAGTTTCCCTTGATGCATATCTTACTACCTACCCTCGTCGCCATCCATAAATACGTATGTACATACTTTTGCATTAATTAATTCCCCTTTTTTCACTGAAAGTTTCGATCGAATTAGGGTACTGGGTTCATCAAAATAACACTTTGCTGAAATAATTGTTATTTTGCTTTGATGATTGTTTATTTGGAATACGCTTACAAATTACTAGGGAAGTGCATTAACAGATATATTATACGTAATATACGAGGACGAGTGGTAAAGAAAATCCCGTTTGGCTATTAAAAAAACACACGAAGAGGTTTTTATTATATACAACTTGAGGATACTACTTTCAACTATTTTTCTACATACTTGCCATTAATGATTGACACATTTATAATAGCCATGAACCAGCTTTTTAATGCACTGTTCATAGGACCACCTGTGAATTAAGCCATACTTTTCAGTTCTTAATCTCTCCCATACCTTTGGCTCCCAAGCCATTTCTTCGTGTTTGGGAAGAAATGGTATTCGCTAAAGACAAATCTGAGCTGCAGGAAGGATGCCTTCAACAGTTCCCACTCAAAACTGTTATACTAAAACTGTTAACTTTTTGTTTTATATATATATATATATATACCGAGCGATCAAGATAATTTGTAATCGAGTCAACCTTGAATCCGAAATCGTATGTATTTACTTGAACTGCACTTACATTACAAACGTCAAGTAAAATGTCAGTTGACAGCTAAAATAAGAACAGTTAATGTAAACTATGCAACTGAGGATGAATGTATTTACGACATACAATTTCGGTTTCAAGTTTGACTCGATTACAAATTATCTTGATCGCTCGATATATATATATATATATATATATATATATATATATATATACAAAGTGAGGCATAATAACGAGCGATTTTAAAAAGCGCGCGAATTAAGCTGCGTCAGAGGGACGTGGAGGGGGATAGTGTCAATTACGTTCGGCGCGAAATAGCATTTAGTCACAATGGAACGTTGGATCCCACAGCATCGTGCGTACGCTGTGAAAGCATTTTATCAAAACGGTAGTTCGAACCAGCTAGCACGTCGTGCATTTCGCAACCACTTCAACATTAATCGAAGTCGGCCAGTGCCATCTGCCTGTGCGATTAAAAAGTGGGTTGAGAACTTTGAAGTGACGTCGTCAACGACAAAGGAAGAAAACTGGGAGACCAATATCTGTGCGCACACCTGAAAACATTGAACGTGTAAGAGTCGCCATTGACGAAAGCCCTCGTCGCTCAACTCGCCGACACAGCGTTACACTTGGGATTTCAAATAGAACAGTAAGAAGAATTTTACACAAAGATTTGCACGTTCATCCTTACAAGATCCAAATGGTTCAGGCCCTTAAGGAAACAGATTATGTGAGCTGACGCCGGTTCAGCTTAGAATTTTTGGACTTGATTAATCGAGACGAGGACATTGTAAACCGTTTGTGGATGAGTGATGAAGCGCACATCCATCTCTCCGGTTACGTAAACAAGCAGAACTTTCGATTTTGGAGTGACATTAATCCTAGAGAACTGCATCAGCAACCATTGCACTCCGCAAAAGTTACTGTGTGGTGCGCCATGTCTTCATTATGGATAATAGGGCCATACTTTTTTGAAGATGGCCTTGGCAATGCTGTAACAGTGACTTCGCAGAGATACGCAGAAATGTTGGAAAACTTTTTTACTCCACAACTTGCACACTACGACGTGAACGATGAGACGTTTTTCCAGCAGGACGGAGCAACATCCCACACTGCTCGAGTAAGCATGAATATTGTCAATCGTTGGTTTCCAAATCATGTGATCTCCCGAAATGGGGATATTGCATGGCCCTCTCGTTCACCGGACCTCACAACATGTGACTTTTTCTTGTGGGGTTATCTGAAAAGTAAAGTTTATCAAGATAACCCTCCTCGAACAATTGAAGGCCTGAAAGAGCGGATCCGACAAGAAGTTGTTCAAATCCCACTGGCAATGCTACGCAATGTGATGGGTCACTTCAAGGTCCGGCTGGAGGAATGTGTGCGTCTAAACGGAAGGCATCTTACCGGAGTTATCTTCAAAAAATAACCGACGTTTTACTATTGCAGAAAATGCTTTTTCATGTATTTTAATATTATGAAATCAGAAATTTTCTTAAACGAAGTGTTTTTGTTTAACAGCCTTTTAAAAATCGCTCGTTATTATGCCTCACCTTGTATATATAAAACAATTGATAAATTATTGGAGTTTTTCGAAATATTTACAAATATCAAGTTAGTATGTATGTAACTGCAAAGTAAGTGGGGATGTAACTTTGCTGTCTACAAATTACAAAGCAAATCATACGAAATTTTTAATTGAAAAATATTGTCTATGTTGGGACTCGAACCCAAGTCTACAGTTTGCCGGACTGTCGCTTTTACCACTTAGCCACAATAGATCTAGGTTCAAGCTATTTAGAAATGCATTATAAAGTAACAGTGTTAATGAATCAGATGCTTTAAACTTGACATCTACATTCAATAACTGACACAGAACAAATACCACAAAAGCCAAGAAAAATAACCTCCAAACTAATTATAAATAAATAAACCCTATACCTTACACCGTGTGTCGCATTTAAGATGAAGCCACCCCCATATTTTCGTTATTTTAAGGAATACAGACTTGAATTTTTGCACAGTCATACATGTTGATGGGTCGCATTTTTTAAGATACCCAACTGAAATTTAAACTTTAAGCTCAGCTTACTACAAATTTACAAACGGGGTTTACTAAAATTTACAAATTTGGAAACTCAACTTGAAATTCTACCATGCAATCTTGAACTGAATAAACCCATAAACCATCAATTTTATTACCACTTCGAAAATAAGCCTGGACTAAAAAAATTTTATGTTCTAAAGTGAAAGCCATTTTAAAACTGAGAAGCAATTTATTTAAACCAGAATCGACGATGATTTTATGCACTAACTGATATTTGTGATTGACATTATCAAATGTCATTTGGATTTACGTTTACGGAACAACAAACACATACTAATATACTTGCGTCTTATTCTATCAAAATTTCAAAGTAACCTAGATTGACTTTTCAAATGAACACTTGTTATTAGAAAGCATACACATTCAAAAAAACACAGATTCAATAAACGACAAAATAGGCACAAATAACTTGTCTACAATATACCTATCCATTTTATAACACCCCCCCCCCCTATAACAATATAAACACTACAAAAATAAAATTATAAAAAAAAACATATCCGAGAAAAGTTGATACCAACGGTGGTGGGTGACACTACAAACATTTTCACATTTACATTTAGTTTATTAAAACAAATTTTATGCACAAACATGTTTAGTACCCTATAATATAACAGCTAGAGCCGACCAGGTAAGCCACATTTTCTCACTACCGACAATAGTGTAAATTCATAGATTTCTTTTTTAAAAACGTTGTACAATAATACCAACCTTGTTGATTTTACATATATTTTTTAATTTAGTTTGTAACGTACTCTGTCGCTGTAAGTACCTGAGGAAGTCACTGTGCTGGCGAAACAATTGTCGTGTTACGATTAAATATTAAATAGTCCAGATTTCTATTTTAAATTCTTTATCAAGTAAAAGCCAAATCAATTCAAATATTTTTTTTTCTTCGTTTATATACATTTTTCGAGAATATTTTGCAGGGAGAAAATCCTTAACTGTACATTATCTGACTATCTGTTTTGAATTCAATTTATTTGACAACTTTAATGGTTTAATTGCAATATTTATTAATCAAAGGCTATTTGCCTATTGTCTTCTCAATTACTAATAGTAGTTGTATTATTTCCGCTATAATAAAACATAGTAAAACTTAATAAAAAACAATAATGAAGATCTATGAAATCAGAATAAAATAAGCATTTAAATAAAGTCATAGATAATATGATTGAAACTTAAAGAAATATAAGTTTGTGTTATATCTTTAAAATCAAGTGTTCAATTGATTTTTAGTAGATATTACTGAATTTTACGTAAAAATAGCTGCTAGTTGCCGTTTCATCTTCAGTAGTTACGAAGATTTATAAAACTGAAGATTTCGCCATTTTTAAAATTTTTCTAAATATCTCAAAATGTTGGCAAAGGACAAATCTGAAAATGTTATCAAATACTTCTTGAATCCTTGAGCAACTTCGCTAATTTAACTGATCCTGTATCTTCCAAACTAAGATACGGAGATAGAAAATGGGCACCTAATGTACTTGCCTGTTTTTTTTTTTTTAAGAAATCATGAAGATAGTTATACGAATTAATTGCGTTTTCGCGAAGTAATGTAATTGCAAATATTCTTTCTACACTTTACGACGCTATTTTATTCGAATTTTTCATAGAAAAAAATTCGCCTTTAAGGAATCGAACCCACGACCTCTGGCTTGCCGGACCATTACTCGACCACTGAGCTGTTGAGACGCGAATTAGAGACTTTTATGGGGATGCTTTAAGTTACATCAAAGGAAACAGATGAATATATCTTGCCCGTAGTACGGCAGTTGTACAAATTAATTGCGTTTTCGCGAAGTAATGTAATTCTAAATATTCTTTCTACCAGCCAGAGGTCGTGGGTTCGATTCCTACATAAGGGCGAATTTTTTTCTATGAAAAATTCGAATAAAATAGCGTCGTAAAGTATAGTAAGAATATTTACAATAGTTATACGAAATTATTATTAGTGAAGAATACCAACACAATAATAGAAATAGTTATTGTTTCTGTTATTCGATTAATGAACTTATATCTGTACATAAATCTAGTTTTAGCCACTTTTTTTTTCCTTTTTCTTTTCGATACAAAAACTCACCGAAAAAATCTTGTTTTATCTCTCCTCGATAAAATATCGATAGGCATAAATCACATTGCCGAGAAGTCGTTCCAGTAGGACTTAAAGAAAGTATTAATTCCGATCACACATTTGTCTTTTTTCCGACGTCGACTTACAACATTCCCGAGTTTCTCTCTACTACTAAGTTCTTTTTCTGTATCTCTGTTTCAGGTCGGTGCGACCACGGGAGTCCCTGCGATCAGCTCTGCTATGAACTTCACGATGGAATGTACGAGTGTGACTGTAAGCCCGGCTTCGACCTGCAGGAAGATGGTTACAGTTGTTCGGGTACCGTATATTTTATTAACTTTTATATGTTTAAAACTGAGTCCCCTACCTTTACTCCCTATATGTTCGTTCCGAGATTCACTGACTGTTTCAATTTAAAAGATATTTTCTGATATTTACTTTAAAATTTATTACGAGAAAATCGTTTCATTTCAAGACGGAAAATGCACAGCGAAATTCAAGCATCTCTATCCGGAATATGTTAGAATTGAATTAAAGATTATTGTCTTGCGAAAATATATCTTTATATTAACGGAAATAGAAGGAGTGATTATGGAATTTATATGCATTCAAGAGATATGCAAAAATATTAAAATAACATTCTTTGGAGTGTTAATGTTTGACGTGGAATTAAATATAACACTGTCCAACAATTAATTTTTTTCTGCGACTATGATCTTGTCTCTAATGAATATTGGTACGCTAGTGCCAAATATGAAACCCGTTTGTTCCTATCACGTCAAGTTTTCTTTCTAAGGCACTTCTTGTTTGCCTATTTCAAAATTCTTGAATATCGTTACGTAAATGAAGCAAATTCTTAATTGTTCAAAGAATTGCAAGACATTCAAATACATTTATCTCATTAGCTTAATGTACACTTGTACCTGATAATATTTAAGTACTTGAAGTAGTTAAGTAATATACAATTATAAAGAGATGCAAGTCTATTAAGCTAATACTGTTCATTAAGTGAACATATTAGAGTTTAATGAGATATTATTAGAAAGTATTAATAACTTAGGACTATCTAGGGTAATTCCGGGAGAGATGGCCCCTGTTTTATTCAACATAAATAATTCCTTTAATATTTGCCTTAGAGACAAGAGTATTTTTTTATTAAAGCACAGTCCATAACATTTTTATTATTTATAGCGTAAACAAATAAAATCTTCTTATAAAGTGCTTTATAAAATAAAAAATAAAGTATGGCACTGGTCCATCTCACCCGAGGTGAAGGGGTGAGATGGACCGCGGGGTGTGGGAGAGATGGACCATGCTTAAATGTATGCAAAAAAATTGAACTGCTAAATTAAAAAAAGAAATGTGTACGTATATTGTGGTATGTAGGTATTACAAAAACAAAACATGGGGCAAAACATTAATTGACTAATTATTAACTTCTAACTTTTGACAAATTTCAAGTAAATACCTATGGAACATAAGTTATAAAAATCATAGTTTTTTTATACTGTTCAGTTTCTTAAACTTTAACTCAATTCTTCCACAACAATCACGTAGGTCACCATATTTAGTACAGTTTCCATATGACCATCTTGAACAGTTTTGGCATTTAACCCAATCATCTTTGCTTTTAGTTACGTTGTAATCTTCGAGACAACCTACACATTTGTCTTCATCCCAGTCAGTTCCTCCTTCATTATTATCATCGTAAACAATACCATTTTGATTCTTTTTTTTTGTTCTTAGGAGCACTCTTGAACATCTTAAACTCTTCTGTGATTTCTCTTTTTCTTTTTCTCTCTTTCTTCAATTTCAAATTTATTTCCTTTTCTTCCTTGGCCTTGATTAAATTTTGTATGTTATCTTTAGAATTTAATATTTTCGGAATACTAGCACAAATGTTGCGTGTAGTAATTTTCTTTTTCAGTATAGGTAGTACAGGTTTTGTTGGAATAAGTTCTGAAGATTTTCCAGGAACCGGTGAACTTGGCGTATTACTTAAATCTCTTGTAGAAGTTCCTTCATTTAACGAAATAGCATTTTCCGATTCAGTGTGGAAACTTAAGGTCCTTTTACCACTTGCATCTTGACAAGATTTTTTGATAGTATGCCTATCTTTCTTAGGTTTTGGCACAGATTTATGCATCACATCTCCTTCATGTGTAGACAATGGTGGCTCTTCAGCATTATTAGGTTCTTGGTCATTTGTTGTCAAGTAACAGTATTTTGGAACTGCTGACATATCAAGTGGAACAATTCCACATCGCTTGAATCCCGAAATTGCATTCTGAACTGTATCTGATTTCGCCCACGCCTCCCCCAGTAGCTTTCCAAACTGTAGTCTTGTGATTTGTCTTGTAGGATTGTTTTTAATGAATGTATTGCAGATTGTGTTGTACCTAGTTGCTTTTCAGAGATTTAAAGAAACTGCGATCAAGGGGTAGAAGATAGTGCGAAGTATGACTAGGAAGACTCAGCAAATAATTTCATTAGCCTCTGCAAATTCAAGTATCTGAACTGAGCTGCAGTGGGACGCATGCCCATCCAGAATAATCAGTGACTTGCTAGTTGGCTTCCTAGGAAGAAAATGATTTTTCAACCAGTAAAAAAAGATATCTGAATTAATATATGCTGACTTTTCGTTCATTACTACGCCTGAACCTGGAGGCATCCCGTCAGTAAACTCAGCTTTTTTGTTTTTTCCCTTGAATATACAGTAGGGCGGTAAATAAGTACCCTCGGCACTGAAACAGCTAACAAATATTATTGTTCCGCCCTTTTCACCTGAAGTTATAGAGTTGACACTTTTCGAGCCCCTTACAGCAATGACTTCTCCGGGCTTGTTATTCAGCTGCAGACCGGTTTCATCCATATTAAAAACATTGGCAGGTTTGTCCAGCAGTTCATTGTCTGTCATTGCTTTCTCCAGCAATTTAAAATAATTGCCAACCACTGCTTTATTCATCCCTATAGCTCTATTTTTAGAGACTCCTTCTGATTTTCTCATAGCTAAATTCGGATTACGGTCCAAAAATGAGACCAACCTGCTTTTTAAGAATTCACATCAAAATTATGTTTTATTTTTAGTTGCTCCGCCAGTTTGAAAGCCATTGATCTGACGCAATCTCTTGAGGGTGAAAGCCAGTTGATTGTAGCTTTTGTATATGTATAGCTATTGTCTTTTCATTCTCTGACCTTAACATTGATTGTGGGCCAAGACGGCCTTTAGAAGAATTTTTGTTTTTCAGTCTTCTCTTAAGAGTTGTCTTAGGAATACTAAAATACCTAGACGCCTCATTGGTGCACATTTCTCTCTTTTTCACAGCTCCCATCGCCTTGACCAAGTCGTCTTCAGACCAACTGCCTCTGGTAGAGCCGACTTTACGGACGTATCTAGTCGGCATATCTGAAAAAAAATATAGAGGTGCATGACAAAATAAGCCATTTCAGTAAAGTAATAGCAAAGCAGCTTGAAATCTAGCAATCAGTAATTAGTTGTTAATTATTTATAATATATAATATCAATTTAGTCGTTCAATTTATTATTTTCTTTTAAATATCTTATTTGAAAACAAAAGACTGATTTCTGATAGATAAACCTGGTCCATCTCTCTCGATTCGAAGTGGTTCATCTCTCCCGATTGTTTGGGAGAGATGGACCAGGCCGCCATATTCAACCGTGTCAGCCGAGTAGAACAACTATGCTCTACAACGGTCATTACTGCATTGCTTTTCACTTTGCATTACTCACTGACAGAGAATTATTCGGATATATTGGTTATAACATATTGGCAACTAAACTACGACAATATTTATCACTTACCTGAAAACTACTTTTATCAATAACTCCCGAACTAGAAAATAAAAGCAAGCACAATCAACACCGCACATTACTCTAGTGAGACATGACAGCCGCGCGATATCGGTGGTGGAATCTAGCGGATAGTTCATGAAATACGCATGATGGTCCATCTCTCCCTAGGGGCCATCTCTCCCGGAATTACCCTAAAAGTAAACAAGGGTGATAATAAAACGTTAGTTACATGTTTTTATGGAAGAAACTCATCATGTCTACTACTCGAAGATGTGTAAATATTGCCGATTCGTTCTGCTACATTTGTGGCAGCTTCACCGTTCCCAGTCAAAGGATAGCTATTACTGCTTTCGTTAAGAAAATATATTTGACTTATTTTGACGTAAAATTTGCTGATCAGTACAAGTCATGGGCTCCACATGTATGTGTGTATGTGTGGAAAATTTCCAGCAGTGGAGCAAGGGAAAACGTCACAAATTAGCTTTTCGCGTTCAAATGATATGTCGTGAAAAGCCGGAAAATCACGTAGCTGATTGCTATTTTTGGTTAATTCAGAACTCCGCTTATAATAAGAATAAGAATAAAATTGTATATCCTAATATCGACTCCGCGATTCGACCAGTACCTCACTCCGATGAAATACCTTTGCTAGTTTATGAAAAGCTTCCTTCACTTGAATACTCGCATGCTGAAGACATGTCAGATGCTATTGAGGAGCAAGATTCAGATGTAGATTGTGACTATGGAGATATAATTTCTAATGAGGGACCACAACATTTTACTCAAGCAGAATTGAATGATTTAGAAGGGATTTGTGCCTATCAAAGGAATCATCTGAACTGCTAGCTTCAAGATTAAATGAAAAGAACTTACTCAAGCAAAGTACGAAGATAACTTTTTATCGTAGCAAGGAAAGTGATCTTGTGCAATATTTTAAACAAGAGTGTGAATTTGTTTGTTGTAACAATGTGCCAGGTTTGCTAACTAAAATGGGTGTTGTACAATATGACCCAAATGAGTGGCGTATGTTTATCGACAATTCCAGCAGGAGCCTCAAGTATGCCCTACTACACAACGGTATTATTTTCGGTTCAATTCCTATTGGATATTCCGATCAATTAAAGGAAACACATGACGACATTGAGAAGGTAATATATTTACTAAAATATGCAGACCATGGGGTCTTCTGTGTGGATCTAAAAATGGTAAACTTATTACTTGGCTTCAAAAGAGGATGTCCAAAATTTCCGTGCTTTTTGTGCCTCTGGAATAGTCGAGCTAGAAACCAACACTGGATCAGAAACGTTGGCCTACCAGAACATCCCTAGATGTTCGAGGAAAGAATATTATAAGTCAACCTATAGTCGACAGAGAAAAAGTAATTTTTCCACCTATTCACATCAAATAGGGTCTTATGAAGCAATATGTTAAAGCTCTAGGTTTGCAAGGTGACTGCTTCCAGTACATATGGGAAAAGTTTCCACGACTAAGTTCCGAAAAAATTAAAGCTCGGGGATAGTTGATGGACCTCAAATTAGAACTTTAGTGAGACATCCAAATTTCATCAACTCTATGAACGAAGCTGAGAAAGAAGCCTGGACTTCATTCACGATGTTCGCGAACAATTTCCTTGGAAACAAAACAACCTTATATTATAAAGATCTAGTACGATCAATGCTTAAAAAATTACACCACCTAGATTGTAACATGAGCATAAACCTTAATTTCCTTCATAGTCATCTTAATAAGTTTCCCGAAAATTTAGGTGCTGTTCATCGCTTAGAACAAGGCGAGAGATTTCATCAAGATTTAAAAGTCATGGAAACTCGGTACCAACGAATATGGGATCCTCATTTGATGGCCGACTACTGTTGGAGTGTTCAAAGGGACAGCCAAACCAAAATACACGGCAGAAAGTGCTACAAACGAAAATTTATACCCTAATTATTGTTTTTCCTTTTACAAATACTCTTGTAATTTTTTAATGATACACGACTCTACAAAAAAATTTTCGTTCTTTGTCCTAAAGTTTATTGTATGATTTTTCGGTTAATTATGAACAAAAACGAAAAGAAAATAGCTTTTTTTGGTATAAAGTTTGGTTTTGTGATAGTTATAGTAATAATACTCATTTTTGATTTTTTTTTATAAATTTTAATTAATTTTAATACATTCAAAAATACCGCGCGATCAGAGTGGGGGTTTTACGTTCACATAGTGCCGCTAGATGGCACTCGAGTGATAAATAACGATCAGGTGTTTTGTACAAGTCTAGAAAAACTTAAAATGTCGTCGCGAAAGTGTAAATATGATGCTGATGCATTTTGTTATATATGTGGTCAATTTATTAAAGTTCGAGACGTAAAATACGAACTAAAGACATCTGACGTTGTCTGTGAAGCCTACGAAGCATATTTTGACTGTTCTGTTCGGCATCAAGACAAGCCATGGGCTCCACATGTTGCTTGTAGTTATTGTAAAAGATGTTGGGAAGGTAAGCAATTTTTAATTAAGCGGTGAATCAAATATAATAGACATATTAATTTTTATTTCTACATTTTAGGTTGGTATCGAGGTGAGAAGAGGTCCATGAAATTTGCAATACCAAGGATCTGGCGACAACCAAAAGACCACGTCAATGACTGCTACTTTTGCATTGTGAATCTGACTAAAAGACGTAGAGGTAAAAACGCAAAACCTATCGAATATCTTGACCTTGAATCTCTTCTTCTGCTCCAATTGCACACGACTAGACACGACCAGTACCTGAGCCACGGGAAAAATTATCGCAGAAAAGTAGCTCATCTCTTAGTTCTAATAAAAGTAATTCCGATAAGGAGTTTTCACTTACACCAGAACAATCAAAACACCATCTTATTACTACAAAAGATTTTAACGACTTGATAAGAGATTTAAATTTGCCAAAAAATAAAGCAGAGCTTTTAGGCTCTCACTTAAAACAGTGGAATTTGCTTGATGATGTTAATATCACGGATCAGCGGACTAGGCATGAAACATTCTCAACGTTTTTCACAAAAGAAGATGGACTTTGTTTTTGCAATGACATAAAAGGTATGTTCGAAGAAATAGGCGTAACCTGTGTTCCTAGCGAATGGCGTTTATTCATTGACAGCTCTACAAAAAGCTTGAAAGCTGTTTTACTACACAACGGAAATAAATTCCCATCTCTTCCAATCGCTCACTCAGTACATCTTAATCAAAATTATGACAGTGTTAAAATTTTGCTTGAATCTGTAAAGTATCGCGAGTATAACTAGCAGCTGATTGGAGATTTTAAAATGGTGGGATTTTTAATGGGACTACAGAGCGGATATACAAAGTATCCGTGTTATATGTGCTTATGGGATAGCAGAGCGGATGTTAAGCACTATATTCAACGGTCATGGCCTGTAAGAACAGAACTTTGTGTCGGAAAACAAAACGTAACATTTGAGCCGATTGTTGAAGCGGAAAAAGTGTTAATGCCACCTCTGCACATTAAGTTAGGGTTGATGAAACAATTTGTTAAAAAACTGGATGAAACTTCAGAAGCTTTTGGATACTTGAAAAAGTTTTTTCCGAAGTTATCAGAAGCAAAAGTTAAAGCTGGGGTTTTTGTTGGTCCGCAAATTAGATAGATTCCCAACGTTGCTGAATTGTACTCAAAAAGCGAGTTGGAACAATTTTAAAGCAGTAGTTTCTGGATTTTTAGGAAATAACAAAGCTGAAAACTACGAAAAGTTAGTTGCGGATATGCTAAAAAATTTTAAGGCCATGGGCTGCAGAATGTCATTAAAAGTACATATGCTGCATGCTCATTTAGATAAATTTAAAAACAACATGGGAGCGTATTCAGAAGAGCAAGGAGAACGTTTTCATTAGGACATTATGAGCTTCGAACAACGTTATCAAGGCCAATACAATGAAAACATGATTGGGAGACTATATTTGGGATTTATTGAGAGAAAGTACTTATGAACATAAAATAAAAAGTAAAAGCGTGCACTTCTAAATTATTTTCCACTTTTTTGTAAGTTATTTTGATAGTAAAACTTAATAAAAATAATAAACATATTTATTTGAATTGTTTCTTCTTCAATTAAAAATTAAAACCACAGATTTTGAAAAATATCGTTGAATCGGTCTCCTAAATACAAAAGCAAACTTTTTCATGTCATATATAATTTTTCGTCTAATTACGACCTAAAATATCGAAATTTTATGCTTTAAAGTCAAAGTCAAATTTTGTGTTGACCCGTGTTATAGTTTAAGTACTTGCACTATACTGGTGACTAATACTGTATTGAAATAAATAAATTAATTATTAAATTTTATATTTTCTTTATATAGTAACAGGTCTTATGTAAGTAACTACTTATCCGCATTAGTGATTCTTCAAAGAGCATAGTACAGTATACATTTTAATTTTGACGTGATACGCAAAAACTGATATTATTTACGGATTCAACACACCCGAATTAGTAAGAAACAAGTCTCGCTTAGAAGTCAGCAAAAATCGTGTTGGCCAGTGTTATTCTTCTACTGCAGAACAAATAGTAATATCTCGTTTTCATTTTGTGAAGATCTTTCTTCTGTTTGTGTTGTAGCGGATATAAATAGGCATAACATTCAAAATGATTAATAATGTAACAAACCGTCTTATACGCTATGCTTTTCCAAATTCTGTTTGAAATGAACCTATAATTTGTCTGATTGACTAACGAAGATGATGGCATTTAAGAACAAATTTACATTGCTAGATATAAAATCAGTATCAACAGAACTAATAATAAATATGTCGCGCGAGAAATAAGCAATCAATAACAAAAGAAAATACTAGACAACTGCAAACAATAAATAGGTTACGACAAAACGTGACTCTACTAAGAGAGATGCATTTCACTGGACAGCCAGTACGAAACTCACGCTGGTCGCATTGAAATATGTTTAGCAGCTAGCGCTAGCAGTAAGCACAACCTACCTCGCACTCTTGTATTTCCGAATATATCCGTCTGCTATAGGTGACTGTAGGACGCTTATACGATAAATACAAGTGCCCCGTATCGTTTTGTTCAAATTTTAGGAGTGTAAAGTAGACTTCATTTCAAGTAACAAAAACGCAAAACTTGTATATCCATTTTTATTTGTTTCAAATTTACAGATCTATGAATGTGATTGTCAGATCATGAAAAAAAATGTAATCCTAAAGTCCTGATTTTATGTAAAAAAAGTTATACGATTCAATAACAGGCCTGTGATTCATGACGTGTAATTGTTGACGATGGAGTATAACTTGAGTTGTTGTTTGGGCTATTTCCATCGTTTGTAAAACATTGATAGTCCGACGTTTCGGCAGTCCGTCTACTGCCGTCATCAGGGTAGTCCTGAGAAGGACTGTTTCTTGCCAAACTTGTCATTTATAACGACTTTATCTGGCGGTATGTGTCTTCCTTATTTTTTAGTTGAAATGTCCTGTGCTAGATTTGAACCCGGTCGATAATTTCCGAATATCAATATACCATACACTTTTACCACTCGACTAATTAGTCGTGTGGTAAAAATGTACCATACACTTTTACCACTCGACTAATTAGTGTGGTAAAAGTGTATGGTATATTGATATTCGGAAATTATCGACCGGGTTCAAACCTAGCACAGGACATTTCAACTAAAAAATAGGGAAGACACATACCGCCAGATAAAGTCGTTATAAATGACAAGTTTGGCAAGAAGCAGTCCTTCTCAGGACTACCCTGATGACAGCAGTAGACGGACTGCCGAAACGTCGGACTATCAATGTTCTACAAACGATGCAAATAGCCCAAATAACAACTCAAGGCCTGTGATTGTTAACGTCGCATAATAAAATGTTATCCTAAAATAAATAAACACGTGTCGTAGTGCATACAGTAATTTCTTGGAGATCTACAAAAAAGAGTACTGGAAATTGATTTATAATAAAGAAAGTTCTTACTTATTTCGTAATTGCTGAACCATGAATATCAAACAATAAGCAAATGTTCAGATGACTGTTAACGTTGCATTTTTTTAATAAAGGATTACATTACGTTTCAGTTCATACAACAGCTTATTAGTGAGTGGACACGTTTTCTTTATTCAAAATGCCTTACCGATTTTCTTCTCAAGAGTATGCGGATATGCATTTTGCAGTGCACGTCAAGCAGTTACTGAATACCGACATGGGTTTCTCGATAGGCGCATTCCTCATTACAGAGCGTTTCTGGAAGTAAACAGACAATTTTGGAAATGCGGACTGCATGATTATCTTTTCGACCGAGGAGTAAATTTGCCAGCAGACTTAAAGGAAGAAGCAGTAGCTATTGTTACAAGGGATCCAACTCTCAGTGTACGTTGAATCGCTAGAAAACTAGGAGTGCCACGAACGACAGTTTGGCGAATTTCAAAACGTGAGGGCTTATATCCATATCACTATCGCAGAGGACACAGCTTGCTTGAGGCAGACCACTATGCTCGTCTAGTTTATTCTACCTGGATATTAATACAGTCGCGGCTTCATTTTAAATTCTGCAGAACAGTCCTCTGGACAGATAAATCTACGTTCACGAGAAGTGGTGTTACAAATCTGAGAAACCTGCACAGGTGGTCATCAGAAAATCCCAAAAGTTATACGCCCATCTAAATTTCAACATGAATTTTCTATTAACGTTTGGGTGGCCCTAATGGATGACTTGTTGATTGGTCCTGTCGTTCCTCCTGGGAGGTTAAATGCGGACAATTACCTTCAATTTCTTATTTACGAACTGCCAGGTCTTTTAGAGGACGTCCCACTGAATGTTCGACGAGACATATGGTTTCACATGGATGGGGCACCACCACATTTCGGAATTGCTGTCCGAAATTGGGTTAACGTCAATTATCCAAGATGGATTGGTCGAGGTGGTCCTGATGCGTGGCCACCGAGATCGCCTGATCTTAATCCCCTTGATTTTTATTTATTGGGGTACATGAAAAATTTAGTCTACGCGCAAGTTTCGAACACAAGAGAAGAGTTGTTGGATCGTATTCACCTGGCTGCCGAGCAAATCCGACAAAACAAGTATGAAATTCGGATATATACTTCTTCTGTTGGCTTACGGGCACAAGCCTGCATTCAACAAGGAGGTGGACATTTTGAAAATATTATTAACTGAACTTTTTTAAATAAAATCAGTTTTTATTGACTTTGGGATTACATTTTTTTTATGATCTGACAATCACATTCATAGATCTGTAACTTTGAAACAAATAAAAGTGGATATACACGTTTTGTGTTTTATTACTTGAAATGAAGTCTACTTTACACTGCTAAAATTTGAACATAACGATACGGGACACCTTGTATTTTCATATGCTAATATAAATAAACACCTATGTATATACGCTTAAATATAAATTTATTATTATAGCTGTAAAGGAGATCTATTATAATCTAGTTTAGTTTCTATGTTTAATCGTATCATTCCGCGCAACTATTCAGGTACTTTAGATATTTCATTAATTATATCCTGTACGTATAAACGTTACTGTGATGAAAGATAGCGCATACAAAACGCTACAATTTCTAGAAATGTTAAACGCGAGGTTTTGCCACTTCAATCAACCTACATCAAAAGCAATTTCCTGTCTGAAAAGATCGTTGCGTACAACAAAGACAGGGAACTTTAATTAATTTCAATGGCGCACTTTCATTGAAATACGAGTACATATGTATTTATGTACAGTCTCTTAACACGAAATAAAACAACATATTCATAACGTAGGTATAACGAATGGAAATGGAGAATGTCAGGTGTACATACGCATATTGGAATGTGAACTGTCAGGTTGTGTTGAATGTGAAACTATGACCTATGCTCGTAATGTTATTTCAGTATTTTGAGGAGTTGCTGGATATCTAATCTTATACATTGTCACCGTCATATGCGATTTAAATTAAACAAAAGGATTTACATTACGTCGGGTTTCATGTGCTAACTCTACATTTTCTAAATCTACAGAGTAAATGTATACACTGTGGACATTGCCCCAGGGATTAACAGAAAATAGGTTCCATAATCAAGAAATTTATAACTCTTACAGAAGTGTGACATTGTATAATTTTTACATTCCTTTTAAACTTCGAAATCCCAAGCTGAGATAAAATTTGATCTTAATACTATATTTTTCATTAAGACGAAGGTTTTGGTAGGATACTCTTCGCATTTTTACCCCTTAAGTTGTTTATTATTTAAAATGGTTTTATGTAACCAACATTTTATAAAACCACCAATCGGATTTGCTCTATCTTGACTACCTTTGTTCATTCACTCATTTCTGTGTCCGAAAATCGTCAATACTCTACATAACACGTGATGAGAAGTTATTAACGAAGGGTGATTAATTGAGTAGTTTATTGGGCTACTTCCATCGCTCGTAGGATTTAGATAATCCAACGTTTCAGCAGCCAATCTACTGCCGTCTTCAGGGTAGCCTTGAGATGAGCTGGTTCTTGCCAAATCTCATGTCTGGCATATATGTCTTCCAAATTTTTAATTGCGTGAGATTCGAACCTGATATGAAATTCGAAAGTTTGAACTGAATCAAGCTACATAGCCGACAACTGTTTATCATTTGCGCGGTACAGGTCGTTGACTGTGCAGCTCTTCCCAAGGTTAGGTTAATACAACAGGTGTTGATCGGTTTGAGCTTCTCCGCATTCACACAGAGCGCTCTTTGCTTGGACATTCCATCTTCTAAAGTTTACACCGATCCTCAAAATTTAATACGGCTGATTATGTCCAGGGGTAAGTGTCTCTTTCTGTTCAAATGGGTTATTCGGTGTTTTGTTCTTCGACAATTCTACGTCCTGGAGGTGTACAGTTTTCTATTGTTGCCTCACTTTTTAGAAAACATTTCCTGCATTTCAATCTCGATCTGGCTGGAATGTGGTTATGTAGGGGATGTCTTGTGCCTGTTATTTATTTCTTCCTCTCCTACTCCAAGGCAGTGTGTCGCCTCGGCTCCGCCCCTGTGTCGGTAAGCTTAGTTATGACACTGTGTCTACCTTGGACTTTGGCCTTTGAGTTCTGACAGTGTTTCTTAAAGCGTAAGTATTTTGGGTACTAACATAACTCTAGCTCTTCACTTCTTAATGTGATTCTTAGTTTATCCTTAACCTCCATGTTTCTCGGGTGAAATCCATAAACCTGAGTTTTACTGGGGTTTGGTTCTAATTTATTATTTTCATAGTACGCTGCCAGATCTTCAAGGGCCGTGAAAACCTTATTTTAAACGGCTTCTAAGCACTCTCCCTAGGCCGCTACTGCCGTGTAGTCAGCGTGTATGAAGTTACGGGTTAATACACAAATTGATTAGTCATTTGTATAAAGGTTGTACAGAATTGTCTGCTACACTTTTCGCGACCAAGGCAAAATAAAACAAGTAACTTCGTGGTTGCGAGGTGATCAGCAGGGCCACCCTCTCTTGCCCGAACCTACCTGTTGGCGGACGTCCCGAGGAAAATACTCTGCCGGCCAGCTCTAACGTTTCTCGGAGAGTGTCGCGAGTCCAAGGTCGCGAGGTGGTGTATGTAGCGCCACCGTATTTTCCTGCAAAGTATCACCCGTAAACACGGAAGCGGATGGGACTCTGGTAGCTGCAAAAGCAAAACAGTATGCCCCTTTACTACTTGTTACCGAATCAATATAATCTTTGCTTATCTCGAACACTTGAGGGAAAGGTATCAAATAAACACATGTCATCAACAATAATAAAATTTAATAATAAATCAAAGTAGGTTCAGAAAATTTTAAAATGACAAAATAATCAGTCGACGAATGATCAATTAACAATAGATAGTAAGAATGTATATAGTTAGTAATTTCAAAAATTAAAGAAATGACAATACAAATCAAAAGCGCCAAGGCAATAATTAAGCATTGATAAATTTTAAATTTAGCAAAAAGTCTCCCGATTAAACCTCAAAATTCAATAGAAACGCTCCAGGCCCAATACAGTGAATTCTATAAAACAGATTCACATATCAGAACAACACCCTGTATAATCAAGAAGAATTATTATGATCAATTATGATGTATTTGAATAACAGTCCAAACAAGAGTTTAGCAGAACACAATTAAGTATACGTAATCATTGGTTCTTTACAATAAGGTTATAATGTTTTAATCACATGTAATACAAATCTACAACGTACCCCAAGTTATTGAATAAACTGTACGGAGGCCCGTCTGAAGGTTCTTAGCCTCGTACAATAGAACTAAGCTAACTACACCTGGCTGCCGGTGATGCTAGACATCCAGTTTTAAATAATAATTTAGACAAATGCTTGTATCCAGATGTACAAACACCTAACTTCTAAAATTAATTTAATAATTCCTTGCTCGCTATCAATGTTTTAAGGAAAAATTTATTAAGTGACACAGAGAAGTAAACAAATGTTGTAAAGTTAAGAACTGCAAAATATTACTGAATTCAAACAATAAACAAGTTCTTGCAATAAACGAACCCAAATAAAACTAACCTGATTACTACAATTTAGATCTTACGATATTATTAAATGTGAAGAGTTTACTTTCCAATTAATAAGTCAACGGCTTCTCTTGAGCCTTACTTAACTGTAAACAAACTGATAATTAGTTAAATTTATTTGGTTTGCACATGTCTAATTAATAACCAAATACAAAGAAAATAATTTCTACACCTATTTCAAAATTGTTCCTAATATCGTCCAATATTCAATCCTAATGGAGAAAGCCTTCCAAGGGGTTGCACGGGCTAATCAATTTCCAAGGTATAATATATCGAACAAAATGCCGCCATTCACGCCGCCATTACGCTTTAGTACGCCATTTTGGACGCGTTGTAAATTTTGATCTAGAATTTTTTTTAAGGAAGCCACGCCGCTAACAAATTCGCTGATGAAGGTGGAATGTAGTTATTTCCACCGGGTTTTCCTCCAAAATATCGAAAATTTAAAATGCACAGCTATGAGGGAATATGTGTTCGCTTGCCCAGCCTTTCACGAGGTTTCTTTTAAAACTTCGTAGGAATACAGCAGTAAAACAGGAAAATTCTCAAACCAATAGGCGGTAAAATAAAATTATATCCTACAAGGGATAAAAGAAACACATTAGACAATGTTCAAATGATTAAAATATTTCTTACCGCATGACTAAGTTCTCACAAAAATAAAACGCAACAGCGCCGGCAAAGATCTCGAACCAAGTGCCGGTCGATTGAGGAAACGCGTGGAACAACGCGGCCCGACATACGTCACACACACGATCGTCGGCCGTTACAAAGATAGGGCGACCTCTATTGAACAAAAGTAATCAAGCAAAAGAGGTTGCCGATCCACAGGGTTCAAAAATGAATTAAATGTAAAGAGTGAAAAGTTGAAAGACACCAAGTTAATCCAACAAATAATTAAAGTAAATATAAATATACCAATTGACCTTTTTTTAATTTCCCAAAACATAACATGTCGCGCCAACGGCTATTCTTACCATTGAGAGTCACAAAGAATCTAATAGAAATTAATAAACCCCGCGAACTTGATGCTTATGAAAGTATACATATCGCGAAAAATAAACAATATTCCATGAATAGCGATAGATCACCGATTCCTTTCAGTTGTCTCTTTTCATTTTTATTACCATAATTGTGTCATCGTCGTTTTAAAATTGAAGTTATTAGGACATGTTGAGTGCCGTTCCCTTAAGAAAGGAATGTTTGTCGTTCTTTCGTTCGATATTTTTCAACTCGGAGAATAAACATATGTGAATGCCTTTTTCCCTAAGAGGTAAGTGCTTTTCGATCCTTTCGTAGGTTATATTCGCATGTTAAAATTAGTCTATACGTGGACGCGGTGTAAAGTAGTTGTTGCGTAAGCGGTTTTCTAGCTTTACTGTGCCCCATGTGCGACTTTTTAATTAGTGGTTTTTACCTACTGATGATGACAACTTAGTTGTCGAAATGCGTATTTAGGATACGATTAATAATTGTAGTAAGGGGTTATATACCTTTTTTAAGTTTTTACTTAACCACAGTCTCCAAAGAAAGAATTTTCAAAATAATTATAATAAAGAATGGAAAGACGTCGATATTCTTGAAGTGCGAGCATTTAATGATCTTTTACTACTGGCAGGATGTTGCTGAACAAGAAGAGAGCTAATTAGAGAGTTGTAGATGATTGATGACGCAGCTTTTCAAACGCTGGTTTTCACAGAAACAATGCTGTGATCTAGATTTTAAGAAATAATAAGATTTCTAAGGTTTGACAATTTTGAAACTAGAACGAAACGGAGGCAAAGCTATAATTCAATAACTATTTGATATTTTCGTAAAAGGAAAATTACAATTATAATTAATAATAATAATAATAATAATAATTCACGCTTTAGCATCCCCCAACAGCTCAACGTCAAGTACAGAGGACATAGGCACCTCTTGAGTTATTTTTACGCTTGCGCCTCTAGAGCGACTTAAAATGTTTAGCTGTCGGAATTCACCTTAAACGTGAAGTAGAACCACGAAACTGGTCTCGAACAACCGAGCCCCTAATCTGATCGGAACTGCCGGCATAATAAGTCAGCGCCTTGCAACGTGTAAACGTGCTATAAAAGTCGCGAAAACTGGTCTTCCGAAAATTTTCTAAATTCAATACCTCTCTTCGAGCTTACCTTTCGTGGGAGGGTTGCTGTTAAACCTACAAGTCAGTTGACCAGTGCCACGGTTTACCAAACTTTACTTCATTAGCCAAACTGATGATGCCTATTAAAACAGAAACACGTGTTTTTGGCTGAAGTGAACGTTGTAAAATACGAATATCTGTTTCATTTGTAACGAATAAGTTATTCAAGTGGACTTTTCGAGTTATATGAGTTCTTATAAAATAATTGAGGTCAAATTTGCCCTCATCTAGAGAGTTAATGTAAAAGAAAAATAGGTTGATCATCCGAAGCCAATGATGTATTCTGTACCTTTCTAACCATTCTTTTAAAGATGGGAGATACAGATGAGCAAGTCCACAGCAAAATAGAAGCAGTACACAATTTGTAAAAATTCACCGCCTTCAACTACTGGATAATCTAATAAGATTAAAATACAATACAAATTAATTAAGGTTATTTCATGAAAGGCCCATATAGAGAGAAAAGAATAAGCACATCGAAGGAAAAAAGCGGAAACGTGCTATTGCTGAGGATATAAGTGAAAAATGACTCAAGAATTGATGGTCGTTAGCAAACATTAGGAAGAAATATTATACTAAGCAATGGGATTAAAAAGCTTTTTACGAAACGCGTTCAAAAAGTCTTTACATTCCGGGCGCCCATGGACAGGGGAATGCATATCTATAACATGACGAAATAACATTTTTGTTGTCTTTTAGTAGAGACTTGGTTTCTATGAAAGATGCCTTTTATATTTTGGGAATAAGCGATCCTGGTGCTGATGTCTGACAACCGATGTTTCTACCATAAAATTCGACATTTTTCACAGAATTCTTACTCAAAACGTTTTGACATACATGTGCTATTTGTGTTGTCTACAGTGTCCTAAAAAAATTCATCTCAACAAAAAAATGGAATTAATTCGTAAACATTTACTGACTTTTGACGTGAATTATCACAAAATCAGACATTGATGAACTTAATTTAACTTTTGGCGATGAATCACCATCAAAACCCAGCGTATATCGGTGGTATACTGAATTCAATCTTGGCGAAATTCCATGAAGGTCGTCCACAATCAGTTGTTGTTCCGAAAAACATTGCTGCCTCACGTGAACTGATATTGCAAAATCGTCATGCGACTTATCATGAGATAGAGGTACCATTGATTATTAGTGGGAGTAGCATACATTCAGTTTTGCATGAACATTTGGCCGTCAAAGAAATATGTTTCTTTCTTCTCATTGAACTATCTAAAGATGGTTAAGGCGTAGACCTATTGCATCGAATAAAACTGACACGTCACGATAATAAACTAAGTCTTTGCTCTGAAGTGTTATAAAAGCTGATGTTCTCTGTTACGATAAGATGCTATTTTCGTATCGGACTCAAGTAATTCTGACGACTATTTTTTTATATTTAAGTTTCTTATTAGATTATTAAGTTCTTCCTGATTAAAACACCGTGGTCGTGGGTTGGGATTTGAGGCACTATCTTCATATTCTCCATCATATTCTTATTCAACAACCTCTGCCATATTTTTCGCGCCACCAAATGACCTCTATGAAATCGACTATAATTTTTGTGCACATTAGTTTGGTAACACTTCTAAACGATTAACCATTAGCATCTTTCAGAGCATGACAACTATGTACTTAGATTTAAAATGCCTTATACTTATCAGTATTGTAGGTTTCCGCAGTTGTTGTCCATGATTGCTTTTGGAATTCCGGGCCGGCACCCATCCTTGGCATTGCTTGCCACATCGCCAAACTTTAAACAATTGATGAACGGATCTGGGTTGTGTGATGGATGAGTGTTTCACTAAAAGTGTTTCTGTGCTGTCTCAGCTCAGCAACAATAGTAGTAGCCCTGAAAATATCCCTTGCAACAATGGCCGAAACGTCGGACAAGAAAGAATGAATGCCAACGACGCAGTTCCAGACCGGGATTTCGGAAGTAATCGTATTCTTACGAATTTATAAGATTATTATAGGATCTTCTGATTGACGAAAAACACTTCATATTTCGGCTTCTAATTAGCAAAGTAATTATATAATTTATTCCTTTAAATGCTACTCTACATAATACTAGACAATTATGCGTATAAAATTCAAGATAATTTAGTAAATTTAACGTAAAATTTGACGGAACATTCCATAAATTAACTTGTCTTTCTCAGAGAATGCGTAATTAAAATTCCCCGCGATATGACATTGATTTATTATAATCCGTTTAGCGTTCCGTCGGAAGAGCTTTTCCATTTCTTTAAACTAACAATTTCCTCCAGAAACGGAAAGTCGGGGTTTTTTTTTTCCGGCTCGGATTTATTTTGCGTGCGAAACTCAAAACGTTCCTTAACTTCTTATTAGTATTGATGTATATCCGTTTGTGATTGTATTTGTGCGTGTGTTTTTCTGCGGGGAAAAAGGATTTGATTTTATTACAGACAGGATTGGAAAAGATTTAACGACGCCTTCCAGAATATTTCCCCGCACACACATGGGAAATGGATCCTGAACGAAAAGATCCTTGTAATCCAATTTCGGACTGAAAACAAAAAACAAACTTTTCAGTACCAATCCTTCGGGAATCAATATTTAAACTAATGTCGGTGTAGCATGTATCCTTTTGTAAGTAATTGAAATTAATGAAATTAGAACGTTTTTTCTTCTATCTATTGAAATGATATCACTTGAAACAAATTCCACTTATTTGTTAAGATTCTTTGATTGTTTCGACCTTTGCTTGATGTAAATCCATATCACAAATAAATAAAACACACATAAGATGTTTTAGATTTACACTTTATTAATAAAATAATGACAGTTGTTTCGCTAACACTGTAGCTTCTTCAAATTCAACTTAAGACTAAAGATACATACAATATGCAGCGTAAAATCAGGTAGTTGACCCAAGTTAAAATTCTAGGAACTATTACATTTATATTTTGCTTTTTGAAAACTATACCATGTCCTACTTGTGTGAGGTTTAAGTTTAATTATATAACATAAGCAACTAAGAAACAATATTTCAATGGGTGAACAGATTTAACAGTGGGGATGAATTCAAGTCTAATTTATCGTTTAGTAACATTTCTGAGTTTTTGAGTTTATTAATTTCTAAAGACTCTAAACAATTTAGTTTTCTACCTTTATTATCTACATGTAGGATCTCGAATTGTAAATTAAATTCGTGTTCATTCGCTATTAAATGATTAGAGTAGGTTGAGTCAGTTTTCTTATTGATATAAGAATGATAGTGGTCTTGGATTCGTTTATTAAACGTTCTACCTGTCTGTTCAATATATGTTTTGGTACATGATCCGCATGATAACTTATAGACTCCTGATTTATTGTCTTTGGTAGTTTTTTCTTTATTATTTTTAATATATTTGGCTAGATTATTATTAGTTTTATAAGCAATATTAATGTTTTCTTTTTTAAGGAATTTTGATAATTTAAGTTGCTGTTGACCTATGTAAGTAAATGATTTAAGCTGCTTGTCTGGCGCCACTTTACCCGGTCATTAAAGTGGAGCAAGACAAGCAGTTTAAATCATTTACTTACATAAGTCAACAGCAACTTAAATTATCAAAATTCCTTAAAAAAGAAAACATTAACATTGCTTATAAAACTAATAATAATCTAGCCAAATATATTAAAAATAATAAAGAAAAAACTACCAAAGACAATAAATCAGGAGTCTATAAGTTATCATGCGGATCATGTACCAAAACATATATTGGACAGGCAGGTAGAACGTTTAAAAAACGAATCCAAGACCACTATCAGTCTTATATCAATAAGAAAACTGACTCAACCTACTCTAATTATTTAATAGAGAATGAACACGAATTTAATTTACAATTCGAGATCATACATGTAGAAAATAAAGGTAGAAAACTAAATTGTTTAGGGTCTTTAGAAATTAATAAACTCAAAAACTCAGAAATATTACTAAACGATAAATTAGACTTGAATTCATCCCCACTGTTAAATCTGTTCGCCCATTGAAATATTGTTTCTTAGTTGCTTATGTTATATAATTAAACTTAAACCTCACACAAGTAGGACATGGTATAGTTTTCAAAAAGCAAAATATAAATGTAATAGTTCCTAGAATTTTAACTTGGGTCAACTACCTGATTTTATGCTGTATATTATGTATCTTTAGTCTTAAGTTGAATTTGAAGAAACTACTGTGTTAGCGAAACAGCTGTCATTATTTTATTAATAAAGTGTAAATCTAAAACATCTTATGTGTGTTTTATTTATTTGTTATTTGTTAAGCTCTGGGAGTTACAAACGTACGTTTTCTCGCTTACTCTATATTTAGCAGTTTAAATTGCAGATGAAAAAATTGATTGTAGAAGTATATTGATACACAAAAAAACTATTAATAATCACCGTACGAGATACATGTTGAAACTTCATCCAATAGAATCTAATAGAAAACAGAATTTGTCTAGTTTCAATAAATATATTGTATTGTGAACACACACTACTTATACCGGGTTTTTCTTTTATCATTACACATATAATGCATTAATTTTTCTTCTTTTAGGGTCATACACAGTGATAAATGTATGGTCACATAGTGGGCAACCAGTTGTATACCAGTTACATTTTTCCATTTGTCAAGTATTTCTGATTTTTCATACATACTTAAATCTTAGATTAAATATATTTATATATATTTATATTTATATACCTCGTGCGAAAACAATTTTAAATATTTTTAACAAATCCAAAGATTCCCACGAAAAAAATTGAATAAAACCAATCTCGTGTTAACAGAACACATGAAGCTGTTACGTAGAAGAACGGTCTGTAGGATTACTTTAGATTTGGAGTATTGTACAGTACAGTTCGGTGTTCAAGACTCTGAAAGAATTTAAATATAAGCCATACAAACCATCAAGAGCTTTTTGAGGAAGATAAAATAAAACGAACTGATTTTTGTGATATAATGTTTAATTTGTTAAATGAAACGAGGAAATTTTAAACAAAATTAGTTTTACTGATAAAGCAAACAGCTCCGTAATAGATTTAAAGAGTTTCATGTACATTCTGTATGGCAATCTAAATAATTTCCCTTAGAATGCTTAAACATACATATCCAGGAAAAGGTTGGGTGTAATTTTAATAAAATAAATACTTAGTTGATTTATTAATATTTTTAAAATTTTTATTTAGGAACATTTTCATATTAACATTTTTCGGTTTTAGTCTAGCACACCTTTGTTCTATTATTAAACGATCTGTACTATATACTCTCTTAACTTTCTGCTTAACTCGCTGGAATATAGAAGTATTTCCTAGCACATTGTTTTAAGGGTTTCAGCTCCATTCCTGTTACCTAAAAGAAAATCCAAATAAAAATGCAATTACCCTTTTTTTTTAAACTTACCTTCCAAAATAAAAGAGGATCTACGTCCTGATTTGAATTGAGCCTTTCGATGTATTACCTTTTAATTATTATTACATCAGTTGTAATTGATTTTACTTTCTCTTATTCTTTCTTGCAAAAATCCAAATAATGAAAGTGACTTTTGATGTGGACTAATGTCTGTTTCGATTACAGGCATTTGTTCTTTATTTTCAAGATCTATTTTCTTCTTAATATTAAACATTTCTTGTTCTAGAAAATAAGTAGCCTTTTAAATCGAGGATCTAAAACAGACACATATACTTCTAATTTTCTGGTAAAATGTATTTTTGTATTTATTTAGAAGTTTAAAGGTATTAGCTTTTCCTGAAATTTTGTCTCGGCCTGGATGTATGGGAAGAGCATTAGTAAATTCTTGGAGATGCTTACCGGAAAAGTAACGGGAAGAGACTTAATAAAATGCTATTTTTAATTTAAAGAGGGCTGTTTAATTTTTGTTTGTTTGTTACATCCACGACATGTTTTTAATAGTGCCTATAATAAATTTGATTTTGTAAATAAATAAAACTCGGATACTTAAAATATGCAAAAATGCTGAATTACTACAAAATATGCAAATAATATACAAAATGCATATATTATGAAAATATGCTAATTTATGAAAACTGAATATAATCCGGCCTTTAGTTATGAAATATACGATTTAAATATTCTCTTGCTTCTAAATTGAAATGAGCAGGTGCACCGTCATTCATGAAGGGCAAACTATTTCTGACTAAAATTGGCACAACTTCAAGTAATATTGGCAAACCATCTTCTAGAAACCGACGATAGTTATGACTTTGTAGCCTTTGTGTCAGAAAAAAAGGCCCAATTAAGTAATTTTGACTAATTCCAGGCAAGGCATTTACCGAATATTCCTCTTGATGGTTAGATCCAACAACTGCATGCGGGTTTTCTTCGACCCAAACACGATTATTGTGGTAATTTCTGATAACGTTTCTTGAGAAGTTAGCTTCAGTGGCGGCTAGCGCATAAGCGCTGCAGTGCTGCAGAGCTCCCAAAAAATTGGGCGGGCGAACCTGTATTAGTTATAACTAGTTTTCTTTTACATAATTTTTCCGATATTTCTGATGTTTATAAAAGCGTAACATATTGTTATGAAAATTCTTGCCCTGTATATAAAAAAATTTGCATATTTTTCTACATCACCTGTAGAGGACATCAAACCCTACAATTTGACACCTCAATCATCAAAATCCGACAAGTAGAAGCCGAGATATTCGCTTCCGAAATTCCAAATAATATTCAATAGGCGACCAGTGGAATAACCAACCTAATTCGCGCGATCGCTCACTTGTTCCTTATCTGGTCCACACGAGTGTGCGCTCAGAGCTCTGTCAAACACCCGCGCGCACCCCGCTACCCCCGCGAGTGTCAAAAAACCAATGCGTCATTTTAGCAGGCCTGGTCGCTGCATTAAATGCAGCGAAATGCAGTGCATTTATTCCAGCGCGGAAGGCGATGTGATTCGGTATACGATAGGTCCAACTCGCAACGGGCCATAGGCAACAATATACGTATGGAACGTAATGCGGTGGGCAACGTGTGTACGATGCCTATATTGTGTGACTTTCTTAAAATTTAAATTTATTTTGCAGAATTATTGATTTTTTTACTTTTATCTTTTAGAAAACGTTATTGTTTTTTTATTACTTAAAATTACTTTATATGAAAAATAGTATACCATAAAAGTGTAAACAAAGACAGTATACATTGAAACGAATATTCATTCAATTGTATTGTCATGAAATTGAATTTGTCAATCGTTGTTAAATTTGTTAGAATGAATAGATATTTATATTTATCGGAAAATACTAATACTTAAAGCAAACAAATAAGGTGTAGTGTTTTGTTATAGGAATGAGGAATGTATAATATCCATTTCTTCTTGCATATTGATTATGCAGCTGATGCTTTCGTAATATGCTCATATTTGTATTTCTACTATTATCGTGATGTTATTATAATACAGATACCAAAATCTCACGTAATATTTCCATCTGCCTTTTATTAACAATAAACAAGTAAAGTACAACTTCGTAGGTCGACAAACGCTCCAGTCTTCATTATCACTGTATTATACATGAACTGTAGGCTTAGTTTTTCGTAGAAATTGAAGTACATGTCTGTTCCTTTGTAAAATTATAATAAGGGCAGGGGTTAATTTTATTCTGGCATTTTTAAAAATGCAGTGATCAGTTTTGCGACAGCATTCAGCTAATTACAATCTAAAATAAGCAACATTGTAACGTATTTTGGAATTGTGAATATCCGTAGGTAATAAAAAAAAAGGAAGTATAGTTTAATTACAACTGTAGCTTCCTCCTGGTTTGAAGGAAGTCGGTATGTATCGACCGAAGTATAAGTTGAAATAATACAAATATGAGCATATTACGAAAGCATCAGCTGCATAATCAATATGCAGGAAGAAATGGATATTATACATTCCTATAACAAAACACTACACCTTATTTATTTGCTTTAAGTATTAGTATTTTCCGATAAATATAAATATCTATTCATTCTAACAAATTTAACAACGATTGACAAATTCAATTTCATGACAATACAATTGAATGAATATTCGTTTCAATGTATACTGTTTTTGTTTACACTTTTATGGTATACTATTTTTCATATAAAGTAATTTTAAGTAATAAAAAAACAATAACGTTTTCTAAAAGATAAAAGTAAAAAAATCAATAATTCTGCAAAATAAATTAAAATTTTAAGAAAGTCACTCAATATAGGCATCGTACACACGTTCCATACGTATATTGTTGCCTATGGCCCGTTGCGAGTTGGACCTATCGGTATTTAATATTTTCGCGACTATTTTTACGGTGCGGCGAGTTTAACGTAAAAACAATAATATTAGAGACTCTTATTTTTTTGTGTGACAATTGACAATCGTTCCAGAAATCCATTACTTCAGTGCGGAAGGCGAAGAAAGCACGATAAGATCGATGGGAGACAACCTCTTACTGCCCGTGCAAGGTAAATTTTTTTGTAAAACTTGCAGAACACCTTAAAATTTTTAGCACGAGCCGCCACTGGTTAGCTTCATCTGTGAACATTACATTTTACAGTCAATATTGACAGAAGTTGATACGCAAACGAAAATCTCGGGAAAGTAAGGCTAGGACCCGTTGAATATGATTCGGGTATAACAGAAAATCGTGAAGAATTCCCCAAATTAGAATGTGCGAGATATTCAAGTTATTTCCAATTTTTCTAGTGCTAAGTTCAGAATATTCATCGATTGAATTTAAAACTGCTTCTTCAATTTCTGGAGTTCTTGTAGTACGATGGGCACCTTTTAGTTGATCGTTTGGCCTAAAAGTACCTGTATCAATTAACCTTCTATGTACGTTTGAAAATCTTCGTTTATCTGGTGTTTCGTCAATCGTCTACCCTCCGGTGCGCTGCCATTAGCCAAACAATATTTGTAGTGAATGTCAGTCAACTTCTGTATAATAAGACATTATAGATAATGGCATAACAGCCGAAACGTACGTCAGACTTATTCTAATAAAACCAGTGAAATATATCCAAGTGTTCAATATATAATTCAATTACAAATATTTTAGTTAATTAGATTTAGTTTTAATTAGTTATATTTACAATACAAAAGGTATTTAGAAATTCAAATAAAATAATTCCGAGAGCCTTACGGTTTGTACCAGTCGATTCAGCGTGTCAAACCGCGACCGACGGTGTAAGATAGGTCATCTAGAGGCAACTCGTTTCCGAGATACAGAGATGGGCCGAAATTGAATGTAATTTTTCGGCGAAATTTTCGCGATTTTGAGACATACATACATATAAAATCTTTATGATTTTAGTAATGTGTTAAATATTTATATAATTGTTCTTAGAATGAATATTTACTCTCGATGCGTCCCTTATTATTGGAATACTATTGCATATATAAATGCTATGTTAATTACACCAATTACATTAACAGATATTGTCTCTAATCAACATTATAATCAAATTTATACACTTGAATATTGGGACATATTACTATCAAACTAATTATAATATTAGAATGTACGGAAATGATTTAATTCTGAATTGTATATAAGCAAATATAGTAAATAGTATAAGTAAATAAGTTGTGTATAAGTGTATAAGTTGACAAGGAATTGTATTTACCCGCCATATAATGTATGATGTACAATATTTTTTATAATATCAGCAGTTCCCAATTCAAGCGTGAATTAAAAGAATAACAAAAAGTAAGCTGTATATAGCCTACCGGATATTGCTAGTTACATATTCCTGTATTTACATCAATACAGAAATTAATAAATCAGATACATCTTGGTCGTCAGATATTTTGAGACGTTTTCTCATGACACGTGACCTACAAGATTGTGTATATATTAGCAGCGACACAAAGCATTTGGTGCGCTTGTACGCCGACGAGAACTAGTATGCGTTCGAAACACGTGTCCATACGTAGAAATCATCAATGCGGATTAGTATGCGTTGTGTATATTCTTGAGTACTATATAGATATTTTTATAACATTTTTGTATTACGGTATCACAAGTCTGCAATCAGAAAACAGTACAGAATTTTTATACTGTTTCTTACAACCCTGGTGGTGTATACAACTCCGTACTAATCACCTACTTAATATATCAGCTAAAATTGGTTAATTCACGACGCTGGTCTTTAAAACTCTCTTGGTAAGTTACGCTATCTTTCTTTATTGCTGTTAACCCCTTTGGTAGTACTATTTATGGTAAAGACTCAAGATTATTTTCTAACTAATCAATGTGAAAAACTCTGTCAGGCCATGCTAATGAGTGTAGAATTATTTTCCGACATCTTGACCACGTGTTCAAGACCGTAAGTTTGTGCCAGACGCCACAAGTTCCGTTAAATGATCTGCATTTCTTCGGTGACAGATAAATGTAATCTCTGTAATTTTGTATTGCGCAAAGTACAGAAATTCATTAATCTGAAACTCTTAATTACCAAATCAGGAAATTCGAAGACATCTTACGTCTGCCATTTTGTGCAGTATGACGTTTTCCCTTTATGTAACAGCCGAATGGATAGATTTTCCTATGTGAAATCGTTAATAAGGTTTATTAATTTTGCTTTCGAATTTCCATGTACCGATTGTATAATTAGGAATATATTATTTAAAAGTGAAGATTAGAACCGTAGTTTTATTTCTATTTTATATATTATTTTAATAATTTCTCTTTTCTTAGTTAAATAATTAATTAGTTATACCAGTTCGGTAAATTCTGATTACTCATTTTCATTTATTTCACGTAAATGCTCTGCAAAATATTTATTTTCTGTTTCTTATTTTGTTTGTTCAACACTGTTTAAACAATTTGACTTATGAAAATCATAGACTTTTTGTTTATTAAATTGTCACAGTTTAATTAATTAGTTGTTTTGTCTGTTTAGTCTTCGTTTATGAAACAACCGCAAAAAATTTAGTAGTTTTCTTCTCAAACTATCATTCATTTAATATCACCTGGTGGGTTTTAAGATCTTCTACAAGTTCCGTGTAACGTAGACCACTGCTTACAAACCAACAAAGTTATAAAATACACTGTGGCGTCCTTTTTCTCAATTTTGAACTGGATAATTTTTGACAACGTTTCGAAAGGAACCGCACGACAATATTCACTCGGCGCTAGCCTTGGTCTGGCTCGTTGGTTCTGTAATTGGCTATAATATCTCGCTCATTAAGGTAAGTCCCCGGAACGCTACTGGGTTTTGTAAAATTAAGTCAGTTTCGTGTTAGTCATTTATTGTTACGGTTATTAGTAGAGCAATGTATTTACCAAAAACATGCAACTGAAATAAAAAATTTCGTAAACGTGTATTTAAATGCTGTGAGTAAATATTCAAACGTGCTACCACAAAGTTTGTTTTCGGAAACAGAAATAGTGCAAACAATAAAGAAATTCAAACTATCTGGCTTGGTGATCAAGTTTATAATTAGCTTTATCTAACTAAGAAGAGTGATTAATTGAAGAATCTAATTGATTAACAATTGTTAATGATACATATTTAAGCAATACTGCTCCAGTCTTCTTTTGTCGTACCAACAAACACTAATTGTTCATGTAGACAGACAGTTGCCCTACTGAAGTTGAAAGAAAGTCTTACCGACCACTGGATCCTATAAAATGATCGTAGATTTGAATAAAATAAAGTTATCTTCATTTACATTACAAGCATGCACCTTAACGCGAAAAGACCGCATATTATGTCAAACGTAAAATTACTTCCGTACAATTACATACATTTTTGAAAAGCACAGTTTTTCTACTTCTCATTTAATGTGAAGAACATTCCGACTGTGAAACGCAAATTAATGTGGTTTTAAAACACTGACTATGGAGTAAATACCACGGATAAAAATTCTAACGAGACTTTATTCGGACTTGTTTACGGAAGACGCACAAAGCCCTGACGCTGTAAACTTACATTTACTCCTCTAATGAACCGTAGTTTTATGAAATGAATGATTTACCAAGCGCAACACAGACAACTTAAAATTAAGACTTAATTTTTTTTTATTAAAAAAATGAATATTCAGACTTTATGAAACCTCGGCCTGGAGCGAAAATTTACATTACAAATTAGGTTTCCGTAATGATGTGCTAAATGAGTTGCATACATTAACCGCTTTAAAATTTATAACGCTGGGTTTGTTGAACGAATGTAGGTGAACTGGTTTGCAGTTAATATAAAATGACATGTGAAGGATGTAATTGAATTTATGTGGATAATCTCGGTTCTCTTAAAACTTCAAATATGAGTTACATTACTATGTAATAATGGGGCTATTGTAATTTTGTACAGGGTGGCCCAAAATGACCGAAGGGGTTTGAGTTCATTATAACTTCTTATTTAAGACATAATTATTAATTTTTTTTTATTTTAAATACAGTATATTAATGGAGAATATTTTTAATTTAATTATGAAAAATTATATCTAGCAAGTGGTGGCCATTTTCTGCTTCGCATATTCGTGCTCTTTCCAAAACATTTTCCATAACCTTTCGCAAAACTTCAGGTGTTATGTTGTTGATTTCGTCGCGTATATTATTTTTTAATTGCTATATGGTTCGAGGCTTATTAATATAGACTTTTCCTTTCAAGTAACCGCAAAGGAAACAGTCTGAAGCGGTTAAATCCGGTGAACGCGGAGGCCAATTAAAATCGCTTGTACGGGAAATAATTCGTTCACCAAAGATGTCGCGTAAAAGAGCCATTGTGTCCCTCGCAGTGTGCGCTGTGGCTTCATCCTGTTGGAACCATACTTACGGATGGTTTTCCACGGCTGGCCTTAAAAAATTTTCCAACATTGTCCGATATCTAACACCAGTGATGGAAACGGCGACACCGTGTTCATTTTCAAAAAAATATTGGCCAATTATCCTTTCCGACGAAACACCCCACCAAACGGTAGACTTAAGTGGGTGTAATTCTCGCTGTTGAACTACTCTTGGATTTTCCGTAGCCCATATCCTGTAGTTTTGCATATTAACGAACCCATTTAATTCGAAATGGGCTTCGTCGCTCATAATTAAATTATGAATAAAATCATGATTTTCTTCTGCTTTTTGACGAAAATAAATTGCCTAATCAAGTCGTTGCTAGTAATCTGTCTTTCTCAATTGTTGGACAAGCTGAATTTTGTATGGAAATATTCTTATTGTATGCAAAATTCTCTGCAGCGACCCTCTTGAAAGGCCAAGCTGTGTCGAACGTCTCCTGGTTGATGTTTCTCCATCTTCCCGAATACTCTCCTGTACCCGTTCAATATTGCCATCCGTGTGCACCCTTCGTCGTCTGCCGGCACCAGGAAGGTTCCTTACTGCCCCTTGTTCTCGAAAATTTGCAACCAGACGGTTTATTGTTGACTCTAAGGGTCCAACCCGCACATTAAAATAACGACGATATGCACGCTGAGTCAAAACAATGGATCGTTGATTTGAGAAATAAAGTTCAACGATTTTGGCACGTTGTTCAATTGTTTACTGTTCCATTTTAAATTCGCCAAGTCTTCTTTACAAAATACTGAAAACAAAAAGAAAAATTATAATAAAAAAGTTATAAGGAATTATAACCCCATCGGTCATTTTGGGCCAGCCTGTATTATGTTTGGACGTATAACGAAATTATATTTAATACTTGCATATCCACGCGTAAAATAATAACTATTTCGTACTGCTATATAATATGAAAGCTTTGTACATATGTATTTAATTTGATATATTTTGTAGTTTATTTATACAAAATGTGACAAAAAAAAGTTCCATGCAATATGCAATATACACGTCTGTAACTGTACAGATGGACATACAACTCGTATTTTCCAGCATTTACTTCTGTGTAAGACACGTGTTTCTGCCATCTACTACCAGGCGTAATCAATTAGGCTAGTGAAGTAAAGCTTAGACAAATCACCTCATAAGGCACAGCAAATTTTGTCCTATCACGTGACACCATATAATCTAGTGACATCTGACGGACAAAAGAGACTATGCCGAAAGTGGCAACCTACCCTTGACCGGTTATGCCGGTACAGAAGAGAAAAAAATACGTATATAGATGTAAGCCCATTAACACGATACCAGATGGCAGCAAATATACAAAAAAGTTTAAGTATATTAATATGTTAAGCACGTATTTCGCATTTGTTACAAATGAAACAGACATGCAATATACACGTCTATAACTGTACACATACATGTATACTGTATACATTTCGTATTTTCCAGCATTTATTTCTGCCTAAGACACGTGTTTCTGCCATCTACTATCAGGCGTCATCAGTTAGGCTAGTGAAGTAAAGCTTAAACAATTTGCCTCATAAGATATAAAAAATTTTGTCCTATCAGGTGGCACCATATAGTATAGTGACATCTGACGGACAAAAGAGGCTATGGCGAAAGTGACATGTTTCATTTGCAACAAATGCGTAATACGTGCTTAACGTATTGATATACTTAAACTTTTTTTATACTCCCTTCTTTAAATAAGAATCAATTTCGATATTTCACATCTTCCCGGCGTCCCGTGAGAGCTAATTTTCTTTCAACTATTTTATTGTCCTATAAATGGCCCGATTTTTAGATAATAAAGATCTATTATTATTGTTATGATTGTTATAACTATTATTATAATCATTTTATTATTATATTTCCACGTAATAATGCTTCTTATTACACCACAAATTTTATGAAAACAACCCCGGAATTACTAGAAAAACATTTTCACTCTTGCTCCGAGTAAACTTTACATTTTGAGAAACACTTGTAGAATCAGTAAGTACTCCAAGTTCTCCTCTTGAATTCCATTACCAAAATGGTCAAGAAGCAATTAATATTTAGATTACTAAATGGTGTATTGCCATTACCAGGCCCCATTTAACCACGGCCTTCCTTAAAATTTCTGCACACAATTATCCCAACTATATCCTATAACACAAATTGATTTACGCGTGTGTACATATTTCAGTTCATGTTGCAGAATTGAACACAACAGCGTCGCCCGAGGACCAAGAATCAGAGATTAATAACGAAGAGGACGTACTGTATCAGAAAGACGCTATCTTCGACGCAGAACTGAACTTTCCCAACTACACCGACATTTACAATTCCCATTTGATGATGGTCACCAACGTCACCGAATATATCCCCCAGAAATATCAAGAGATGCAAAAATCCACGGAGAACGTAATGGAGATGTCCACTCTGTTTGCGTCCTCTACCGCTTCAACGTCTCAGATGCCTTCTCTGTCGACGGCGAAACCTTGTACGTTAGATTGCGGCCCCGGTGGGGGATGTATCATTGGTGGAGAGGATGGCGAAACGGCCACGTGTCTGTGTCCCTTAGGCAGAGGTGGGGAGCATTGCGAGAAAGGTTAGTGGAATGTAATTTGTAACTTTTCGGTGAATTATTCAGAGTATGTATGAGGGGATCGGAGTCGCGGTTTTCGAAAAGTTTACGATCGCATCAACAAGTAAATTCGATTTTTTTTTTGTTGAAACTTCGAAATAGTATAAATATCAAAGATAGCTATCGAAATATATTTGAATACATTACCTTGTTTAGGGAAGTAATAAAAAATCTCGTTTTTGATGAACTTATTGGAAAAGGTGTAACAAAAAACCTTACTTACTTGCTTATTTACACTCATTTTTGACTTGCTATCTATACTCTCAAACTCAGAAGGGACATTTAAAATATCGTGCTGAAAGACTGATTATTTGTAAGTGATTTTATTGGCCTTCGGGAACGCATATGTAATAGATTGAGACATACTCTTCCAACAGTCTCTGATATTTGTGCTTTATTATTCGAATTTCAGTACAAAGCTTATTAAAATATTTACTTAGCATTACTTAGGTTTCAAATATCAAATTATTCATCAAATTACTCCTTATCCTGATGCAAATTATGGATTATAAATTATTTTAACTTTTTCAATTTTCCATGCCAACTTATTATTTTGGATTTCAAGTATTATTAACCTCTTTAAAAGCGAATTTTCATTCACTGTTTTGTGTAATGTAAATATGGAGTACAAATTTAATTGAATACACAATATATCGCTGTATCTCTACATAGGGCCTTTTTTATTTTAATTATAACCTAATTTCATCAATTCATTCCAATAAAGAAATTTACGTTGTTTGCTGGCCATACCCTAATAGAATACTTACAGTTATTTTCATCATAGATTGAAAAATACTTTTCCAACAGTTTCTGATTTTTGTGCTATATTATGTGCATTTATTTACACAACCTATTAAAGCACCTACACACATTAGGTTTAAAATATCAATTACTCCTCTTTCTGAGGCAAATTATAGATTATAAATACTTTTAACTTTTTCATTCCATTCCAATTATTATTAGTTTGTATTTCAAGTATTTATTTCTTTAAGCGTGAATTTTAACTGTTTTGTGGAATGTAAATTTAAAGTACCATAATGAATTAAACAATCAATATATTGCAGTATCTCTAGCTACTTAGGGCCCTTTTTTATTTTAATTATAACTTGATTTGATTAATTTATTAAAACTGACCATTCAAAGAGACTTACTACATCCTCCGAGAATACTTAGTTATTTCCGTATAGATTTAAACACACTCTGCCAACGATCTTTGATATTTGTTATTTATTATTTGAATTTATTTACACAACCTATTAAAACGGGCAGTAGGAAGCTCCGCACAAATCCCTAAACAACGGGGGGTCGTGAAAGTATTGGTGCTAATCCGTATACGAAACTCTGCACATGTAAAATGCAGGTATCATGTAATGATGTGCAATGATGATGTGCAGGTTATTCTTGTTAATTCTCTTAGTATCTAGTACATGCGATTATATTTTGCAATTATATGCCTTAATTGCGAATGAGCCATACCTTATACACAAATAATACCCATGATATTTCGTAATTCTGAGTGTTCCGAAATTGGTGGAGACTATGGCTTGAAATCTGAAACAGAAATAAGAAAAACACCCTAACCACAATATATATCAATAAATACTATATACGTATTTCGGCAACTAAGTTACCATCTTCAGTAGAATAACCTTAAAACTGAAAAAAAAAAAGTTAACACAGTGTTATCCCACTGAAAAAACTGAAACTGCAAAAAAAAAATTTTAAACGTAGCGTTTTTGGCTAAGGTAAACCTTAGAAGATATGCTCTTCACCAAATCGCCAGTGGGATAACACAGTGTTATCCCACTGGCGATTTGGTGAAGAGCATATCTTCTAAGATTCACCTTAGCCAAAAACGTTACGTTTAACATTTTTTTTTCAGTTTTAAGGTTATTCTACTGAAGATCGCAACTTAGTTGCCGAAATACGTATATAGTATTTATTTATATATATTGTGGTTAGGGTGTTTTTCTTATTTCTGTTTCTGAGTGTTGTTTACACCTGCATTATTTCGAAACCTATGTGTAATTTTCTCCCCTAAAATTTTATTTAGTATCAAAGATTGAATTCAAAGTTTAGTTTTGAAACGACAAGTGCTAAATAACTTCTGAGCTAAACATTATGTATCCGATAAGTGAAATTGTTAATCAACGGGGTAAAAAGCAGATTGTTTGTGAAATCTACAACTTTAGCCTTTCATCGTGTGTTGTGGTCTGGTGAAACGCGACGGAGATGTATTTCAAAAACTTATAAAGCTTTTCATTTAACTGTTGGCGAGAGAGATGGAAGAACGTTGTCTTCTGGAAGTCTTTGTCATAATCATGAAAAAATAAGTAAGTGTATTCTTCAAGGGCAGCATGTTTCTGCAATCGCTAAGCGTAAAGCTGTGGACAAATCCATTTGAGCGACCATCGAAAGTTTTATGCTCTATTTTACGTAATAATAGTGTAATAATAGTAATAACATATAACAAGTGTTCATTTGAAAAGTCAATCTAGTAGCATGTGATTTACTGAGAACATTTTGAAGTATGTCGTAAATTAAAATTTACTACTTAACCTACGAAGTCGTATATTTTGACAGTTTCATACATACAAATAAATATCAAATAATAGGTATTTATTGAAAACTATAACAAATGTTGAAAATGCTGTCCTTCAAGATCAATGCACTTTAAAATCCTCCGTTCAAAATTTCTGATGACATTCTGCAACATTACTGGATTGTTATTAATTTCCATGCATTTCTGTTCGATTCTCTGTAGCATATCATTCAAATTCAATAAAGGTGTTTGAAATATGTTATTTTTTAAATAAGGCCACAAAAAGAAGTCGCAAGGTGTTAAATCGCATGAACGTGCAGGCCAGGCAATTTCAGTATTTCGACTAATTATACGCTCATCAAAAAATTCTCTTAAATACTCCAAAGATTCTGCAATACAGTGACAAGGTGCTTCGTCTTGTTGGAAATGTGCATTTTGTAGTTCATCATCATGCAACTGATTGACAAATGGTTGTAAAATTTCCGTACGGTAGCTTTGAGCACTTAACGTTCCCTGAAAAAATATTGGTCCAATGATTCGCCTTTGGCTTATCGCTGCCCAAACACCAATTTTCTCTGGATGTAGCGATTCTTCATTAATTACATGTGGATTTTCACTACTCCAAATTCTTGTATTTTGTGAATTTAGGTATCCCGTTTTATAAAACCATGCTTCATCAGTTAAGGTGACTCTTTGCGAAAGTTCTCCATTGTTGTTCCTATTTACAAACCAATTACAAAACTGTAGTCTACGTGGGTAATCAATTTCTAATAATTCTTGTACTGCTGTGATACGGTATGGATAAAGTTGCATATCTTTTTTTAATAACTTGTGAGTTGTACCAACAGAAAGGTTTATTTGTTGACTCAAATGTCGAACAGATGTTTGTTGTTCATTTTCCATTATTTCTTCAACACGATTGACAACTTGAGGTGTACGTTTCTTAACTGCTCCGCTGCCTGATTTTCTTAAGAGACTACCAGTTTCAGAAAGAAGTTTTAAAGTTCTATCCAAAGTATTCTTAAATTGTATATAATCTATTACAAAATGTGGAAACTCAACTTGAAATTCTTATCTTACTTACAAACGCTCTTTTGAACTCCTTGTACATCGTACGATAAAGCACGGGTTAGAATTAAAACCAAATAGTGTAGTTGCAGATTTCGAGAAAGCGATACATAATGTAGGGCGACATATATGGCCTGAAACCAGAATTGTGGGATGTAGGTTTCATTTAACGCAAGCCTGGTGGCGGAAAATTCAACAGCTAGGTTTAACTGCAGATTACTGAGACAGAAGCTCGGAAATCGTACAGTGGTTGGTCTATTGTTTCTAGAACCAGAAAATGTGAGTGATGTGTTTGCTTTCAAAAATTTGCAGACTATTTAATCGATAACTACATATCAGAAGACGCGGTGTTTCCTCCCGAGATATGGGCCGAAAACAGTGCAGCTTTAAATCGTACGACCCTCCCATTTCAATAATTCTTTATATCACGCTCATCCGTCACTATTTGTATTTGTTGATACGTTATTAAAAATTCAGATGCAGGTTTATATTAAAATAAACAGCGTCAATGCTTCCTACAAGTATCAGAATGCTGTTTCGAAAAAACGTGAAATGTATTTAAAACAGAACATTTTGAATTACCAGAGTGGCAGTATTAGCACTCTAGAATTTGTTAAACTAACTTCTCATTATTATTCTCGCAAACTTTAATAAGGTGAATGAATGTATGTCAATGTAAATACCTTTTTGTGTATAAATATAGATTTTTATTTGAATAATTTACTTTTATTAAAATTAAATAAAACACTTATTTAAAACACATTTTCTAAGCAAAATTTTGAGATGTACGGAGATTCGTATATATTTAATCCTTTTACCTGACTCCGTGCAGAGTTTCGAATGGCCCATTAAAACAACTACTTAGCATTAGGTTTTATCAAATTACTCCTTATCCTGAGGAAAATTATAGATTATAAAATCTTTTGACTTTTTCGTGATAACTTATTACGTTGGATTTCGTATTTATTCTTTTTAACTTTTTTAAGAGTGAATTTTCATTGTTTTGTGTGATGTAAATATAAAGTACCATAATGAATTAAATACTCGATTGCTGTATCTCTAGTTATCTAGGGCCTTTTCTCAAAGTTGATGTTTTCGTTGCTTACACGTGTATATACAGTAAGTGAGACCTTATATAAGAATACGTGTTTATTCCTCCTGGTTTGAAGAAAGTTCGGTACGTATAGACCGAAGTATGAGTTGAAATAATGCAATCGTTTTTGAATAACACTAATATATTTACAAATTTAGTCTTGGAGTTCCGTTAACTTAATACAAATGCAGTATCTGGTCTTAATACTTAAGACCGAGAAAACTGGCTCATAAATAACACAGGCCTGCATAAAATTTGTGATGACGTGATTTTTGTTTGTTAAGCTCAGTTTTTATATAGCAATAACTAATTAAAATACAGTTGGTCTCTACCACCCACAGATTTTTTTTTGCACAAAAGAAAAAGAAAAAAATTTGAAAAAAATCTTATAATAGGCCTTTTAATACATTTTAAAATGAATGTACTACTTCAAATTCTAGGTATTAACCCAAAAATGATTTTCTGTTGTGGTTTTAAAGAAATTTGTTAAATAGGCTCTCATTACTTGATGTAAATCTTTTATTACATGTATTAGTTTTGGACAAGATTTCCGGGAATTTTTACCTGCTAAATCCTATTTATTATGCTTTCACTTTATTAGTACTGCGAAGAAGGATTTCAAGTTTATCACTCCAAACAAAATGTATATTTTAATGTCATTTACTTCATTATAGCTCTGAGTGTCGATCAGTAAACAAGTAAAATTAATTTGTCTTTAGTGTTGTGCGTGGTATTTGATGAATAAACATTGCTTAAAAATATGTCTAGCCGGTGTTGCAAAAACAAACCAGATGATTTCTGTTATATTTGTGGATATTTCGTCTTGAAAAAGTTTAAGAGACCAATTGGTGAATTTGTGAAAAATGCATATTATGCTTATTTCAAAATCAAATTAGGAGATCAAGATAAAGATTGGGCACCGCACGTTGTTTGTAAGGTATGTGAAGAAGGTTTAAGACATTGGACCAAAGGGAATAGAAAAAGCCTTCCTTTTGGAATACCGATGGTTTGGAGAGAACCGCAAAATCATCATGAAGATAGCTACTTTTGTCTTTGTGATATTAAGGGGCATAATAGAAAAACTTTGAAACATATTTTGTACCCAAACAATATTAAATCAGCTATCAGACCAGTTCCTCACAGTGATCATGTACCTATACCTATACCCCCCAAAGCACTACAAGAAGATATTGAAACCTCTTCAACTTCCGGCTCCGTACAGATGGATAGTGATTTTGAACCATCAACCTCAGGTCAAAACCAACCTCAGCTATTTTCACAAGCCGAACTGAATGATTTGGGACTTTTAAAAGATCTTTCTGAAGTACTGTGGTCTAGGTTGAAACAAAAAAATTTGCTTGTCCCAGAAACTACCTTCAGATCTTCCTTTAGCTGAATATGACAGAAAAACAACCAAACAAAGCTTTTTTGAAAAACGAAAACGTTTTTTTAAGAAGCATAAAGAATAAATAACTATTTCTAATAGTTTCTATGTGTATATTTTTGTATTTTTTTAAATATAATATAAAACTAGCTTATAAATGAAATAAATCGTGTTTTTTCTATATTTTTTGATTTTACTGGTTTGAAAAATAACCTTACGTGATACAAAAAAATAAAAGCAGATTTGAAATCAGCGCTACCCAATTACTAGAAAACAGTTAAAATTTTTAAATCAACATTCAAAGAGTTGAAAAATGCAGGCCTGTGTAATATTTGCTCCTATTTAGATCACTGAGATCTTAGTAGGAACTGTTAGTTAGATCACTGAGACCTAAGCTAGAACTGTAGTCAACTCGAAGAGATCGTAACGTGTGTTCATTTGAAAAGTCTCTAGGTTACTTTTAAATTTTGATAGAATAAGACTCAAATATATTAGTATGTGTTTGTTGTTCCGTAAACGTAAATCCAAATGACATTTGATAATGTCAATCACAAAAAATGTTGCAGAATATCATCAGAAATTTTGAACGGAGGATTTCAAAGTGCATTGATCTTGAAGGACAACATTTTCAACATTTGTTATAGTTTTCAATAAATACCTATTATTTGTTATTTATTTGTAAGTATGAAACTGTCAAAATATACGACTTCGTAGGTTAAGTAGTAAATTTTAATTTACGACATACTTCAAAATGTTCTCAGTAAATCACATGCTACTAGATTGACTTTTCAAATGAACACTTGTTACTTGGAACTGTAATGAGCTCTAAAAGATCTTGTTTGGAACTGTTTCTTCATTTACTTATTTTTCGGCAAGAAAGTTTTGTCCCCGCCAGTCACATAGAGGGAGAAAACAAGGAAATTGATTATACAGAAATTTCTATACAATTATTTTTACCTTTCTTCCAAGAAAAGGATATGCCGTAGTTTCCAACGTCATCAATGTATTAAAATAAACAATATACGCCGAAAACCCTTAATTATAGAAAAATAAAATAACTCTTAAAATAATAAATATATAATACACAGGAAGTGCGTTAGAGATAACATAATAGTTCGCAGAATCGCATCGAACCAAAACTATTTAACCTGTTATAATAATATAATACTTTATCTATAACAGGAAATATGTCAATAAAACTTATTCTATTATACGTTACATTTACAACTACTAAATGGATGGGTTAACCAGAAGGTTGTGCCTGTAATAAAATAAATAGTTCTTATGACTGTAGAAAACAAGACAATGAATAAAGAAATGTAATACCTGACCAGGCCTAAGGTAATTGACAACATTAAATACATCCGAACTCCAAGAACCTCTTCTATATACACTTTACAATATTTACAATTTAAAACTAGGATTGAATACATTAACATAAATATACCTACATCTGTTTGCTTATATCTAATGAAACTAAAAATACAAAATTAAATCTATTTTTCCCGAACAATACGATCAAACACGATTCAACGTAGTAGTGTGTGGCTTACATTATATTATATGTACTACTGATATTATTAGTTCTTTTAGGAAGTGCACTAAAATCAATAAACTAAGTTCACCGTCTAAGGTTTCCAATTTGAGAAAGTCATTAAATATCTGAAAATAATCTTTACAGAATGGCGTGGAATCCTAATAAATCCCTCAGAGAATTTATGCAATGAGGCATTATGACTTTTATTAAATTGGATATATAAGAATTCCATAGTAATGTAATCATATTTATGAAATTAAATTGACTATATCTAGTAGGTATTTTCTATACAGTTAGTCCGTAATGTAATACACATCGAAAATAATTTCTTACCTGGTTATATTTAAAATAAATGCTTGAACACGTCAATTTTATTTTTCAAAGGGGAACTTTTTTTGTAGTTTTCAAATTTTTTATCTTATTACGTTTTTTGCACTGTGATGTCATCGATCTCTTTTAAATTGTATTCCCTAGTTTTTGTTAAAGGATTGAAAAGAGGATTTTTTTTCCTAACACAATAGCGTAAAACAAGTAACACATATTTTCTCGTTTTTAAAGAGAAAACTGTTCGAGATATGTCATTTCTAAGTAAAAAACATGTAAAAATATTTTTTATAACTTAAGCATCAAAATATTGTGTTAGGAGTTAGGAGGAGAAAAAGAGAAAAAAGATATAACATTAATTGTTCAAACTGATTTCCATTAACTTCTTGACAATAAGCGACCCGATATTTAAATTTTTGAATGACGTTCCTAATGCTAACTGGTTGCTGGTTCATCTCGAATTTTTTAATACATCGGTGTTCGCTGGTCTGTTCACGTAAATTTTACCTTTTAGATAACCCCATAGAAAATAGTCAAGGGATGTCAAATCCAGTTAATGGGCAGGCCACTCAATAGCTCCCCTCTTACCAATATATTTTTCTTGAAAAACATTATTCAAGTAATTTCGTATACTAAACTGAAAATGGGTGGGTGTACCATGTTGTTAAAACGGTAGATTAACGTTGGGTAGGTCGGGATCATTATCATTTGGGTACAGAACAGCGAGTACAGAGATTAAATGCTTCTTTCTACTCATGACATTGAAATCAGTAATTTTGAAATCGATTACGATTGTTGAAATTGCATTTCAACCACTAGAGTTTGAAATTATCGGACTTCCGGGATTTCGCATTTCGAATTGATTGACATTAAATTTCTGACAAGAGAAATCTCACTTCATGTATAATTTTTTCTGAAGTTCATTAGTATTATAAGTTGAGCACTTGTGAAATATCGAAATAACGAAATAAAACAAAACACTTTTTTCACAAAAATAGTTTTAATAAACTAAATGTATATTTCGTGTGCTCTGCACGCATCATCAGTAGTCCACTATTGTTCTTTAATTTGTTAAAATGAGTGATGATATTGATGTGTAGAGCCAGAATAAATTATAAAAGTGCATTTTCTAATTTAATTCCTCCCAGGTCGAAACATATTTACGAGTTCACTTATAGAAAGTTTATAGACATCGATGAATATATGCAAGAAACGATATAGCGTAAAAGTTATTTACAGGTAAATCAACAAGCTGAATATCAAGTTCGGTTATTCCTGATGAGTTCTATCAAATGAATACAAATACTTCCGATAAGTGTATAAATACAATTGGCACTAATTACACAAATTGCTCTATTATAGTTAATGTACATCAAAAATAATTAAAAAAAATTTATTAACATTTATTTTAAAAATTCGTAGAAAAAATAGTATATGCAACTCGTGGCTAATAAAATTTCAACGTCTCGAGTTACTTTTTTCAACTCGCTATCGTTCGTTGAAAAAAACCACTCGCAACGTTGAAAGTTTATTTCAAGCACTTGTCCCATAATATACTATTTAAAATGCCTAAATACTTGTCCCCAGTCAAATTGCCAGAAATAAAGAAGCATCCCAAAATACGATTTCTGACTATACCTGCCCAGAATCAAATAAATGCTTTCTACATATGCGACGCTAATTATTCGAATTTTTTTTACTGTAAAAAAATCGCCTTTATGCAGGATTCGAACCTACGTCCTTTGGTTTTCCGGGACACGCTCTTAACCCTTGAGCTATTAAGGGACTGAAGTTCGAATCATCGGGAAATACCTTAAGTTGCATTAAGAACAGATATTATATTGTGCCCATAGTTTTTCAAATTTGTGCAAATCAATTGCATTTTCGCGAAGTGATGCGAATGAAATAATTAACGTCGTAAATGCAGAAAGCATTTATTTACACGCGAACGCAAAACAGTCGAGTAAAATAAAAATGGTAACATTCCATAGTTATATACATAAAGCAATCCACACACCGTTAAATACGGATGCCTTTAGCGAAGAAATAATGTATATTAAAAAAATAGCAGAAAATAACGGATACATACCCAATATGATAGAGAAAATTATAAAACAAAAAGAACGGAAATAAAAGAATTAAATAAAACCATTTGGTATGTATAGCAAACGCCAATTAAGTAGGCGCGAGGAGGGGGTGCGCAGAAAACGTTTTTAAGAACGTTTACCCCCACTGCTCAAGTAATTGTCAGAATACATTTGTCGTTGACGTTTGACGGAACATAATGTATTTGCTAGGGGATCATAAAGTGATATACGGTCAGAGGTTAGAATTATCTGACATTTGATGTAAAACCAAATACAAATCTCCCCACTACTTCTAATTCTGCGCGAACTTACCCCTGCTCGCGCCAACTTAATTGGCGTTTGCTATACTAATAACATATACTACCCCTATCACAGACAAAGTAAACAAAATATTAAGAAAATTAGACATTAAAATTATATGTAACAATAAGACAAAATTAGGTACTATATTAAGTAACAACAAAGATAAATAGGTAAACTAGAAAGATTTAGTGTATATAACATTAAAAGTCAAGGCTGTGAAGCTATATTTATATATATACATATATATATATATATATATATATATATATATATATATATATATATATAATATCTTCGTGACCTTGGTATGATAAGGTAAACTTAATAAGTCGGCGATTAAAGGTCTGGTTTATTACTTCAAAGTATATATATTTAAAATTACTCTATATGTTTCGGCAATGATGCCTTTGTCAAGAGAATACAAAATATAAATCCTTAATATATATAATTTATATTTTGTATTCTTTTGACAAAGGCATCATTGCCGAAACATGTAGAGTTATTTTAAATATATATACTTTGAAGTAATAAACCAGACCTTTAATCGCCGACTTATTAAGTTTACCTTATATATATTTAGTGTTTATAAGAAATTAAAATTTATTTCTTATTTATTTTATTGGCCGTGTGCATAATAACGTTTTAACATCGAAATAAATTTGTTCTAAATCACTTGAAAAAGACTTGATTATATACAAAAAAGTCGAAACGTCGTTATTTAAATAAATTGAATTTCAATAAAGGTCACTAAACCAAAAAAAGCTTATTATTTATATATATATATATATATATATATATATATATATATATACATAAGAACCATCAGGAGCATTATATATATGTAGGTCAAAGTGGAAGATCCATTAAAAAACGTATATCAGAACATCTAAGAGACGTGAAATATAGCATTAAAACACAGGCTTCTCGGAACACTGTATTGAGCAAAATCATTTGCCCAATATAAATAGCTGCAACTTAGTACATAATGCAATAAAAAGTAAAAGATTAGATTTATTAGATATTCTAGAAATTAAAAAAGCCCAGAAACAAAAAGTAATAGTCATTAATACACAACTAGAATTGATAAACACCCCCCCCCCCATCATGGACACCATTATAAACATCATCTAACCGCCAACTCATCACAAAACTATAATGCATTCCATTTAAGAAAGGACCAGATGACGCGGCAATCTGAGTATAATTTACACAGGAATTTCAAAAAAATAGATAATTTGTATGTGAGGTTATGTACCTACTAACTTATACAAAAGATTATTTTTGACGTTTGTTTATTAACATATTCATTATTAAGAAAGCTTAGACTTTAATCATTTTATTCAAGCAAGAAGCGGCAAATATATACCAATGCAAGGTATTAGAATTATATAAAATATTTCAATCGATATCTTACAATCTGTTATTTATTGTTTGAAGGTGTTGCATCCACAATAAATTTGTGCGTAAATACAGTGAGAATATGTTAAAATTACCATAGGAGAAATATTTACATCCTACTTTGATTTTACTACAGAACAAAACTATTGTGTAGATGTGAAACTAATAAATTTAAAGGTTTGATGGTGATAATGTATTATAATTATGATATTTGTGTATCGTTTAACATTAGTGATTAACAAATATAGCATTTTACAAAATACGGTTATTTCAATAGTATATATAATGAGAGAGCAATAAGGAAATTCATTTAGCTGCACATCATTTCACATAATTTTGTTAAAGAAGTTTATACATACATCTAAAAAAGGTATTTATTTAAAAATATTTTCATTTTACAAAAATAAGTAAGTACATATTAAAAAGGGTAAAATATCAGTTTAGGGCCCAAAGATAGGTAAAACGTAAGCATTTTCCCAGCTTCAGTATTTGGCTAAATGTGTATGGGATAAATTGCTGCTATCGTACAATGCCTTTAGCATAAATGTGGTTTGATTAAAGTTTCAGATTTATATTTTTCTCAAGGTAATCGCTTTAGTACCAAATAAACTTTATGTATCATGTGTGTTTAATATATTTTAAATCTTCTTCTTCTTCTTCTTTCTCAACCTGTATCCGTCCACTCCTGGACGTAGGTCTCTCTCAATCTTTTCCACTCGTCTCTATCTTGTGCAGTACGGACCCATCGCCTTCCCGCTACGCTTCTGATATCATCCACCCATCTCTTTGCAGGGCGTCCCACACCTCTTTTTGTTTGTCTTGGTCTCCATTCCGTGATTTTGTGTGGCCATCTATCCTCGGTTTGTCTAGCTATGTGTCCGGCCCACGCCCATTTCATTTTTGCTATTTCCCATATAACGTCTCTTATCTTCGTTCTTTTTCTGATATCTTCGCACCTAATCCTATCTCTTAGTGAAATACCAATGCAATGACATATATAACGTAAACAATAAGATCAATAGCACAAATTATTGAAATAAAATGATAACTAAATACGCTCTCTAACGGTGAAATGGAAAATGCTGTACGAAGAATTGTAAGAATTGTAAGAAGAATTATGTCGTTGACAAGTTCAACTACGGACATAGAAAGTCATTTTTTAGATCAGCACAGTATATAAGCATGAAACTACAATGACTTGATCAATCAAATTTTGGATTCAATAGTGTTGTCAACTACTCCAAAAGATGTTGCTGAACTAATCTGTCACAATTGTAATGAATATTATGAAGAATTTTGCACAAAATGTGGTATGCTCGTATATGTTTTGAATGGAAATGATCTTAATAACGGAGCAAGAAATGAGATACCATCAAATATTTTAGAAATTAGAGAAGAATTATTTGTAGGCACTGGTATATTCGCTTTGAAAACTATACCTAAAGGTGTAAAATTCGGACCTTTTACTGATCTTGATCCCGCAGAATCCTCTTGGAGACTTAAAGGAGGAAAATTTGTAGTTAACAATGACAAATTAAACTTTTTAAATTGGATGCAATATGTCAATTTTAATGTCAACATGTCAACATACTAACCTCCCTACACATCCAACCCCCACCCTCGCCAACACGCTCGGCAAGCGTGGCGTTGTAAAGCCAAAACCTCTCATATTTTAAATAAATAATATAATTTCTTTATTAATAAAAAAAATGAAGAACAAGAATAAATAAAAAGAAACTCCGTGTGTTCAGTAAAAGCAATCTTTTTCGTAAATGTTTAACACCATAAGTGTAAAACCTTCTTTTGTTAGCATAATCTACATTAAATCTTTTACTTACACTTACATAGTTACATTAAACATATTATATAGTCATTTCACACAGTATCACAATATCTGGTAGATACTTGACACCCAGATTGTTGAACAATTTATGAGGACTTGAAACAACTTCTAATCCCATGAATTTATATGGTAAACATTATTATATAATTATATTTCATTTACACTTTATTCATAATATTCACTATATTTATTAAACTATACAATTTATAAGTATAATTATATCTAACACATTACATACACATGTAACTAAATCTAACTAAACTTAATAAACCACAGTTCATTATATTGCATATTGTTCACGAATATATATTGAGAACTACTCATCTTCAAGATCAGAACCTGAATCTAACGAAAACACATTTTCAACAATATTATCTAAATCATACATCTTGTTTTCTTCTGTTGTAACGTGGATGAATGCTATTTTCCCATACGTCAGCTTCAACCATGTCTAATCCTTCTAATAATAAATTTCTTACTTCATCCAATTTAAATGTCTCATTATTGTCTACAACATGAGCTTTAACTTGAGCCCATACAAGTTCAAAGGGGTTCAGATTACAGTGATGTGGAGGAAAACGTAAAACTGTATGACCACTTTCTCTAGCTATTTCATCTATCACGTCTAAAACTGGATGACAGGATACGTAATTTTTTACAATTCAATCTTTAGCATAGTATTATCAACTAAAATTCCTTTTATTAAAAGCCATTCAATAAGTGCCTCCTTTTTCCATGATGAAGTAGGTGATTTTTCTGTTTTAGTAGAATGATAGGGCCTCTTGTCCATGCGATAAACACCTCACTATTAATATCTTCATGATAATCTCCAGTTTTCTTGGATTCAAACAATAATAAACTCCTATTCATAAAACTAGTTTCGCTGCCAATGTGAAGTACAATTAGTCGATTTCCTTTGCCAGATGGATCTTTTAAACCAGTAGAAAGACCTTCAACACATGCTTACCTTAGATTAAGTACCATTGTATCTTTACATATTTTTGCTTTTATGTAACCTGCATTCAACCATGTTTCACCTAAATAATAGATTTTTCTCCCTTCTGTACTAAACTTTGTTATACTTGTCAAATAACGATGTCTCCATTAGATATCATTTTGTTCAATTAATTAGATGTTTTGGGTGTGTTTTCCCCACTTGAATCCTAGCTTTTTTTAGGATTCTCCAAAGTGATGTTCGTTTTAAAGGAGGTAAACTGGTAGCTTCACAAATTTTGGTGCAAGTCGGTTATTCATTTTTAAAGAAAAATGAATGAACGTGCCCTCTAATCATACTTTTTGATACTTCATCCAATTTATTGTAAGCATCTCGGCAACTCTGTTTTCTTAAAGGAGAATTGTAACTTCAGACATTTCAATTTCCATAACAATGTCAAACATAGTATTCCTATTAATCCCTACTTCTTTTGAAGTTTGAGGAACAGCAGCTGTTTTGGATATATTAGCTTTGTTCTTAAAATACACATTATAAGCCATCTGCCTGTTCACATTTTACATATTTTCCATTAGGATTTTTTGATCAACCTGATAAAACTGCGTCTTCCATACTCTGAAACGTTTGCGATTATATAAATTAATGAAAGTGATAAAATATCTTTAGAAAAGGAGTTTTTTCACTTTATAATCTCTATAAAGAACTATTTTTAACGAATGTTAATAATAAACAGCACAATAAACAACTACCAAAATACGCAATTGACTAGCAGTGAACAGAAATACTGATTAGTACTGACAGTAAAAAGAAAATTTGACAGAACAAAATAAACTTAATTTTTCCTGCATAAAAGCGGCCTCTATTTTAGCCAATCACGAGCTCTTATTTTAAGCCCTATCTTTCCCAACGGTTTATTCTTATTTGGAACACGATATAGGTATATAAGTTACACGGTTACGCAAATTAAGTTAGTTGTAAGAAACTCTTTGAGAATGGCGAAACATATATGTTTCGCCATTCTCATATATATGAGAAATATAATAAAATTTGTGAAATATATATTTGTAAATAAAGTGTGTTATTCCTACCAAATACATCAATAATTTAATTTAGGTTAGTCCTATTATACTGAGGAAATTAAAAAATTAGAAAAGCATTTGTTTAAAAGTCCTGCATTACAAGCTGACTACCTTGAAGAACAAAACATAATTATCAAAAATCTTGTATTTTTTTGGTCAAGCCGAGAACATTCCGTTCCCCTTCCGTACATTTATTACTAAGGTTACTGAAAGAATTCTTTTTATGAAATGTAATTGTGGTTTTAACCATACAGGTAAGTCCAATTCAAATCGTATTATTTTAACTGAAATACTGTCTCTGAGGATCATTGGGCTTCCATCGGCCGCTGCTATTGGGAAAATATCGATTACACGACAAATTAAGTAATCCATTATTTTAGCGTGCAAATCCGATAAGATGTTCAATTAAGACCGTCCCAGTTAAACTTATCCAATTCGCGTAGAACACGATAACTATAACATCACCTCGGCTCCTAAATATTAAGATCCAAAGGCCGGGAACCGTTCTAATGACCGCAATAGCGCGTCGCTACAGTTAGACAAACTGTAGTTTAGAGACGCGATTGCAACCCCCGGCGCCATCTATTGACGTTTCCGTTCCGGTGGAATGTTAATACATTCGGCCGAATTTTCTACGCTTTCGGTAAAATGAGTTGTTCGCAAGTGTCATTGAGTGACAAGGGTAAGCGATTAAGTCTTGCTTCGACAGTTCTTTGACAGTCGGACGGAATTGAGTTGACGTACTTGCAGCGTCATGAAAATAATTATGATCGTCAACATTAGAGTGCGGTTCCAGGCTAACAAATGCTCTGAAAATAAGTAAATCATACATATGGATACAAGAACTATTGTGAAATAGATATTTACTTTGAACTTGAGTGTAGCATTCAATAAATTATTTGGGTAGAAGATTAAATAATCACATTATATCTTTATAAGAGGGTTCAACTCTGACTTATACATTTTAATAACTTTTTTCCAAGAGCTCCTTTTATAACTTGTTTGACATCACTTCAGCAATTTATTTGTGGTTTTAATGAAATCCAATTCCTAATTTTTTTTCTTCGATTTGTCAATATATATATGAGGCTTTGAATAAACGCGGAGAAGTAGATGTCTTATACAACGTGTCCAGGAAAGTATGCAACAAAGGGAAAACTTTTTTATAGTCTACTTCTCAGGAAATTTTATTCTTTGTAAAAGTTTTTGCTTTACTTAAAACCCATTTATTTGATAAAATAAATGAGTTATCGTATTAGATAGTAAAAATACAATTATTTGCCGTATCTACTTAATATCGTGTGGGCTGGTCACATGCACAAATGATATTCATTACTAGAGACCTTGTTTCCCAGAGCCGTGGTCGATCTAGAAGTTCGGTAGGTTCATTGGGCTCGCGTCGTACGTCCCCATCTGAGCAGCGCTTCGCATATAGTGGCATGTATGGAGCTAATAAGAGTAAAGGTGTGCATAAATATATTTACGAACACGTGCAAGTAGCCAATGCAGTCGTTACCTTTTACTTTTAATCACACATGTATGGTATGTGACAGTAACTTTGAATCCTACAAAATACATTACTATGGCAGAAAGTTAAACTTTGCATTTAATGTTCCTATATGGCGATAATTATAAGACATGCAGAAACGCAGCTGTGACTTTTAACGAAAGGCATCCCAATAAAAACGTTAGTTGGTCTACGGTATCTCGAATTTTGCCACATTTTAAATAAACAGGCTCTTTGGAATTTATTTTAAAAGGGAACATGACAGACCAGTAAGAAATTTAGATAATTCTTTAAATGTTTTACAATGTGTAATTGAGAATCCTAAATTATCTGTGAGAAAATGTGCAACTAATTTAGGATTGCATAAATCATCAGTACATCAAATATTAAAAACATACAAGTTTACTCCATTTAAACCAAGATATGTCCAAACGTTGCAAGAACGAGATTATGACAAGCGTTTAGAGTTTTCCTTCGTGATACAACCTGAAGTAGAAACGGACATAACATTCCCCAAAAAAATATTATTTACCGATGAAGCGACGTTCACCATAAATGGTGTAATTTGTTCGCAAAACTGTCGTTGATGGTCTCAAGAGAAACCACATTTCCAAATGGAGTGTAAAAACCAATATTCGCGAAAGATAAATGTTTGGTGTGGAATTTTGAAGAGAAGAGTGGTCGGGCCGTATTTTTTTCAGCAAAGTCTAAATGTTTAAAGGTATTTAGCATTTCTGACTACTGAATTAGAAGATGAATTTAACAACTTACCTTCACAAACAAGATGTTCTTTGTGGTTTATGCAGGATGGTGCACCGGCATATAGTTCTCGTCGAATCGTGCAGTATTTAAACCAAGAATTTCAAGAAAAATGGATAGGAAGATATTCAAAATTTCCATGGCCTCCACGCTCGCCGGATTTAAATCCTTTGGATTATTTTTTATGAGGTTGGTTGAAAAATCAGGTGTATACAGATAGGCCATTTGATAACCAACATTATTTACAGAACAGAATAATAGGGAAGCGGTAACGCATTTAAATAATAATCCCAATTTCCTGCAAAATGCCGTCAGGGACTTAAGTAGACGTACAAATTTATGTATTGAGCGAGAGGGGCATCATATAGAGTCATGTTTGTTTAAAACATAAAAATAACAATTTTTGTATTTTTAAGTTATTAAAGAATATTCTCATTATTTAAAGCGATATTTCATTTGTTTTAACGGGTAAATTGGTTTTAAGTAAAGCAAAAACTTTTATAAAGAATAAAATTTCCCGAGAAATAGACCATAAAAAAGTTTTCCCTTTGTTGCATACTTTCCTGGACACGTTGTATATAAATTTTTGCAATCCTTTGATGTGATATGCCATCAAGTCCTTTTTTCAACTTACTTATTTTGATTTTGCTTCATTTGTAATTGTTCTTTGAAGATCATATTTGGAGAATCTTTTTTCTTACGCTCGAACGGTATTCATTACAATATATATCGTTCTAATGAGTCTGTTGCTGTGTCGAGCATTCCGCAGGGCTCCAATCTGGGTCCGTTTTTATTTATTCTATTCATCAACGACCTTTAATTGAACATTGATTGATCCATTTTGGCTTTCGTGGAAGACATAAAGATCTATTCCGAAATCTATGCTATTGCTGACGTTAAAAGTTTGTAGAGAAATCTAGATCTTATTAAAAAATGGTGTTACAAATGAAACAGACATGCAATATACATATCTGTAACTGTACACATGGACAATACACCTCGTATTTTCAGCATTTACTTCTGCTTAAGACACGTGTTTCTGCCATTTACTATTAGGCTTCATCAGTTAAGCTAGTAAAGTAATTAAAGAAAGCTTAAATCGCCTATAAGGTATAGCAAATTTTGTCCTATCAGGTAGCACCATATAATATAGTGTCATCTGACGGACGAAAGAGACTATGCCGAAAATGGCAACCCTTCCCTTGACCGGCTATGCCTGTACAGACGGGAATAAAATACGTATATAGGTGTAAGTCCATTAACACGATACCAGATGGCAGTAAATATACAAAAAAGGTTTAAGTATATCAATACGTTAATCACGTATTACGCATTTGTTACAAATGAAACAGACATGCAATATACATATCTGTAACTGTACACATGGACAATACACCTCGTATTTTCAGCATTTACTTCTGCTTAAGACACGTGTTTCTGCCATTTACTATTAGGCGTCATCAGTTAAGCTAGTGAAGTAATTAAAGAAAGCTTAAATCGCCTATAAGGTATAGCAAATTTTGTCCTATCAGGTAGCACCATATAATATAGTGTCATCTGACGGACGAAAGAGACTATGCCGAAAATAGCAACCCTTCCCTTGACCGGCTATGCCTGTACAGACGGGAATAAAATACGTATATAGGTGTAAGTCCATTAACACGATACCAGATGGCAGTAAATATACAAAAAAGGTTTAAGTATATCAATACGTTAATCACGTATTACGCATTTGTTACAAATGAAACAGACATGCAATATACATATCTGTAACTGTACACATGGACAATACACCTCGTATTTTCAGCATTTACTTCTGCTTAAGACACGTGTTTCTGCCATTTACTATTAGGCTTCATCAGTTAAGCTAGTAAAGTAATTAAAGAAAGCTTAAATCGCCTATAAGGTATAGCAAATTTTGTCCTATCAGGTAGCACCATATAATATAGTGTCATCTGACGGACGAAAGAGACTATGCCGAAAATGGCAACCCTTCCCTTGACCGGCTATGCCTGTACAGACGGGAATAAAATACGTATATAGGTGTAAGTCCATTAACACGATACCAGATGGCAGTAAATATACAAAAAAGGTTTAAGTATATCAATACGTTAATCACGTATTACGCATTTGTTACAAATGAAACAGACATGCAATATACATATCTGTAACTGTACACATGGACAATACACCTCGTATTTTCAGCATTTACTTCTGCTTAAGACACGTGTTTCTGCCATTTACTATTAGACGTCATCAGTTAAGCTAGTGAAGTAATTAAAGAAAGCTTAAATCGCCTACAAGGTATAGCAAATTTTGTCCTATCAGTTAGCACCATATAATATAGTGTCATCTGACGGACGAAAGAAACTATGCCGAAAATGGCAACCCTTCCGTCCGATATTTGTGATTGACATTTGATAATGTCAATCACAAATGTCAGTTAGTGCATAAAATAATCGTTCGTCGATTCTGGTTTCAATAAAGAAATTTTGAACGGAGGATTTTAAAGTGCATTGATCTTGAAGGACAACATTTTCAACATTTGTAATAGTTTTGAATAAATGCCTATTATTTGTTATTTATTTGTATGTATGAAACTGTCAAAATATACGACTTCGTAAGTTAAGTAGTAAATTTTAATTTACGACATACTTCAAAATGCTCTCAGTAAATCACATGCTACTAGATTGACTTTTCTAATGAACACTTGTTATGCATCTCTTACAGATTCCGAGATATATACGCAATGTTTTGCATATATGTCCGAAACAGAGAAACAAAGAAAGTGATAAGAAAGAAATTGAAATTGATGTTCAAGAATGTGAACGTCAAAATTCTATTATCGAATGTATGTTAATACCGGTGGTTACACTTGTCCGTACTTGGATTCGTTGGTATTATATTGTAGTAGCCATTCTGTCCTTCCCGAGAAATTATTGGATACTGTAAGACATCGTAGGATCAATGTGTTTCAACGACACGTTGAATCGTATCATTCTGTCTATGAATAATAATGTCGCTCATATTAAACTCATTTCTCACCATAACAATGGCCACATCATTAGTAGTTCGACACACTTCGAGAAGTTCACCCTGCCGAACTGGCACCTTCGGATAGTTCCTCGAAATGTGCCGAATCAGCTCAGCCTTTTCGATTAAGTATAAAATTACTCAGCAACTTTTTGTGATAACGTCAAAGTGCATTTCTTAAGTTGACAGCTCGTTCCGTCACTTCGTGATAACTTAAAACACATTTACCGCACACTTCAAGCGATTATCTCAAGCAAATACATGTTTTGTTTATTTATACTTTTACACAAACCATCACTGGCACGAAAACAACATTGTATCAAAAGTTTCATCATAATCGGTATAGGAGCCTATACGGAATATACAGACACGCATATAAATATCGAAGCAATCCTTATTATCGTTATCAGAAAAGGTTTCGATAATGTCAATGACAGCTCATCAAATAAAAACGTAACATCAAAACCGTTATTTTTGCGTATCACAACTTTTTCTTTTTGGTACTTTTTCAACCATAAAGGCGCTTAATAAGACGACACTTTATGAGCAATGGAACGTAACAATTTTACGACCATTGAATTACAGCCATAACTTTCTAGTTTTAGTACGTCTTCCTGTCAGGTTTGCCTTTAGTTCAACGGTTTTAGCGAGTATTATTTGGCTGTTGTCCTTCGCACCAGGAAGTTTGTCTTCATGTTGTCGGTAACAATACTGGGAAATAATCGCGGGTGTGTTTCTATAGCTTGTATTTCGTTAAAATTCTTTTCTTAAATAAAGAGTAAATTATATTCTGTAGTAAGGAAATATTAAAGAACGATGTTAAAATATAACGAAATTTCTTAGTCGTATCAATACTAAACACTGAAAGTCATTAATGACCCTCACAAGTTTTGCGATTTTGTGCGGGCAAGTAGCGATTTGTCTGTAATTTTTGGTAGACTTTATGATTTACAGAATGTATTCGATGATCTGTATTGTAAATTCTTTTCTCTAAAAATTTCTTAATATATTTTACCTGGTACATCTTACGATAATTAAAATAAAAATAATCTAAAATTAGATATTTCAAACAAGTAATGATACATCCTGAACAATATAATACCCAGTATCCTGTACGTATTGCTATGAATAGTGAGTTAGTAGTTGGATGTACCACTATTCACACCAACTTTGTCCAGCTTAGATACTCAGTCGGTTACTTTCTTTAAATGGGACTGCTTTCCTCTCCGGGTTTCCAATGGAAAACGTGGAAAAATAATTTTATTAATACCACAATCAGGCGCTACACAAAATTTATTTGTGAATATTGTTAGTTTTACTGAAGTTACTGTTAAGCACACAAGTAGAAAGGTAATCAAAAAGATATACACATCTTTACTCAAATGAATCTTTAATACAAAAAAATAAAAAAGAAAAAAAAAATTCTTTATAGAGTATAAAGAATTGTGTAATACAAACTTACACTTAGAGGTAAAAGAATTTGTTGAAAATGACCGCAAAACAAATCCAAACGTCCTCTGATTACGCCCGAACTAAATTAAATTTAATAAATTGCAAAGATGTTTTTTTAATTTCACCCCTAATAAACATCTTCAGAAAGGTAAACAAACAGAACTGACAGACCGAAGCAAATCTCTAACACATGCGCAGTCACATGTAATAAAAAATATGCCCTTGACTCCAACGTGAAAAATTTAAAGTTATAAATTTTTTTTTAAATAGAGATTTTAAAAAACGTTCTTTATCATTTATATATATATATATATATATCTAAGATAAAATATATATCAAAATTACCACAATGGTAATATACGAATAAATACATACAAGAAAATAATAATAAAAATAATAAGAATAATTTCTTTTACTTACGTAAATAAAATGTATTTTTTTTATACGAGACACCAGAGTTAGAAGAACGTACAAAAATTAAAATAACTACGAGTTCTACTCACTCGTAAATAAATCGATATGAAAATAAAACACCAAAACTAATTAATAAAAATCACGAAGCTACAAAAACTAAGGTAAAAATATCTTATAACTCACGTCTTCTCAACTCTGAAAACAATTAGTGTCTCGTATAAAAAAAATACATTTTATTTACGTAAGTAAAAGAAATTATTTTTATTATCTTTATTATTATTTTCTTGTATGTATTGATTTGTATTTTACCATTGTGGTAATTTTGATATATATTTTATCTTAGATATATATATAAATGATAAAGAACGTTTTTTAAAATTTCTATTTAAAAAAAAAAAATTATAACTTTAAATTTTGCACGTTTGGAGTTAAGGGCATATTTTTTATTACACGTGACTGCGCATGTGTTAGAGATTTGCTTCGGTCTGTATTTTCTTGTATGTATTGATTTGTATTTTACCATTGTGGTAATTTTGATATATATTTTATCTTAGATATATATATAAATGATAAACAACGTTTTTTAAAATTTCTATTTAAAAAAAAAAAATTTATAACTTTAAATTTTGCACGTTTGGAGTTAAAGGCATATTTTTTATTACACGTGACTGCGCATGTGTTAGAGATTTGCTTCGGTCTGTCAGTTCTGTTTGTTTACCTTTTTAAAGTTGTTTATTAGGGGTGAAATTAAAAAACAACTTTGCAATTTATTAGATTTAATTTAGTTCGGGTGTAATCAGAGGACGTTTGGATTTGTTTTGCGGTCATTTTCAACAAATTCTTTTACCTCTAATTGTAAGTTTGTTTTACACAATTCTTTATACTCTATAAAGAATTTTTTTTTTTTGTATTAAAGATTCATTTGAGTAAAGATGTGTATATCTTTTTGATTACCTTTCTACTTGTGTGCTTAACAGTAACTTCAGTAAAACTAAATATTCACAAATAAATTTTGTGTGGCGCCTGATTGTGGTATTAATAAAAAAATTTTTCCACGTTTTCCATTGGAAACTGGACTAAGCTGGACAGAGTTTGTGTGAATAGTGGTACATCCAACTATTGAATCGATTCTGCCTTTACTTGATGTAAATCCATATCAAATGATAAAAACACACACAATGTTGTATTAGATTTACACTTTATTTAATAATATTTAATAATATATACAGCTGTTTCGCCGTACAACGGTTTCTTCAGATATAACAAGCGGTACTGTAAAACATTTTACTTAAACGTATATATTTTTTTATTTTATGACTTAATGGTATTCTCAGAAATTGGAAACCGAAATATTTTTACACGCCTCTTTTAGTATAAGGGATACATAGATAACATAAATTATATTATAAGTGACACATAACTAACAAAACGTTTCAATCAAAAATAGGAAATAAATTCAACAGAGGGGAGGGGAAGAAACCGTTGTACGGTGAAACAGCTGTTATATATTATTAAATATTATTAAATAAAGTATAAATCTAATACAACATTGTGTGTCTTTTTATCATTTGTACATCCAACTACTAACTCACTTTTCATAGCAGTATGTAAGCCAAAGACAAATATAACAGGGAAAAACTCTATAATGAAGGACGGCAACAGACGAGACACAAGAAGGATATACGCCTTCAATTGAGTTTACACAATGACAATTAAAACACTCCTTTAACATCTGAATATTAATTTCCGCTTTCCATTAAATGCTACGACCTATGGGATCTTCATCTTCTTGTAGAACATAAAACGATCTATCGTTGCCAAATCATGACACTGCAGATGGTATCAAGTAGTTTTTTTCAATTTTTACCATCCTTTTTATGCATTTAAATCTTCAATAAAAGTAAAACTTTCCCAAACACAGTGTACATTCTCGTAGATTTATACGAGTGTTCTGTGTTTTTGCCGAGAAACGAATGTCGAAAATGAATATTCATCGCTGGTGATAACCTTGTTCCATTACAATTTACGCAAATACAAATTTAAATGTTTGTCGCTGTACTTTATGTTTTCATTCGAGAACCGGTTTTATATTACACCTAGCGAAATTATATTAATTACTTAGAAGCGATATGGATGGCTTCGCTATTATGCTTCCATTCCTCTTATCGTTCAGTCAATGTCAAACTAAGTCAGACGATAGTGAAATAATTGAAAATTATTCTTCCAACTTGCTTGCCTAGAATCTATTGACGCGATAATTGTTTACGATGAAACTTATTTTGTAAATCAGTATTGGCAATTGAATCATGTTTGCGTTAAAACATTTTAAATTTTAGAAATAATATTTTCACATTTTATTACGGAGGCAGTAATGTATTAAATTAATAATAACTAACGAACTCAAAAACAGTTAAACATTAGTTATAACGCCTTATTCAAATTACTGAAAGATGCAAAATACGAAAATTCATCTGTTGCATTTGTTAATATTAATTTTTAAAATAGTAAATGGAATGTGCAGAATTTTCGCGAGCAAAATATTCTTTTCAATGGCATTAAACTCGTGGAGTGTTTTTTTAGTTTTCGATTTTCCATCTATATAAAATGTGTACTGTGTGACAAAATTTTAAATTAATTTAAATAAAATTACCTGTATTAAATAGCCTGCACATTTACATACATTACTGCTTCATACTGTTCGATTTCAATGAATCGTTAATACTACAACGTATTTATTAACAACGGAGGGTGTCATAATTAATTCCTTTGAAAATGTTAATAAATAATTGCATAACGCATTTATTTAATGCTTTCGTATTAGTTATTTTGTACAAAATAAACCGGCACCTCCACCAGAATTCTACTATTTTTAAATAAATATATAAATTATTTATTGCGATTCTATGAGGTTGATACAGAAGTTTATAGCGTTGTTATTGAACTCAAATTTATTCTTTTCTTATCAATACATCATACAACAGTAAACAAAAATATATTCTCCTTTATCATTTACGATTGCCATCCAACGATCTGGAAATTTTTCTGACGCAGCTGTATCAAGAAAATAAGGCGGATCTGGAGTGACCTACCAATGTATTTCTTGAATAGTCACTTTTTTAATGTTAACAGTATGAAGGCGAGCGTTATCGTTTGGCAAAACTACTTGATATCTTCCTGCATTTTTTTTCTTGAATTTCGGCCTCAAGAGGGGAGGAGGAAGCGAAGATGCATAACAGCCGGTGCACTCTATCGCAGCACATTCAACTGGTAACCTGCTTCAGACGAAGATGAATGAGATTTCGATGAAATGTCAAAATAGAGGTTCTTCTCAGAACCAAATCTACACGCGGAACTATGCCCTAAAAACATATATAAAATTCTTGGAGTTTTTCGCCTTTTATATGATATATTTTCAAATATTATCAAATTAGTATGTAATTACGAAGTAAATGTGAATGTAAACATTGCTGTCTACAAATTACAACGCAATTCATACGAAATTTTAATTGAAAAATTTTGTCTACGTTGGGACTTGAACCCAAGTCTACGGTTTGCCGGACCGTCGCTTTACCAACTAAGCCACGATAGACTTTGGTTCAAGCTAATTATAAATTCATTATAAGGTAACAATGTTAATGATTAAGATGTCAGTTTTGAAAGCAGAAGTCAGGTTTGAAAGCAGATGTCAGCTTTGAAAGCAGATGTCAGTTATTGAAAACAAATTTTAGTTATTGAAAGCAGATGTCATTATTTGAAAGCAGGTGTCAGTTTTGAAAGCAGATGTCAGTTTTGAAATTGTATTTCAAACCTTCAAAACTGACTTCTGCTTTCAAATACATCTACTTTCAATAACTCACATCTGCTTTCAAAACTGACATCTGCTTTCAAAACTGACATCTGCTTTCAAAACTGACATAAATTCAAAATATAAAGGACAGTATATTCATTAATATACTGTCATTTATATTTTAAATTGAAATTCGTTACAACATAGGCACTAACAATTCAAGCGACATCTTATAAGCATAGATGAAACCAGCTTGTCCAGACAAGCTAGCTATCTATGAGAGATAAAACTACACATTTATATGTTATAATTGTAATAAAATAACATTTACATACCTAAAACCTGCGATATCTATTTATTTATTTATATAATGATTACAACCCGTTCATTATCAAAATTATAACAATATATATATATATATATATTTATATAATTTAATTTATTTTATTCTATATTTATATATATAAGTGTTTAGATAATTTCTTAGCCGTTTATTAAATATAACAATTGATAAATTATTACTCCAATAATTTATCAATTGTTATATTTAATAAGCGGCTAAGAAATTTTCTAAACACTCATATTGCTATGGAGTAATAATTAGCATTTTCAAACATCCAAATCTGACATCTGCTCTCAAAATACTGACATCTGCTTTCAATAACTGACATCTACTTTCAAAATAGGCATCTGCTTTCAAATCTGACGTTTGCTTTCATAACTGACCCCTGCTTTCGACACAGACATCTGCTTTCATTAACTGACATTTGCTTTCACTAACTCACATCTGCTATCAAAACTGACATCAGCTTTTAAAAACTGACTTCTGCTTTCAACTTGTCATCTACATTCAAAAACTGACATCTGATTCATTAACACTGTTACTTTATAATTTCTATATAGCCTGAACCTAGGTCTATTGTGGCTAAGTGGTAAAAGCAACAGTCCGGCAAACTGTAGACTCGGGTTCGAGTCCCTACATAGACAATATTTTCAATTAAGAATTTCGTATGATTTGCTTTCTAATTTGTAGACAGCAATGTTTACATCCCTACTTACTTTGCAGTTACATACATACTAGTTTCATATTTGTAAATATTTGATATAAAAGCCGAAAAACTCCAATAATTTATCACCTTGGTATGATATGGTAAATTATATTTTATATCCTTGATAAAGGCAGCATTGCCGAAACATGTAGGGTTGTTTTAAATATATATACTTTGAAGTAAACCAAACCTTTAATCGCCGACTGATTGAATTTACCATATATATAATATATATATATATATATATATATATATATATATATATATATGTTACTCTTGATGTTCTCGCGGACGTATGATGAAGTTGTAGTTTCTCGGGTTCTTGGCCGCGTGTGAGTTTTGTCCTGAAAAGGACTATTTACTCTACGTTTCAACGAGATCGCATTCGTCATCTTCAGGAGCTAGTCGGTCTGTCGCTGGTTAGAGATGGAGATCGTCTAATGTGCGCCTAGCACTATCTCTTGTTATATGCTGCTGTGTCGGGAGGGGGACGCCCCCTCCCGACATATTCATCCGGAACGTGCAAATATCGATATTCCACTGTTTTTATGCACGTTATCCGGAGACAGACATGTCTCCATTATAGTTCGTATATATACACGTAGTATGGAAGCGAAAGTCATGTCTGTCTACGGATAACGCGCACTGATGATCTGTAAAAACAGTACGAGACTACATATTTGACAACAAATATGTTGTCTCGTATACATTAATTTTATTTATTTAATTTATTTATATGTCTTTAAACAACGAATTTTATATTTTAGCAATGCAAATATATATTTGCATACAAACAACTGACGTATACAAAAGAATTTGGACATAAAACAAAAGTAACACAACTCAAAAACACAGTTCATTGAGAAGGAGCGTGTCTCCGAAACATGTATGAAAAATAAAAACATTTTAAAATAACCAATTGTTTAAACTTGACCTACGAAACACAAAAACAACTTCACAGAAATTATATATATATATATATATATATATATATATATATATATATTCATAATTCAAGAAATCATAAATCATTGTAATGAATAGTATAATAATAATTCATGCCTTAGCACCCCAAACAGCTTAATGTCAATTACAGTGAGCATTGGCAGGCCATGAATTATTATTATGCCCGTCCCAGTAGAGCGACTTAACTTGTCTGTCAGCATTCACCTTAAACGAGAAGGAATACCACGAAAATCTTCGGACAGCTGCACCGGATGCGATACCGTGGTAAGTCAGTACGTTACCACTACGCTATCTTTAATATCTAAATTAGATACAAATGAAACAGACATGCAATATAGATATCTGTAACTGTACACATGGACAATACACCTCGTATTTTCAGCATTTACTTCTGCTTAAGACACGTGTTTCTGACATCTATAGGCGTCATCAGTCAAGCTAGTGAAGCAATGTAATACAAATGATACAAATCTTTTTAAGAACAGATTTGTATCTGTATATACATTTACGCTGAAATCGCCTACAAGATATAACAAATTTCGTCCTATAAGGTGGCACTATTTAATAAGTGACATCTGACGGACGAAAGAGACTATGCCGAAAAAGGCGACCTTTCGCTTGATCAGCTATGCTGGTACATAAGCGAAAAAATAGGTATAGGTGTAGTCCATTAACACAAGCCAGATGGCGGTAAATATACAAAAAGGTTTAAGTATATCAATACGTTATGCACGTATTACGCATTTGTCACAAATGAAAAAGACATGCAGTATACATATCTGTAACTGTACACATGGACAATACACCTGGTATTTTCAGCATTTACTTCTGCTTAAGACACGTGTTTCTGCCATCTATAGGCGTCATCAGTCAAGCTAGTGAGGCAAAGTAATACAAATGATACAAATCTTTTTAAGAACAGATTTGTATCTGTATATACATTTACGCTGAAATCGCCTACAAGATATAGCAAATTGCGTCCTATAAGGAAATTGCTATATCTTGTAGGCGACTTCAGCGTAAATGTATATACAGATACAAATCTGTTCTTAAAAGGATTTGTATCATTTGTATTACATTGCTTCACTAGCTTGACACGTATTTTTTCGCTTATGTACCAGCATAGCTGGTCAAGCGAAAGGTCGCCTTTTTCGACATAGTCTCTTTCGTCCGTCAGATGTCACTTATTAAATAGTGCCACCTTATAGGACGAAATTTGCTATATCTTGTAGGCGATTTCAGCGTAAATGTATATACAGATACAAATCTGTTCTTAAAAAGATTTGTATCATTTGTATTACATTGCTTCACTAGCTTGACTGATGACGCCTATAGATGGCAGAAACACGTGTCTTAAGCAGAAGTAGATGCTGAAAATACGAGGTGTATTGTCCATGTGTACAGTTACAGATATGTATATTGCATGTCTGTTTCATTTGTAACAAATGCGTAATACGTGCATAACGTATTGATATACTTAAACCTTTTAATATCTAAATTAGATAATTACAAAGCTCCATTATTTATACAGAAATTAAAGGATCTTAGAAAGAAATATAATATTTAATTAGTGTCAAAGATATACATATCTACAATTTGTTCTTGAAGTATGTAAAACCATTTCTAAACTTTGCTTATATACATTCAAAACAATATAGGGTATAGTAACTATTACTTAGATATAAGTTGGTGCAAATTATCTTGAACTAAAATTGAATCTAACGGATGCGTGTAATAGTTGTAAATTATTTACCCTAACTCGATATAACACGAAAGCACAATTATATTATACAGAACTTCACTATCACTAAGATCTTATGTCAACACAATTTGATTGCAAGTAGTTGGAGATTATATTCAAAGCTCTCGGAGTTTACCAATAGTTATTACTTAATCAATAGCATTAGAACTTCACATTATTATGACAATACACTTAAACTAGTTATTATTACACTAAAATAATGATAAATATTTGAAAAGTATATTTTGCTCAGTCAAATACGTGTGTATTTTAAGAAAAACACATATTTATTTATTTATTCTGGTTACGAGATAATAACTATTATCAGGATAAAATAAAACAAATTTTAATGAATTTCACTTTTTAATTGACACTGCAACGATCGTTTCGCTCCAACCTGATCTTCATCAGACATATAACTAACTTATTTACAAATTTTTTAACACAAGTATACGGTAACAAACACATGTTTTATTTTAAATAGTTGAAGGAATGGGAACTTTTTATTACTAAAATGTCTATTCACAAAACCTTCACTACGGTTTATACAATACTGTTCCTAAGTAATAAAACTAGGGGTTTACATTATATTACAGGGAGGTAAAGAAATTCTATGGAAAAATACAATATGTGACTGTCTGAGTATCAAATAAATAAATTGAGTAAGGGTGAAATATTTGCTTCTAATTGATCATTTAGGATCTTGTCGGTTTTCTTTAATTTATTAATTTCAAGTGACTCTAATAAATTAAGTTTTTTGCCCTTATTTTCTACGTGTAATATTTTAAATTCTTTGTTAAAATTGTGGTTCGTTGAATTAATGTGAGACGCATATGAAGAGTCACTTTTATTGTTTCTAAATGAAGAAAAATGTTCTTTGATGCGTATTTCAAACGATCTACCTGTCTGTTCGACATACGTCATAGGGCAGCTACCGCAGGTTAACTCATAGACTCCTGACTTTTTATTGTTGTTTGTTAAATCTTTATTGTTTTTTATAAATTTTTGATAAATTGTTGTTAGTTCTATACGCTGTATTAATGTCAAACTTTCTTAAATATTTACAAATTTTTGTACTTGAAGAGCCTTTAAATGTGATCATTTTAAATTTTTGGGTGTTATTATTTCATATTGGGTAAACTTGTGATATGGCTTTTTGTAAGGAGTTTTTTATTTAAAATGTTATCTATTATATTACTTTTATATCCATTGTTGATAGCTATTTGTTTAATTAAATTTAACTCTTTCTCGAAATTTGTTTGGTTCAACGGAGTATTGATTAATCTATGTATAGACTGTGATAAGCCGCTAATGTGTGTTGTATCGGTTGGCAAGAAGTGTTATGAATAGTTATATCTGTAGTTGACGGTTTGTGGTAAATTGCAAAGTTACATTTGTTGTTAATTCTAGTAATCGTTAAATCGAGAAAATTAATACTATTATTTGTTTCCTGTTCCATTGTAAACTTAATATTGTGATGTAATGTATTAATATAATCAAATAATAAATTTAATTGTCTCTGTGTTCCTATGAAACCTAGTAATATATCATCTACGTATCTGTACCAAAATAATTCATTTTGAAAAAGAGGATTTTTTAAAATAGAATTTTCAAGATGATCCGTTATTTCCGTTATTAGCTGAGATTTTTATGGATCATCTTGAAAATTCTATTTCAAAAAATCCTCTTTTTCAAAATGTATTATTTTGGTACAGATACGTAGATGATATATTACTAGGTTTCACAGGAACAAGGGGACAATTAAATTTATTATTTGATTATATTAATACATTGCACCACAATATTAAGTTTACAATGGAACAGGAAACAAATAATAGTATTAACTTTCTCGATTTACCGATTACTAGAATTAACAACAAATGTAACTTTGCAACTTTGCAGATATAACTATTCATAACACTTCTTGCCATCCGATACAATACAAATTAGCGGCTTATCACAGTCTTATACATAGATTAATCAATACTCCGTTGAACCAAACAAATTTCGAGAAAGAGTTAAATTTAGTTAAACAAATAGCTATCAACAATGGATATAAAAGTAATATAATAGATAACATTTTAAATAAAAAACTCCTTACAAAAGCCATATCACAAGTTTACCCAATATTAAATAATAACACCCAAAAATTTAAAATGATCACGTTTATAGGCTCTTCAAGAACAAAAATTTGTAAATATTTAAGAAAGTTTGACATTAATACAGCGTATAGAACTAACAACAATTTATCCAAATTTATAAAAAGCAATAAAGATTTAACAAACAACAATAAAAAGTCAGGAGTCTATGAGTTAACCTGCGGTAGTTGCCCTATGACATATGTCGGACAGACAGGTAGATCGTTTGAAATACGCATCAAAGAACATTTTTATTCATTTAGAAATAATAAAAGTGACTCTTCATATGCGTCTCACATTAATTCAACGAACCACAATTTTAACAAAGGATTTAAAATATTACACGTAGAAAATAAGAGCAAAAAACTTAATTTATTAGAGTCACTTGAAATTAATAAATTAAACAAAACCGACAAGATTCTAAATGATAATTAGAAACAAGTAATTCACCCTTACTCAATTTATTTATTTCATGCTCAGACAGTCACATATTGTATTTTTCCATATAATTTCTTTACCTCCCTGTAATATAAAGTAAACCCCTAGTTTTATTACTTAAGAACAGTATTGTATAAACCGTAGTGAAAGTTTTGTGAATAGACATTTTAGTAATAAAAAGTACCCATTCCTTCAACTATTTAAAATAAAACATGTGTTTGTTACCGTATACTTGTGTTAAAAAATTTGTAAATAAGTTAGTTATATGTCTAATGAAGCTCAGCTTGGAGCGAAACGATCGTTGCAGTGTCAATTAAAAATTGAAATTCATTAAAATTTGTTTTATTTTATCCTGATAATAGTTATAATGGAATTTCATCAAGTAAAGGCTGAAACAATTATATACGAGATAATATTGAAAACAAAAAACGTAAGTCGTGCATATACAGGATTGTCCCAGGATTTATATTAGCACATGTGCGATAGAGTAATTTTTTTTTAAATTTTATTCTAAGTTTGTAAGATTAAGCCCTGCTCGATTTGAAGAGAATTTAAAGAATATTTTCGATATTTCGAAGCGAAAACTACCCTTTTTTTTAGGTAAAGTAGCTTTATGTTGGCGATAGGGTAAAATTTTACTAAGATTAGTTGTTCAGAATAAGAAATTATAACACTACGAAAAATTTTAGGAAGATCTACATACATTAGTTAAATCGTCATCTTTAATGAACAATCACCATACTCTATAAAATTACATCGTACTTGAAAATGATTTCGTACTAGAAAACGTAGCTTCTACTAGAACTAGCAAGCGTAGCCTCTACTGGAAATAGCAAACATAGCCTCTACTGATAATAGCAGGCGTAGCATGTACTGGCAATAGCCTCTACTAGCACCCTCTACTGGCACCCTGTTAAATTCCAGAAACAAAAAAAAAATATTGTAACGAAATAAAATTATATTGAAAGAAACAATGCCTTTATACAAGCTCACCTAATAAGATAGAGTTAACCACGTGCTCCATGAACACCAATCTTGTTCAAAGCATAACGAAAACGGTCTTTTCCTATTTCAAAGGACCATCAGAAGTTTAAATTCAATAATAATGACTCCAAAATCCGCATACCGAAGTAAGTAAAATTACTTTCAAAATACGCGTGTAGTATCACGTGTTAATTGATAAAAACTCATTAGCACAAGAGAGAACTAGAATTTCTCAATTCGCTCTTATATCTAAAAGCACGTCAAATATAACAATAAGAATTCGCATTAAACCTATACAAATCAACCCATTTAACAAATAACTGTTTAATAATTCCAACGCCCTCACATGCGCAAAATATGAACTACATAAAATTCCAAAATTTGGTGTATACTAGGTTCCCTATATCAACGCAAAATATATCGCAAATTTAATTAAACGTAAATCATCTTAGAAAATTTACTATAATGAAATTTCAATTTTAACAAACTCTAGGATAAATATCGGCACTAGAAAAATAAACTACTCAAAAACGAATAGGGAATTAGATCTTTTTTTAACAGATCTAATTAATTCGATTAAATTTAACGTATTTTCTCAAACTATAGATAAATTAGAAGGCCCACAGTCGTTTGTGGACATTTTATTTGGTAAATGTCTTTTCTGTGTGATAAAATATTGAATCTTGTATTTTAACCTTAAATTAATTTAGAATACAAAATTACAAAAATTGCATTTTTTGACAAGTATTATTCATTTTAAACGTCATTTCACATTTTCACGATGCCAAGACGTCATTTAAATAAAGAAACTGTTGATTTAATTGCGTTATTGCATCAGCGAGGGCAATCTGGAGCAGAAATTGCCGCAATTTTTAATGTGTCTCCAAGTGTTGTTAGTAGGGCTCTAACAAGATTCCAACAGGTAGGATCTGCAAGGAGAAGACCCGGTAGTGGATCTGAGAGGAAAACAAATCAGAGACAAGACCGCTTTATACGAATTCAGACAAGGATGAATCCGTTTAGAAGCGCTGTATAGTTGCAAACACAGTTACGTGCCGCCACTGGAGTTAGAGTTTCGGATAAAACCATCAGAAACCGTCTGAGGGAAATGGATCTTCATAGCTGCAGGCCTGTGAGACGCCCAAAATTAACTAATGCCAATAGAATGGCTAGAAAAACTTGGGTTAACCAACTACTAATAAAAAATTTTCAAAGGGAGCATGGTTTATACACCGATGAATCCAGATTCTGCTTATTTAGTGATAATCGTAGAGTAAGGGTCTGGAGAACTCGAGGAGACCGTTATAGACGCGAGTTTACATAAGCTGTGGTGCCTTTTGGCGGCGGTGGTATCATGGTGTGGACGGGCATTAGTTTGAATGGACGTACGAACCTCCATCTCTTTGAAAACAATGTCAATGGACACATATACAGAGATGACATTATTCAGCAATACGTGGCCGACTTTCGTGAGTCTGTGGATGAAAACATGGTTTTTATTGATGATAATGCAAGACCTCACCCTGCACAAATTGTAATGCAAGCAATAAATGACCTCCATATTAACCATCTACCTTTACCACCAACGTCTCCCGACTTGAATCCAATTGAGCACATTTGGGACAGACTTCAAGAACAGCTCAACGAACATAATCCACCCCCAGTTAACGTGCAACACTTGCGAGAAATTTTACCGCTGTGTTGGAGAAGAGTGTCACAAGAACACATTAATAATTGCATTATGAGTATGCCCGAAGATGTACAGCTGTGAGAGATGTCCGTGGCCATTATACACGATTTTAGAATTAATTGTTACAGAAAAATGTTTATTTTAGCTATTGTTAAAAATGTTGCTTATTTCATTTTTGATAATTTCTTAGTAATCTAACGATTTTTCTGAATAAATATACTTTAAAATTTGAAATTGTTGTGTACAATTATTTATCTAATATAATACACTACAAATATTTACCCATACTATCTAAAAAATACAAAAAAGTAAAAATTCCTTATTCAGTTTTGAGTAGTTTATTAATAAAAATTTTAAATATCGTGAAAATCGATGATATACAGGTTCTTTCAAAAGTTACTGAAATAAATGACTAAAAATGAACAAGGGCCGCTTTCAGAACGTTGCAATGTTAATTTCCACTCTTCTAACATGCACTTGTTAAATATAGCCCCTGGTATTTTATGAAGCATTACAAGAAAGGCTCCTCCTCTGAAAGGGATACAAAAACAAGCTATTTAGTTATAATGTTCATATTTACTATATGTTTTCATGCCAGTGAGGGGAGGAATTAATTCAAAATATAAATACTTTATTATGACGACTAATTTGCTTTAAATTAATTAACTTATTTTTCTCTATATTTTTATTACTGATGTTTATACTCATTTTCTAGTTCAAATTAATATTTAACGCGATTTATAGGAACATATTTAACGTATTTATATTCAAATGTATTTGAAACAATTAAGCTCCGCCTCCAAATTATAACGGCATAATAACCTGTATAGGAACATATGTTGACAGAGTTATTGTAAACAAAACAACATATGTTTCATAACCAAACTTATTCATTAACTCTTAAAATAATTTTATAAACCCATTTGCATTGAAATATTACCTAAATTATAACTGTATAACAACATAATTATGAGTACGAACAAGGCAATAAACGGCCAGTCATTTTACTTAAAACAAGAGAATAAAACGGCGTTTTTACCACCATTTTTGTAACGAACGGTCACGAAAATTTCGCTCCGATAAAAGTAATTTTTTTCTACTAAAATAATTAGTGTCCAAGTGTTAAATTTATCTAAAACGCTTAAAATACCTGTCGTCAACACACTGAGAAAGTTACAAAAGACCAGACCATCACATTCCGGAGATAGAAATTTTTGAAATTTTGGGGACATGTAAATCATACGACGAGTCTACTAAAAAAGGTTCACCGAAGATCAAGCCATTCAACGGAGCACACGAACGCCGCCAAGCAATCAGCTGTCGTCGGACTTTGGAAACATCACGAACAAGCCATCCTAAGGGAACCGATCTGGTTAATATCCGTTTTCCTGACTCAAGAACCATTCCAGAACCTATAGACAGAGATCACCGAAGTTAATTCCCGAAAATACAGGTTTTTTATATACTAATTGTTACACGCCATTTTAAATAGTCATATTCACATATAGAACTGGTTGTTCTCAACTTACTCGTACTTACAGTTAACGATTTGTTCCTCAAACACTGTAAACTGTTATTAAACAGCTTGAAGTTCACTTTGCACTTGTTAAACTATTTAAACTTAATCTATTATTTCCAATATTCACAATTTTATTAGACTGATATTGTTAAACACATGTTTATTCACAAGAGTAAAGAAGATTTGTATTAGTACCAATTTTTATCGCATGTATCATTGTTTGTGTTCCAGAAATACCGACTTAATTTTGAATTTTTAAGAATTTTGTTTGTACAATAAACTTAATGTTTTTTATCATTTTATTTTTTGGTTTTATTTTAATTGCTTGAAGTGTTGTTCGAATTGATTTATTAAAATAAATAAGCTAAGAGAGGAGTAGAAATACCTGAACCGACTTTGAACCCTGGAGATACGAAACATTGAGCTAGCCGTCTATAATTAAAAAAAAAAAGGGGGGAAAGAATAATAAGCCCATTTCTAAGTTAAGTATAAAATCAACATTTTACATAACAGTTAATATTACTTTTTACGTCTCATTTAACATTATCACGATCATCAAGAGAATAAACCGCAACATAATATGTATCATACTAAGAAATATTAAAAGTTCATACATAAATAATTCTTAAAATAATAAAGAAACGTATTATTCAATTAATATATCTGGTCCGTTTTTTATTAGCTCAATTGGAACGTTTTCAGGCTAGTTTTCGATTTCATTTGCTTACTATGAAATTAATTTAGATATTTCGAAACGCTGCATTTTGCAAAATTTTTGTTTATAAACAAATCAAAAATTGTCTATTAGAAAAGGCCATATGTCTAACACACGCCACATAATTACTTATAAAACACATCTAACACACATCTAACACACGCCACATAATTACTTATAAAAAATTAAAAGAAATAAATTTGTTGAAGAAAATAACGCAATTTCAAATAATATTTATCATCATTTTCAAGATAATGTAAAAAGATTAGACGTCCAACGGTTAAAGCTCTTTGCCATTTGTAAAGATTAGTGTAATACCACTTCATCAACTTGGAAAGAGAATTACGTAACTCGAAACCACCAACTATTCCCGTGAAAAACGGCGGAGACATAAAATAAAACCAAATATAAGACTAATTATAAGATAAGTCTTACAATGATGCTTTTATTTGACAACAAATGGATATAAAGTTCGTAACGCGAACGTAAACTTCATACTTCGCTTTCTTTTCAGACACTCGGATGGAAAATAAACTTTGTCCCAGTCATACCTCTAATTAATTAACTTAAAAGCGAGCACGTGTACGTAAAAAGTATTAGCACTCTTCTTTTTGCGCGATATTTTTCCCTTCTTTAATTGAAAAATTACCCTGTTCCAATCCAAGGTTCTAATTAATTCCACACTAAAAGCGAATTTATATCAAAAGCCATATTGTATACCGTCCCCATTATTTGTCTGTTAATAACCTCGTACGTAGTACCTGAATTTATGTATGGTTCAGGATCATTCAATGTAGATAGCGCCAAAGAATGGCTTTGTAAATCATGGTTAATTAAAACGTGATGAAAGATTGTTGTTGGACGCTTTTAAATAGAACTTGCGTATTACTCGATTAAACCTGTTAATGAACGTTCGTCCGAAGAAGACTAGAGTGTTTCTGAAGTGTTTCATATTCCACAAGAAAATCGATTGTTCTTTACTGTTATTTTATTATAATAATTTATGTTAGAATTTGTTATAAATAAAACTAGAAATTATATGCACGCAGAAACTGTATTATATGTGCATATTTGTTTCCAAAATTCGATGAATATATGTAGAACTTTTATTAAAATATGCAAAAATATGTAAAGTTTAAGTGATAGTTACACAACTAAATTACATATTGTCAAAATATTAAATAATGTCAATATAAATTTAGAGATACCACAGATATGTACTAAAGCAATATTTTATTCGAAATTTTACAAAATACATATATAATATGTAAATGGGATTTAAGTAAAACACTTATACTAATTTCCAGTATATATTACACTTTATTATATGTATTAATAAATTGACGACATGTTTCGCTACGATGTAGCTTCTTCAGATCTTATATTACTACTGAACACGCTCTTCACAAATGTATGGTTTTTTTCTCAACTATTTCAATGGGTTGCACTTGTCTACATTAGAATCGTCTCTTACCGATATATCGTCTAAAGTTATTGTTATCTTAATATTTTATGAAACCAGTTTAAAAGTGGGGAATTATTAAGGTCTAATTGGTCATTTAACAATATATCTGCATATTTAAGTTTATTTATTTCTAAGGATTCCAGTAAATTTAACTTTAATCCTTTTTGTTGTGACTGTAAAATTTCAAAATCTGTATTGAAACTTTGATTATTTTCCAACAAATGAAGTGCATAATTGGAATCTGTCTTTTTGTTAATAAAACTTTTAAAATGTTCCTGTATTCTTTTCTCAAAGCTCCTACCAGTTTGGCCTATGAATGTTTTAGAGCACTCTTTACATGTTAGTTTGTATACTCCGGATTTATTACTTTTGCTTGTCTTGAATTTATTATTTTTTATGAATTTCCCTAAAGAATTATTAGATTTATAAGCTACATTTATATTTGTTTTTCGTAAAATTTTTCCTATTTTTTCACTTATCGGTCCTATGTACGTTACTAATTTATAATTGCTTCGTTTATCTTTTATTATTGGGTACACATTTTCCATTGCTTTCCTATATTTCTTTTTTCTTAAAATTGTATCTACTATATTTGAGTTATATCCATTATTTTGCGATATTTGTTTAATGATATTTAATTCTTTAAAGAAGTTTTCATTATTTAAAGGTACTGATATTAATCTGTGTATCGTACAATGGAATGATGCTAGTTTATGACTAACCGGGTGACAGGAACTATTGTGAATGATAACATCTGTGTGTGAGGGTTTGTGATATATTGAAAAGACATGTTTATTATTTTGTCTAGAAATTGTAAGGTCCAATAAGTTTATATTATGATCTAGTTCTTTTTCTATGGTGAACTTAATGTTTTGGTGTGGATTATTTATGTGTTAAAAAAATTGGTTTAATTGTCTATCTGTGCCTCTGAAGCAAGCTAATACGTCATCTACATATCTGTGCCAGTATATAAAATATTTAAAATTGGGATGTTCTTTAATTTGACTTTCTAAATTATCCATAAAAGTCTCTGATAATAACGGACTCAATAGGTTGCCCATTATTAGGCCATCATTACACGAATATATCTTACTGTCAAATTCAAAATAGTTTTGATCTAAACAGATAGTTTTAAGAGAACTTATGATATCTAATTTTTTAACTATATTAACATTTTGAATTGTTAACAAATTCTCCACCAAATTAATGGTGTCATTTATCGGGATACTACGGAATAAATTAGTAATGTCGAATGATATTAGCTTGGCATTATCTGGAAGTTTAGTATCTTTTATTTTGATAACTAGCTCTAATGAATTTTTAATTGTAAATTTCGCTGAAAATTTAGTATTTTCTCTGATATGTTCTAAGAGTTTTTTGGATAATTTATATGAAGGAGCTGTGACAAACGACACGACTGGTCTGATAGGATTATCTTTTTTATGAAGTTTGATTAATGAATATAATTTTGGACCTTGTGGATTCATATTGATAAGTTTACCTTCCTCCTTATCATTAAATAAACTTTTACAATTCTGGATACACTTCTTAACTGAAGATTGAAATTTCACTGTGGGATCTGATTTTAACCATTTATATTTTGATATGTTTAAAAATTGCATAGTTTTATTAATATAATCGTTTTTGCTTAATGCTATAACTGTATTTCCTTTATCTGCTTTTGTGAAAATAATATTATTGCTGTTTGATTTGTTTATTATTGATTTTAATATAAACATTTCATGGTTTGGAATCGAATTTACGGAAGATTCAGCTTTTAAAAAATTTGATACTACATATTTTTTATCTGTATTATGCAATGTATTTTTTAATGGAATTTCTGTTTCTATTGCTATATTGTCTAATTCTGAGGCTGATTGTTTCGGCTGTAAATTATATTTGAAACCTTTTTTCCAATAAACGTTTTTCTTTGTTAGAAAACTCTACTGAGGTTAAATTTTTAAATTTGTCTGAGAATTGATGATTTGAAAAATTACTTATGTTTTTGCTCACATTTCTTTTTTTATTATTATTAATCAAATATTCTAATTTATGTATTTGTTTAATGTATTTTTTGTTAATTATTGAGTTTACTTTTTCTATAGTATTACTATCTAACATAATAAATTCTACATAATTTAATTTATATAACAATTCTGTATGAACAACCTTTAAATATATGTGTAAATTTCCCCTCTTCCTGAATTGTGCTTTCTTGTCTTCGTTAAGCCATTTTTCAAGTCCCTTCTTGTGACCTAAATATGCCGGTCTACTGTTATTGTTCGTTTTTAGTTTCATGTACTTCGGGAACACACCCTTCTTGGAATACTGGTCAAAAAAACATAAATTCTGAGAACACTTTGCACATTTGAGTAGTAATTTAAAGTACAATGGGGCCAGGAAACTTATAGAAGCTTCTTTAATAAATTTAATTGAATCGGCCGATACTTGCTGGAAATCCATAATATGTAAATGGGATTTAAGTAAAACACTTATACTAATTTCCGAAACATGTCGTCAATTTATTAATACATATAATAAAGTGTAATATATACTGGAAATTAGTATAGGTGTTTTACTTAAATCCCATTTACATATTATGTATTTCCAGCAAGTATCGGCCGATTCAATTAAACATATATAATAATAGGAATAAATAAGCTAAACAATGTAACTCTTCGTATTTATATTTGCCTTTGTATAGTATTGTAAACATTTACAAATAAATGCTTTTCTAAATTCTCAACTCAAAATGATCTTCTGCGATCCGTCAATAATAGCTTGTATGTTGAAAAGCTTCGCTCAACGTCAACTGATGGAATTGGCGCATACTTATATTTGTATATAATTGATGGACTTATTTTCATTGCAACACAATGGATATTCTATTAATTTGATTAAAGCCCTCGGTTTTCTCTAAAACCTGTGTTAATTTAATTTTGAACCGCTCTCCTATGATACCTCTCGCATTATAAATTTTATTCTCGAAACTTAGAATCAATTCTATCGATTCACTCAGTTCGACACCTTGAGTTTTAAGACTTCGTAGTGTTTCACTAATAAACCACAGTTTGCTTTGACAAAAGCTAACTCTGGGCGTATTTGCGGTTTATTTAGTATATCTTTGCAATCTGCGATTCGTGTCGAGTCGTTTGAAAAAGGGAGAATAATTCTCTTATCTGTTCAAAGGTATCTGCATAAAATACAGCGGTATGAAGCCACGTGCTCCATCTTGTTATTATAGGTTGTGGTGGCAGTAACTTATCTTTATATGCTTGAATCCTCAGAGGTGCTTTAATAAATACTTTTTTATTTTGTCAAATTGATCAATGAATTAACATCTGGAAATGTGGAACGTATTTCTTCTGCTACTCTGGTAACAGCATTATCTACACAAAATTCAGTTTTAAAACTGACACCAATAGTTTAAATGTACTTTATTCATACAAAAAGGTTTTAAATATGTCTATACGTTAAATGCTCGTATAAGGCTTTTGTTTCATTATGAAACAGACATGTAAATAATTTACATATCTGTAACTGTATACTTGGACAATACCTCGTATTTTCAGCATTTACTTCTGCTTAAGACATATGTTTCTGCCATTTATAGGCGTCGTCAGTTAAGCTAATGAAGCAATATATACAAATGATACAAATCTTTATAAATAGATCTGTATCTGTATATAACATTAAGCCGAACCGCCTATCAGATATAGCAAGTTTCATCCTATAAGGTGGCACTTATTTATAAGTGACATCTTACGGACGAAAGAGACTTTACCAAAGAAAGCGATCTTTCGATTGACATGTAGACATATTTAAAACCTTTTTGTATATTTACCGCCACCTGGCTCGTTTTTGAAGGACTACCCGTATTGCTTTCGGTTCGTACTGGTACTATAGCTGGTCAATCGAAAGATCGCTTTCTTTGGTAAAGTCTCTTTCGTCCGTAAGATGTCACTTATAAATAAGTGCCACCTTATAGGATGAAACTTGCTATATCTGATAGGCGGTTCGGCTTAATGTCATATACAGATACAGATCTATTTATAAAGATTTGTATCATTTGTATATATTGCTTCATTAGCATAACTGACGACGCCTATAAATGGCAGAAACATATGTCTTAAGCAGAAGTAAATGCTGAAAATACCAGGTATTGTCCAAGTATACAGTTACAGATGTGTAAATTATTTACATGTCTGTTTCATAATGAGTACTTTATTCAAATTGATTGAACAGAGAACAAATAGCCATTTTCAATATTTATAATGTCGTGTGCATAACACTGTAGCCAGAGAATTTATTTTAGTTAACAATAACGTAATGTATATAGATAGATTTTTATATATATATTTTTTTTCTTACAACCTCATTTTTTACAACCGAATAAGGACCCGCCGTAGAAATTAGGATAGATTTGTAATACGTATTTATCCAGTTCACATGTGTAAATATAAAATTGTAAGCCAGATCTATTGAGCAGACCTGGTATATGTCTGGAGGTTTTGTTATATATATATTAAAAAAAAATTAACTAAATGTAAATTTACAAAGATTAATATTGGAAATCAATGAAGCTAATGTGTGCGGTTTATAATATTAAGAAAAACAAGAAACGAAACCTTACAATAAATTAAATTGACGAAATAATTGAGAAAAGTAATCGTAGTAATCGTTGAGAAGTATTGTTGAGAAGTATCGTTGAGAAGTATATCGTCAAAAAAATCCCCTATTTGGGTAATTGAAACGTTTAATTAAACTTGTGGCACTTAATTATATCCCCATATAATCGGAAGGGCTATAAAAAAACGATACTCTTCTCAAAGAGGTAGTTAAAGCCCTGTAAGCAAGCGGCCACAATGACTATAGACAGCTGTCGCCCAACTGAACTATCGCGGTATGAGTCTACCTCTCTCCCCGGAAGATATTTCCACTCGATAATCTAGGTGGGAAGAAAGCAACGAATAAAAACTAATACGTAATCACTTTTTTGCCGATAAGACCATAAGCAGAGCAGTTACAGGTAGGTTCACGATAAATGGAACAGAATAAAAATAAATAAGTATCAACATTTTCCTTTTTACCACGCTATCCTTGGCGTTCCCATCCTCTACTTCTCTGCTCTGTTACACCCCATCTCATGGCTTGCTTTGCGTGTTCTCTTTGCTTTTGCTTGACGTATGCCTTATTTAATTCCACTTTCGTTTTAATATTTCTTGCGGATTCCCAACTCCTCATTAGTGATTGTATTCGGCTAGAAAAAATTCAGATTTTTCGGCAGCTATTTATGAATACCTCAATCCGCTTTTGATATTTCTCGGTGATGGACTATTTTTCACGTCCGCACAGCAAAACATACTTAACATTGGAGTTAAAGATTTTCAGCTTGGTTCTTCGATAAATCTATGTCGACCTCCATACTTTCGTATGCTTGTTCTATCTTCCCTATTCGATGCTTTATTTATAATTCTCATTCCCTTATTCCATCGATTATGCTGCCAAGGTAACAATATTCCTGTACCTGTTTAATCTCCTACTTAAACAATAATACGACATTGAAATAAGTTTCACAAATAGCTAATTGTTTTTCAATGCACTCTCATCCTAAAAAAACAAAATCGTTACGAACTTTTGTATCAACCTGACACATACATGAACATTATTTAGTTTTGATTACTACGCTTCTTTAATAGTAGTTTATACGAGTCAATAATGACGGTTATTATTCCCGAGAGCTGAATTTACGAACCGAGCCGAGGGAGTTACTCAGCTTGCGGGAATAATTGTCATTATTGCGAGTTAGTATACACTACTTTATCTACGACTAATTGAAAATTTCTAAAATAAAAACAAACATTATACTATAATATCGATATGACGCTTGATGCTGGTAAGACTATGTTTTACTGGTAGATATAATTATTAGATATGATATCATGTAATATATTTATATTATTATGTAAAAGGAATCTTCAATTGGACAAATAAAATATATAAATAAATAAAGGTGTATTTCCATGTGTACAGTTACAGATATGTATATTGCAGTCTGTTTCATTTGTAACAAATGCGTAATACGTGCATAACGTATTGATATACTTAAACCTTTTTGTAAATAAATTTCTATTTTTTATATTGCCAGCAAAGCTTTCTTATTATTAGCATTAAAAATATACGATGAATAGATTCGAATCGAATTACTTTTTTATTAGGTCGTTTCATCCTACGAATTTATTGATTTCCTATCTACGAGACAGCCACGTAAACAGATTATCGCCCAATAACTTGATAAATTATACCGTCCTTAATGGGTCATTGCTCCGATGAGGCCGTCCCGAAGTTGACCAAGTTTTTCTTTTTAATCAATTTATTTCGGACATTTGCGCTATCGACAGCAATATGTCAACTTGTCCTCTTTGCAAGAAAGAAAAAAAAGGTTGGGCTAAGGTCAATTTATTAAGTTGCGTAGACAAGTGTCATTTTGAGAATTTCAAGCAGACGTTTTTCAATATCCCATCTACAAACATAAAATTAATGGTAAATAAATAAGTACAAACTTTATTGCTGGCAAATTTTTAAGAATGTTATTCGTATTTTAAACGTAAACCAGTACAATTGATTAACTTATGAATTTCATTTTGAAACAGGCATGTAAATAATTTACATATCTGTAACTGTATACTTGGACAATACCTCGTATTTTCAGCATTTACTTCTGCTTAAGACATATGTTTCTGCCATCTATAGGCGTCGTCAGTTAAGCTAGTGAAGCAATGTATAAAAATGATACAAATCTTTATAAATAGATCTGTATCTGTATATGACATTAAGCCGAAATCCCTTACTAGATAAAGCAAATTTCATCATATAAGGTGGCACTTATTTAATAAGTGACATCTGACGGACGAAAGAGACTTTGCCGAAAAACGAGGTATTGTCCAAATATACAGTTACAGATATGTAAATTATTTACATGTCTGTTTCATAATGAAACAAAAGCGTTATACGTGCATATTAACGTATAGATATATTTAAAACCTTTTTTCTATTTTGCGTTCGAAATGAACTCATTATGAAACCCAAAACAGTATCGAAATGAGCTTCATTTCGATACGCTTTTTTTCATTTTTCAATGTTGGCGTTGTTCGAATACAGAAATATCATTGCTGACATTTGATTTTAAGAATTTATGTACATTTGACAGATATGATATATGTCCGTATTTTACACAAACAACGTATGTTGTATACAATTGACAACAACATATATATGTTTCTATGTCACTCATGTTTATATTTTTAAATGAAGTATCAAGTAATGTTAACGAAAATTAGTAAATAATATGTAATATAATATACTTTGCGGATAGCAAGATTTAAATTTGAAAATGTCAAGTATCAATGTGACCAACTGCATGCTTTATATAAAAATTAAACTCTGAACATTCAAATTAAATAATTCCAATTTAAGCAATTTATTAATGTAAAAAACGCAAAATAGAAAAAATAGTATAAAAAACTCGTTTCATAAGGCCTTTTGCCGCACTCGCTCTTTAGAAAACTCGCCGCTATCGCGGCTCGTTTTCTAAACTGATCTCGTGCGGCAAAATGGTGCCTTATGAAACTTGTTTTTTAATATACTATTTTGTATATTATGAATTTCACTTTTGAATTTAGATTTACCTTCATATATACTCATACTATCAGCATTTTAATAATAATATTACCTTACGTGTAATTGTATTTTCATATTTATGTATATATAATGTATCTTTTAAGTGGATCTAGCCCGTTGAGTAGGCTCAACGGGCTAGATCCACTTAAAAGGTACATTATATATACATAAATATGAAAATACAATTACAGGTAAGGTATGGACGTAGGTACAAGGGTATATCACAATATAACGAGACTGGTGCTATAACTCTTTTCACAACTAGAATTTTATCACACAGGGAATAAAATAGAATGCACTTATCCTTAAGTAGGCTTTGACATTTATTACAAAAGAATTACTGAATTGTCAGTGATTGACATATCCATCGAAAAAATGAGAGTGGACCAGAAATGTGCAATGAAATTTTGTGTTCGATTGGGTAAAACCCCAACTTTAGCTTTTGAAATTACTATAACTGCATACCCAGATGATATTTTATCACGATTTTGAGTTACAAATGAAACAGACATGCAATATACTTATCTGTAACTGTACACATGGACAATACACCTCGTATTTTCAGCATTTACTTATGCTTAAGACACGTGTTTTTGCCATCTATAGGCGTCATCAGTCAAGCTAGTGAAGCAGAACGGGAAGGAATTGCTGTGATCAAGTCTTGGCGTTAAGAATGCATTTTGATACAGGTTTTCAGTAAGGCGTGAAATCATCCGCTGCTTTTGTTGATCTCTCCAATGCCTATAACAGTCTGGAGGGATGTAATGTTTTTTAAATTAAAAAGAAATCATTCCAAGTGTTAAATTAGGCAAACTTATCCAGAATATGCTGAGCAATTGCCAAATCGCAGTCTAGCTAAACAATTGTACTACAAATGATACAAATCTTTTTAAGAACAGATTTGTATCTGTATATATATTTACGCTGAAATCGCCTACAAGATATAGCAAATTTCATCCTATAAGGTGGCACTATTTAATAAGTGACATCTGACGGACGAAAGAGACTATGCCGAAAAAGGCGACCTTTCGCTTGACCAGCTATGCTGGTACATAAACGAAAAAATACTTATAAGTGTAGTCCATTTACACGAGCCAGATGGCGGTAAATATACAAAAAGGTTTAAGTATATCAATGCGTTATGCACGTATTACGCATTTGTTACAAATGAAACAGACATGCAATATACATATCTGTAACTGTACACATGGACAATACACCTCGTATTTAGCAAATTTCGTCCTATAAGGTGGCGCTATTTAACATCTGACGGACGAAAGAGACTATGACTATATTGCATGTTTGTTTCATTTGTAACAAATGCGTAATACGTGCATAACGTATTGATATACTTAAACCTTTTGGTACGATTTAGAGTGTTTGAGTGGCATAAGGGATTCAAAGACGGTTGCGAAACAGCGGAAGATGAACCTCGACGCGGGCAAGCACCAACTGCACGGATTGATTCAAAAATTACAGAAATTAACGACTTGATTCAAAATGATCGTCGTATTGGCATATATCGAATTTCTGACATTGTTAATTTGTCTTATGGTTCCACTCAAAAAAATAATTAATGAAGATTTAAGGTACCGAAGGGACGCGGCGAAATGGATTCCAAAAGTTGATGACTGATGAACAAGAAGCCAATCGAATGACAATTTGTCGGCAGTGAAAAAGGCAACTGCAACATAATCCACATTTTTTAAACAATATGGCTTCATCTGGCGAGAGTTGGTTTTGCCATTACGATCCTGAATTAAAGTCTCAAAGTATGCAATGGAAGTAGGTAGTCCAGAACCATAGAAGTTGAAAACTGTGAAAATCGTCGGTAAGGTGATACACTTGATTTTTTTCTTGATAAATATAGCGTTATTTATGAACACATTGTACATAGAGAACATACAGTAACTGAAGAGTTTTATTCTAATGTACTTCGAGGAAACCTAAAGGCAAAATTAAAGAAAAAAAGGCCGCTTTATCAAGACATTGCATCACGACAATACTCCGACACACGAATCAGCGATTTGTCAACGAACAGTTGAAAAATTGTGGGTGAAAATTATGATTCACCCCCCTAGTCACCTAACCTTGCTCCCTGTGATTTCCATTTGTTTCCTGAAGTTAAAAAAGAATTGAGAGGTCGAAAATTTCAGTCGAACTTAGAGCTCATGTTGATGGGTATATTAAATAGACTCTCAAAAAATGGTTTCTCAGATGTTTATGACAAGTGGGCAAAACGATGGGACAGAATGGAAAGTACTATCAAGGATAGTCGTTGAAGTTTTCTAAATAAATTTTTCATTTTTGTAGTACAGCATTTGTCTCGTTATTTTCTGTCTACCCGGTGAACCATCTGCTGCGCAAACACATCATTCTGTTGGAAAGAATATAGATAGGAGATTGTTTCTTGACGTTCGTTTTGGCAAAGTAAACCTCGAATGTAAGGCCATTCCTGTAATACATACGAGGAACCTGAAACGACATTCGCTCCAGTATGAAAGTGCAGTCAATAATGTTTTTAATGAGTTTAATTAAAGTTTTCCTACAAACATTCTCTTTTCTAATGCTCAGTGATGATATGCCATGGCGTAGAAGTAAATCTTCCTGCGATGCAAAAATTTACGGTGAACATGGTGCAAAGGAATTGAATGGCAAGTATAGACAAGATACCATATTAATGATGCTTATTCAAATTTGCTTAGAACATAAGCATGGCACAATCATTTAAGCAAAGTGATATCTTTAATACAAAAGTATTTTTAATAATATAAAATATTATTAAAAATGGGGTGTGAAGAACACAATACAAGTTATATATTTGTGAATGTATCTCCTCTCCAGAGACGCAGATACGTATTTCACCTTTCTACAGAATCGCCGGTACGCCCCTGCTGGAGAAGAGATACATTCAACCAAACACAACTACCTTGCTATCAAACAGAAATTACTAAGACAGAGCCTGAAAGAATATTCAGCGCTGTCTACACAATAACTGCCGAACTAAGCAACGTGTTTCTATAGACGGTAACAACCATATCTATAAAAAACTGTATTATCGTGTCTTCACTACTTGTCGGGCGAACCGAATGCGTATATAACAAAATAATTTGAAACATACATGAGTGGGTAAAACCACACCATTTTGTATAATACAAAAGTATTTTTAATAATATAAAATACTATTAAAAATGGGGTGTGAAGAATACAATACAAGTTATATATTTGTGAATGTATCTCCTCTCCAGAGACGCAGATACGTATTTCACCTTTCTACAGGATCGTCGGTACGCCCCTGCTGGAGAAGAGATACATTCAACCAAACACAACTACCTAGCTATCAAAGAGAAATTACTAAGACAGAGCCTGAAAGAATATTCAGCGCTGTCTACACAATAACTGCCGAACTAAGCAACGTGTTTCTATAGACGGTAACAACCATATCTATAAAAAACTGTATTATCGTGTCTTCACTACTTGTCGGGCGAACCGAATGCGTATATAACAAAATAATTTGAAACATACATGAGTGGGTAAAACCACACCATTTTGTATAATACAAAAGTATTTTTAATAATATAAAATACTATTAAAAATGGGGTGTGAAGAATACAATACAAGTTATATATTTGTGAATGTATCTCCTCTCCAGAGACGCAGATACGTATTTCACCTTTCTACAGGATCGTCGGTACGCCCCTGCTGGAGAAGAGATACATTCAACCAAACACAACTACCTTGCTATCAAAGAGAAATTACTAAGACAGAGCCTGAAAGAATATTCAGCGCTGTCTACACAATAACTGCCGAACTAAGCAACGTGTTTCTATAGACGGTAACAACCATATCTATAAAAAACTGTATTATCGTGTCTTCACTACTTGTCGGGCGAACCGAATGCGTATATAACAAAATAATTTGAAACATACATGAGTGGGTAAAACCACACCATTTTGTATAATACAAAAGTATTTTTAATAATATAAAATACTATTAAAAATGGGGTGTGAAGAATACAATACAAGTTATATATTTGTGAATGTATCTCCTCTCCAGAGACGCAGATACGTATTTCACCTTTCTACAGGATCGTCGGTACGCCCCTGCTGGAGAAGAGATACATTCAACCAAACACAACTACCTTGCTATCAAACAGAAATTACTAAGACAGAGCCTGAAAGAATATTCAGCGCTGTCTACACAATAACTGCCGAACTAAGCAACGTGTTTCTATAGACGGTAACAACCATATCTATAAAAAACTGTATTATCGTGTCTTCACTACTTATCGGGCGAACCGAATGCGTATATAACAAAATAATTTTAAACATATATGAGTGGGTAAAACCACACCAATTTGTATAATACAAAAGTATTTTTAATAATATAAAATATTATTAAAAATGGGGTGTGAAGAACACAATACAAGTTATATATTTGTGAATGTATCTCCTCTCCAGAGACGCAGATACGTATTTCACCTTTCTACAGGATCGTCGGTACGCCTCTGCTGGAGAAGAGATACATTCAACCAAACACAACTACCTTGCTATCAAACAGAAATTACTAAGACAGAGCCTGAAAGGATATTCAGCGCTGTCTACACAATAACTGCCGAACTAAGCAACGTGTTTCTATAGACGGTAACAACCATATCTATAAAAAAACTGTATTATCGTGTCTTCACTACTTGTTGGGCGAACCGAATGCGTATATAACAAAAAAATTCGGTTCGCCCGACAAGTAGTGAAGACACGATAATACAGTTTTTTATAGATATGGTTGTTACCGTCTATAGAAACACGTTGCTTAGTTCGGCAGTTATTATGTGGACAGCGCTGAATATTCTTTAACGCTCTGTCTTAATAATTTCTGGTTGATAGCAAGGTAGTTGTGTTTGGTTGAATGTATCTCTTCTCCAGCAGGGGCGTACCGGCGATCCTGTAGAAAGGTGAAATACGTATCTGCGTCTCTGGAGAGGAGATACATTCACAAATATATAACTTGTATTGTGTTCTTCACACCCCATTTTTAATAATATTTTATATTATTAAAAATACTTTTGTATTATACAAATTGGTGTGGTTTTACCCACTCATGTATGTTTCAAATTATTTTGTGATATCTTTAAAGCATTTTAACATACACGTTGTAAATGACAGAGTTTTGTAGGCATCGGAACAAGTATTAATTATATGCGATCTAAAAGTAAAATTTGAACCAAATAAGACTCCAAGATCTTTTATTTCAGTTTTACTAGTTAAGATATTGCTTTTAATACAATACTAGCATTTGGAAGACATATCAGATCGACTGTTACACAGCATTTACCAATATTTAATTTAAGTTTAAAACTCTCACACCATGTAATTAACAGTATTCAGCTACCGTGTAAACACGGCTAAAAGCTGACGTTCTAAATGTGGGTGTTCGCACCCCAAGCAGTACCGCAGAGCTTCTGGATTATGTTATTTCTAGTGTTTAGTTTATCTGCAGTGTTCTCTAAATGTTTTTTATATGAGTGTTCGATCCATTGTTACTCCCAGATATTTTGGGTAAGGATTATAACCTAGCAAGTTGATATTGAAATACACTTGCGGCTCTAGACGTGCTTGTTTATTATTGAGGCAAAAGCACTTCTATTTCATTCATATTCGGGATTAATCTCGAGTCAGCGAAGTATTTTCCCAGCACGGACAGGTCCTCTGAAAGAACGTTATTAGTTCCCTCAATGGTTTTACTCCGGCACGCAAGAGCTAGGGTCATCGGCATATCCAAACTTTTTTGACATTGTGTGTTGCATGTCAGAAATATACAGATTAAACAGGACAGGTGCAAGTACCGATCCTTGAGGCAATCCACTATTAAAACGTCTCATTTTACTCTTGCTTTCTCCTGTTATTATTTGGAAGGGCCTGGCGCAAAGCATGTTTAATAACGATCTCTATCCTAAATTTATATCTAACATATATAAATATAACAAATTTCGTTTTATAACGAAACTGAAGCGAAAGAAAAGTTAAAATCTGTTGTGATATCCAGACCATTCCATAGTATAGTTGGTGCTCACTGAGCGACTAACCGACATATTACATACCCCGACGATAAGTTTGTTATTCCATTATGAAAGTCTATGCATCATAATTTCGTACAATTGTACAACATTGACAGTATTTATAGCTACAGTGTGTAGACTCTGTCTATCCAAACATCTCTAATTTTTCAGTTTCCTTTTATTCGTTTTTTTTATATCATTCAAACAAAGAAAGGAAAGTATACCCAGTGGATTTGGAGTTAATATACTAACATTTAGAGATTTAGCGATAACGCTACTGAATATAGACGTGTTTACAAATTATTTAAGGGTGAATGGAATATTTGCAGGTTGTATAAATAAACCCGTAAATTGTCTGGTGAATGTTTTTCATTTCGTATTTTACCTTTGTTCCGAGACATCTTACGAATTTTATATTGCTTACAATGCGTTAACCTTTAGCTAATACATTTTCATCAAATACATTGAAAATAACACAAAGATATACAACGCGAGAGAGATTTTTTTGGGAGGTTATTATACTTTAATCATTATTTGTTGGTAAGTAACAAATGACAAAGGCTTGAAAGAGAAAGGCAAACGACTTTTCTTATTTCTCAATTTTATTTATTTATTTTATTTTATTTTATTTTACTCAACAGAATATTATAATTCCATTTACAGAATAATATCTTAAGAATATACATGAAAAAAAAAAGAAAGAAATAAAAAAAGTTATCAATTCTATTCCTTCGATTAAGTAAATAAAATAGTTTTCTTTGGCTGAATTTTTCTCCCTATTTTCTAATAAAACAGTTTAAAATATATCTTAGAGAGTTATACATTATATTCAACTCATTTAATCTTTCTAAAATTTCCAAGTTTCAATTCCATGTCAATTAGTTAAAATAACTTTACGTGCTGCACGAAATAGAAGTGGAAATGTTAACTCAGGCAAAAACAACACAATCTCAGAACTCTAATATATACTCATTTCGACCGCAATGAACTTCCTTAGTTACACGTACAGACTTTACCATAGCAAACCAGGTCGTATCGGTTGGAAAACTTTATAATCATATTTCAATTTGTATTTCAATTTCTTTTACGACAGACATTTGTTTGTTTTACCGCGTAGTTACAGTTGCTTTTGTTCAGTTGCAAGTAAAAAAGGAATTTTGCCGTTATCAAGGCAAAACCCGGAAACAATTTCTTCTTATTAGAACTGCGGAACAACTGCCACGTACCGAGTCTTTTTTTCCCTATCTCTTTCCTCGAGTTTGTGTGTAAGTTCCCCTATATTAAGTAAAGGTATTATATTTTTTCGTCTCTGAAATAGAGCAACGTTAGTTAGTTAGTTCTCCAGTAGCGTAGAGTGTTAGCTTTTTTGTTACATCGACGTCGCTCTTGCTACATTATTAATTACTATATTGAAGTTAATTAATGGTTTACATTTCCGAAGAAACGTACTGTAACATTTTGTATTTATTTTCACTCTGTTTTATATTTTTCTATAAAAAATATAAATACTTAATTAATATTCCCGAACGATCATCTGCTTTTTTTATTTCCGCGGACCACCAAGCAAAGTCATATGTAAGCTATGCAATATTTATTTGTGACAAATTTATGTTATAGGTTATGTACACTATATTATATGTATATATATATATATATTGTAATGGGGCAAACAGCACCCATATTCCAGCATCTATAATGGGAAAAACAGTATTAACAATTATAAAACTCATGGAAGAAGGGTTAAATTGGCGGATTTAATATGTAAAATTAGTATCGAAATGTATATAAATTAATATAACGATCTTTGAATATTTTTAAATTAACCTATTTTTATTTCTAAACTTACTTTTATATTTTTATTTTCAATTTCATAATTCAAATCTTTAGCGCGAAATAACAGATATCTAATTTATCTACATCAATATATTGTATCGATACTAGTTAGACACGCTCACTTTTTAAAATACAATTAACCCGCTAAAATGTTATTTTCTACATACAATTACAACATAACCTAATATTTGAATGCATGTTTTGACAACTTGAAAATTACTTTATAAATTTAATTATTATGACAAAATTATCACATTGTTTATATTTTTCTTGTTTGTGGATTTAGTAAAAGTAAAACTTCGAAGCTATTTTACAATATTAAATAGGCTTTGAAAATAAATAACCGCTATCGGCGTCTTTTCCTAAAAATCTAATAACGTATGACCGTAATTTTCGTTCGACTCCTTTAGAAAGTGATATAAAAATTAAAATACCAGTGATATTAGTACAAATTTATGCTGAATCAAGATATTAATAATTGGCCCATCATTTGAAAACAAACCTGAAGTCAATCGCTTGGAAACTTAGAAAATTCGAGACAAGCATCTTTAATATTGAAGTTCCGTCGTGGAGGCAGAATCGAAGCCCTTTTCAGGCCGCATACGCCGTCATCAAAATTGGAGGACCCGCACTTTGTATTTTCCCGATTACAACGCTTTCATCTTGGATAACCGCAGAGTTCATTGGAAAACAAACAGGTTCACTTCTATCAATATTCTACAACAGAGTCGAAAAGTTAATATTATTTAATTAAAACAAATCATTCAATTTAATAAAATCCTGAATTTTACTTTTATTTACATCCTAGACAACCATATTATAGTTATCCTATATAAATATTTAAAACATAGTAGTACTTACCTGATTTATTGTATAAACTGTTGGAATTTAATATAAGATCATATTTCTTAACAACACATAACCTTTAAATATCCAGCACACGTGCTTATATTTGTAGTTATTTATATTTATCGCTTGACACATCTATTTGTTCAAATTACAGATTTCTTATTTATTTCAATAAATTATTTATTTTTATCACTTAATTCACTCTTTTATTTGCTAGTGTTTGGTTGTAAGAGTTATTTTATATTAGATTTACCTATTTAATCACCATACAAAGGAATAAACATTCACATTCTATCTACGACGATCCTGAACAGTCATATTCTATTTATTACATGCTCACGACTGCTAGTTGGTATATTAAGAACATAGATAGCGTTGATCTAAATATATTTTCATATTATAAGGCGCCCAATTATTAATTCAAATCAATTTACTTTAACTTTCATAACCTTTATTATTTTCATTATCACATTTTGCTAGATTCTTTTATTAAAAGATCAACCGTCTTATATCATTTGACGAACCAACGTACTGGCATTCGTTATACACCATCTGCCCTGTTTCAATATATATATATATATATATATATATATATATATATATATATATGAAAAATTTTGTGAAAAACTTATCTGCGCGGAATGTGCATATATCGATATTTCACTGTTTTTTACAGATCATCAGTGCACCTTACCGAAGACAGACATGATATTCACTTCTATACTACGTGTATACATACGAACTGTAATGAACTTCATGTGTATGAGAATTAATAATTATTAAATCTCATTTTACATGCGATTGTCGCTATAATTTGTTGCATTTAATTCTACAATTCGGCAAATCACTTTTTCCCTAGATTGTAGACGCAACAAGCCGCGACATCAACTGTACAAGTTGTCAGTACAAATGAAAAATTTTGTGAAAAACTTATCTGCGCGGAATGTGCATATATCGATATTTCACTGTTTTTCACAGATCATCAGTGCACCTTACCGAAGACAGACATGATATTCACTTCTATACTACGTGTATATATACGAACTGTAATGAACTTCATGTGTATGAGAATTAATAATTATTAAATCTCATTTTACATGCGATTGTCGCTATAATTTGTTGCATTTAATTCTACAATTCGGCAAATCACTTTTGCCCTAGATTGTAGACGCAACAAGCCGCGACATCAACTGTACAAGTTGTCAGTACAAATGAAAAATTTTGTGAAAAACTTATCTGCGCGGAATGTGCATATATCGATATTTCACTGTTTTTTACAGATCATCAGTGCACCTTACCGAAGACAGACATGATATTCACTTCTATACTACGTGTATATATACGAACTGTAATGAACTTCATGTGTATGAGAATTAATAATTATTAATCAATTCTTATTTATTTCAATAAATTATTTATTTTTATCACTTAATTCACTCTTTTATTTGCTAGTGTTTGGTTGTAAGAGTTATTTTATATTAGATTTACCTATTTAATCACCATACAAAGGAATAAACATTCACATTCTATCTACGACGATCCTGAACAGTCATATTCTATTTATTACATGCTCACGACTGCTAGTTGGTATATTAAGAACATAGATAGCGTTGATCTAAATATATTTTCATATTATAAGGCGCCCAATTATTAATTCAAATCAATTTACTTTAACTTTCATAACCTTTATTATTTTCATTATCACATTTTGCTAGATTCTTTTATTAAAAGATCAACCGTCTTATATCATTTGACGAACCAACGTACTGGCATTCGTTATACACCATCTGCCCTGTTTCAATATATATATATATATATATATATATATATATATATGAAAAATTTTGTGAAAAACTTATCTGCGCGGAATGTGCATATATCGATATTTCACTGTTTTTTACAGATCATCAGTGCACCTTACCGAAGACAGACATGATATTCACTTCTATACTACGTGTATACATACGAACTGTAATGAACTTCATGTGTATGAGAATTAATAATTATTAAATCTCATTTTACATGCGATTGTCGCTATAATTTGTTGCATTTAATTCTACAATTCGGCAAATCACTTTTTCCCTAGATTGTAGACGCAACAAGCCGCGACATCAACTGTACAAGTTGTCAGTACAAATGAAAAATTTTGTGAAAAACTTATCTGCGCGGAATGTGCATATATCGATATTTCACTGTTTTTCACAGATCATCAGTGCACCTTACCGAAGACAGACATGATATTCACTTCTATACTACGTGTATATATACGAACTGTAATGAACTTCATGTGTATGAGAATTAATAATTATTAAATCTCATTTTACATGCGATTGTCGCTATAATTTGTTGCATTTAATTCTACAATTCGGCAAATCACTTTTGCCCTAGATTGTAGACGCAACAAGCCGCGACATCAACTGTACAAGTTGTCAGTACAAATGAAAAATTTTGTGAAAAACTTATCTGCGCGGAATGTGCATATATCGATATTTCACTGTTTTTTACAGATCATCAGTGCACCTTACCGAAGACAGACATGATATTCACTTCTATACTACGTGTATATATACGAACTGTAATGAACTTCATGTGTATGAGAATTAATAATTATTAAATCTCATTTTACATGCGATTGTCGCTATAATTTGTTGCATTTAATTCTACAAATCGGCAAATCACTTTTGCCCTAGATTGTAGACGCAACAAGCCGCGACATCAACTGTACAAGTTGTCAGTACAAATGAAAAATTTTGTGAAAAACTTATCTGCGCGGAATGTGCATATATCGATATTTCACTGTTTTTTACAGATCATCAGTGCACCTTACCGAAGACAGACATGATATTCACTTCTATACTACGTGTATATATACGAACTGTAATGAACTTCATGTGTATGAGAATTAATAATTATTAAATCTCATTTTACATGCGATTGTCGCTATAATTTGTTGCATTTAATTCTACAAATCGGCAAATCACTTTTGCCCTAGATTGTAGACGCAACAAGCCGCGACATCAACTGTACAAGTTGTCAGTACAAATGAAAAATTTTGTGAAAAACTTATCTGCGCGGAATGTGCATATATCGATATTTCACTGTTTTTTACAGATCATCAGTGCACCTTACCGAAGACAGACATGATATTCACTTCTATACTACGTGTATATATACGAACTGTAATGAACTTCATGTGTATGAGAATTAATAATTATTAAATCTCATTTTACATGCGATTGTCGCTATAATTTGTTGCATTTAATTCTACAAATCGGCAAATCACTTTTGCCCTAGATTGTAGACGCAACAAGCCGCGACATCAACTGTACAAGTTGTCAGTACAAATGAAAAATTTTGTGAAAAACTTATCTGCGCGGAATGTGCATATATCGATATTTCAAAAGTGATTTGCCGATTTGTAGAATTAAATGCAACAAATTATAGCGACAATCGCATGTAAAATGAGATTTAATAATTATTAATTCTCATACACATGAAGTTCATATATATATATATATATATATATGTTTATATATATATATATATATATATATATATGTATATATTAAGGTGTAGTTTCTCGGGTTCTTGGCCGCGTGTGAGTTTTGTCCTGAAAAGGACTATTTACTCTACGTTTCAACGAGATCGCACTCTTCGGGAGCTAGTCGGTCTGTCGCTGGTTAGAGCTGGAGATCGTCTGATGTGCGCCTATTATATGAGTCCTTTTGAGTTTGTTTGGTGGTCGGAGTTGCCTCCATTTCCACTCCAATTTCATTACCCGGGGTTGTGTATGTTTTGTGTTATTGTGTGTAGTTGTTGTGTGTTTGTGTGTTACGATTGTTTATCCTATATGGAATGCTGTGTGTTTTGCTACATTTTTGTGTGTTTGTGTTGACCTCTGTTCATCTGTTAATTTTTGATTTTTTTCGCGGCTAATTGGATATCATCCTCTGCGCGTCTTTTAATTTGTTTAAGTCCGTCTTTTTTAATTAGTCTCCGTTTTGGGTTTATTATTTTCCTTATTGTGGGGTTTTCGTGTGACTTTATTGTTTCTATTGTTTTTAGTGTTCGTTTGCATATTATTGTTTCCAGTGTTTCGAGTTTTGTCTCTTTATGTATCTGCGCGTTTGTCATGTATCGCGGTGCATTTATCGCGAGTCTAATGTGCGCCTAGCACTACCTCTTGTTATAAGCTGCTGTGTCGGGAGGGGGCGTCCCACTATTGACGTCATGCGTTCGCGGCTTCGTGTAATTGGTCCGAGTGCCTGTAAGTTCCCTGGTCGGTCCGTGTGTCTGTGTAGGGGTTGCGATCTGTCGGGATTCGGTTGTGTTTTTATCTGTCGGTGAGCTAGGAGCGGTTTCCATGTATGCGGCAAGCGCTGGACGTCATCACGTTTTTTTAAGCACTTAGGACGCTTTTCTATTTCTATCGCTTCTCTTGTAATTCTCGTCGTTAGGTTTTCACTTTTGGCTAGGATCTTCGTATTTTCAAAGTCGATAGAGTGCCCTGTCAGAAGTTTATGTTGTGCTAACGATGACGTTACTTCTTTCTTGACGACCGTGTTTCGGTGTTCTTCTCTTCTCACGCTAACTCGCCTGTTTGTCTGCCCCACATATGATTGATCACACACTGAACATGGTATTTCGTAAACGCCATGATCTTCTAGAGGAATTCTGTCTTTCGCATTACCTATTTCATCGGCTATTTTTCTGTGTGTTGTGAAAACGGTGTCGATGTTGTGTCTTCTTAATAATCTACTGATTTTGTCTGTAGTTCCTTTTATATATGGAAGGAAAGCTCTGGTCGCGAACTCTTGTTTTTCTGTTGACGTTAATTCTGGCTTTATTTATTGTTTTTGATGAATAGCCGTTCGTGATGAGGGCGTTTCTTATGTTCCTTCTTTCTTAGTGTATGTGTTCCTTGTCTGTTGGTCTCTCAAATCGCAAAACTAGTGTTTTTACAACGGAATTTAGTTGTGCCGGGTGATGGTGTGATTGTGCTTTTAAATATCTATTTGTGTGTGTAGGTTTTCGATATACCGTGTGTCCCAGTAGTCCGTTCTCTTTCTTGATTACCAACACGTCAAGGAAAGGGAGTTTCCCTTGTTCTTCTACCTCCATTGTGAAACGTATGTTTGGATGTTCGGCATTCAAGTGGTGTAGAAAAATATGCAGCTTCTCTCTGCCATGTGTCCAAATGACGAATGTATTGTCGACATAACGTAGCCACAAATTGGGCTTATCTGCGCAGTTGTTTAATGCCCTTGTTTCGAAGTTCTCCATGAATATGTTGGCAATAATCGGTGACAGAGGTGCGCCCTCCACTTGTCTGTATTTCTGGCTATTGTAGGTGAAATAAGTGTTTGCCAAGCAGTGTTCTATTAGATTAATCGTGTCCTTTGATACTTGGTATTTATTTTCTAATATGGAAATGGTTTCTGCGATCGGCACTATATATATATATATATATATATATATATATATATATATATATATATATATATATAGTGACGATGTATAAACGATGTATAAATAATACAATGACGATATTAATAAATCAATATTGATAGAAATTATATTTTTAATATTTAAATTTATATTTATCTCTGTAATCAGTGATCGATTGAAGTCAATCCTAACATCTATTCACAGATGGAGCGGAGAGCAATGAGACTAATATTATTTTCTGCATGTATTCAGGTTCAAAGTAGATCGACATACAAATATAGCTTTTATTGTTACAAAATAAGATTATCATAAATAAATGTTGACTTTTATACATGAATAAAGAAATACAACAATTAGGTTTTAAATTCAGAAAATATTTATTAAAGTATAGAAATCTATATAAATACAGGTAACTATTCTACTAGAGAAGTTCTTTCATGAATTGTGTAAATATACTAAATCCATGTTTGTATCGATAGCTCATAAGAGGTTATGGTTATAAATATAATAATAAATCTAACATTTAACAACTTCAAATGGATAAACAATTACGGTAAGTTTATATTAGTATTTTAAATAATTATTCTAGTGATTTGAGCAGTATTTTAAATGATTTTCATATGTATATCTGAATCAATGCTTTAATTAATATATGACCTTTTATTATTTAAGATAGAACAAAAATAATGGGTAAATTACAAAAGATCTGTGGTTGTTGGTGTTTTCTAGTCGAGATGTGGTCTGTGACGGCCTCGGGAGTAGTATACAGCCAGGAAAGAACGGAATATAGGTTATTTTCCAACTTTGTTAAAAAAATAAGGAAATTCGGTGTTTCTAATGGTATTCTATATTTTTATCACTTTCGACGTGCTTTTACTGTTAAGTTTTCTATTTATTTCGTTATTACCTTTGAATATTCATGGAAGCGTCCTATTATGATCCTACATTCGTTAAAATGTAAAATCGAACTTCTGGATGGAGTTTTTGATATTCAATTTAATGAAATAATTATTAGGCACTATTATAATTAACAATCAGCAGAGATTAGAGAGAATTAGCACAAATTAGCAAGATTTAATTGTTTTTTACTTAATTTTACTGAATTTTTCGGAGCAAGATAAATTTTGGACGCGAACTATATCAAATTTCGGAAAAAGACACTATTTGTCCTTTGTTTTTTATCAAAGACTTGTTGTAATGTGCAAATTATCTAGAATTTTATCTTAAATTATATCATATTAAAGTAATACTTTGATCATAAAAATCATGTAAATAGATTCATAAAATTATTTTATAATTTTATAAATAGTAAAAGTAATATATTTTCAACAGGTGATTTTATTATTTACGCGTATCTCAAATTGTCCATTTCGCGCGCTAACACTATTTGAAATTAGGGGCGTGTCAAAACTAGTGTCTATACAGTTACTGAATATTAATAAATTAAATATCTTTTAATTCGCGTATTTAAATTGAATTAAAGATAAAGTGCTCAAAACCAAATTTTAATTAATATAATGACGTGCAAAGTATAAAGATTAACGGGATGTTCATTTATTTAATAATTTAGACCTTAATTTTACATGCATGCGTACATATATAGTCACGTTCTTTTTAACATTTCTCTTCTAGTTTAACAAATTCCTATTTTTCTCATTCTTAGGAACCTGCTGTACATGAATATATCTAGAACCATAACAAAATATATAAATATATATATATATATATATATATATATATATATATATATATACGCACTGATATACATACGCTGTTAAATATTTTTACATCACGATTTATGAATTCAAATATTTTCAGTAAATTTATGCAGATACTTTGGAATATTTATATTTATATATATATATATATATATATATATATATATATATATATATATATATATATATTATTTATATAGCAACGATATTTTGGTCAAGAAAGTTAGTTATGTATGATACGTAAAAATACTAGGAGAGATTTACTTAATATTTTAATAGTTTTCCATGTTTACAGACTGACCTGAAGAATGTATTTTTATATATACAAAAAGGTTTAGTATATCAATACGTTAAGCACGTATTACGCATTTGTTACAAATGAAACAGACATGCAATATACATATCTGTAACTATACACATGGACAATACACCTCGTATTTTCAGCATTTACTTCTGCTTAAGACACTTGCTTCTGCCATCTATAGGCGTCGTCAGTCAAGCTAGTGAAGCAATGTAATACAAATGATACAAATCTTTTTAAGAACAGATTTGTATCTGTATATACATTTACGCTGAAATCGCCTACAAGATATAGCAAATTTCGTCCTATAAGGTGGCACTATTTAATAAGTGACATCTGACGGACGAAAGAGACTATGCCGAAAAAGGCGACCTTTCGCTTGACCCGCTATGATGGTACATAAGCGAAAAAATACGTATAGGTGTAGTCCATTAACACGAGCCAGATGGCGGTAAATATACAAAAAGGTTTTGTATATCAATATGTTATGCACGTATTACGCATTTGTTACAAATGAAACAGACATGCAATATACATATCTGTAACTATACACATGGACAATACACCTCGTATTTTCAGCATTTACTTCTGCTTAAGACACTTGCTTCTGCCATCTATAGGCGTCGTCAGTCAAGCTAGTGAAGCAATGTAATACAAATGATACAAATCTTTTTAAGAACAGATTTGTATCTGTATATACATTTACGCTGAAATCGCCTACAAGATATAGCAAATTTCGTCCTATAAGGTGGCACTATTTAATAAGTGACATCTGACGGACGAAAGAGACTATGCCGAAAAAGGCGACCTTTCGCTTGACCCGCTATGATGGTACATAAGCGAAAAAATACGTATAGGTGTAGTCCATTAACACGAGCCAGATGGCGGTAAATATACAAAAAGGTTTTGTATATCAATATGTTATGCACGTATTACGCATTTGTTACAAATGAAACAGACATGCAATATACATATCTGTAACTGTACACATGGACAATACACCTAGTATTTTCAGCATTTACTTCTGCTTAAGACACTTGCTTCTGCCATCTATAGGCGTCGTCAGTCAAGCTAGTGAAGCAATGTAATACAAATGATACAAATCTTTTTAAGAACAGATTTGTATCTGTATATACATTTACGCTGAAATCGCCTACAAGATATAGTAAATTTCGTCCTATAAGGTGGCACTATTTAATAAGCGACATCTGACGGACGAAAGAGACTATGCCGAAAAAGGCGACCTTTCGCTTGACCCGCTATGCTGGTATATAAGCGAAAAAATACGTATAGGTGTAGTCCATTAACACGAGCCAGATGGCGGTAAATATACAAAAAGGTTTAGTATATCAATACGTTATGCACGTATTACGCATTTGTTACAAATGAAACAGACATACAATATACAATATACATTTTTCGGCATAGTCTCTTTCGTCCGTCAGATGTCACTTATTAAATAGTGCCACCTTATAGGACGAAATTTGCTATATCTTGTAGGCGATTTCAGCGTAAATGTGTATACAGATACAAATCTGTTCTTAAAAATATTTGTATCATTTGTTCATTGCTTCACTAGCTTGACTGACGACGCCTATAGATGGCAGAAACACGTGTCTTAAGCAGAAGTAAATGCTGAAAATACGAGGTGTATTGTCCATGTGTACAGTTACAGATATGTATATTACATGTCTGTTTCATTTGTATTTTTATATATTAACTCAAGCTGGAATGATGTGAAAATGTATATTTTTTTATTTATGATATGTTTACCAAAATTTTTGCAGATCTATACGGATCACTTAAAAAGGAAGCATTTGCGACTGCTTTTGTTTTGTATATCTTGCATATAAATACTGCTTTGAGCATATTTCGCATAAAATTGCATATATGTTCATATTTCATAATTTATTTCTAAAGTGTACCGTAAAAGATATATAAAACCATTTATTCATAATATATCAAAATTACGCTAACAGTCCGTATGAACATTTCCGTACAGCGAGAATTCCTAGATTTATGTTTATCAAGTCGGGGATCTTCCAGTGAATCTACGAACAATGAGATTGATTTATAGATCAGTCATACCGCCAGTCGTGTTTAGTTAGTTCTCTAAAGTATATGTACACGTAATTTTACCTTGTAATTTTTAATATGTCGAAATCATATTCACATGTATCGATCTAGAAAAAAATTATCCTGAATTTTGTGTAGATAATGGCAGAGTGTTTTGTAAGTATTGCAGCAAAATTGCAAGTTTATATTTATTTAAGTTTAATTTCATATTCTAATATCTGCAATTAATTATTGTAGATTCAATGGGACAAAAAATATCAATTAACGCAGCATGTAGGAATTCATTTGCATAAAATAACTATCACACGATTTAAATATGTACCACAAGCTACTCTGCATCTGAATGAAAAGTATAGAGCAGAATAGTTTACATTATGACTTCTGTAATGCCTTCTTAAATGCGCAAAATTCCACTTTCAAAGTTGGATAATTCGACGTTTAAAATTTTTCTAGAGAAGTATACGAAACTGTGAGTTCCTAGTAGCTCAACTACAACAAACAAGTATATTAATCTATTGTTTGAGGAAACTATGATGAAAATTAAGGAAGCAATAGGTGAAATTTATATTTATTTCGTAGTCGATGAGACAACAGACAGTTGTCGATGATATATTGCCAACTTATTAATTGGCATTTTAAATGAAAATTGCGCTAGCCAATATTTTTTAATTGGCACTGAACAATTGAAGAAAACAAGTAACTTAACTATAATAAGATTTATAGACGATAGTTTAACGAGGTTTTATTTGCCGAATGCCGTTCCAAGTGACAATGTATTACTGATGTTATCGGTCAGCAGAGAATTTGAAGATTTTTTACACATTTCCAGATATTAATTCATTGATTAATTTGACAAAAAAAAGTATTTATTAAAGCACCGCTGGAGGATTCAAACATACAAAGATAAGTTACCTAGTCTGGCACTGCCACCACAACTCATAATTACAAGATGGGGCACTTGGCTTGATGGTGCTGTATTCTATGCAGGTACCTTTGAACAGATAATGGAATTCATTCTCTTTTTTTCAAACGACTCGATAGCAATTGAGGATTGCAAAGATGCTGAATGGCGGTTATATGGAAAAATAATTATGTACATTGGTAATTCGACAAATTTACTTCATCTTGCGACGATTTCATTATTATTATTTTATAGAGTTGAAGATCTTATAAACTGATACACCCTTGTAGTAATGAAGTACGCAGAAGTATCAGAAAAGAGCGTGTAATTAATTTCTCAATTTTGAATAATATTTCTCTAAAGCTTTTTTATTGAAATCTCTATTCTTATTGTGCCTTTTATTAAGTCCTAACAATGAATAAATTAAATTCCTCTTATATTCACTTAAATAACATTTTTAATCTCGATTAATTCCGTCCTGCCAAATGAAACATTTTTATTCGCTTTTGCGCCACGAATCGTATTAAGATCGTATTAAGGTAATATTAAATTTAGATGTAAAAATATAAATATTTATCATGCCGAATGGCACGAATGAAATTCTTTCTCGAAAAGCGATTTCGCATTAATGTAATATACCAGTTTTCGTTTCATTTGGATAATATAAATTGGAAAACCTCAATGTCAGATTTATATATCCATTGCCTTTTCACTGCTTGTGCACTCGCTTCCGCTAACATACCAACTCCACATCATATATCACAGAAACATACAGGAAAGAAATATGTTCTTATTTTGCCGTAACAATGATCCCCGAAATTTATTCGATAACGTTTAGAAAATCTTCGGATTTTTTCTCATTCGTTCCGTTAGATGGCTCGCATAGTACCGAAGCTGTTTTCTTTCGTTCTTTTGTGCGTGAGTTCAGATTAGTAATGAGCAGTTTAATGGAGTGTATTAGATGTGGGAGCTAAGAGCGTCCGTGCATAAATGGAAACAACCAAGTTTTTGTCGTTGTTTCTTTTTTAGCGTTGTGAAGTATAAAATACTATTTGAAACGTTACTAATGGATAGATGAAATGCTCAAGAATATGTGATAATTTTTGAGAAAGGCACGTTTAGTGTTGTTACACTTCGTATTGTTACGCTTAGCATGTGAAATATTTTTATGTAATTTGAAATAATATTTCTTCTTTGAATATCTCTATATTAGCTATAGACATTTCTTCTGTATATTCGTTTCCAAAGAGAAAGTTTTTCTTTTGTCATATATCTGACCGACGACCCTTCCTTCTACCTGGACCGTCAACCGATAACAGTAATGTAGAATTTCTTCTAGAACATTCTATTTTTTTAAATTGTTTTAATATAATAGTATTTACATCTTCTTTTATATGTCTTGTTTGATATCGTTAGGAAGCTTATGTCACAAGGGTTATTTTAAGAATAATTATGACATCGACAGACCAAGTCTTCAGGTCGCGCTTTTAATTAACCATAATTCAAGATATCGACCCCCTCTTCGATAGGTCATAAACAGTTTCAAAACTTTACTTTTCTTTATCGATACAAAACGATCAGTGCTTCTTCTCGTTCGAACGTTCGAAAGTGCAACACCACCGCCGTACTGCTCAAGTACCGGTGGCATGGCCACGTGCCCCTGCATCTCTTCCGCTTCTAAGGTAATTCTGTATTGTTCTATATATATTATTCTTTTAAGCGAATTCATATTAATTTAAACTAATTAATTTCTTATCCCACCGGCCAACACCGCTCTACATATACTTGTCTGAGTATATCTTCAGACCACGTGGCCGCCAACTCAAGGTATTGTTCTATACAGAGATTCTTTTATATTCATCGTAATCAATTAACCCTTAATTTACTACTCCATTTAACGTTCGTTTCAGAGTATTTTTTATGTGTTAATTTTAGTTACTTAATTGCCGCTCCTCGTGTACATATTACTTTGTTTTAATTGCTTTTAAATATACGAGTTTCAATTTCTTATTATGTAAATATAAATATAAACATTAAGGACGCCGCTGTGTTTTATTTTATTTATTAAGTTTTGTGTATTTATTTGAATTTTTAATTAACCAATACCACGCACATCCTGGACCTTTGAAGGAACTCCACCAACACCACCAATTATTGTATTACAAAATAACTAAAATATTATTTTATTATTTATTTTAGAATAATTTCATTATTATACCTAGCCAACCCCTTATTTGTAATAGTATATATAAGAACGTTTTAATTTAATTTTAAATTATACGAGGAACACCTTTTATATTTTTACAATCGACCACTAGATGGTGCTTTTGACATACGTAATCACCATATTCTTAAAGTTTGACATTTTTCAATGAGAAATTCGCGATGGCTTAAAAATTGAGTCAGTAGTTTGTTGACAGGACAGTGAGTTTGTAAAATAACGGAAATTACTCGTGAAGGTTTTCGTTGGATGATTTTTTACGATTATAAAAAAGGCCTAACTCCACAAGAATGTATTATTTCGCTTCTGTCAACTTCTGGTAATGAAGCACCATCAGAGAAGACAGTTTACAATTAGTTTGCAGAATTTCGTCATGGTCGTGCCTCAGTGAGTGATGAATCACGTAAAGGTCGACTAAAAGCTGTTGTGATTCCAAAAGACATCGATGCGGTAAATGAAAGAACACGATCGACATGCGACTTACAGTGAGGTAGAGGCATCTCTTGGCATATCGCAGACTGCAGTTCATTCGATTTTACATGAACATTTATTTAAAAAAAAAATGTGTTCTAGATGGATTCCACATAACTTGACCGAAGCACAGAAAGCAGCTCGTGTCAATTGGTGTAAATAGATGCGCAAAAAATTCGACGTACGAACCGCAAAATCGGTATACAAATCGTCACAAGTGACTAAACATGGATATATGCGTATGAGCAAGAAAGCAAGCAACAATCTACTGTATGCGTGTTCCAAGACTAACTGAACCCCACAAAAGTTGTTCGTGCAAGGAGCACTTCCAAGAAAATGATCGTTTGTTTCTTCGGCTGTACAGGACACATCGCAACAATTCCTTTGAGAATCGAAAAACTGTTAACGCTGAACGGTATGCAGTAATTTTTTTGCTAAGTGTTATAGACGAGACAGTCTAACAGTTGACTATTTGAAGAATAAAAGTGTTGAAATAATATCTTATTGTCCATATTCACCGAATGATTTCTTTTTGTTCCCAACTGTGAAACAAAGAATGTGTGATCAGCAATTTTCAACACCTCAAGAAGCAGTCGAAGCCTTTGAAAACCATGTTTCTGAGATACAACCTTCAGAGTGGAAAAAATGTTTTGAGAACTGGTTCGTACGCATGCAAAATATATAGACCATAAAGGCGAATATTTTAAAAAACAATAATAGTTTGTTCCCAAAAATTTTGTTTTCTTCCCAGATTTTGTAAAAATATAAAATGTGACTCTCGTATTTCTTCGCAAATATATCTTGATTTAAAATATGACTTCAAACTTAGACATTTTCTATATATTTCGTATTTGCAAATAGAAATTATTTCTTTTGTTATCGTACTACAAACCCTTCGAAATCTACCTAACTGAGAACGTTCACCAAGTACCTATCGTCCGATCACAATTCTCACATATACATTTCATTTTAAATTAAGTTGTTTAATATATTACGTAGTTTTCTTTATAATTATAACATGTCCCATATCATTTTAAAGCTTGTCTCACAAAGTATATTATAATGATATTTGTTTCATCGATATCACAACTTTTAGCTCGCGCTTTTATTTATTTCTTAATTCAAAACATCGTCAGCTTCATCCCGCTCTCCAGAACTGAGCCATAAAAACTTTTTTCAACAACTAGTGTTCTCTTCTACACCAATTTCTTCATCTATTTCCAACTATTGTTACACATCGCTCAAACTCGACACGTGCTGTTCCAGCACCCAAGCGCCGTTCAGCCTTGCTTTCCTCATGTCTGATCGACACATGCTCACAACACAAAGGTAATCTGTATTGTTCAAATATATATTATTCCTTTATTTAATTTACCGCATAATTTGATTAATTAATTTTCGTTCCAATCCATATTTATTTATTATTTTAATTAATTTTTAATTACTTATTTTCCGCTTCTTGTAATATATATTGCAACTTTTCTTTAATTACTTTAAAATATATCAACGGTCAATTTCTTTTTTGTAGATATTAAATAAAGTTCTTAAGGACAGCATTGTTGTGTTTTAGTTAGTTAATAAGTTGTAATATATTAATTTCTGCATTATTACACAGGTCCTGGACCTTTGATGCTCATCATCACCACCATTTATTATTTAAACATTTGCACCATTGTTAGGACACTTCATCTAGCCCGGAAAGAATCAACACGAGTCACAAGCGTCCATCTTGTATCAACGTGGTGCTCCCACGTCCTCAAATACAATACACCTTTTTTACACACAATATTTTTATATAATTTTCGACAATTATCACAGCAAGAATGGCTCGCTATGGTGGTTTCTGTTTTCGGTAATGAAGTACAACATCAGTCAACAATTTCTCGTTGGTATGGAGAATTCAAACGTGGACGGATTAGTCTTAGCGACGATCCAAATGCAGGCGCACCAGAAACGGAAATTACTCAGAAAAACTTCGATGCTGTGCGCAAGCTCATCAACGTAGATCAACATGTGATATATCGCGAAATTGAGGCATCATTGGGGATTTCAAAGACATCCATTGAAAAAATATTGCATGAGGAATTGTATGTAAAGAAAATAGCTTCCCGTTGCATACCGCATCTGTTGATCGAAGAACAGAAGACAACTAGGGTGAATTGGTGTCAAAAAACTCTATACCGCTTCACCGCAGGAAACTCTAAAAACGTGTACAACATCGTGAGTGGTGATGACTCTTGGATTTACTCATACGAGCCAGAAAATAAACATAAGTCGTATGTTTGGCTGTTCCAAGTTGAAGAAAACGCGACAAAAGTCATTCATTCTCAAAGTGTCTCCAAAAAGATGGTCGCGACATTTGTCTCGAAATCAGGTCATGTAGCAACAATTTTCTACAAGATGAAAGACCTGTTACTGTTAATTAGTATAGAACCATTTATTTGCCGGAAATCATCACTAAACTCCGACAAATCAACCCACAATGACGAATCAACCTCCACCAAGATAATGTAAGTTCGCACACAGCTCGCCAGGCAATTGAATTTTTAACGCAACAAAACGGCGAATTGATTGACCATCCTCTGTACAGTCCCGACCCAAGTCTCAACGATTTCTTTAGCTTTCCGAAAATCATGGACTGACTGCGAGGCCAAAGGTTCCAATCGTTAGATGGAGCAGCAATTTTGACTGTACCAACAAACGAGTGGAATAACTGCCTCCAGAGTGGGTTCGAACGCATGAAAAAATGCATAAATCTCCGGGGAAAATACTTCGAAAAACAATAAACTTTTTAAAAGCTAATCTACTGTTTCATTTCAGCTATATATCCAAAATATAAAAGACAACACTACGCGATATATATAAAACAGACTCAAAGAAAGTTAGTTGGACATCATTTTCTGCGAATATCTTTTAACAGCTAAAACAGTAAATTTATAAATTTCAATTTATTACTCTATTTACATTGCTATATGCCCCACGAGCACTAGACTTGCGCCGACGAATACTATCCTAAATCTACCCAACTTACCTTCAACTTTATGGTTGCCCCGGAGATCTTATGGCTAAAGGGCTAACTCAGTTATAGAGGCGAGTTGAGGGGAGGTTCTTACATAAAAAGGAAGCCACCATGTTTTTCCTTAAGCCAACATCTGCCGTAGTAAGTGGATAAATTAGTATTACTCAATAAGTTGACAATAAAATTTAAAAAACCCAGAGTTCATAACAATAACAACTATATTTACTAATTAGGAAACCTCATTAACAGCTCAGAATAACGAATAAAACAATGTAAATATGCTATACCAGAGGGGTATATATATATGGAACAGAACAAAAAAAAAACACTATTCCACAGTTGGAATACTACTGATCAAAATTAATTATCGTACCTAAAACTATATGGTATTGCATCGGTAATTCATTAAAGCTTTAATAAACCTTACACAGGTTCGATACACACAGTATATGCAATACGTACCTAGGTGGTACACACAAATAGAAATTAATAGTTCAATGTCAATGTATTCATATAATTGGATACTCCAATCAGATAGTAATCAAAACAGGTTCAGCCTGTATATGCAAAAATGTGTTTAAGATATATATAAAAAAATAGCTAGAATGTTATTCTATAATTGTGAATGATTACATTGATTACCAATAAATGGAAAAAATATTTATTTAAACAAAATTTAGTTAGATATTAAAATTACATCGGAATCCGTTACTGATTCAAAAAAAAATACTAATTTAATTTACTCAATTTTCTTTACTTTAAACAATCTGATATGGGAGATTGATACTATTAAAAAAGATACTACTAAAATTTGAACTAGAAAACTGATTACGCGATTAATATTTGAAAATGGACTTAGTTAAATTTTACAATGAGGCAAGAAAATAAAAATAAAAGGTGAGTAGAACACCATGTTTTAGAACGCCATGCGTTCCTTCAAAATCACTATTAATATTGTTTTCCGGGACTCTGTCACAAAAATGTTACTCTCTACACACTACCTGGAGTGAAACATGATCTTTAGATCCAATTACGCTGATTTCCTGTGTCCGGGTGATTAGATGACTGCGGATGAATCAACCTCTCGTCTAATTGGTAGATTTCACACGGAATTCACAGCATAACCAGTCTAACGCAATTCCGCCTGTATTGCCGTTATTAGCAGATACTAACAGCCCTAAATAAATGAGAAAAAAAAAGAATAAGTGAAAGATTCCAGAGTAATATAACAAAATGGAGAACAATGCCGTGATATAATTACAGCCGTCCCCTTATCTCAGAACTCACCTAAAGCAAACACGTGGGCGTAAAACTTTTCCAATCCGGGGGAACAATACCCTCGACTAAAATATCTCTACACTAGTGAATTTATATGAAACAAGCCAATTTGTCAAAGCCTGCTTTCAGCAGAACAGATTACACTGTATCAATCCAAATTGACTTCCCAGTTTTACACTCATCGACTTACTTCAAAGCGGGACTAATAAGAAGAGAACGCCAAGAATGATTGTCGTTTAATTTAAGCAGAATAAACTGATACGTCATTGTTAACAAAAAAGGTACTCCCACCATACGGGATATTGAAATAACAGATTGATAATTACTCGGATATCATGACATGATTAAAAAGGAAATGTGGAAGCCACAACCCAAAAATTCATTAATTTATTCGGATTAATTAAGCGATTAAAATTATACCAATCTATAACAAATAGTTTAAGAGAGTCTTGCCTAGATGGCTCGCCAAATAAACCCAAAATGTAAAGACTAAAATTAATTGAAAAATGGTTATACGACTAGTTAAACGATCCTAATAAAGGAACGATAGTGAAATATAAAATGCGCATGAGTAGATCCAATGCTCTGGATTAAAAATAAACGTATTAAATAAACGACTCCGGGGAAACGGTTATAATGACATCCAAGATATTTTAACATACAAACGTTACATGAAGATATTAGAGTTTTAAATAGCCTATGATGACTTAGAATTAGCAATTAATTTGAATAAATTATTAAAAATGCCCAAACGGTGTAAGGATCATTTTTAAAGTATAACAACATGAACAACATGAAAATATTTACAGAAGCAAATTAATATTAATAAATGTATTTTCATTCCCCAACATCAACTTTTACTATTTCAATTAACTCTAAACTGCAATTATAAAATACAATTTACGAATTTAATCATAAACGTCAATAACTCGTTAATATGTTAGTTTTATATACGGAATTAATGTGCGCAATAAGCATTGACTTGTCTGGATTCTCATCGATTTTACAATTAAGGACTGCAAGTTAGATAGAGTTTTACAGGAAATTCAATAACAGTAATAAATGAACTGAGTTCGAAGTTATCGCTCGCGAACCATCATACATTTTTATAGAGTATAACAATCGGCCGCTGTGCACTGAACGTTTCAAACGAATCGGTCATGTTTAATGGAAATTATTGAACTTTATTTTGAGTTAAGTTCAAATTAAATTCATTGTATCGAATCGTTCAGTTTTTTTATGGCATAAACTCATCATTTATACTAAACTTAATTTTTATCTTACTGCTTAAACGTTAAAATAATTGATTGTTAAAGAAATTTTATGCAATAAACAATCGCAATTTATTGCTAACTTCATTCTAAAATGTTAGGTAATTCAAAGTATTATATTATTCTGCTTGACTCTAAACTAACTATGAAAATAAACTACTAGTGTATAGAGCCATTCTGAAACTAATCTGGATGTAGGTGTCAAATTTTGGGGTACAACGAAATATTCCAGAGATTTCAGAGTAAGGTCTCTTTCTTCTTCTGGTTCTGTGGGTTGGCGTCAGTAAGTCCAAACACTTAAGCACAAGTTTCGTGCAAGTTCTGTGAATGTACTTTTTTATAATTTAAATGTTACTTCCTCATGTTAGGGCGTATGTAGTTGAATTTAACACTTCTTCGAATCACGGATCGTAAATCCACGATAACTAGTTTTTGTTGAATCCTCGTTCATTCAAGTTATGAATAAGAAGGTCTCCTTTCGCTCAGTGGTTTGCAATAATAACAACACTCGTTGAAGGCACAACACTCTTTAATTATTAAATACAAGAAAACTATGTTACATAAGCCGCAAGCAGTACATATTATTTTAAAACTTGGTTACATTTCCTAATCCAGTAACTCTTGAAGTTGCTCAAAATGGCACGTGTGACGTCGTTGATAGATCTTAACAAACTTAAATTTTTATTTATAAAATATTAGCCAGGTGAAGAAATTGCAGTCATAACACTCCGCCCTATTTCTTATGATTGGTCGAATCAGAATAGCTACATAATTCTACATAAACTTGACACCGCTACATTGTACGGAATAGATTAATAGATGGGTCAGGTACATACGGTTCTACCCAGACTCGACCTTGGCCAAATTTTGTGTCCAAAATACTATTATACAAGAAACTTTCGAAAATGTGTTACAATGCTTAACTGATGTGCCTGAACATTTGGTGACCAAACAATACAAGTAGAAGAAGGCCTGAATAAATAACTGTAAACAAAATGATAAATACCTATTTCAAAGTACATTTTCTAATAACGATGAACCAAAACATAATTGTGAGATAAAGGGTTACTGCAGGCCGTGCTTTGAACAATACTTCTTGGGTAATGTAAGGAAAGGCACTCCATAAAATTATGTTTGACGCTGACATAAACGTTAATAACGGGAAATGTCGCGATCCCTCTGAATAATGTGTATAAACTTCAAATTATAAAGAAATCTTGCCTGAATAAAATTCAATATTTTAATCGGAAAAAATTAATTAACAACGCTGTTCAGATTTCTGGACACCCCATATACAACACAAAAACTGTTGACATTATTTACATACTGCTTAAGCATTGTACTTACTTGTTGCAGTCAATCAGTAATAAATATAAATCAAGTATTTAGAACACAAACACGTTAGTAACGCCGTTTCGCGGAACGACATAAGAAATGCAGTAACTCATGAGCGCTTCTTTTTGACGTACGATGTAAGCTGCTGCACGGATTAGACAGCTTCGCTGAAGCTTTCATATACAGTAGTCGACAAATTTTATTTTTCAGTTTGCTTATATAGCGTATGCAAAAGATGACCTTGTTATATCCAACGATTCCGGTTTTCAAACAGTGGAGGGAGAAGCAGAGTGGTGGGACACACATACACATTTAACATGCCCTATTCCTTAGGGTACACTTGTAGGGTGTACAACACTTATTTCTCTACGTGCTTATATTAATAGTCGATTTCAACATGCATGTTTTTACAACTCAAGAAAAGACACAAATCATAAAATATTATGCCGGTAGACAACTCAATGTACTTGTACATAACCAATATCCACAAAATTAAATGTATTCGCTGTTATTTTAAATAATTTAAATGTCAGTCCTCTTTTGTCAATGGCACACTTAATGCCGATAAATATTTATACTTGTTAAATAACAGCATTATTCCCAATGTTCGCTCGTCTGACGTCAATTTGGAGGAACTCTGGTTTTAGCAAGATGGTTGCCCTGCTCATAATGCGAGAAATGTGAAGAAGTTTTTGAGAAACACCTTCAATGGTTGTATTATAAACAAGAATTGCACAATCGGTTGGCCGCCAAGATCGCCAGATTTACCAAGACTTACCACCATCCGACTTTCATCTATTCCCTAAATTAAAAGATTTTCTCGAAGGCAAAAAATTCTGCTCAAATGAAGAGCTAACTTCGACAGTGGACGATTGTCTTGCAGGGTTAGACGGAAGCAAGAAGCTTTAACTCAAATGGATCAAATATATCGAACTAAGAATATATAGAAAAATGAAGTTTATTTATTTAAATTACTTCTTTGTTTCCGTACAATCGCGCAAATTAATCAACCCACCCTCGTACATTATTTATCCACATACACTCTACGCAATATATTTACACACAAATACATCAGTCACAATTTTCTTCTTTTAAGCGGTGATTTGATTTCGCTATATTTTCAATTCAAGCATGTTTCAAACTAGCGTTATTATATGCCATTGTCATTTTCATTAGACTACAACAGCTCGCATGATCCCATCAATTTCAATCAGTAAAATACTCACATCATTTCAAAAATAAAATTATCAGCATTGGTTATATACATATATCGCATTATAAAATATTTTATGCTAGATATACACATCGTTTCGAACAGAGTCACGCTATATCGAGAGCACTTTGAAACGTCAAAAGCAGATAAACAGAATGTAGGGGCTTTGGGAAACCAACACGCGTCGAATCTTTGCTATCTAATTCGATTCAGAATCACAGTTGGGAACGGGGCACTGCGGGAATTTGTTACGCCCTGATCGTTAGTAACAATGTAGGTGAGGGGGCACAGGGCTCAGTTAAATTCCCTCAATAATTAATACTTTAATTAACTCGTCCAGTTTGAGTGTGCGTATGTATAGCCGAGGAGATAAAGGTGAAATGCTTTTCAAATAAAATAGCCTTGAATCTTTTGATATGATACGCGGAAAATTAATATTACCTGATTCTTATTCAACATCGATTTGTGTTAGTCGCGTGTGTATGGATATACAAGAAACTTTGTTTCGTTACAAGAATTTTAACGGGAAATTCCTTACATTTGCTTCACAGATAGTAAAACTTGCAAACTTGCTTTAACTTCGAACTTACTTATTTACAAGCAAATTAGTTTTGTTTAATACGAAGACTGCTGGGAATATTTCTAAAAGTGATGTAAAAGCACATAAAATTTAGTAAACGACTTGAAAATATTATTTTACTTGTGTCTACCAATTTTTATGTGTTAAAACTTTTTAATATTTAAGAGAATTTGTTCCATATTTCTTAAGAATTTTGCATGTATTTGAATTTTGTCCGGCTCGAAGGACCACGCTGTAGTTTGGCACTTATTTTTTTAACCACAGGTTGTAAGTCTATGGGGAGACTTCTACTAATAAAACACACTTTCACTATATACTAAGCTTAATTTTATTATAATAACTGTGCTGGCGATTGAACGCTTGTTTATTATTTAGTATACAGGATGTGCTGTAGCTTGTTTCAGATGTCAGGAAGAACTCATCCTTCTTCTTCTTCTCTGTTTTGGGTTGGACACCACCACGTCCAGGCACTTGCGCACACTGCTCTTTGTACTATCCCCAATAGATCTCTCACTTCCACTCTGCTAGTCTTGTGTCCTCGATAAACGCCACTATCCTCCTCAGGAGAAGTTTGAGTACACTCGAAGGATCCAATAGATCCCTCCCGAAATATTTCTGTCTGAGTTCCTTCAGTTCCTCACACGTACATATTACATGAAGGCTAGTTTCCTCCTGTTTTTCACATTTCCTACACCAAGGCTCGCTAACCAAGCCCATGCTGTACAAATGCTTCCTTAAAGGACAATGTCCGGTTATTGACCCGGTAATTATTTTAATTTCTTTTTTGCTACTACGAATTAGGTTGACTGAAATCTTTCCGTCCAGCTCCCTTAGTAGTGTTTTGGTATGGAGTTGACCTTCCGTTAACCTCCATTTATTTTGATGTTCTTTTTCTAGCCATAACCAGCGGAATCCTTAGTGATTCCACATACAGGTTCTGGTCCTATGAAGTTCCTATTAGTACCTTCTTTGGCCAGTTTGTCGGCTATCTCATTGCCTTTAATTCCGCCATGTCCTGGCACCCATATCAGCGACACTGTATTGTCTTGTGCCAGGTTATTGAGGACCTGTTTACAATATTTCACCAGCTTAGACCTGGTAGATGGGTTCATAATGGCTTTAATAGCCGCCTGAGTATCAGTCATTATGTTAATTTTTTGCTTGCGCAGCCGGCTTCCCGAATTTCATCGGCGCAGGCTGCGACTGCTAACAATTCGGCCTGGAAAACCGTAGTATGTTTCCCCAGACATATCGATATCATCCTTCTAGGGCACATTCCGCATATGCCTGCACCTGCCCCCTGACTGATTGTGATCCATCAGTGTACCAGGTGCCGGCACCACAATCGATCGTGCGACTTTTTGCCTGTTCCCTGGTCGGTATAAGTATGTTCAGCTTAGCTGTAAACATAGTTTCAGGTGCCATACTGTCCACCGGCATTTGAAATATCTGGTCTTCCAGTATAGTTCCTGTGATATCTGTATGGCTCCCTACAACCTTATTAGGACACCATACGTCATTGGCCTTCAGCCTCAGTATCGCAGCCATTGCCTCCGCCCTTATAAATAGTTCCAGCGTAGGGAGACCCACGATGGCCTCGAACTCATCCTTTTTCTAGTAACTTCCTCACAAGTAAAATCGGTCGTTCACTTGTTGCGCTGTAGTTTGGCACTTATTATTTTAACCACAGGTTGTAAGTCTATGGGGAGACTTGTACAAATAAAACACTCTTTCATTATATACAAAGCTTAATTTTATTATAATAACTCTGCTGGCGATTGAACGCTTGTTTATTATTTAGTATACAGTATGCGCTGTTGCTTGTTTCAGATTTCAGGAAGAACTCATCCTTTTTCTAGTAACTTCCTAACACATAAAATCGATCATTCACTTGTTAGGAATGTGCACTTTCTCTAAGAATTAGCAAAAAGTGCTGTACTAACGTATTTCTAGACAAAGGAGATTCTCCGAACAAATAAAAATATAAAATTTAGAGACCCACATCCAAAAAATGTATTTATTTGTACCGTCGATGGTTAAATATATTGACAAGAGCCAAGTTATATGAATCTTGGGGTTAGAAAGTCCACTAACAGTAACTACAGAACGGCAAAATTCCTAGTGAATATGAAACAAACGCCCTCAAATATTAAAAAGTTTTAAGACATTAAAATTGATACACACAAGTAAAATAATATTTTACATCACCTTTGACACTGTTATACTTAGCATATATCAAGTATATGTTTAATTCCGTTTTAAATTGTATTATTTAGAAGAAATTACAAGTTCAAAAATTATAAAAATTCGTAAGACACTATGGAATTTTATTCATATTTTCATGCTTTTTTTGATATCATCGAACTGGTCATAAACGACATCCCTTCCCAGAATCTATCTACCGAACAGTCAGCGCAGGCATTTAATAATTTTAATTTAGTTATTAATTAATTACGTACATTTTCATTTATATCTTAATTAGTTATTTTACTTATTATTAAATTAGATTTTCTAAATGTCAAAATTATACCGACGGCGTATTAATATTGACTTAATTTAATAGCTGTGTTATTGCAAATGCTATAAAAAATCATATCGTATGACATATCATTTTAAAATATTTTTTATCAGGAATATTTCAATGGTGTTAATTTCATTGACATCACCACTCTTTAGATCGCATCACTGTTTATTTAATAATAAATTAACTGTTTAATTTAAAATTTTAATTAACGTATCGAATTTAAATATTCAATTTTATTTGGAGGAATTATGTAACATAGTTTGCAAGATATTTGAAATCTAATTACGATTTGGAATTTCGATTTATATTTGAGTTTTGGTGGTTAATAATTTTAAAATAATATATATATCCTTTTTCTTCTGTATTGGAATTTATTTTAAATTTCTATTCATATTGGTACATACATGTATTTTTAAGTAAAACTTCTTGTCATATTAAAAATTTAACTTTTCATTTTTCCACACCAGCTGCGTATAAACACTTTGCGAGACTTGCAAAAAAAAAAAGTTGTACGTCTTTCGTGCAGATGCACTTACGTTATAGTTGTTAAATTTCAGAAAAATATATTTTATTTAAAATTTTGAATTACGCGTATGAAAATTATTGTGTTTAACTGATTGTATTACTGTGTACAGTTTTTTCTAAAGATCCATAGAAAAGGCTTAATTAATAAAATTTTGTAGTCTATACTAATTTCGTAATTTTGTTTTTTCTTCATAATAATTTAATATATATATTAAAATATTTATTTTTTTCATATGCTCTCATAGCATGTATGTTTAACTTCTTTATAAAATCACCCATTTTTTAAATTTTTTGATAATGTTCAAATTTCGTATTTTAATATACAGGGTAACATTCTATATAATTGAACATATTTTATTTGAACAAGTTATAACTGAATACCACTTTTCATTTACGTTGTTTTTATTAATATACTGATTTCTAGCCTTTTCTTTACCTTTTTCTTTCTCTCTTTACCAAGTTGGCTGCTTTGAACTTTTCTTTTCAGCTCGCAAGTATCCTGTGTACCATTTCACCGTTTTGGATAACGTTTTTGTATTTAGTAATCTGTATGCGCATGCGCCTACGATCGCGCAATCCCTTTTCTCAGTTTTCAGATCTGAGCAGCTTCCATAAGTAAAATTGAGTGGCGCTACCTATCATCCTCTATTTTAGTCACCCACGCCGTCTCCACTGACTAAGGACATATACAATAAATAGAAGCTCCCATAAAATTTGTGCGATACGACTACCGGTTTCGATCTTTTTTCGATCATCTTCAGTAAAATTGAGTGGCAGTACCTATCATCCTCCATTTTAGTCACCCACGCCGTCTCCACTGACTAAGGACATATACAATAAATAAAAGCTCCCATATAATTTGTGCGATACGACTACCGGTTTCGATATTTTTTCGATCATCTTCAGGACGCCATCGCTGCGCCTGCGCGCTGTAGGTAGCAATTCGTTTGCAAAAAGAAAGCATTTTTTTTTGTTATCATACTGATCAGTTGACCCTTCAAAGAAATCTACCTGATTGAACGTTCAACTCAAGTATCTAACGTTCGTTTCGACTTTCTATATTTTACATTTCATCTTTAACTTAGTTATTTAATTCATTAAGTACGTCTTCTCTTCCAAGTCATGTCAAGTTTAATATCGTTTTTAAGGTTTTTTCTCTAACGAATGTTTTAATGATATTTATTTTATCGATATCACAACTTTTTAGCTCGCGTCTTTAATTAGTTCTTAATTCTAGGCATCACCTGCTTCGATATGACTCCTCTCCACAACAACGAAATTTTTCCAACCGCCAATCTTCTCTTACACCAAACTCATTCTCTTCTATTCCAAATTTTCGTTTGAAAAACATCATACTCCAGGTGCTGTTCAGCATACAAACCGCCGTCCGGCACTCTTTGTTTCCACGGCATGTCCGATTGCAACATGTTTTCAAGGTAACTTTATACTGTTCGGTACAGAGATTATTTTGTTTACTTGTGTTCACATTAATTTAATTAATTAAGCTTCTTTTCAGCGCGTAATTTTTGTATGATATTTTTTGTATACTTATTCGACGTTCTTTTTTATATTGCTACTTTTATTTAATCCCTTTAATGTATTCTAAATCTCTCAATTTCTTACGTAAATATTAAATAAAAACTTGAATGACAACATTGTAGTCTTTTATTTTATTTGATAAGCTGTAATATTTCTATTTCAATATTTTATACAAGTCATATTTGATGCATCATCACCACCATTTATTATTTAAACATTTTCGCTATTGTTAGGACACTCCAACTAGCTCGGAAAGAATCAACACCAGTCACTGTAACAATTTGGCGCTCCCACGTGGTCAAATACAGATACAACCTAATCCCAAATAGCGTTCTCATAACAAAGATAGTTAGTGATTTTTAAAAAGCGAGGAACCCAGGTTGCCTTTGGTGAAACAGTATTTGCCTTCTTGACAAATAAAATTTCTGTTTTACCAAATACTGTAAGCAAATATATTTTTGTGATTCAATTTTCTTAATTAATTAATTCTTTTCTAATAAGATATCGGTTTCAAGAATGTTATATCTTGAATGTTCCGATTTGTGAAGTATTACTTTATAGTAAGAATTTTGTAATTTTGATATGGGTTCATAATTGATTTTGAAATCATGATACCATATAATATTGTATGTTATATTTAATTTATGGTTTTGTTTTGCTTATCAGTAAATTTACTTCGACTTATTTGCGCGAGGATTTTGGATTTTTAAAACCAACTATGTTCTATCTTTCTTTTGAGCAAATATCTGTAAATTTTATTATTTGTTTGACTTATGTGAACTTCATTTACAAGATTTGTAATTGAGATTACGTGGGTGGGTTTTCTTTTAATATTATCTTTTATATTATTTTAAAAACCTTTGTATAAATTTCTTAGAATATCTGATTTATACTTTTACAAAATTTCTGATGGGAGTCTTGACGACGAAAAACATTATTATTGATATTATTTTTCTGACGGATATTAAAAGATTTTTATCTGCATTTTATAAATTTAGTTTTATCATTATTCCGATTATATACCGTATATAATATGTTTATGGACATTTATTGTACATAAAGAAGTGATATAATAAGTACTCTGGAAGCATTATCCATATAAGGAAAACATAGATATGCATGTGATTACTGAAGAATAGGTTTATATGAAAGGAACGCTCTTAAAGAAGAAATCATATTTCCTTTGAATTATTTTGGTATAAGAACATCTCTTCAGGAACTTAGACTGAACATAACCTGGTGGGAGATTCTGCAAAATTGTATCATAAGCATCGCAACGACTAGGATAGTATCCAGTAGTTTGAATTAAGCAATTGACAGCCAATCTTGATGTTATAATTGGAAACTTTCCTGAGAACTTCATCCAAAGAATATAATGAAATTGTGAATTACAAAATTTAACGTATTTATCAGGTATTTAAGTGAAATTGTAATATATAAATTTGTTAAAGATATATGATGAACCAGTATTAAGAAATTCATCAATTTTTTTATTATAATCTACTTTAGGGATCGCAATCACTGTGTTTCCTTTGTCCGCTTTTGTAAATACTATATCATCCCTAAAGTAGATTATAATAAAAAAGTTGATGAATTTCTTAATACTGGTTCATTTACAAAAATTAAAACTAACCCCACATCTAAGTTTCAAAAACAATTAAAAACTACGTTAAACATGTCCAATACTATATTTACCCCGTCACAAAAACGCAAAATTGTTATAATAGTCCACAACCCCCTAAAATGTATGGTTTGATCAAACTACATAAAAATGATTTACCTATCCGACCTGTAGTTTCGTATGTCAAAGCCCCGTGTAGAAATTTATGCAAACAGTTAATTAATATTATAATAGAACATACAAAATTTAAATCAACCTTTACTTTAAAAAATTCCTTAGATCTCATAAATAACATCTCATATTTAAATATCCCTAATAACGCTAAATTTGTGTCTTTCGATGTAACAAATCTATTTACTAATATTCCAACAAAAGAAGTAATAGGCATCATTAAATTTAAACTACATCAACACCATACTAATCCCGTTATATGCGGAGAAATCTTAGATCTACTTAATATTTGCATGGAACAAAATTACTTTCAATTCAACCATGAATATTACACACAAACGACAGGATTAGCAATGGGAAACCCTTTAAGCCCCTTATTAGCGGAATTCTTCATGAATCATTTCGAAGAAACTATTAGCACTCACCCCCTTTTTAAAAAATGTATTTACTGGTTTAGATACGTTGATGATGTGCTAGTCTGCTTTAATGGTACGGATAGACAATTAAAAATGTTTTTTGATTATGTATCAGAATAATTGAAATATACATGAGTAGGTAAACCCCACCAGTTTTGTATAATACAAAGGTATTTTTAATAATATAAAATATTATTAAAAATCTGGTGTGAAGAACACAAATGCAGTTAATATTTTCTGTGAACGTGTCCGAATATATCCTATCCCCAGAGACGTAGATACGTATTTCGCTTTTCTACAAGCTCATAGGTACGCCCCTGCTGGAGAAAGGATATTTCCAGACACATTCACAGAAAAAACCACCTCGCCCTATCACCGTAATTATCCATTACTGCATTTGTGTTCTTCACACCAGATTTTTAATAATATTTTATATTATTAAAAATACCTTTATTTATACAAAACTGGTGGGGTTTACCTACTCATGTATGTTTCAATTATTCTGATACATTACACATGCGGTTAAGCCGTAGTATGAGTGAAGGCACAAACAAAATGCAGTTTTCTAGAGAGTTGGCTGTGCTAATCTTTGGAAGGGCGTCGTTACTTCACATTAATTATGTGGACGGTATGCGAGGTACTTCGGCTGTCTGACAACAGGTAGCGCCGAATTTACTTCTGCGCTCGGTCTGGATAATTACAGTGATAGGGCGAGGTGGTTTTTTGCTGTGAATGTGTCTGGAAATATCCTTTCTCCAGCAGGGGCGTACCGATGAGTTTGTAGAAAAGGGAAATACGTATCTACGTCTCTGGGGATAGGATATATTCGGACACGTTCACAGAAAATATTAATAGTGAACCTGCATTTGTGTTCTTCACACCAGATTTTTAATAATATTTTATATTATTAAAAATACCTTTGTTTTTTGATTATTTAAATAATGTTCACCCTAATATTAAATTTACACTAGAAATAGAAAAGAATGGCTTAATTAATTTCCTAGATCTTACTATATCAAATAATGCTGGTAAACATGAATTTTCCATTTACCATAAACCTACACATACAGATACAACAATACATGCGTCCTCCTTTCATCCTTTAAAACACAAATTAGCCGCGTATGAATCTATGATACATAGACTTTTACATATACCCCTTAATAAAAACAATTTCAACATAGAATTAAACAGAATACACACTATTGCTAAAAATAATGGATATTCATACAATATTATCAATAGAATCCTCCAACACAAACAAAAAATACTTACCCGCTCTTTAATATACCCTAAACAATTAAAAGATGTAGTATATTATTCTTCCTTAATGTATATCGGAAGACTTCAGACATAATTAGTAATCTTATCAAGAAAGCCACTAATACTACCGTAGCGTACAAAACCAATAATACAGTTGGTAGTTTTTCAAAAAACAATAAGGACAAAACGGATAAAAAACTTGTTTCAGGCGTCTATAAGTTAACTTGTGAGTGTAATATGTCATATATTGGTCAAACAGGACGAACATTCACTCAAAGGATCTCCGAACATCAAAATAGTTATAGAAATAATAAATCAGATTCAAATTTTGTTAATCATTGTATAGAGAATAACCACAACTTTAATACGAACTTCAAAATTCTTCATATTCAAGATAAAAGTAAAAAACTAGATTTGCTAGAATCATTAGAAATTTCTAGATATAAGAAATTAGGGTTAGTATTAAACGACCAAACAGAAATTTGTAATTCCCCCCTACTTTCATTAAATTTATAATTATCAGGCTTTGTATATATACCTTGTACATTTGTAAATTCACCATTTATTCATCCACCTGATGAAGTCACAGTGTGATGAAACGATATTGTAGTGGAAAGTTAAATTAAATTATTTGAAACTTAAAATCAGTGCATTTTTTATACTATCATAGTTATGGAGTTTCAACAAGTGTCTCCCTTATCAATTAATTATTATTTATATCTTGTGATAATCAATATAACATTATTTAAATATATTTCTTTATATAAATTTGACTTTTCTGTTTTATTTCATGTATTAGTAGATGTCTGTCTGTGTATCGAGAACTTACTTTGAGACCCTTGAGAATAAGTAGTATTCTTGCAATTATTATTATCTATATCTGAAGATTTTATTTTACATTCATCATTATTTCTCGCCTTCCGCATTATTACAATATGTAAGCTTCATAAAGTTCTCTTTTTGTGAATGCGACTACTTGTCTTTTCTATATTCGCTCTTTTTTATACCAATCGTCTATAATATTTAAAGCAATTTACGCTCGTTTTGAAATAACTTCTGCAAAACGCGCCCTGACGATTGATTATGTTACTAAAGTAGTTATGGTAATTAGGTGTCAAACATTTAGATGGAAATAGTTATATGAGTTATGAATGTTGTCATTAACTCGTTCCGAGCAAACATAATTACATTCTAAATGGTCTATGCATATAATGCATACATGCATATAATATTCCCTTTGAGGACCGTATTCAAGCATTATGCGTTTTCCAAGTGTTACCGTTGAAATATCCAATTTAACAGCATCTATACACGAAACGTGAAAATTCACAAAATTTTTTTTTTTTTTCGTTATGCAATTTACAAATTAACGACAACAATTCCAGATTAAATCGACCAACAACCTAGATAGAACGATCATTAAGAAATCCGATTCAAGTCCATTACAATGGCATTAAGTCAAAACACCCTAGTTCCATTAGCGGAGCGTTGTTATTGGCTTGTTCGCGAAACATGTTCTTATACGTTTGCTATCATTACACCAGAAATTTAAATATTAACGCTGAACAGTGAACGCTGAACGAAGCAATTACTTTGCAAACGATCTTGTACCGTTTTATTTTCGTCCGGATTTTCTTGTTGTTTTAAGAACGATTCACAACGGAGAAGTAATTATATGTTCACCGTCATCGGTTCCCAGCAATCACAATTCGCTCCTGCGCGATGATTAGTTTCATATATATGTGTGCGTGTGTGTATATATATGTGTCGACCAATAACGACACGCTATCACGGAATATGCCAATAATATAACGAGAGATACGACCCCACGTCCAATTTAACGCTTCCAATTTTATGATATTTTAAGGGTGGACGTAATTTCTTCTTCAATTGGTGTCGTTAGTCATTCTAGGGTTGCTATATACTATGAATTATGGGCCTATATTAATTTAATGTAAATGATTTTGACCAATTTATTGATAATAATGTAACAAAAGATTAATAACTACGATATTCTCTCTGTAATTTTACTTTGAATATATACATAAATATATAAAGCATTGCAATAAAGTATTTTTTTGTTAACATACATAAAAAGCTTTGTAAAAGTATATTACCTCAATAAAAATAAGAACCACAAGAATCGGCAAAATCCCTTTCCATGTTTTGAACTCACGTATGCAGTTGATCTCAAAATGTACAAAACTATAAACAACTTGGAAGATTCAATGAACTTACGGCATAATCTCGAAATTGTCAAAGTTTAGTGCTGGGATAATATATTATCCATTAATATAGGAAAGTACTGTGTTATTAGGTACTCGAGGTCAAGGCATGTGATGTCTTACGATTACAACGTAAACGATCATGTAATGAAGTGCAAGAAATCAATAAAAGACCTAGGAGTTCTATTCAATAGTTCGTTCAGCTTTGATAAACACGTTGCTAGTATATTATTATACTTTAAAAATGATCCTTATACTGTTTGGGCAATTTTTATAATTTATTTACTTTAATTGCTAATTATCGAACATCATAGGCTATTTCAAACTCTAATATCTTCATGTAATGTTTGTATTTTAAACTATTTTGGATGTCACTATAACTATTTTTAATCCGGAGCATTGGATCTACTCATGCGCAAGTTTGACCTCTTAAAATATTATGCGAGTCATCGTTCGTACATTTGAATTTATATTTCATTATCGTTCCTTATGGGCAATTTTAGGTAAACAGGACATCGTTATATTTTTTATTAGAATTTTGTAAACATATTAGGATGGTTTAACTTGTCGAATAACAATTTTTCACTTACAAAATAATACAAATCTGTATAAAAACAAATTTGTATCTGTATATGCATGGACACACAGTACGTATTTACCAGCTTTTGCTTCAACTACCAGACGCATGCATTTCTGTGTAACCACTTTGTCAATGATAGATTTACGAAGCAAAAGACTGTAAGTACACTTGTGGTCAAGTAGTAAGTTTTGTCCTATCCGAAGACAACAGATAACCTCTTGCCATCTGACGGACAAAACCGACCACGCCGGTGCAAAGTGTTCTTCTCGAATAGCGAAGCTATTACTGATAAAGAAGAAAAATACGCATATTACTGTGAGTCCATTAACTCGTCGCCAGGTGGCGTAGTATAGCAAAAAATAGATTGCATGTCGATGCGATAATTCACATCAAGCTTTGATACAAAATAATACAAATCTGTATAAAAACAAATTTGTATCTGTACATGCATGGACACACAGTACGTATTTACCAGCTTTTGCTTCAACTACCAGACGCATGCGTTTCTGTGTAACCACTTTGTCAATGATAGATTTAAGAAGCAAAAGACTGTAAGTACACTTGCGGTCAAGTAGTAAGTTTTGTCCTATCCGAAGACAACAGATAACCTCTTGCCATCTGACGGACAAAACCGACCACGCCGGTGCAAAGTGTTCTTCTCGAATAGCGAAGCTATTACTGATAAAGAAGAAAAATACGCATATTACTATGAGTCCATTAGCTCGTCGCCAGGTGGCGTAGTATAGCAAAAAATAGATTGCATGTCGATGCGATAATTCACATCAAGCTTTGATACAAAATAATACAAATCTGTATAAAAACAAATTTGTATCTGTATATGCATGGACACACAGTACGTATTTACCAGCTTTTGCTTCAACTACCAGACGCATGCGTTTCTGTGTAACCACTTTGTCAATGATAGATTTACGAAGCAAAAGACTGTAAGTACACTTGCGGTCAAGTAGTAAGTTTTGTCCTATCCGAAGACAACAGATAACCTCTTGCCATCTGACGGACAAAACCGGCGTGGTCGGTTTTGTCCGTCAGATGGCAAGAGGTTATCTGTTGTCTTCGGATAGGACAAAACTTATTACTTGACCGCAAGTGTACTTACAGTCTTTTGCTTCGTAAATCTATCATTGACAAAGTGGTTACACAGAAACGCATGCGTCTGGTAGTTTTTTCTTGTTAATAATGACGTATCCATCTACTCTGCTTAAATTAAAGGACCATCTTTCTTGGCGTTCTCTTCTTAATAGTCCCGCTTTGAAGTAAGTCAACGAGTGTAAAACTAGAACGTCAATTTGAGTTGATACAGTGTTAGCTGCTCTGCATTGAAGGCAGGAATTACAGGCGGTATTGCGTTAGACTGGTTATGCTGTGAATTCCGTAGGTGAAATCTACCAATTAGACGAGAGGTTGATTCATCCTCAGTCATCTAATCACCCGGACACAGGAAATCAGCGTAATCGGATCTAAGGATCATCTTTCACTCCAGGTAGTGTGTAGAGAGTAACATTTTTGTGACAGAGTCCCGAAAAACAATATTAATAGTGATTTTGGAGGAACGCATGGCGTTCTAAAACATCCGAAATTGGTGGAGACTGTGGCTTGAAATCTGAAACAGAAATAAGAAAAACAACCTAACCACAATATATATCAATAAATACTATATACGTATTTCTGCAACTAAGTTGCCATCTTCAGTAGAATAACCTTAAAACTGAGAAAGAAAGAAAATGTTAAACGTAGCGTTTTTGAATAAGGTAAACCTTAGAAGATATGCTCTTCACAAATCGCCAGGGGGATAACACTGTGTTACCCCACTGGCGATTTTTTTCAGTTTTAAAGTTATTCTACTGAAGATAGCAACTTAGTTGCCGAAATACGTATATAGTATTTATTGATATATATTGTGGTTAGGGTGTTTTTCTTATTTCTGTTTCTAAAACATGGTGTTCTACTCGCCATTTTTATGTTTTTGTCCTCTTGCCTCATTGTAAAATTTAACTAGGTTCATTTTCATATATTAATCGCGTAATCAGTTTTCTAGTTCATATTTTAGTAGTATCTTTTTTTAATAGTATCAATCTCGCATATCAGATTGTTTAAAGTAAAGAAATTTGAGTAAATTAAATTTAGTATTTTTTCTTAATCAGTGACGGATTCCAATGTAATTTTAATATCTAAATTTTGTTTATATAAATATCTTTTCCGTGTATTTGGTAATCATTCACAACTATAGAATAACATCCTAGTTACATTTTTTTTTATATATCTTAAACACATTTTTGCATATACAGGCTGAACCTGTTTTGATTATTATCTGATTGGAGTATCCAATTATATGAATACATTGTCAATTAATTATTTATTGAATTTTTAATTTCTATTTGTGTGTACCACCTAAGTACGTATTGCATATACTGAGTGGGAGTGAGAGTATCGAACCTGTGTAAGGTTCATTAAAGCTTTAATGAATTACCGATGCAATACCATATAGTTTAGGTACGATATTAATATTGATCAATGGTAATCCAACTGTTTAATAGTATTTTGTTGCTCCATACATATACCCCTCTGGTATAATATATATTTTTTGTTTTTCTTAATTAATAAATATAGTTGTTATTGTTATGAACTCTGTTTTTTTTTATTTGATTGTCAACTTATTTGGTATTGGTATTGGTATTAATTTATCCACTTACTACGGCAGAGTCTGTGTTCTCTGTTGGCTAAAGGAAAACATGGTGGCGCCCTTTTTTTATGTAAGAACCTCCCCTCAACTCGCCTCTATAACTGAGTTAGCCCTATAGCCATAGATCTCCTGGGCAACCATAAAGTTGAAAGTAAGTTAGATAAATTTAGGATAATATTTGTCGACGCAAGTCTAGTGCTGGTGGAGGCATATAGCAATATCTAAATCGGCTTCAAAAACTCTTGGATTTGTCGTGCGTAACTCCAAAATTTTGACCAATCTCGAAACTATTAAGTGTATTTACGTGTCATTGATACCAATAAATTAGAATACGCTACGATAATATGGCATCCACCTTACGTCTCGCCAAATTCAATTAGAGAGATTTCAAAGGCGATTTTTAAAGTGCCTCCCCTACAGAAGAGACGGTTCGTATCCAGAGAGGAATACAAGTCATACAAATTTACTAAATGAGCACAAGTTGGATTCTCTACTAACACGTAGGGAGACAACTTTCGCAATATTTTTATGCACACTTCTTCAAAACCAGGTTGACTGTATGCAACTTCTGTCAAATATTGGCTTCTGTCTTCCGTATGGCCGCGAGACATGTTGATACATTTCACAAGGTTCGTCAACGCACGGGAATTATGCTGAGGAGACCCATATTTCAAATGTGCAAGTTTTGCAATATTTACTATGAAGACATTTTTATAGGAACTAATAGTTTTTTTGTCAGTTTTTGCTCTTTTTTATTCTGGTTTTGAACTGAAATGAACTCAATATGTAACATTCATTTTAAAATTTATTATACATATTTAGAGTTATATTGTTGTAATCCGTTTTAGTATTTACTGTCGAGTGCAATTAAATAAATATTATTATTATTATTATTATTATTATTAATATTATTATAGAAAGTACAACATTTTAATTTCACCTCAATTTATTTAAATTTAACAATTAAGTAAGAGTTGTTTCAAATAATTTATTGTACTATAACATCCACTACAATATTGTTTCGCCAAACTTTGTCTTCATCACGTAATGATAACTTCTTTTTTAACTCCCTTTATTTAGAAATCTATATAACTAATAATCTATTAGTTTGATACTATAACAAAGTGACTTGAGAGGCTGTTACCAATGAAGCAATCTACATGCTACTAAAACTAAATACTTTTTGTCTAATTGGTTATATATAACTATGTATTTTTGATTGTAACACCATTATGTATGTTTAGTCCCCATCGTCTTATTTCCCCGCTTTGACTAAATAGCTGTTTGACTAGCACATTTGGGTGATGTGTCACTCTGTTACGGTATTTATCATAGTGGTGAGCAATAGCTTCTTTAATGGTGGCAATCTGGAGATCAGGTTGGATGACGTAGTTGGGTACATATCTTAGGGCGTCAAATATAGCACGTATCACTTTTTTAATTCAATTTTGAAATCTCTGTAGGATCTCGGTATGCAAATTACTCGCGGTCGTCCAGAGCTAGATACCGTAAGTCCATATTGGTTTTAGAACGGATTTGAATAGTAACAGCTTATTGTCGAGAGATAGCTGTGATATGCGGTCGATTAGCCAATACAGTTGATATAATTTAATGCCTAACTGTTTGCGTTTGGTTAAGATATGTGTTTGCCATGTCAGACGGCTATCGAGATGCATTCCTAGGTATTTTGTAGTATCAGCTTGTGGGTGTTCTGTGTGGACAGATTTCACGTCGCAATGTAAAAGTAACATGTGCAGATTTGGATTCGTTGGCCTTCATACGCCATTTCGTAATCCAGTCTTGGATTTTATCTTAGTTTTCCTGAAGATTTCTTGAAGCAATAACAAGATCAACATGAGATGGAATAATTACTTTATCATCAGCATATGTTGCTACGGTTGTCACCTTAGAAGTTGGTTATGTCAGCCATATATAGTAAAAACAAGAATGGGCCTAATACGCTCCCTTGTGGGACACCAGATAAAATAGGATATAGAACGGTGTAGGTGTTGTTTTGTTTCAAGAGGAAGTGTTTGTCAGTTAGGTAGGATCTTAGAAGTTGATAGTGAGGATGAGGCAAGTATATTTTTAATTTGTAGAATAGTCCGTCATACTACACCTGATCAAAGGCCTGGGACATGTCTACGAAGGCCGCGTAGAAGTATTTTCTTGCTTCAAAATCTCTGTTCTGATCTGTGATGATAACTGTACAAAATTAGATACAGTATATGTATTTCTACAAAAGTGTGGGTTTATTACAAGTGGAAGTGTGATGGCAGGTCATGGTTATCTACATCGATTACTTGGAAAATGGACAAACGATAAATGGAGAGTATTATGCAATGTTATTGCACCGGTTGAGCGAAGAAATTAAGGGGAAACGTCCTCATTTGTGCATACTTACGGAGTTTTAATGGCGAAAATAATCGAATTAAAGTTCAAATAATTACAACAACATTACAACTGTATTCGCTAGATTTGGCCCCCAATTCCCAAACTTGAAAAAATTGTCCAAACAAATGCCTATTTTGAGGACCTTCGGAAATCCTACTTTTTGGCCAACTTGAAAAAGTTGAAGAAACGCTAGGAAAAGTGTAGACAGTAAAAGAAGACTGTTGAAAAGAAAAAAAATTCTTAAATAATTTGTTTTTTTATCTTTTTCTATGAAACTATCGAACCACCATCGTATTTAAAATATTTCCCGCACATATTTCAGTAGTTTCACGGACACTTAGTGAGAAAATACAGAATCATAAGACAGGGCACGATTTAAATATTTCATTTTTATCTTTTAATATTAATATTTTAATATAAAACTCAAACGGAAAGTGAAATTTTGAGGATTATTTTATTAAATATAGGATGCGTAATTTTTGTAATATACACTGTGTAAATGGATTTTCTGCGAAATGAGAAAACTTTTTATTTTACGCTTTATGAAAAAATGTATTCGCTATAAAAGTTTTTGATATCATTAAAGCCTACAAAAATGCAATAAAAATTTACGAACTGCCTCATTTATGATTTCGAATTTCGAATAAATACTTTTTTATTATCAACATATTTGCCTAAGTTTGAACTACATTCCCAGTTTTCATATTATCCGGAATTGATTAAGTAATTAATTATTAATTAAATTAATCGAATTCAAGGAACTGAATTCCAAAATCTAAGTGTTGTAGATTTATGCTTGAAAATGTTCTAAATGTCATCAACAATATTTCCACAGAGGTTATAAGTGTAATGTTATTTTATTAGCTTTAGTAAAATAAAATTATATGGCGCTCAATAATATGTCCTGGAAGTTTTTATTTATACCGGTTATAAGTGCCAAATGTTGCTGTAAAAGTTTAGTAACGGTTTATTTATCAGACACATTCAGACATTTTGAAAATAAAAGCACCATTCTCTGCGTTTAAATGATTATTAGAACAAAAATTGTAGTGTAAACATTGAACTTGTTCATGAAAAGACTAGGGGAAGGTTTATAGAACAGCAAAGAAAGAAAACGAATACTGGGAACGCATACGTTAATAGTTAGAAGAGGTTCGTCCGCAAAAAGTACCTAATCAAGAGGGTAAGAAATTTTAGCTTATGGCGGAAGTTTGAGACTATATGCAAATTAGTGATAACGAGATATTGATCTAATCCTTTTATTTGCTTTAAATATATTGGTATATTACACAATATTAAGAGATCAATTTCATCCTTATTACCTGTTAATTCATTTTGAAACATTTAATTATAATTATTAATTTATTACACTATTTTACCTTCAAATATAGTTAGCGTCATATTTCTTTGAAAATTAGGTCATATCGTGCCATAGAATTATTATTTTGTTGTTCTAATATATTATATGAGAAAATTGGTAGAATATTACACCGACACGACATAGACACCATTTATACGACAGATAGGAAAATAAGAGCCATTTACCTAATATAAAGGACAAGATAGAACTAGAAAACCAAAGGGTCTACGAAATACCGTACTATGAATGCGAACAAACATACATAGGGCATACTAACCGTAAAACCAGCGTACGGAGGGAAGAGCACAGAAATGCGGTAGCTGAAAAAGAAACATCATCGCTAGCTAAGCATGTGCTACATACAGGACACAAAATCGACTTTGACGATACAAAAACTATAGCACGCAGTACGAGGTTAACGTACAGGATTATAAGAGAAGCTATAGAAATTGAGAAACGGCGAAACTGTATGAACAAACGTGACGACGGACAGCGTTTGCCTGACACATGGAAGCCGGCCTTGCTCAACAGGCAGATTACACACAAGCGACGGAATGATAACAACTTGCCACAGCCTAGTCATACTAACTCGGACCGAACGCAAACCGATCGACCAATAGTCGAAAGCGACAGAACAACCGACGGACCAATCATGAGGAGTCAAACACGCGTCCCCACTACGACGGGACCATATAATACGAGCGGCACAGGAAATCGACGCACTCTTGAAGTTACCATCGCAACGAGAAGATGCTCTAGAAAAAGGTGAAAGTGATGTCACCGAAACGTCAGGAAGGAAGTTGTCCTTCTCAGGACGAAATCATCCAAACGCGGCGAAATATCCCGAAGAACAACGCTTAATATATATATATATATGCATGCAATTTAGAAGAAGACGACGCAAAACCAAAGGAGCTAAGTTTAGAGATTTACGTCTTATAGTTGTTAAATGCTTGCGAAAAGTCAGTATCTGACCGCTTCTATCCACAACCTCCCTCAAGACCTAAGAGGCACTTCACAAATTAGTCAATATAGAATGTCTAGGAAGAAAGCTGTGCTGATTTTGGGATAAGAAATGACTATAATTTCCATAAATTCTAGAATAATGTCTTGAATAAAGATCTTCGAAAAGTTGATGAATGATAATAGTACGGTTGTTTGACAACAATGACTTATCAAACTTTTTATGAACAAAGCAAATAACTGCGCACTTCCATAGATTAGTTTGTGTTCTTATGTTAATAGGATGTCTTCTTTAAACTAAAGTTAGTTTTATTGTATATGACATACTGAATTCCATAAATTATTAACACTTCTGAATAACAGAAAAGGCGAAAATTTATATATGATCGCGAAGGCAAAGCCCTCTCCCGTGAAAAATGCCTATTTTTAGCTCGAATTTTCACGCTTTCACGGCGAAATTCGAAATAAATTTTTAATTCCGGACATATACATACACATACACTGAAGAAAAAGGAAAAAAAGAAAAAGAAAAACTTATCAGAGAAAGCTCATTTCGCGAACATTACTCATTGTCAAACTTTCCCGTATCAACGCCTTTTCAAACTCATTGCCCGCTCCTTCTTTCAAAAGAAAAGTCACCCTGCTTTCAAATAGGAGGCCTAAACAGTACGTATTCGGAGAACTTCTCGAGAATTAAAAAATAATTTGAATGCGCACTCGAAGGGTGAAAAGTTCGCCTTGAGGTCAATCTGACCCCAATTTTAGCCTTTCCATGAAACAATACTACGGTTAACTGTTACAGAAATGATTTATTACCAATCTGTAATTGTCAGAATTGAAAGAAGAAACAATACTGCGAACGCATTGGACCGTTTTCGCGTGGGTACACGAAATAAACTTTTCCGAAAATTATTATTAATGATTGTCCGCGCAAATTACATAATAATGAAAGCGATTTATTGCCTCGGGTCGTAAATTACACCTAAAAATGTGGCACGGCACGTTCGGCGTTTTTGGGGCGAAATTATTGCAGGTTATTAATTTTCCGATAGTGGTCGTGCTCGCAATTTGCTCCCCGGTAGTATCTTTTCGGATATAAATATTAATTTTGATGGTAAATATGGTGAACGTTATTTATATTAATTTCGATTGTTGTCATCAGTCATAATTCACAAGTAACTCTACTGATTATATTAATAGCAATTACTATGTGATAAACTCTCCAACTTTTTATTATAAAGTTGATATATTTTGAATCTTTCTTTTTCAGATACAATCTTTAGAATCTTTCAGTAATTCACATACTATAGCTCATTCCAAATATGAATCTGGGAAAAATAGAGCTTAAAATATAAGTTCGTGATTGGTTAAGTGAGGGAGCGACTGTCAAAATATATATACACGCGAGGACGAGCCACCGGTGCGATGTTACTCGAGTGATCTTGGTACACTTCGTATATTAAGAATGTTTTAATTCTATTTTAAATTATGTTCGTCACAAAAATATTTCGAATTTAAAATATTCAAACGTCTAGCATTTTCAATGTTCGTTTCGAATTGCTAAACACATTACATTTTAAATTTGGTTATTAATTAATTACGTACAACCTCTTTCCATAATTATATCATGTCCAATATCACTTTTAAGAACTTAAAAAAGGTATATAACCCCTTACCACAATTATTAATCGTATCCTAAATACGTATTTCGACAACTAAGTTGGCATCATCAGTAGGTAAAAACCACTAATTAAAAAGTCGCATATGGGGCACAGTAAAGCTAGAAAACCGCTCACGCAACAACTACTTTACACCGCGTCCACGTATAGACTAATTTAACATGCGAATCTAAACTACGAAAATATCGAAAAACACTTACTTCTTAGGGAAAGGCATTCACATCTGTTTAATGTCCGAGTTGAAATATCTCGACCGAAGGACCGACAAACATTCCATTTCTAAAGGGAACGGCACTAAACATGTCCTAATAACTTCAAATTTAAACCGACGATGACTCAATTATGGTAATACAAATGAAAAAAGACAACTGAAAGCAATCGGTGATTTATCGCTATTCATGGAATATTGTTTATTCTTCGCGATATGTATACTTTCATAAGCATCAAGTTCGCGGGGTTTATTAATTCCTTTGACCAGCTTCAACCCTGTGATCGACACATTGTGTAGTGTACTTAAAGCGTGGTTGGCAACGTTGGATTTATCCGGGCTATTGTATTTAATATGTGATATGTGTTCTTTACAACGCGTTATTATTGGTCGTTTTGTTTGGCCTATATATTTGAAATTACAATCCTCGCAACTGATTTCGTATATACCTGATTTCTAATTAGAATTAACTCATCTTTCGTATTCCCTAGGAGACTTTTGATAGTATTTTTGGACCGAAAGGCAACCTGGAGACCTCTTTCTTTCACAACTTTATTAATCAGTTGCGAGGATTGTTATTTGAAATATATAGGACAAACAAAACGACCAATAATAACCCGTTTTAAAGAACACATATCACATATTAAATACAATAGACCGGATAAATCCAACGTTGCCAACCACGCTTTAAGTACACTACACAATGTGTCGATTACAGGGTTGAAGCTGGTCAAAGGAATTAATAAACCCCGCGAACTTGATGCTTATGAAAGTGTACATATCGCGAGGAATAAACAATATTCCATGAGTAGCGATAAATCACCGATTGCTTTCAGTTGTTTTTTTCATTTGTATTACCATAATTGTGTCATCGTCGGTTTAAATTTGAAGTTATTAGGACATGTTTAGTGCCGTTCCCTTTAGAAATGGAATGTTTGTCGGTCGTTCGGTCGAGATATTTCAACTCGGACATTAAACAGATGTGAATGCCTTTCTCTGAGAAGTAAGTGTTTTTCGATATTTTCGCAGTTTAGATTCGCATGTTAAATTAGTCTATACGTGGACGCGGTGTAAAGTAGTTGTTGCGTGAGCGGTTTTCTAGCTTTACTGTGCCCCATGTGCGACTTTTTAATTAGTCGTTTTTACCTACTGATGATGACAACTTAGTTGTCGAAATACGTATTTAGGATACGATTAATAATTGTGGTAAGGGGTTATATACCTTTTTTAAGTTTTTACTTAACAACAGTCTCCAAAGAAAGAATTATCACTTTTAAGCTTTTTTCACAAGGAATATTTTAATAATATTTATTTCATTGACATCGCAACTCTTTATGTCGCGTCTTAATTCTTAAACATCGCAAACTTCGATTTACCCTCTCCAAACTGGATCATACAAGCTACTATTTTCGACCACCAGTGTTCTCTTTTACACAAAACGCCCTCTTTCGTTCCCGACTACCGTAAGATACATATATCTCAAGACGTGCTGTTCAAGCATCCAAGTGCCGTTCGGTCTTGTCTTGCACGTGTCCGATCGCGACATGCTCTCATATTAATTTAATTAATTAACTTCTTCTTCGGCCCCTTTGCCATGGAGTAAATTTCGTTTCTTCGTAAGAACTAACTCTACACATACTTGTCCAAATACCACGTGTCCACGTTTCAAATGTAACTAACTCTGTATTGTTCGATACAGAGATTATTTTATTTTACTTACATTCACATTAATTTAATTAATTAATAACATCTATCCAGTGTATATTTTGTTGTGTGTAATTTTTAGATACTTATTAGACATTTTTTATTTATTAAATACCGCAGTAAAATAATAATTTTTTATTATATTTGTGGAAGATTATGGAAATCACCTAAAATATAAAACAAAAAAGTCACGTATCTAGATATGCCATATCTACTTTAAGACTAACAAAAATGGACAACCCCAGTAACACGAGACGGGAAAACGTGCCTGTTTATATGAATTCACCACCTGCATCCCCTACTTTACGGCTATTCTCACAGAAGCAACTTCCGTCTCTGAACTCCATACATGCACGTCTAAGTTTCGTTGCAACACTTGCAACGCGAAAGTACCACTTAACGTGTGCTTTTGACAGACCCAATACCTCTCCTTACCTGGATGTATATAAGTAGCGCAAGAGCTTCGGGTTCTCTAATAAAAGCGATGGTGTTTAAATTACATTTGATGGCGTCGCCCTCTGACGGTGGTAATTTGTAGTTGAGGGGTGTTGGTGCGCAGTTTTATGAATGTTTTTTTTTCTTTCTCCCTTGCTTTTTCGGTCCATAAAGATGCCTGCCCTCGTTGTCCGACAGGTGCAGTAAAGAAACGTAATAAGATTACGTCACGGCCAGAGCAATTGAAATTTATTGCCTTCGGAAGTTCATAATGTGTTGATAATAAATCAGATGGAATTAAGTTAGATAGTTAGGTGCCAAGGAGATTGGTTTTATTTCCAAACGCATTACAGAATTTATCTAAATTTGGTTGATGTACAAGTTTGTTAGTAATACGAATGTATTTAATCAATCAAATAAATATTAAAATGCTAGTAACAGTACGTAAGATACATGTTAAAGAGTATGCAAGTACATTGATTAATAGTAAATTATTTTACGTACACAAAACTACTGTTAACTCTGATATATTAAAATTGCCCCATGCTGGGCGCCAACTATTGTTATGCGAGATATAGGCAGCGTACTATTTGCGCGTGTTAATGGGGTTGCAGGCTAGTTACGCCGTTAAATAGAAAAAGTAATTTATTATATCACGATGAACATTATAAGTCTGGCACATGCGCAGAACTGAATAACAATAATAATAGTAACAGTAATAGCAATATTGTTTTTTCCCAGCAGCAAATACCAATTACAGGACGAATACAAAGCTATAAGTACTTACATGCACAAATATTTAAAAAAAGACATTATTATAACCAAACAAAATAAAGATATTAAAAAACGTAATTATTACAGATAGTCAAAAAATATATCTTTATCCTGGAGATTAGCGGAGCGGTATATATTTATTACAGGAGCATTTGTTGTATCTCTTGAAAGTTTGAAATTTGTAACTGGGCGAGCGGTAAAATGAAGAATATGAAAATCGTCGCTAGATAAAATTTCAGAATAATCATTTCTTCTATGAACTAATTTTCATAAAAAACATTCAGTATATGCCTCCATCCGGAATGTGAATTCGTTTGATGCCTAATCATTGAGTTAATCGTAGTCATATCTTCTAAGAGGGCAAGTACAATCAATTCTAAAATTTATATATTTTAAGAAGCGGTGCTGGTTCACTCGATAGAGAGCTGCTGAGTTAAGTAATGCGTAGACCAAACAACCGATCCATATTCTAACTTATTAGAATGAAAGCAAAGTAAAAGTTTTTTAGAATCACTATGTTAGTACGAGTATATGCAGAAGCAATTGCATCTTCACAAGGCTATCAAATTTTTTTAAATTCTTCTAGAAATTGCGGGATTTTTTTTTCATTTATTCCAACAATATTTTTTTAGATTCAAATATCTTATAATTTGCCCCGTTCTATTTAACATAATATTAGATGATGTACTAAAAGAAATAAGGGGTATAACAAAGAAACTACAAGTAGGGTATAAGAACATGGAGAGGGTTGAAATAGCAGAATGTGTCTTCGCTGATGACATAATAATATACGCAAAGAACGAAAGAGACTTACAAGAAAACCTAAACACATGGAATATAGCACTAAAAAGGAGGAATCTAAAAATAAACATTGATAAAACAAAAGTGATGACAATAGGGAGAAATGATTTAAAAGTAAAAATTGAAATAGAAGGAAGAAACATAGAACAAACAGACACATTCAAGTACCTCGGAATAAACATACATAAAGACGGAAAAGAAGATATGGAAATAAACAGCAGAATAGAAAATGCAACAAAACTATATTGTGCACTAAACAACACATTTATAAGAAAGAAGGAAATAACGAAGAAAACAAAAATCACAGTATATAACGCGTTGTTCAAACCAATAACGACGTACGGATGCGAAAGCTGGATACTTAATAAACATATGAAGAGCAGACTACAAGCCGTAGAAATGAAATACCTAAGAGCGGTGAAAGGAGTTAGTAGAATGGACAAAATAAGAAATGAAGTAATAAGACAAGAATTAAATGTACAACCCATAATGGAAGAAATCGCAAAACAACAACTAAGGTGGTTCGGTCATGTAGTAAGAATGGAAGAAGAAAGACAGACTAAAAGAGTATGGCTAGCAAGAACAACGCAGAAGAAAACAAGAGGAAGGCCACAAAAAACGTGGGACAAAGTCATAGTGGAAAATTTAAAGAAAAGGGGAGTAACATTGTACGAAGGGAAGAGAATAGCGAGAAACAAAAAGGAATGGGCAAGATTTATATATCAGGAATAGTCACATAAGCAAAATGTAAATAGCTTGACACCCTAGGGGTAAACAAGCTTATAGATTATAATAATAAATATCTTATAATTTAAGAAGAAAATCCATACCAGTGGTTCCTTAAGTGTATGTCGCAGCGCACACTTAGCACACTGATAAAGTTTGGGAACCCCTGGCATATGCGATAATGAAAATAATTGCGGATAGAGCTTTGTGCATAACACTGCCACATCTCAAGCAAAGTTGAGAATATTGCACTTACATACGCTAATTGAAGGATAAGCATTCATTACAAATGAAACAGGCATGCAAATATACACGTCTGTATCTGTACACATGGACATACATCTCGTATTTTCCAACAGTTACTTCTGCCTAACATACGTGTTTCTGATACTATAGATCAGTTATAGATCAGGTATAGATCATCAGTTAGGCTAGTGAAGTAAAGCTTAATGAATCACCTTATAGGTATAGCAAATTTTGTCTTATCAGATGGCGACATATAATCTAGTGACATCTGACGGACAAAAAAGACTATGCCGAAAGTGGCCATTTTCTCTTGACCGGCTATGCCGGACCTACACCTATACACCTGTATTTTTTCTCTTCTGTACCGGCATAACCAGTCAAGAGAAAATTACCAGTTTCGGCATAATCTCTTTTGTCCGTCAGATGTCACTATGGTGCCACGTGATAAGACAAAATTTATTATACCTATGAGCCTAACTGTTGAAGTCTTATAGTTGTTGACAGAAACACGTGTCTTAGGCAGAAGTAGATGTTGGAAAATACGAGGTGTATGTCCATGTGTACAGATACAGACGTGTATATTTGTTGGAATGTTGGACCCAAGTTTCATCTCCAGTTAACAATTAAATCTAGTTCGTTTCCACAAAACGCTGAGAGAATTGTTCATCTAGCCGTACACGTAATTGCAATGACGAAAACATTCGCGGAATCCACCTTTAACTTTTGTCATTCCAAGATACTCGTGCAGAATTCTAAATACCGTGGTTTCTCAAACACCTACTAAACCTGACGATTGTCGCTTCTTTAATCTTGCATCTTGCACTACCACATACTTATTTTTCCAACAACATCCGAAGTGATCATATTAGGGTGACCTGAACTAGGATCATTATTCAATGATTCTAGACCATATTGTTACAAATGAAACAGACATGCAATATACATATCTGTAACTGTACACATGGACAATACACCTCGTATTTTCAGCATTTACTTCTGCTTAAGTCACGTGTTTCTGCATATACCTTATAGGCGATTTAAGCTTTAATTACTTCACTAGCTTAACTGATGACGCCTAATAGTAAATGGCAGAAACACGTGTCTTAAGCAGAAGTAAATGCTGAAAATACGAGGTGTATTGTCCATGTGTACAGTTACAGATATGTATATTGCATGTCTGTTTCATTTGTAACGAATGCGTAATACGTGCTTAACGTATTGATATACTCAAACTTTTTTAGTAGATAAGCATTCACTCTAAAAGTTAACAACGAAATCACTTCGTCTTGAAGTATTCCTTTTTCTAAAATATCTTTATTAAGTCGGAAAGATGGTAATTATATAGAACATAAATCTAAAATATTATTAGTTAATTACGATGCAAACCCCAAAATTAAAAACACCCTGAAAATTATATTACGTGACGCCTATGAATTCAAAATATTCAGAATGTGTGTAAATAATAAATTTCTCACACACACATACGCTGCAGCATATGTTTACATACGTAACAGCTGCGTGAAATGGACAATAACAAAACCATTCTTTTTGTTATTGTCGGTCAACTTTAAGATATCATCTTTTATAATATTGTCGATCGTACAATGGCGTGGCAAAAATTTTATAAATATCTTTGTCATTTTTTCTCCCTTATGAGAAGGAATTTTAGGAAAATATTTTGGTAAACATTTTTGATACGTTGTCTTTTTATTTCAAGGACACCCGGTATAATGTACAGCTTGATACATATTATTGTATTACTGTGTCCAATTTCAAATTACTAAGTCCCGATCTGTTGATAGTAAAATCAAATTAAATTGATATTGTTATACAACAGTCAGCATCATGATTCCGTCAATTCTCTGAAGCGACAGTTACCACATCATTTTTTTTTTGTAAATACTTCGTTGCCCAAGCAGATTATTGATGGCATAAATCCGAGTTTCTTCATTCGCGGAGTTGTGTACGGAATTCGAAGCACCTCTATTGAACTTCTTAAACCTTTTCTTTCAATTGCGCGTTTAAAAATATCTTATTGGAAAACGATCATATTCACCTACTACCTGTAGTATCTACGAGAGTAATTTGAATGAAAAGTAGCTTTTCAAAAGTTAGCAATACTTTTAGCATGATGAGTATATTGCTAACTCCACCCATGCCTTAGAGCCTAATGTCAAAATTTCTCCCAAATCTGTCAAATATATAGTTTTCTATTGTCATTTCAAATAAACTATTTTGTGTTAATATCTGGAGAAAAAAATTACATGGAAAGGTCATTAAAGAAACTGAAGAAAAGTCACGTAAATATTATAATGAATCTGCTCCTTGCCATAAAATAATTTCTAAGTAATTTACTGCTTTCCAAAGGGATCGCATTTACAGTAACTTTTCTAAGAATTACTAATAAAGTCCTTACAATTGCAACGAGCGATCTCCGAATACAAGTGTGTAAAATACATAACGCCCGTAAACATCCCAACCTAACGGATACACAATATTTATCACCAAATTGTAAGTACAATCTTCTCGCGATGTTTCGCTGTCCATACTGTTAGATTCTTTAGGATCTAGTCTCAGGCTGACTCTCTTCGTTGTCATTCTTCCTTATATATGACCTTGGTTCACTGGTGCGTGACCGTCTCGCTCCATTGTCCGTGATGGATTATCGTAGTAGGCTCTTCCAGGTGTTGCAGAGTCTATAGGCGTCCTCGCGGTTTTACTTAGGATGTTTTCTATTTCGATAAATTCTCTAATAACTCTTCGATTGTAATTCTTCGTTGTTACAAATGTGAAGTCGACGACAGTTTTCTGATTTATTTGTATACACAAAAGAAAAGCTACAGGAATTTTTCGATCACATCAACCCCGAATACAAGTGTGTGAAATACATAATGCCCGTAAACATCTCAACCTAACGGATACACAATATTTATCACCAAATTGTAAGTACAATCTTCTCGCGGGTTTCGCCGTGTTTTTCACGCGATGTTTCGCTGTCCATACTGTCAGATTCTTTAGGATCTGGTCTCAGGCTGATTCTCTTCGTTGTCATTCTTCCTTATATATGACCGTGGTTCACTGGTGCATGACCGTCTCGCTTCATTGATCGTGATGGATTATCGTAGTAGGCTCCTCCAGGTGTTGCTGACCCTATAGCCGTCCTCGCGGTTTTACTTAGGATGCTTTCTATTTCGATAGCTTCTCTAATAACTCTTCGTTGTTACAAATGTGAAGTCGACGACACTTTTGTGATTTATTTGGACACACAAAAGAAAAGCCACAGGAATTTTTCGATCACATCAACCGACAACACTTATTCATAAAATTTACAATGGAAATAGAAGGAGAAGGCAGATTACCATTACTGGATGTAATGTAACAAGGAGCCTATAAGTTTAATATGTGAGTATGGGAAGAGCTACGGACAAACAGAAAGATTGATAGGACAAAGAGTTAAGGAACGCGAGAGCGACACACGAAGGAAAAGAATTGGATAATCAGCGGTTGCTGAACATAAACGCGAGAACGGACGCTGAGTGAATTTTTGAAGAAGCAGAAATATTAGTTACGACGAAGAATTACTATCGAATTATTGGAGAAGCTATCGGACTATAAAAACATCCTAACTTCAACCTCGAGGACGGCTATAGACTTAGCAACTCCTGGAAGAGCCTGCTACAAGAATCCGTCATGACCAATCGAGCAAAATGGTCACACAACAGTGAACCAAGACTATACATAAGGAGAAACGACAGCGAAAGGAATCACTCTGATACCAGGTCCTGAAAAAGGTGACGATATGGACAGCGAAACGTCCATTGAAATTATGACAACACGGCAAAACCTGCAAGAAGATTGTACTACATGCAACAACGGTCGTGAAAACCTGCGGAATTTTATTTGTCTACAAAATTTAATTATGAAAACGCTAACTGCAAGATGAGTGCCGCTTACTGTTGAGCAAATGCGAACTCATATTACAGTTTCAAACGACTGTATAGCTAAATTTAAGAGAATTTTTTCGTCGATATGTCACCGCATATGAAATCTGGAAACATCATTGTACTCCGGATACAAAAACAGTCAAAACGATGAACTTCTTCTGATGAAAGCGTTTCTCACGCCAATACGATTAGGCCCACGATTTTTTGGAATTTGAAATACTTAATCTTTATCGACTATTTATAGAAGTACAATAACTCGCGACTATTATGCTGATGTACTGACACGTTTCCATGCCACACAAAAGGAAAAATCACCGCATTTATTCAGAGAAAAAGTCTTGTGTCACCACGAAGCGAACCTATCCTCTACACTCTCAATAAATACTTAGGATTCCCCATAACTAAAACCAATTAGCACATTCTAACAATATCGACTAGTATGTCGTAGAATATATGTTTTACCAAACTAAACACTTTTGCAGTAACCCTCGTGGCATAAAAATATTTGGCATCCCCAACATGATAATTATTCTTCTTTAATTCTTTTTTAATATGAATTTGTATGTACAAGTACGAGCCAATTAGATTGAAAATACGCTCCAAATGTTGATTTCCGTATGCTTGAAAATTCAATTAAAATTATTTCGGAACAATCTAGAAACTCCTAATATATGAAAGAAGCTTTCAACTGGTAAATTTCAAATTCTTTCTGTATATGTAGTTTCTTCCATTTGTGCTATGTGTTGACCCAATAACAATGCACAATGCAAATTGCAATTAGCTTTGTAAATTATTTTGTTGGCAAATGTAATTTTATCGCAATTAGGTCGGGTTGCACGTTGAACGTATCTGTAACTCGTTGCGGTTAGCTGACGTACTACGTTTAGCACAAATTTAAAAATCAATTCAGAAATTAATCGAATATCGACTAGATGAATCTACTGCATCAAAATGTACAGTAACGGAATGGTAATAATATTTTATATTATTAAAAATACCTTTGTATTAATTTATTATTTGATTATATTAATACATGCATCACAATATTAAGTTTACAATGGAACAGGAAACAAATAATAGTATTAACTTTCTCGATTTACCGATTACTAGAATTAACAACAAATGGAACTTTGCAACTTTGCAGATATAACTATTCATAACACTTCTTGCCATCCGATACAACACAAATTATCGGCTTATCACAGTCTTATACATAGATTAATCAATACTCCGTTGAACCAAACAAATTTCGAGAAAGAGTTAAATTTAATTAAGCAAATAGCTATCAACAATGGATATAAAAGTAATATAATAGATAAAATTTTAAATAAAAACTCCTTACAAAAGCCATATCACAAGTTTACCCAATATTAAATAATAACACCCAAAAATTTAAAATGATCACGTTTATAGGCTTTTCAAGCACAAAAATTTGTAAATATTTAAGAAAGTTTGACATTAATACAGCGTATAGAACTAACAACAATTTATCCAAATTTATAAAAAACAATAAAGATTTAACAAACAACAATAAAAAGTCAGGAGTGTATGAGTTAACCTGCGGTAGTTGCACTATAACGTATATCGGACAGACAGGCAGATCGTTTGAAATACGCATCAAAGAACATTTTTCTTCATTTAGAAATAATAAAAGTGACTCTTCATATAACGTATATATATGCGTCTCATATTAATTCAATGAACCACAATTTTAACAAAGAATTTAAAATATTACACCTAGAAAATAAGGGCAAAAAACGTAATTTATTAGTCACTTGAAATTAATAAATTAAAGAAAACCGACAAAATCCTCAATGATCAATTAGAAACAAATAATTCACCCTTACTCAATTAATGTATTTGATATTCAGACAGTCACATATTGTATCTTTCCATAAAATTTCCTTACCTCTCTGTAACATAATGTAAACCCCTAGTTTTATTACTTAAGAAAAGTATTGTATAAACCGTAGTGAAAGTTTTGTGCATAGACATTTTAGTAATAAAAAGTACCCATTCCTTCAACTATTTAAAATAAAACATGTGTTTGTTACGGTATACTTGTGTTAAAAAAAATAAATAAATAAAAAATTTGTACATATTGCTGTGACCTGTGCTTTTATATTGCTTATAAACTTTGATTTCCCACAGCAACTTATTCTGCCAGCTATCTTCAATCGGGTTGCCTTCCTTGAGCTCACTTCTCCAGGGGTAATCCTCTCGGATACGGGTTATATCATAAAATAATACAAGGTATAAGACAAATTATACAAGCATTTTCCCCTTACAATTTTATTCAAAAAAAAAGAAAAGAAAAAAAAAATCAACTTTATAAAGTGTAACGTTGAACTGACAAATAGCACAGCTGCGAGGATAAAAAGACTTGGATACCATATGAAGATACAAGTCGTTAAAAACCTCGACTTTAATAACCGCGAGCAAAGATATTTGAAATAATAATACTCAAGAAAATTTATCAGATGTCAACAATAATATTAACCCCAAACTCAAACGTCAAGATAAACTTCATCTATCTTCCGCGCACAATCATCTTACAGTCATGCGTGCATCTAACATGACAAACCAATAAAATTTTCCCCACCTTTCTACGTATTAAAATACTTATATGAATAAAAACTAAACTCCATAAAAACAGTCTGCAAATTTGCTAGATATTTTTCTGATTATAAAAAATTACAAAATTTCAAGTTATATTTTATAGAGCTCTTTTCAATATATAAATTATAATAATTAAATACTACTTACATTAATTAATGTAATTAAAACACAGCACGAGAGATTTTTTTCTTCAGATAGGTATTTTAAATTAAATCTATTACAAGTATGCAAAACTTGTAAAACCACGTCTAATGAATTTTAAAATACAATCGGAGTACCAAACAAACAAAACGAATTATACAAAATATAAATATCAAACAAAATTAAGTTTTGTTTAATACCAAAATTAATTCGACCTATCTCAGAAGAACACTAGTGAATCTCTCAAATCTAATTCCAGGAAACGCCATCGTCCCCACCTAACATAAAAATCAAGATAGAGAAAATATATATATCTCTCCGTACTAGCTCTGACTTCCAGGTTGGCGCCGACTTTGAATATCTATCTAGCCCTGGATAATATACAGTCGTGGAACAAAATCAAACATTACAAAATTTATCATATATAATTTAAATTTTTATCGTTATTAGTCTGAAATAAAAAACACACACCAAAATAAAATACATTTTTACATCAATGTTATTCAAATAATGTTCAATATAATTTTCTTCTATTTTCTATGGGGAAAAAACCACGATATATCCCCAAAATTAGCCGAAAACAAAGTCAGGACATTTCTAATCTTTGTTCAAGGATAATTTTCCGCACTATCACTTACGACAGTATCGCACTCTGTCTTACTTCCCCGCACTAACATGTTGCATTGCTGTGCAGCAGGGTCATCGTCCTCATGGTGCAGTAATGATGCAGCGAACAATTACAGCATTTCCATATACATTCTGTATAAATTTTCAAATAACAATATCATATTAACTTTAGACATGTCATATTGGTTATGTCATTTTGCTTGACATAATTTGTTTATGTCATTTTGACTGGACATAATTCAATTAATGTCATTTTTACTTGACATTATTGAATAGGCTTCGTTACATGCATCGTAGACGAAGGAACACGCCGAAGTAACAGTCATCATCGTAGAATATTCGAGCATTTCCTCGATTTCCTGGACATAGACAACCCCAATGAATTTTCATAAATAAAAGAAAAACATAATATCAAAATCTCATATATCAAATTATGATAACAATCAAATTCATAAAACCATATCATTAATCAATAACAACAACAATAATAACAATAATCCCATATCATAACCTTAATTTCTTCTTCCTATACTATAATTTTATTTTGGCTTACAAATCAATTCCCATAATTAATAACTTTTTTATATTCGTAGATAATTATATTTCTTTCTAATTTCTTCAACAATAATTTTATTATCACTCATCCTGTATATACCCACTTGCTTAGTCCTTATCATTACCTTGTCAATCTAATCCGAAATTCATTAACCATCATAATCAAATATCATACTCATTTTCCTTTTAACATGTCAACAATTCTTTTTATAAATTTATTATTACCATAATTTTATTTCAATATATATATCTATCTATATTTTTATATAAACTTTTTCTAAGCATAGCTACTGCTATAATATATTTTTTCATATACCGACGAACTTTTTATAAATAAACTTTCATTTTCATTCAAATATTTATTTCATATATCCTCGACGAATTTTTATCAACCTTTTCCCATTCAAATACATCATATAACTTTTTCATTATCTCGACGACTTTTTTGTAAACACATTTTTATTTTCATATTATTCCTCTATCTTATAATAATAATTTAATTTCAATATACATCCTACGTTTAAATTTATCTCAATATCAAACTCATATCCATTTACTTTTCCAAAATTTTTATATATATACTAGTTCATCAACTTCCAATTAATTATATCAAAGGCATTAATTCTCGCATATTCATTTTAATAGTATACAACAAAATTTTTTCTTATTATGTTGGGCGTATCTAAAATATCCGACTGTAAATAATTTCTGATTTATTTTTCTCGTTACCTTTATCTCTTTATTAAAATTTGTTCGAGTACCTTTAAATTTAGTACCCTTGTGATTTTTATTGTCCTGACGTTGTAAGTTAAAATTATAATTACATCTAATGTCTTTAGGGCGTGTCCCTGTATAATTTTTAACCTCTGATGAACTTTCCTTTCTTACATCTTTATTATTATTGTCTATTCTACCTGGTGAAGCCATTCTATTATTTCTGTAACCATAATTATTTGATCGGTGAGGACTTGAATATGTACTATTATTATTATTATTATCATTCATTCCAGAATATGGAGTTCTATTGACATTTCTATCTACATAATTACTCTGATATCCATTACTATACTCCATGTCATCTACTCTTTTCAAAAGTTCAATAAACTGTTGCATATCACCAATGTTCTGTATGGCTACTGCCTGACTTATTTGTGCATCGAAATGTGTACTTAATTGACATACTAGATCTCTTTCATTAATTTTAGGTTGCAGATACTTTAAAATTGAGTGTCTTCTCATAACGTAAGACTCTCGTGACTCGTTACTATTGTTACTATAACTATCAAATAATAAATCATTTCTTACTCTATTTTGCGTTGTTGTTCCCCAGAATTGACTGGTAAATCTGGCCTCAAACTCCTCCATAGTCTTCACCTCATCCGATATCATGTCCCACCAGGTCATCGCATCGTCCTTGAGACAGTTCCCTATCTTTTGAAGTTTCTTTTGGTCCCCAGGCACATCTTCTAGACTTTCTTTTATTTTCTTGAGAAAACCAATTGGATTGGTATTTGCCATACCATAAAATTTCGGCAATACTTCGTTCTGGACTGGTACAGGGATGAACGTAGGCTCAGTCGCTTCGTTTTTTTCTTTTCTCATTTGATCAATTTGTTTTTGCATGTACGTCATCTTTTGTTCCTGCCATTCTCTCTTCTATTTTTCTTCTAACAGTTGATCATTCAATATGCCTATATGTTGCTTCATCCAGTCCACTGTCGCTTGTAATTCTGCTACCATGTCCATCATCATTTGACTCCTGTCTCCATTGTGTCCTCCTTCATGCATGTAACTAGCATTACCCATTCTTTGTTTTAAATTTATCATACTTTCCATATTTATTGTAATTGCTTTCTATATCGGCCCTACGTTGGGCTTGCCATAAATATGCTGTGAACTGTGCTTTTATATTGCTTATAAACTTTGATTTCACACAGCAACTTATTCTGCCAGCTATCTTCAATCGGGTTGCCTTCCTTGAGCTCACTTCTCCAGGGGTAATCCTTTCGGATACGGGTTATATCATAAAATAATACAAGGTATAAGACAAATTATGCAAGAATTTTCCCCCTTACAATTTTATTAAAAAAAAAAGAAAAGAAAAAAAAAATCAACTTTACAAAGTGTAACGTTGAACTGACAATAGCACAGCTGCGAGGATAAAAAGACTTGGATACCATATGAAGATACAAGTCGTTAAAAACCTCAAGTTTAATAACCGCGAGCAAAGATATTTGAAATAATAATACTCAAGAAAATTTATCAGATGTCAACAATAATATTAACCCCAAACTCAAACGTCAAGATAAACTTCATCTATCTTCCGCGCACAATCATCTTACAGTCATGCGTGCATCTAACATGACAAACCAATAAAATTTTCCCCACCTTTCTACGTATTAAAATACTTATATGAATAAAAACTAAACTCCATAAAAACAGTCTGACAAATTTTCTAGATATTTTTCTGATTATAAAAAATTACAAAATTTCAAGTTATATTTTATAGAGCTCTTTTCAATATATAAATTATAATAATTAAATACTACTTACATTAATTAATGTAATTAAAACACAGCACGAGAGATTTTTTTCTTCAGATAGGTATTTTAAATTAAATCTATTACAAGTATGCAAAACTTGTAAAACCACGTCTAATTAATTTTAAAATACAATCGGAGTACCAAACAAACAAAACGAATTATACAAAATATAAATATCAAACAAAATTAAGTTTTGTTTAATACCAAAATTAATTCGACCTATCTCAGAAGAACACTAGTGAATCTCTCAAATCTAATTCCAGGAAACGCCATCGTCCCCACCTAACATAAAAATCAAGATAGAGAAAATATATATATCTCTCCGTACTAGCTCTGACTTCCAGGTTGGCGCCGACTTTGAATATCTATCTAGCCCTGGATAATATACAGTCGTGGATCAAAATCAAACATTACAAAATTTATCATATATAATTTAAATTTTTATCGTTATTAGTCTGAAATAAAAAACACACACCAAAATAAAATACATTTTTACATCAATGTTATTCAAATAATGTTCAATATAATTTTCTTCTATTTTCTATGGGGAAAAAACCACGACAATATGTCTGATGAAGCTCAGGTTGGAGCGAAATGATCGTTACAGTGTAAATTAAAAAGTGAAATTCATTAAAATTTGTTTTATTTTATCCTGATAACAGTTCAAATAACTGGCCATTTTTATTAATATACAATCACGCACGGTTTCTAGCATTTTGAATTGCCCTTTGTATTTTTTATCTTGGAATTACATCGAAGGTATTCCGGTGTCTATGTCGAAGTTCTTCAATGTTTTGTGGAACATCATCTTTATAAATACCATTTTTAACAGCTCCCCATAAAAAATAATCTATAGGATTTAAGTCAAAAGATCTCGCCGGCCATTCAACAACTCCACTATTTCCAATCCAACGGTTTGGAGACTCTTGACTTAAGGAATTCCTCACTGTCCTGTTGCTACCATAAATACCTTATTTGATTTAATGGAATATTGTTATCTAGAAAGTACGCATGTGTGAAGAAGGTTTTAGTATCTTTCCCCATTTAATGTTTCTTCATACATATCAGATCCTATGAGACAATTTCCCAAAATGCCCATCCAAACATTTAATCCAAAACGATGTTGTGATCTTTTTGCTCTGTTTTCTTTGGGATTCTGTACTGCCCAATAGTGCCCCGTATTTCTGTTAAACATTCCAGAATTGGTAAATTTTAATTCATCTGACCAGATCATCTTGTTAAAAAAATCTTCGTCGTCTTCCAGCCTTCCTAAATATTTCGCTATTATTGTATTTCGATTCGATGAATAAAAAATACTTAACATATGTCGTTTCTCTTCGTTAGTGTACGACGACATTATTCTATTAGTAATGTACGATAATTAAAATGTTTGACAACTTGAAATTTCATGGCTACCTTACTTAATCTTGAAATGTATTCTTGGTGAATTAAAGCATGATATCAAAACTTGTGTGAATATGTCAGACATGATTGAAATCAGAAAAAAAAAACGTATTTCTAGCGATGTCAATATCCGATATAGTGCCCATAAGAAATAATAAAGCTGATGATGGCCAGATAGAACCAAAACGTCATATGGAAATTTGAAGTTTACCATTTTTCTTCTGTAAACTCAAATAAACGTACTAGAGATAAAGGAAAAAATTTCTTAAAAAATCTCGAACGCCATATCGCACAGGTCCATTTTCTCTTCGGGTTTATAACAACAACAAAATTTAGCAACTTTTCCAAATTTAAACCTACCCTCTACCTCCAATAATAAGCAAGATCCCCATGGTAAGGGTCGAAAATGAATCAGCATGTATACCTTCGAAACTGCAATGTCAAACAAAAGTGAAGAAGACCTAAAAAATAGCAGAAACAAAAATAATGAGGACTCGACCTAAGAATAACTAAGAATGGAAAAAGGAGACTTGAAACGAATAGGGATATTGAAAACGAATTAGCAGGTGAAATTTAAATAAAAAACCTAAAGTAGTCAGGACATGTTATGAGAAATAACCCGACTAGTATGCCGAAAAGAATAACCTAATGGACCCCACTATGGACAATAAGGAAAGGAAGGCCGGGGAAAAGATGGCAAGACGAAATAGTACGCAAAAACCTTGGAGTAGGAAATTGGAAATTGCTCTGTAAGAATAGGAAAGAGTGGAGAAGAATATCCTACGAGGGCACCACAAAAGGAACTTATAACAATTTGAAAGATAAAGAGGAATAATCCTCCCTATTAAATGAATGCAAAAACGCTACGGCATTACGGCTTGATGATGATGAAGTTAATATATACGAAATTAATTACGACGATTGTAATTTTAAATATATAGGTCAAACAAAACGCTCAATACTAACCCGTTTCAAAAGACACGTATAACAAATTAAATTTAAAAATCGAGCGTGGCAAACCATGCATCATACACGGATCATAACGTCTCGCTAAAAGGATTAAAACTTGTCAAAAAGCATTCATATCGTTAACAACAAATTTAATACGTTTAACTCAAACGACGATCCTATCCCATACAGTTGCCTTTTGTCATTCTTAGAAAAGGTTGAGGGCGTGAGAATAAACACACGTTTTTACCATTTTCTTAAGAAGGGTAAGTTGACATAATTTTAGTTTGTGTATTTATTTTAAAGTCAATATATACGTGGACGCCGTGTAAAGTTGTGCGCGATTCTATGTGTTAGCTTTACTGTGCCTCATGTTTCGGCACTTTGATTAGTGGTTTTACCTACTGATGATGACAATTTAGTTGTCGAAATACGTATTTAGGATACGATTATTAATTGTGATAAGGCGAAAACACCTAGCTTTACTATTACTAATTTAATTTTGACTGCAATTATAAACTCAAAAAAGGTATTTTTATACCTTTTTTGAGTTTATAATTGCAGTCAAAATTAAATTAGTAATAGTAAAGCTAGGTGTTTTCGCCTTATCACAATTAATAATCGTATCCTAAATACGTATTTCGACAACTAAATTGTCATCATCAGTAGGTAAAACCACTAATCAAAGTGCCGAAACATGAGGCACAGTAAAGCTAACACATAGAATCGCGCACAACTTTACACGGCGTCCACGTATATATTGACTTTAAAATAAATACACAAACTAAAATTATGTCAACTTACCCTTCTTAAGAAAATGGTAAAAACGTGTGTTTATTCTCACGCCCTCAATCTTTTCTAAGAATGACAAAAGGCAACTGTATGGGATAGGATCGTCGTTTGAGTTAAACGTATTAAATTTGTTGTTAACGATATGAATGCTTTTTGACAAGTTTTAATCCTTTTAGCGAGACGTTATGATCCGTGTCTGATGCATGGTTTGCCACGCTCGATTTTTAAATTTAATTTGTTATACGTGTCTTTTGAAACGGGTTAGTATTGAGCGTTTTGTTTGACCTATATATTTAAAATTACAATCGTCGTAATTAATTTCGTATATATTAACTTCATCATCATCAAGCCGTAATGCCGTAGCGTTTTTGCATTCATTTAATAGGGAGGATTATTCCTCTTTATCTTTCAAATTGTTATAAGTTCCTTTTGTGGTGCCCTCGTAGGATATTCTTCTCCACTCTTTCCTATTCTTACAGAGCAATTTCCAATTTCCTACTCCAAGGTTTTTGCGTACTATTTCGTCTTGCCATCTTTTCCCCGGCCTTCCTTTCCTTCTTGTCCATAGTGGGGTCCATTAGGTTATTCTTTTCGGCATACTAGTCGGGTTATTTCTCATAACATGTCCTGACTACTTTAGGTTTTTTATTTAAATTTCACCTGCTAATTCGTTTTCAATATCCCTATTCGTTTCAAGTCTCCTTTTTCCATTCTTAGTTATTCTTAGGTCGAGTCCTCATTATTTTTGTTTCTGCTATTTTTTAGGTCTTCTTCACTTTTGTTTGACATTGCAGTTTCGAAGGTATACATGCTGATTCATTTTCGACCCTTACCATGGGGATCTTGCTTATTATTGGAGGTAGAGGGTAGGTTTAAATTTGGAAAAGTTGCTAAATTTTGTTGTTGTTATAAACCCGAAGAGAAAATGGACCTGTGCGATATGGCGTTCGAGATTTTTTAAGAAATTTTTTCCTTTATCTCTAGTACGTTTATTTGAGTTTACAGAAGAAAAATGGTAAACTTCAAATTTCCATATGACGTTTTGGTTCTATCTGGCCATCATCAGCTTTATTATTTCTTATGGGCACTATATCGGATATTGACATCGCTAGAAATACGTTTTTTTTTTCTGATTTCAATCATGTCTGACATATTCACACAAGTTTTGATATCATGCTTTAATTCGCCAAGAATACATTTCAAGATTAAGTAAGGTAGCCATGAAATTTCAAGTTGTCAAACATTTTAATTATCATACATTACTAATAGAATAATGTCGTCGTACACTAACGAAGAGAAACGACATATGTTAAGTATTTTTTATTCATCGAATCGAAATACAATAATAGCGAAATATTTAGGAAGGCTGGAAGACGACGAAGATTTTTTTAACAAGATGATCTGGTCAGATGAATTAAAATTTACCAATTCTGGAATGTTTAACAGAAATACGGGGCACTATTGGGCAGTACAGAATCCCAAAGAAAACAGAGCAAAAAGATCACAACATCGTTTTGGATTAAATGTTTGGATGGGCATTTTGGGAAATTGTCTCATAGGATCTGATATGTATGAAGAAACATTAAATGGGGAAAGATACTAAAACCTTCTTCACACATGCGTACTTTCTAGATAACAATATTCCATTAAATCAAATAAGGTATTTATGGTAGCAACAGGACAGTGAGGAATTCCTTAAGTCAAGAGTCTCCAAACCGTTGGATTGGAAATAGTGGAGTTGTTGAATGGCCGGCGAGATCTTTTGACTTAAATCCTATAGATTATTTTTTATGGGGAGCTGTTAAAAATGGTATTTATAAAGATGATGTTCCACAAAACATTGAAGAACTTCGACATAGACACCGGAATACCTTCGATGTAATTCCAAGATAAAAAATACAAAGGGCAATTCAAAATGCTAGAAACCGTGCGTGATTGTATATTAATAAAAATGGCCAGTTATTTGAACTGTTATCAGGATAAAATAAAACAAATTTTAATGAATTTCACTTTTTAATTTACACTGTAACGATCATTTCGCTCCAACCTGAGCTTCATCAGACATATTGTCGTGGTTTTTTCCCCATAGAAAATAGAAGAAAATTATATTGAACATTATTTGAATAACATTGATGTAAAAATGTATTTTATTTTGGTGTGTGTTTTTTATTTCAGACTAATAACGATAAAAATTTAAATTATATATGATAAATTTTGTAATGTTTGATTTTGATCCACGACTGTATATTATCCAGGGCTAGATAGATATTCAAAGTCGGCGCCAACCTGGAAGTCAGAGCTAGTACGGAGAGATATATATATTTTCTCTATCTTGATTTTTATGTTAGGTGGGGACGATGGCGTTTCCTGGAATTAGATTTGAGAGATTCACTAGTGTTCTTCTGAGATAGGTCGAATTAATTTTGGTATTAAACAAAACTTAATTTTGTTTGATATTTATATTTTGTATAATTCGTTTTGTTTGTTTGGTACTCCGATTGTATTTTAAAATTAATTAGACGTGGTTTTACAAGTTTTGCATACTTGTAATAGATTTAATTTAAAATACCTATCTGAAGAAAAAAATCTCTCGTGCTGTGTTTTAATTACATTAGTAATAGTAACTCACTCTTATTATTCCTTTGGAGAGGGGAGGGGTCGAGTAGTATTAATTTTTATTTACGTTTACTATTTGGGGGGTGCGGAGCTAAGAAGGTGCTCTAGATGTTATAGACCACGTTTTTTTAAAGTAATTATTTGGTGCATTCGGTGACAAATGATTGCTGACTCAATTGAAGTAAAAACCCTTCGTTTCATTTTACGAGTTTTTGCTATAGCAGTCATCAGCCGCGACGCCGGAAAGTTTAGTAAATTATCGGCGAGTATCACAGGAATATATTGCGGTTTCACACATTAACAGCGAACAGTGTGAATAATTTAATCGTCATATATCAGGGATAATGTCAACTGATAATTTCGGAGAGTAATTCCGCCCTTCTTGTTCGTATAGTCAATGCGTTTAATTTATCTTGCAGTTGCCTATATTCTCTGCCGAGATAAGTGATTATCCTATACAAATATAATTACAAATGAATTAGTGTGTTTATATTCACTGAAAGGGGTTAGAGCTAAATTTTAAGTAAAGTTAACACCATTTCTTTTGACACGTTTCGGTTCGTTAATTAATATGCCAATTATGCAAACTACTAAGTGTTCGATATTTAGTAAGTTTGTAAACATTAATTCGTTAACTTGTTCAATATTATAAAATTTTAGAAATGCAACGTGTTTCAAAGAGAACTTCATCTCAGTAGACACTGAGTAACTAGTACTTGCAAATTATTATAAGCCGCTTGCCTTTTATTTATAACTAACTAACGTGTGTTCGTTTGAAAAGTCAATCTAGTAGCATGTGATTTACTGAGAACATTTTGAAGTATTGTAATGTGGGGACGTGGGCAGCGTCGCCACGTGACCTGTGATGTCAGATCACTTAACTAGTTCAGGATCCCCATGTAATGTGGCCGGTCCTGCGGGGCCCCGCCGCTGCGTTGGTACGCAGATGCGTTGATGCATTAAATAACAGGCAGGAAAAGTTGGTATAACATCGTATAATTAAATAACACTTATAACGATATAACAATGACTATATACATAATTAATAATATAGACAGTAGTCGAAAGGAGAGTTCTATCTCACGCTAGCTATGTCGTACTGTATAACTAACTATGTCTGACTCTCTGACTGTCGGACTATCTGTCACTTTCTCTTATGATGTGATGGATCATCTTATATCCATTAGAGTGTGCTACTTTCGACTATGTCCTTAGTCTTAATATCAACAAGTGGTGAAAGAGTGTAACTTGTAATTGAGAATGCTTGTTGATGTAAATCAGATGGACCGAGGTCATGTTTTTGAATACAATACAAATAAGATCGGGGTCGCACCTTGACTACGTTAAATAGTACAAAACATTACTCAATTAGGTTATTACAGTATGTCGTAAATTAAAATTTACTACTTAACCTACAAAGTCGTATATTTTGACAGTTTCGTACATACAAATAAATAACAAATGTGATTGACATTATCAAATGTCGTTTGGATTTACGTTTACGGAACAACAAACACATACTAATTTATATACGTCTTATGCTATCAATATTTCAAAGTAACCTAGATTGACTTTTGAAATGAACACACGTTATTTATCTAATATTATTTTGACATTTTTCATTTGGTGACTAGCAATATAATTTTTTCTTGGAAATATTTTTTTTTACTTAATAAACAATACTATTAAATAATGTACACATTGCAAGAAAATATTTTTATTGCTGAAGCATATTTCCGTGCACAATTTCTTAACGGAGAATGGCAATATTCCTACGCGGAATGTAAGCGACAGTTCCACTTGCAGTTTTTTAATAGAGTTGTGGATAATACCGCTTTACATCATCACATTCGTCTAGTCGTGGAGAAGTTTCGGGCCACAGGATTAAATTTAGCGCTTTTAGAAGATACTTCCCTCATCGAATTATAAGCAAGACTGTTTGGCCAGCGCGGTTACCAGATCTTACTCCTTTAGATTTTTCTATTTTCGGATTGCTAAAAATGAAGTATATAAGACAGAAATTAATAACTTAAATGACTTGATGAATACAATTACAATTAAATGTACTAAAATAAAACCAAATGTTTTGCAAAATATTTTTGACTGTACGTCTGTACGTTCCCGTTAATGGAAGTGGCTTTTCAGTAATTTTTAATTATCCTAACAACCAGTAAGATCGTAGTCGCGACGAGGTGTGTTATACATGCTAGTACAAACTTGGTTTGTCGAATTGTAGTTATTAATGCATCACATAAGGCGACATTGACATGTAAAAATGGGAGTTAATATTCATTAATTCTCATTTGCAGTAAGTTCAGAATGTTAACATCCTTCTTAACTTTAACTTTCATCTACGTCTAGCTTAAAGGAAATCCCTTACCACAATTTACAAAAATGGACTTTGATAGCGTACTTAATCGGATATATCACCGATACCGCTATAAAGCTCGAACTGGTCGAATAGATAAAAGTTTTATGAACCAACGATATTTAGTCAGGCCTCCACCTAAATTCAGTTAAGATTCTAAACGATCCTTGACGTCTAAGGATCGGCAATAAATAGAATCGTGCAGTTTATAGTACCAGATATATGTAATTACATTCAATTACTTTGGCTTAAATAGACACACATATACGTGTATATGAGTATGTACGACAACAAAAGGTAATTCAACTCCAGTAGAAGTACGAAGGAATATATATCTTTATATTTTGTTTTACCACTCGTGTAACGCTAGTAGATTTAGAAACTTATTTTCTCTAAGAGCCGTGGAACTATAAATCCTGAATCTGTGAATCGCAAGCGAATATAAAAAGGAAATCAGTACGTTTGTAATAGAAAATATCGGGTTTCAAATATCGCGAACTCACTAACGATTTCACGTATACATTTATATAGGTATATTTAAATGTATATATCTGCATGTCCGTATAAAATAGCTATAAATGGAATATACATTTACTTGAAAGTGCATAAAATAGAAATTTTAGTGCTCATCTTATTTAGAATAAATTTTATGTGGAAAGGAAATCGCAGATAAGGAATGTTGTAAATATCTTTTCGTCATACCTACCGCATAGGTAAACTATTATGACACCTTTTTTTCAAACGTAAGTGACACTTTACATACCATATTGGCAGTTGCTATAGTAGCGGGCTGTAATATTTAATTATGACCCTAGGTAAATAATAACAATATTAGAACATTTATGACAAATTTATTTGAAATATAATTTTAGTTAACAAAAACACACAAGTAAAATTAGAATCTTGTACAAAAACTTATCACTTGGTAATATTAAATGTAAACGAACAATTAGAACAATTAGCTATCTGAACAATTTAGTCTTCTTTCTTGTTGTTGGTCATAAATTTTTTAGGTATATCGTAACTTAACCGCACCGTTCTGAATTGTCAAATGTTAATGTCATTAGTAGAGAACGAACGCAATTTCCATAAAACGCAATCGGCAATTGGAATTGTGTATAACGTCGCTCAGTACATCCCGGCGTAATTCAATGAAGTATTTCTTTGACTTACTCGGACACCTGGTCGCGCCGCGATAACAATGGACAAGCCAGCTATTGTATTCCGAGAATATAGTGCTTTTTAAAGTGTTTTCATGAGCGTAGATAGAAGTGGGGTTTTTATAATGTATGTATTTTATTTATTAGTTTATATTTCGTAAGATAAATAAAGTGCTGTGAGTAAGTTTCTTGTTTTCATAGTTTTAACTGTTAATTACATCGTAATTTTTGTGATATATCCTGTTTAATATCGTTTGATTGAATCTATTTCTACCAATTATTTTGACGTAAGAGTGTGCATTGAATTTCTTTCAGTTTCAATAACTTACGCACACATTTTTAGTTTTCATTTATTTAGATCTAGAGCATTGTTTAAGTTACTTTTTCAGACATGATATGGAAGAATGTCGAGAACGGCATTGTAAAACAATGGCGAGTTGGATTGACGGTCATACTGATTGTATGTCCATTGTCAGTGATTCCGAAATTTATTACAAAATCCGTAAAATATCGTCAAAAATTCGTCACTTAGGATCGCAAACACATCTGAACTCTGTAACACTTTTATGGCGGCTAATATTCCATTAAATAAACTTAGCAACCCCACTTTAAAAATATTACTTCAAAAATATACTGGTCGAAATGTTCCGGATGAATCAACTTACGCAAATATTATGTTTCTAGGTGCTATACGAGAACAGTAGAACGCATTAGAAGCCATCTTTTAAATCAATACATATGGATAAGCGCCGACGAAACGGTGGATATGTTAGGACGCTGTGTGGTAAATGTTGTAGCTGGTGTACTACATCCAACTATTCCCTATAACTCATATGTAATAGCAACAAGTGTTATAAATAGAGTTGATGCGGAAACAGTTGCTGAAACCATTAAGGAGAATATGCCAAAAATGCTTCATTCGGACGCCAAGTACAAAGAAAAAATACTTTTATTTGTCAGTGATAGTGCTGCGTATATGTTAAAAACAGGCAGACTATTGAAGAAAACATATCCTAATATGCTGCATATTACTTGTGTAGCACATGCTCTCCACAGAATCTGTGAATATATCAGAGACACTTTTCCGGAAGTTGATAGACTTGTATCAGCTTTTAAAAAAGTTTTCAGAAAAGCACCATTGAGAGTAGCTCTTTTCAGCGAAAAATTTCCATCTCTGTCACTGCCTCCCACTCCAGTAATAACTAGATGGGGAACATGGCTGGAAGCTACTAGTTATTATGCTGAGAATTTCGATAGTTTACAAAATTTCGTCACATGTTTAAATGACGATGCTCGAAGTATTTCTGAGTGCAAAAAGCAAATTCCAAATTTAAAAAATAAGTTGTACTTTCTTCAGGAACACAAGCAAAATTTGCCAAAACTAATCACTTATTTTGAAAATCAAAATCTCAAATTAAATGATGGATTAACCGCATTAGATGTGGCTGTTAATAATTTGAAAAGTATTCCAAGTGACTTCGGATGTGGCCTTCGGCAAAAGTTTGAAGCAATTCTTAATAGAAATCCAGATTTAATTACATTGCAGCAATTATGTATGGAGACAATTCCACAAAATCTAACGGCTAAATATGAAGAAATAAAAGAATATTTCCAGTATGCACCTATAACCAGTTGCGATGTAGAAAGGACGTTTTCTATTTATAAGGATGTACTTAATTCAAAGAGAACAAAATTGACAGAAGAAAACCTTGAGAAACTGTTGCTAGTCAATATTAATACTCCTTTACTCAACTTGAATGACAAAATGAACAAATAAAAATGTTCCAATTATAGAAATAAAATTAAAAACTTTAAAAATACAACTTTTTAACAAATAAATATGTATTTCGTAATTTTATAGATCACCACCCGTTCGTTTTGCAATTATATAAATAAAATTAAATATTTTAGAAATACAGCCTTTCGCCAGTACTGCACTGAGTGGTAAGCGTGTCCGTTCTCTAGTCATTAGTATCATCAAATAAAAATGATAACACGGAATTTTATTTATTTTCGCCAGGAAAATTATAATCTAGCAATTAACCATGCAATTTTCTAAAGCCGTCTGTCATTTAGACGTAACTGTCATTTAAGAAATTCATATCACTAAAATTACGACATGCTTTTTGATGTTACTTAGAAATAATGGTTCACCAGCGGCAGGTTTTTTAAACGCTCGATAGTAAAACTATAGTGAAAAATCATCAAAATTCGCCTATTAAAGAAAAACATAGATATGACGAAAAATCTCATATGCACCACGGTTCGTACAGTACAGTTTTATGGTCTCAAATACATACAAACCTCGACCCTACGGGTCTCGGTTTCCATTATAAAAAATGTTATTGCAATAGTGAGTATTGTTTGAAAAAGATCAAATTACATCTCTTACTGCAGTTATTGGCAACAAAGGTCCACCGTTATCACTTTCCGCTTCGAAATGAGTAACCGCAGCTGCAGCTTGTGATTTTCACTTACTGCAAAATGCTCTCGGCTTAATTATTTATGAAAATAATTGAAAGATGTTTTACAAAAACAGCCTTAGTCCGATTTTCATGCTTAACCGTTTTTGCTGGAAATGCCATTGGACTATAGTCGTTTTTGCAGAAACCCCTATATCTAGCATTGCTTTATCTCCGGACTATTGCTGTTTTTAAGTATACCGAATCATCAGCCATTCGGCTCTACCTGGAGTTACACGAGACTGTGTAAACCTCAAACTTGGCATTTCGTGACTAAGGCTGCTTTTGTAAAAAACCGTTTAATTGTTTTGTAGAATGTAACGTTAAAAACGGTGAAAAATAATAAAAACAAGATCAAACATAACGAGAGGCGCGCTATAACCTAAATGTCAAAGCAATATATAGCGTAATTTTTAGTTCTGACAATTTGAAGGTAGCATAAAATCTTTATACAAGTGTCCCGTATCGTTATGTTCAAATCTTAGGAGTGTAAAGTAGACTTCATTTCAAGTAACAAAAACGCAAAACTTGTATATCCATTTTTATTTGTTTCGAAGTTACAGATCTATGAATGTGATTGTCAGATCATGAAAAAAAATGTAATCCTAAAGTCAATACAAACTGATTTTATTTAAAAAAAGTTATACGATTCAATAACCCTGTGATTGTTAACGTCGCATAATAAAATGTTATCCTAAAATAAATAAACAAGTGTCGTAGTGCATACAGTAATTTCTCGGAGATCTACAAAAAAGAGTACTGGAAATTGATTTATGACAATTTATTTCGTAAGTGCTGAACCATGAATATCATACAATAAACTAATGTTCAGATGACTGTTAACGTTGCATTTTTTAATAAAGGATTACATTACGTTTCAGTTCATACAACAGCTTATTAGTGAGTGGACGCGTTTTCTACAAGAGTATGTGGACATGCATTTTGTGTATGGCTACTGTAACGGCAGTGCACGTGAAGCAGTTATCGAATACCGACATCGGTTTCCCTATAGGCGCATTCCTCATTACAGAACGTTTCTGGAAGTACAGACAATTTCGGGAATGCGGACTGCGTGATTATATTTTCGACCGAGGAGTAAATTTGGCAGCAGACTTAGAGGAAGAAGCAGTAGCTATTGTTACAAGGGATCCAACTCTCAGTGTACGTCGAATCGCTAAACAACTAGGAGTGCCACGAACGACAGTTTGGCGAATTTTAAAACGTGAGGGCTTATATCCATATCACTATCGCAGGGGACACGGTTTGCTTGAGGCAGACTACTATGCTCGTCTAGTTTATTCTACCTGGATATTAAGATAGTCACGGCTTCATTTTAATTTCTGCAGAACAGTCCTCTGGACAGATGAATCTACGTTCACGAGAAGTTGTGTTACAAATCTGAGAAACCTGCACAGGCGGTCATCAGAAAATCCCAAAGCTATATGCCCATCTAAATTTCAACATGAATTTTCTATTAACGTTTGGGCGGCCCTAATCGATGACGTGTTGATTGGTCCTGTCCTCCTTCCTGGGAGGCTAAATGCGGACAATTACCTTCAATTTCTTATTGACGAACTGCCAGGTCTTTTAGAGGTTATCCTACTGAATGATCGACGAGACATGTGGCTTCACATAGATGGGGCACCACCACATTTCGGAATTGCTGTCCGAAATTGGGTTAACGTCAATTATCCAAGATGGATTGGTCGAGGTGGTCCTGTTGCATGGTCACCCAGATCACTCTATCTTAATCCCCTTGACTTTTATTTATGGGGGTGCATGAAAAATTTAGTCTACGCGCAAGTTTCGAACACAAGAGAAGAGTTGTTGGATCGTATTCACCTGGCTACCGAGTAAATTCGACAAAACAAGTATCAAATTCGGATAAGTACTTCTTCTGTTGACTTACGGGCACAAGCCTGCATTCAACAAGGAGGTGGACATTTCAAAAATACCTGACAATCACATTCATAGATCTGTAACTTTGAAACAAAGAAAAATGAATATAACAGTTTTGCGTTTTTGTTACTTGAAATGAAGTCTACTTTACGCTCCTAAAATTTAAACATAACGATACAGGATACTTGTATATACTATTACCCATGGGCATTTTATTGACTTTATATTTGTCATTTCAAAATTTCTGTTAATGACGTGTATGCACTAGTATCGTGAAAATCCTATAGTTGGTTTGTGCATTTTTCTACATGGGAGCGCCAAATTGTTCTAAGATAGATGCTTGTGGATTGTGTTTGTTTATTTCGGGCTTGTTATATCGCCCTAAAAATTAATCAAATTGATTTACAGTATAATAAATACTGTGATGACGAGCATCAAGTGTGTGTAGCGCGTGTGCAGTATGCTGAAATAAAGGTTTATTAAATTACTAAATAATTATTAAAAAACATATTATTTTTTAATATTTTTCTTTGAAAATGTAATCATTTCTTTAAGTTCGATTAAACAAACATCTATATAAATATATATAAAAAATGTTCGTATATTTGTCCGATATAATCTAAAAACTGGACCGATTTACACGCGGCTTTTCGCAAAATAATCCGCGTCGTCCGTAGAAGTTTTTATGCTAATGAAATCCTCGATCTGACCAGTAAAAGGAAAGTTGGCGCCTAATAATATAATAACAATAGTAGCAGCACTATTATTTAAATTTAGATGGCACCACGAGACAATACTTCTCACATTCCAGTTCACGAGGAAATAAATGCTATCGCGCATGCGTAGAAGTAATCTTTATAAGGCGAAGGTTAAATTTTGTGAATTTCCGAAATATATAAATATCTAAATTTCGTGTTGAAAATTTTATAACAATATCTCGTTTAATTTAACAGATAGTTACGTGGGTCCATACATTTGCCCATCACTGTTTAGCAATAGCAAATCGTTTCCGAATTCAGCTAGTTATGCATAAATTTTATTAAACTTTAGCAACTCCTACTGGGTATACCAAAGAAATTTTAATATAATGTATAGAATCCACGGTTGGCTCTTGGTGAAACATAATGAATAAAATTTACTAAAGAAAACACTCGGTATATTTAAAATTCTGAACTTACTGCAAATGAGGATTAATGAATCCTCGGTATATTTGTTTCACAAAATATATTTATTAAATCTCTAACACGTGTTTCGACTTTACAGTCATTGTCAAAGAGTTTGTAAACTTATCAGAATAATTGAAACATACATGAGTAGGTAAACCCCACCAGTTTTGTATAATACAAAGGTATTTTTAATAATATAAAATATTACTAAAAATCTGGTGTGAAGAACACAAATGCAGGTTCACTATTAATATTTTGTAAACTTACCTAAAAATACACTTCTACCACTATTTATGAGTTTTTTAAAGATTTTATTACGGCATCAATAGTAGGGGTATTGAAAAAATCCAGCTGTGTATTTGTGACATGTCTATTAAAATTTATGACTTTTTTAATTTCTAATATTTCGAGAAGGTCAAGCCTTTTTCCTTTATTACAAGTATGTAAAAGTTTAAAATTATTGGTATTGAACAAATGTGTATTTTCCAATCAAATTCCAATCATGGAATATAAAAATGGCAGCGTTTCATAGTTTTATACATAGACTGATTAATTTCCCTTTAAATAATGAGAATTACGAAAAAGAAGTAACCACCATAAAAACAATAGCTAGAAACAACGGATATAAAACAGAATTTATAGATAAAATGATTAACAAAAAACAACATACTATCCTTACGAAGAATTTTTACTACGGGCACACATATACAAAAACTAATAAAACGTTTCACATACTCAACTATATACCTGGGGTTAGCAATAAAGTTTCTAATAAACTGAATAAATTAAATGTCACCCAAGTGAATAAAGTCATCTAGGAAATATTTTAGTAAATAATAAAAAAAAAAACAGAATTGTGTGATAAGTCAGGTGTGTACGAATTAAGTTGCAGTGATTGTGATGCGATATACATTGGCCAATCAGGGCGCTCAATAAAAGAACGTATTAAAGAGCATAAAAGTTCTATTCTTTATGGTAATATGAATACGGGATTCGCGGACCATTGCATCGAAAATACACATTTGTTCAATACCAATAATTTTAAACTTTTACATACTTGTAATAAAGGAAAAAGACTTGACCTTCTCGAAATATTAGAAATTAAAAAAGCCATAAATCTTAATAGACATGTCACAAATACACAGCTGGATTTTTTCAATACCGCTACTATTGATGCCGTAATAAAGTCTTTAAAAACTCATAAATAGTGGTAGAAGTGTATTTTTAGGTCAGTTTACAAACTCTTTGACAATGACTAAAGTCGAAACAGGTGTTAGAGATTTAATAAATATATTTTGTGAAACAAATATACCGAGTGTTTTCTTTAGTAAATTTTTTAAAGAAATTTTAGTACATCAATACGTTTAGTACGCATTTGTTACAAACGAAACAGATATGCATTACACAAATCTGTATCTGTACACATACACCTTGTATTCTCCAACATTTACTTCAGCCAAAGACACATGTTTCTGTCACAACAATAGACTTCGTCAGTTTGACTAAGTGAAGTAAAGTTTGATGGAACGCCGCATAGGTATAGCAAATTTTGTCCTATTAGGTGGCACCAGATAAGTTTAATGATATCTGACGGATAAAAGCGACTATGCCGAAAGTAGCGATTTTCTCTAGTCCAGCTATGCCGGTACAGATGGGAAAAAAATACGTATATAAGTGTAAGTCCATTAACACGATGCCAGATGGCAGCAAATATACCAAAGAAATTTCAGTACATCAATTCGTTAAGCACGCGTTACACATTTGTTAGCAATGAAACAGATATGCATTACACAAACCTGTATCTTGCTTTTGTATACAAGTATTACATCGTTTTAATAGCATCTCTAACCCGTTATAAAAAAAACTCCTTTGGTTTGTCTGCAAAATACATTTCAACGGCCGCTATAAGTTCGTCATCGTCCATAAATTTTGTTCGCCTAGAGTTCTTTTGAGATTAGGAAACAAGAAATAGTCGTACGGAGCGAGATTTGGACTATAAGATGGATGGTCTATTTCTGTGAAGCCACATTCGGCAACGGCAGTTTTTGCAAGTCTTGATTTGTGGACTGGTGCATTATCGTGAATCAACAGGACACCTTGCGTCAGTTTTTCGTGCCTTTTCGCTTTAAAAGAATCTCTTAGGCGATGTATTAATCTTGTGTAATACTCTTCTGTTACCGTACTACCATTGCGTAGATAACAAATCATTAGTATTCCCTGACAATCCCAAAAAATCGTTGCCATTATTTTTCCTGCGGAAGGGATGACTATAAACATCTTGGTGGGACTAGAACCCTTAATATGCCACTGCATTGAATATTGTCTTGACTCAGTATCAAAATGATGGACCCAGGTCTCATCTGCTGTAACAAGTCGATTGATAATTAAACCTGGTTCGTCTCCACAAAGTGCCAAAAATTGTTCACACGTCTCCATCTGCACACGCATTTGGAATGGCGAAAGTATTCGCGGAACCCATCTAGCACTAACTTTTGTCATTCCAAGGTATTCGTGTAGAATTCTGAAAACCGTGCTTTCTGAAATTCCTAATCAAACTGCTAATTGTCGTTTCTTTAATCTTGCATCCTCTAGTACCAAACACTTGGTTTATTCAAAAACATCGGAGGTGATCACGTCAACACGCCGACCTGGACGGGGATCATCATCCAGTGATTCTCGGCCATGTTTAAACAATTTTGACCATTCGCAAATAGTCGTCTTTGAAGGACAATCATCCCCGTATACAATCAACATTTCTTCATGCATAAGTTTTGGAAATTTTGCTTGTTTTGTCAAGAATTTTATAACTGCTCGATATTCAAGTTTGTGCATTTTGATACGTGCCAACACAAACTAACAGATATTAGAACTAATACTGCTGCAATTGTTTTGTAAATTATCAAAGTCGTTACCAAGGCATGTATGATATTAAAACACTAATGAAAAATTATATCAAAATTAAAAAGTGTCTAGACCGGGAATATAAAAGACGACACGTGTTTCTGTACAACAATAGACTTCGTCAGCTTGGCTAGTGAAGTAAAGTTTGATGTATATATCCTGTATATACAGGGTGGGGCACATAAAGTGTTACAGAGCAATAGCACTCAAACGATTAATCATATCGAAAAATGTTTCAGACAAAAGTTTCAGTGTTCGGGAAGGAGGTCATACTGGGCCACCCAGTTTTTGATCGGTGTAGGCGTAGAAGCTACGTCAATGTCAACTCCAATTTTTTAAGTGGAACCATTCTTTTCAATAACATTATTACAGATTTTAAGACGAATTCAGCGACCTACAATACAAGGTCATTCTAGTCACGCAAAGTATGAAAATAGTCGAAAAATCGAAAAATATCGGAATAATCAGCATCAAAGGATCCACTAACTTTGGTTTGGGTCTACCTACAGAAGATGCTCGAAGTGACCACCCTTGTAAGCAGTGGTTAATTCTCCGAGGAAACGACCGTCTAACGTTAGCCAACATTTGTGTTGTAATTTCGGTACATGCTCGGCGTATTCTTTCTCTCATGTCGTCAGGCGTGGTAGGTGCTTCCGCCATTACGTATCCTTTGACAAAACCCAAGAAAAAGTAATCCATTAGTGTTAGATCTGGCAAACGAGGTGGCCAAGCAACAGTAGCGCCTCGTCCTATCCATTTTTCACCATAAATCTCATCCATCACTTGTCTTGCACATAGAGCATAATGGGATGGTGCACCGTCGTGTTGCATCCACATGTTTATGCGAACTAGCAAGGGCACGTCTTCCAGTAATTCGGGCAGTACGTTTTGCAGAAAGTTTGCGTAAACTTGCCCACTTAAGTGACCTTCAAAAAAAAGTGGACCAATGACGTGATCGCCGACAATGCCGGCCCAACAATTAAAGGACCACGGATGTTGATATCGTACAGTTCTCGTCCATCGAGCATTCGCATTTGGCCAGTAATGCCTGTTATGTCTATTCACATTTCCCGTATTTGTGAAGTTAGCTTCGTCAGAAAAAAGCACATGACTCAAAAATGAAACATCCGTGTCCATTTTTCGACGAATCCAGTTACAGAAATTGACACGATTTTGGAAATCAGTGCCGTACAAATCCTGATGCAGTGACATACAATACGGATGTAATTTGTGTTGATGTAATATTCTTAATACAGATCGCCGACTAATTCCACTCTCTTTTTCCATTTGCCTGGTGCCCGCATGGGGATTTTGTGCAGTAAAAGCTAAGATAGCAGCCGCATGTTCATCAACAATCGGTCGACGTTTGGCTCGTGCTTGTTTCATTGTACCGAAGCGACAGAAACGGTCAGCTAATCGCTTAAATGCCATGTGCAATTTTTGTTGTCTGTCCGGATAACGAGCCGCGTACAACTGCTCAGCGTTTCTGTAATGTTTGCGGCATTCCCCCAGCACCATTAACATATCAAAATATTCTTGATAATCGTTCATTTTCGCGATCCGATGTACTCACAATAGAGGGTAATGCGTGACTAACTGACAGCCGTATGCGTTGACAGTTGATGCTGATTATTCCGATATTTTTCGATTTTTCGACTATTTTCGTACTTTGCGTGACTAGAATGACCTTGTGTTGTAGGTCGCTGAATTCGTCTTAAAATCTGTAATAATGTTATTGAAAAGAAAATACATGGTTCCATTTAAAAAATTGGAGTTGACATTGCCGTAGCTTCTACGCCTACACGGATCAAAAAACTGGGTGGCCCAGTATGACCGCCTTTCCGAACACTGAAACTTTTGTCTGAAACATTTTTCGATATGATTAATCGTTTGAGTGCTATTGCTCTGTAACACTTTATGTGCCCCACCCGGTATATCCTTGCCGTACTTACTATAAAACTGGCGTAATATATGACACCTATTCACATAGTAAATTATGCTTTGATAAAATTCACGAAAATTAAAACACAAAACCTCACATTTCGAATTATTCACGCGAGGAAATTCATAATTACTTTTCACATTGGATCAAAAAACTCGTTTGCGGAAAATTTACACACATCCTTACGTCCATATATACATAAACACAAACAAAGAAAAGTATATGACGACAGAAATGGAACGAAATATGCTCTTGTTCACAGTAATATGGAGATGTTATCTCCCAACTCCCGTTGCGTTGCCTTTTCATGACATTTCTGCAAACAAACTAGTTTTATTCATCCGTCTCCATATAAATATACGACAAGTGCATTAAGTTCTCTCGTTTCTCATTCGAGTTTCAAATTGATCCAAAAAGGCATATTGTTAGGACTGCGCCCGTTTGCATGTCCTTTGTACCAGATGTAGTCGTATGTTGACATCAGGCTGGAATAGACGATTTTATTTTTTTATCTTTTTAAAGATCTTGCTGATGTAAGGTTTCTTTATGATGAAAATGCATACTATAATCGTATTCTCTGATACAGTTTATTTTATATATTTAAAATATATTTGACACAGTCGGTCGAATTTGTAGGTTATATGAACTTATATAATCGAATTACATCTTAGGTTATATTAAAATTACTATAAATTGAACAAAGCTGCGTAAACAGCAAATCAAATTAAACTATAACACCACTTGAAAAATAAAATGAACTATCAAGAATTTACAACATTTAAGTCAACATATAAGATTATGTAATTCTTTAATCATTTTAATGAATGGCAAAACCAAACAGTTTCAAGTTTGTTGTAAAGGCATTATTACTGGAATTGAAATTATACAATAGACCAGAGTATCTACTTTGTATAACTGTAATTACATATTCACTGTTATGACAGTTTTATAAACATTATCTTCCCAATTATATCATAGAATAACCCTAGATATTAGTTAAACGTTCTACAGTGCCTAATTTTAAATAAAATTTGGAATATATTGCAATATAACTTAACACTGCCATAATAGATAAGTTGAGTTTTACACAAAGGTCGGTATAAATATTTGAAATGCATTATAAACAAAACATATTCATACAAACTTATTTGCTGTGATATGTTTTTTTTGCTTTGATATTATTTGTTGACTGCTAGTAAAATAGAACTTGTACGATTGCAGAAAGAAATTTTGAAAAAGGAACATGAAATGGAGCAAGAAAGAAAAAGGTTAGTAATTGAACTTTCAAAAATTAAATTGAGCAAACAAAAAATTTTACTTGCAATAAGTTATAGATTTATATAATATATAAAAACAATAGTTATTTTATTTATTGTTTTCGTCAAATTGTATGAATTTGTTTTGTGTATATTAAAAATTTTTAAGTTAACACCAGAAGATTAGAGCTGATGGACACCAAATCAAATAAGGCAGTCGAATCACATTTCACTAGTGTATCTTGCAAAAACTTGCTACAAAAAGATGAAAACACATTCAAATGTATTTAATTGGACGTACATTTTTTTATATGTATTGCATTTTTAACTCCAAATATTAAAATTGCAACGAAAAAGAATACGCAGTAAGAAAAGGAGCCAATTTAAAAAAAAACTTCACTATATTAAATTGTCAGTGTAACTGGGAATTATAATTGTTTAATAAGTTAATATACATATGTAATCATTTAACAAAATTGCCTTATTATTTGTTTAATAATAAAATTATCATGAGTATATATACAAAAAAAAAGGAAATATAAAAAATATTTAGAAGATAGTATAATAGTCGATATTAGAATAAATTTGCAAAATGAACTGATACTATTATTGCTTTCGAGAGTTCCACATTAACTTTCATACCATATATGTAATAAGATTGGAAATCTTTTTAAGACACCAAAAAATCTTTCAATCCAGTTTCTGGTTCTAAAATGGAATTCATCGTACAATTGTTCTGCTCGACTTTGAGGATTTGCTAGAGGTTAATAAATATTTTGTAATATTGTAACAACTATCACAAAGTACAACTGGGTTCTTGAAATGTTCATTTTCTTAGCTTCTTTTTATTGCCGATCCATTCAAAATTGTTTGGTCATGTGTAGATCCTGGCCATCTGGCTACGATGTCACAAATTCTTAATTGAGAATCTCCTATTACCTGAATATTCCATGATAAATATCCTTTCTGTTTCGGTACAGCTCAGCATTATTACCACTAGGAGATTGTTTTCTCATGTGAGTGCAATCAATTCTACTTAGTACATTAGGAAATCTATCTACTTGATAAAATCTGTTTATGTAATTTTTCTACCTTTCTAGACATATTTAGATAAAAATTGTGGCCACAGTCTGGCAATTGCATGTGTAACATTTTGTATGATTATTTGTATTAATATCATTGTATTTGTTGCATAAAAAATCAGTTACTAAAAGTAGAAACTAACATTACATAAACAACTAATTAGCTGTATACTAATACTTGATACTTTTGCTGCCAACACAAGAAAATTTGATGTATTTGGCGTGAACTAAAAACGACGTGTAGCACGTACGTTGGCTTAAATCTTGGGTTATAATATAGATTAAGTAAAAACATGGGATAGCTAAGTTTTTTTATCTGCGGTCATATAGGAAGTATTGTTAATCACTATCTTCACTGCTGCTTGAATCATCAATGTTAATTATAAAGCCATTGATTTCACAATGTAAATGTATTTTCTCTATCATACCATTTTTTTATAATACTTTCCATGTGAATAACACAATTTTTCCAAATTTCTTCCATACACTGCTCTAGTGATTACTTCCACATAGCTATAACTTTATCATCTCCATGTCCATCCCTGAAAATATGTTTATTATAATATTGTTTTGCATGGTCCCAAATAATTTCGATAGCATTAAATTCACAATGATAAGGAGACAATCTTCAATATTTCATGTCCATGACTTTGTAGCAATTCATCTACTTGATACCGTTTTTCTTTATGCAAATTTTATGCAAGGGTAGTAGGTCAGTTTTAAATAGAGTTCGCAAGATATATTATGTTTCGACAAGTATGTAATAATATCATTTTACATCAAGCCGATGATGGATGTTTCTTTACTACTAGTGAATGGTAGGGTGCATTGTCCATCACTATTTGTGCCGGTTCTTCCAAATTTGGTATTAAATATTCATCGATCCATTTCTTAAACATTTCTCCATTCATTTCACCATGATAATCTTCTATTTGTGATTTGCTTGAAAACAATAAAGAAGCATTTGACACAAAACATAATTTTGAACCACAATGTAATACAACATATCGCTTGCCCTCGTAACCCTCAGGTTTACGCACACTCTACAGATTATTATCTTGCCAGATCTCATCAAGCAATACCACTTCTCTCTGAACAGAACAACTCAAATTCTTTATGTAATTCCTAAGAAATGTCAATCTTATCTCTGCAATGTTGGATCGTTCCACTAATGCTCTATGATTATTATCCTTTTTATATTTAACTCCAATATTGTGAAGTACACGTTTCAAACTGCTGCTACACAGCGTTAATGCGTTTTACTGTAACTAATCCCAAGCACAATGCATCTGCCACTCGCTAAACAAAAGGTTTATTAAAATCTAAATATATTATGTGCACATGTAATAGGTAACACCACCATGGTTTTTCTCTCGTTCAAAATATTGCAACGAATTTAAAACAAGTTGTCGTGACTGCTGCCATTATAGTTTTGAAAAAATAAATTTCAAACAAACACATACTTTTGTTCAAGCTATCCTTGTCATACAAGTAGGTACTGTTTGTTATTCGGATGTGGAGATTATTCTTTGAATGTCGTTGATTGAATTATAGATCAATGACGCAGGGATCATCTTTGGTGATTTGGAGTATATTAGGGTTATATGACGACAGAAATTAAAACCTGTTACTGTCAAAATTAATTATCGAGAGATATGGTGATGAAATTAATATCAAGTACAATTACATTATAATTTATTTAATAAGAAAACTTTGAAGATGGGATATTAATCAAACAACCAAGGTAAATAACTAATTTGTAGAAGTCTTAATTATTATAATTTATAACGAGTGTTCAAAATAGTCACCATTCTGTTGAATGCATAATGCGACGATTCATGGTTGTCAAAAATATTCTGGAATACATTTGGGGCTATTTCATTTCATTTAGTTGTAATTGAATTCATCAAGTTATTTAAGTTATTAATTCTGGTCGTATACACTTCATTTTTTAGCAATCCATAATAGAAAAATCTAGCGGAATAAGATCTGGTGACCTTTCTGGCCAAACATGTGTGCTTATAACTCGATGAGGGAAGTAATGTTATAAAAGTGCTAAATATTTACGAGTTGTTTGTGCAGTAACAATAGACACTTGCTGGAAGTAACCCTTATTTAATTCATCTCGTTCCACTTGAGTTAAAAATTATATTAATAACAATTCTCGGTATGGTCGGCTATTGATGTTATTGTGAAAAAATATTTTTTCACAATATTTTTCTACAACGAGACACAGCTAACCATACTCCAACTTTAACAGGATATAAAGGAACTTCGATGTGATTGGATTATTTATAGACTATGTTCAGTAATTTTGTTTATTTGCAAACCCGTTTAAATGAAACCATGCTTCATCAGTAAAAAACTTGAAAGAAGTTGTAATAATTAAGACTACTAGCGTGATCTGTAGGTAAGATCTGTTGAACATCGATACTTTGTAACATATTGCTATGGATTTTTTAAAAAATAATATTTAAAAATAATTTAAAATAAATGTACATATTTTTTGACTTTGACTGTATCTTGAATGTATTAAAATTTAAATGTGCGAATATAAAAACTGGTTTTTATATTCAAGGCCTATGTGTTCGAGAGGCCTATGCAAATTCAAGGAGACGAATTTAATATCTCGTACTAGAAGGTAGCTTGGTGTGATATAATTAATTATATTGAAGTAGTTCGGTTAATTGTTTCATAACTGTTTTTATTGATGTATTGGAGAGTTGTAAAAGTTAAATTCTCGTAAGTAATTTGTTCATTAATATAATATAGAAAAAGCACCTTCTTTGTTCTTCGTCTCCACATTAAATAGTTTTTGTAAGTATTAAGTTTTTTATATCATAAAACGTTAATTAAAATTATAAGAATATTTCTATTGTATCCAAGATTGTTATTTAAGAGATTTATTATTAGAAATATAAATAATAAAGCTTACTATTAAAATTCTATTTTAAAATTATAGTAATTAGAATTTGTTCGAGAGGAGTCAGGGTTTTGTGTACATGTTTATTGCGCATGTGTAATTTAGAACGTGCTTCAGTATTTTATTATACACTGTGGTTCTCTGGGGAGAAATTAAAAATAAACTTTATTATTTTAGATAAGTTTGATCGGAGTAATTAAGAGGAAGTTTTTTCATTCACTTGGCTGTCAATATTACAGTGAATATTTTTACCTCATGTATTATTGTAAAATACAGAATCTTATACTTTATAAAGATAGATTTTTTTCTTTTTTTTTATTTTTGTATTAAATATTCAGTTTAAATTTTTATCCAGTGTTTTGTTTTATTTGCAATACCAATATTACTGTTCAAGCTCAATATATAAAATAAGTAAATATTTGTGTGAACTTTTCACTGGCGCCTAACTGATTGTAGAAATAACACGTCTTTCCGAATTGGAACCCGAGAAGATAGAAGTCTCATATTTGAAAATCCACCGGCTGAGGAACCTAGTTGGGAAAACTAGTTGTGGATGGTGGTGCATTAAATCTACAAGCCACTATTCATAGCAATATGTAAAGGATGCTTCAAAATTCTATGTGCGGTACTAGAAGACACGTTCGTTTGAATTGATAAACGAAGAACTGATGTATGTGGGTTTTTCCAACAAGGTTTTCTAAGTGTTCAATAATAGTATATTAGAGAACTAGTGTCATAAGACGATGTTTTTGTTGTACGAGGCCAAGTTTGGAAAACGAGCCGAAGGCGAGTTTTCCAAAGGACGAGGACAACAAAACGTCTTATGAAACGAGTTTTCTATACTATTTTTTCTATTTCGCATTTCCATAACTTTTAAAATTTGTATTTTTCATAGTATGCAATTTGTATAAAATAAGTGACATTTACTTTTTTGAAATGTAAACGTTGGTCAAACTGACATTCCCTATTTTTAAATAGCGAATGTCATTTAAAATTTATTATTATTCTAATTCAAACAGAAACTATAAAGAAATGATCGATAATTCTAATTACCTAAGCGGGACACCACCGAATCTCCGTGAAATAGCAGAAAATACATCTGAAAATTTATTGCCAGAAAAATCTCGTGTAGTATATAAAAAAAAATTATCAGCAATTTGAATCTTCGTGTATTGAAAATGAAGTTCACATACTATCAGAAAATGTTTTATTGGCATATTTTAAACTACAACGTTAAATAAAAAAGCCCTCGATACTATGGGCATTATATTCTATGTTGCGTTCTTGTTTAAATATCTATAAGAACTTAGATATATCAAAATATTCTAAACTACAAGCATTCTTAAAACGTTGTGGACAAGGATATCAGCCAAAGAAATCTAAAATATTAGATATGGAACAAATTGATCATTCTATAGAAAATGCTGATGATAAATTGTACCTTGCAATAAAGGTATTTCTGTTTCTCTATTAAAACACAATTTGTATAGCATTTTCATTTTAGATTGCATTATTAATAGGTTATGCTGGAGCTTGTAGACGAGATGAATTAGTAAATATGTCAATCAATGATATTGAATATAAGAATGATTTCATTGTTTTTTCCATACCTAAAACAAAAAATTATTTACCTAGAAGTTTTGCAATCACAACCCCTAAATGGATTGATTTGATAAAAAAATATATAAGTTTAAGACCAAAAAACACAACCATTGAACGTTTCTTTCTTACCTATCGCAATGGATATTGTATATCATGTCCAATTGGAATTCATACAATAGGCAAGATGCCTAAACTTATTGCGGTATTTCTTAAATTACCAAATCCTGAATTATTTAGTGGACACTGTTTTAGATGTTCCAGTGCGTCTCATATAGCAAATAAGGGTGGTGATTTGATTACAATTAAGCAACATGGAGGATGGAAATCGTCAGCTATAGCTGAGGGTTATATTGATACATCCATGAAAAGAAAAATTGAGGTTGCTCAAATGTTCTCGTCTGAACAAAATACATCAAGTGGGTGTTCAAGCGTTTCACAGCCACAATCTTCAAATAAACAATCTATAGTTATTGTTGAAACTAATGCTACAAGTAAAACGTTAGTTTCCAATCAAAACCTACCTGGCATTAGTATAAATGCTTATGATTCATCGCAAGTTAATGTACATGTTTATACTAATTACAATAACTAAAATAAAATACATTAACATAATTATATTTTTATATTGAGTTTTGTGCTTCATTATTACCTTGTTTAAGTACTAAAATATAATAATAAATAGTCGTTATTCTACATTCATGTATTATCTTTTGTATTCTGGTAGGTACATAACCTATATTAAGCAGCGTGTCAAATACTATTCCAAATTGAACATGAAACAAACACTGAATAATGAAAGGTTGCGTCTCGAAATGAGGTTCATTTCGAGCCGCGAATGCGTACCAAAATGAGATCATTGTGTGTGCGAAATAGAAAAAATATTTTGCTGTGTACGTGGTCTGCCAGAACTGAATGTAATCATGTAAAGCCGTATTATCCACAACTCTAGTAGGAAACTGTAAGTGAAACTCGCTTATATTCCACGTAGGAATATTTCCATTCTCCGCTAAGAAATTGTGCACTACGAAAATATGCTTCAACAATAAAAATATTTTCTTGCAATGTGTACATTACTTAGTAGCATTGTTCATTAAGTAAAAAAAAATATTTGTAAGATAATATTATATTGCTAGTTACGAAATGACAAATGTCAAAATGACATTAGATAAATAGTTACTTATAAATAAAAGGCAAGTGGCTTATAATAATTTGCAAGTACTAGTTACTCAGTGCCTACTGAAATGAAGTTCTTTTTGAAACACGTTGTATTTGCCTTGTTATTGGTATTATAATACTAATGGGAAATAAACGGTAAACAAGTCTTCACAGACAGCTTACTCTCCAGAAAATCAGCTCTCCGCGTGGTTCAACTTATGGTGTTGTACAGCTGGGGCCTTAAGGTCGCAAGGCACAAAGGATAACATATTTCTGCATGCTTGTTATGTTTTCGTACTTCCGTTGTTTTTATTTTTTTTTCTGCATTTAAGTAAATTTTTGGGGTTATTATTATTATTATTTGTATTATTATATAAACATAATTCTATAAAATCCTTAGTTAAAATTTAACATCCACTGTTATTTCATTTTGGCATTTTACATTTACTATTATTCTCTTCGAAACAATTCCTTTCATGTGTTAATAACCATCAACCTTTCCAACCTGTAAATGCATTTACTTATATACACATGCACTCACACATAAAATATGGCCGCACAAAAATAAACAAACAAAAGCGCAAAAAGGCTAAATCTCGTCTACGACCCTTTTGAATATTCATGTCCGCTCTCCACGCAAATATATATTCAAAAACGAAGCTCTTTCGTCGTTGGCGACACTACCGACGCCGTCGTCGTCAAAGAGACGACGTTACGTCACAAACATAGCTGGCGGCATCTAGCGTTGTGTTGGCGAGAAAAAAAAATTGGAAGAGAATCTCCGACCGTTTCGCCCCTCGAAGCATGAACGACACCGCGGTGGTAGCTCAAAACCGTCGTATACATCACAAGGACCCTATTAGTATTCCGTTCCAAAACTGCCACGTCACGCAATATTAAGCTCGCGTCGTAATTAAGAATGAGTATTTGATACTATACGCTTGTCTCTAGGCATAGCTTCGGGATTAATTTGAAATACACTTTCTAGTTTTTTTTCTTTTTCGAAGTGCTTGTTACGGATATTTTAGAAAGAGTACTTTCTAGAAGAAATATAATAGTAGTTAGGTAATATACCTTTGTTTTTCAATGAAATACTTGTTTTAGGGTTAAAAAAATTATCTATCTACACTTAGTACATCCACTTTCCAATTTTTAAGCCGTCTAAAGAATATTGTGCTGCTGCTAAGAATAATCTTCCAGATACTCATCAAAATTGACATTCGTTGGAGGTACTAGCTCCTAATTTAAATAAATGCGATCGCTTTTTCTTCATTTCGGCATCGAAACGTGTCAGTACTTTTGCATAATATTGGCGAGATATTGAACTTATCCTTGGAGTCCCTAAAAATCCTGGCTAGAATAATTTCGAGCAAAACGCGGTTTTTGCCTTCTTCGGAGCGCATTCATCAGAAGAAGTTCACTCTTTTGACTGCATTTCTGCGACTGGGTCAGTTGCAGAGGTCAGTATCTGCTAGTTTCCATTTATGCGGATTGAGTTTCGCCTTCCATGGTCTGTGCAAAACCTATTTAATTGAGGCCATTGCCTACGTGGGATCACGCATTTTATGGGGTGCCGAACTTCCATATCCAACCAAATCGGTCTCCTAGATTTCAGTTATTGGTAATCTTAGCCCATTCATTCTGTGCTGCAGCGAGACGTCTGATATCCGGCGGCCCAATTTTAGGAAGTATCTGCAACCAGAGACTAGGTGTAGATCTAACAATATCAGTGAGGATCCTCATTGTATCGCTAAGTTGTGTATCTGTAAGGTAGGTGTAAGAACTTAGATACCAGACAGCAGCACAGTATTCAGCAGATGACCAAGCTAGTGCAGTGGCTGCCGTTCGCAAGGTCTCCTCATTGGCTTCCTATGAATTGCTGACAAGCTTATGTAATATATTATTGCGTCATTTCCATTTTTTAACTCTACATTCTGTGAGTATTTTGCTATTGCTGTATACATTAATTTATTGAATGCCTTTTTTCACTAATCTTGTAGCATCTTCTGAAGATGCAATAAATTCGTTACGAAATATAGAGAGATAGAAAATAAATGAGTTTAAATTGACAGACCGCATATATATATAAATATATACATATATATATATATATATATATATATATATATATATATATATATATACATATAATAACTTCGTGACCTTGGTATGATATGGTAAACCTAATCAGTAGGCGATTAAAGGTCTGTATATTACTTCAAAATATATGTATTTAAAAAACTCTACATGTTTCGGCTGTATACGCCTTTTTCAAGAGAATACAAAATATATTTTGTTCTAACACACGGACACCTCGCACGCGGCCACATGGTATACATTCTAAGATCTCAACTTGTACACAATACATCAAGGAACTCGACATGATAGGCATACTTGATATATATTTTAAACGAAAAAGTTGCTCCCCTCTTTTGAAATCTTTGCTAAGAATGCAATTGTATAGTTTTTTCTAAATTATGTTTTTCAAAATGACGTTAATTTTAGGTAGATCTCAGGTTGTCTGTAGGATATGTGGATCTCCAGTTGTTTAGAAAATAGATATACATATATATATATATATATATATATATATATATATATATATGTATATATTTATTTTTAAAAAGAGATGGAATAGGACCACCATCAGTTTCAACATTCAGTTCACTGTTAGCTTCTTTGTTACACAAATGAAAGACACAATATTCGGTTTTTGAAGGGTTTGGTTAAGCGACATTTCTTTTAATATTCGTCTTAAGCTTGCCGATTTTCACCAAGTTGTAATTCTCTTCTTCTTCTACTTATTTTAAGATCTGGTTGATTTGTTAATTCCGAGCCTGCCTCTTTAAAATTTCCGGGATGTGGATTGCCTGCTGTCTCTCATCTCTTTAGCTGTCTTCCATGTGGACGTTTGCCTACTGATCTACCTTCTAATACGACACGTGATAGTCTAGCATCTGTCATCCTTTTCACGTGGTTATACCAGTTTCTCCTCTGCCTTCCCCATCTCACTATATCTTGTAGATCGAACTGCTCTCTGACGTCAAATGATTCTTGTTCGATATCTTCTTGTTTTCCTAACTATCCTTCTTCGTACTGTCATTTCTGCGACGCGCAGCATACTCTTGCTTTTGCTGATATCCTCTCTTACTTCTATTCAATACGTCATTATCGGTCTTACGCATGCCTTCTATATTTTAATCTTACTCTCCCTTCGCATATAAGGGTTGGCTCATACAGTTTCTCTTAGGCAACTCGATATTATAACTGATTTGTTAATCTGGCTCTTTAAGTCTTTGCCCGGTCATGAACACTAGAAAAGTCTATGCCGAGGTATTTAAATTGGATAACTTGCTCTAACGATTTGTTCTCTATTACCAGCTTGCATCTGAGTGGTTCCCCTGCGATGGTCATGTCAAGTTGTAATTCTACATCCTCTAAATTCTTAGTTTGAAGGGCATAAAATCAGGTAATCTGCATATATAAATTTTCATGATTTTGTGGGTGGGAGATCATTGGTGTAAACGTTGAACATTAGAGGAACCTGAACCAAGCATTGAGCAAGGTCATTTTTCAACGTTTTCCCATTGCTAAATCGATTAAATCAGATGTGAAAATTAATAACTGAAATATAATTCGCGTAATGCAAATATAATTTTATTTAGGTTAGATTGAAAAAAAATTAATCAAATATCACAGCTATATGTTTCGCCTACATCTGCGATATTTTGATGCAAATATAATTTTTTTAATACACCACGCCACTTTACCAAGTTAAATAACGATAGCTTTTGAAAATAATCCAACGGTCTATATTAATCTGTTTCAAACTCTGTATTATACATTTATGCATTAATCACTTTAAAAGTTCGAGAAATATATTAATTACTTACCGAAGAAGTAAAATGAACACCAAAAATTATTAACTTTTATTAGATAAAACACCAACGAAAAATTCTCTTTCCGTTAACTTGAATATTTGTAACATCATTAAAACAAATATATTCTCGTGTTCGCCCTGTTTAAAATTCCATCCCGCATGGACAAATTATGCAAATACAGGAAATACTGGAACGTTGAGAATACCTTCACCGGATATTTTGGAAGATGAAATGTTACAACTTTCAATCAAACAAGTCGATGAACTAGTATTTGCGTTTGTCTTCCCGCATATATTAGATATTCTGCCCCGATGCCAAAATTTCGTTCAATTTATATGTTTAAAGTTTATGTATAATCTAGTTTAATTTGCAAATTTAATATTTTGAAAGCTAAACCAAAACGGAAGATTATATTTATATAGTGTAGAATACAATAAATACAGTCAGGCAATATATTTACAGAGCGAAAAGGGAAGACTTTTAGAACCCTATCGTTACTGTTACTAAAAATATTTCTTAATTACTAAAGTTTACTTTTAAAAGCACTGATGGAAATCCATTTACATTGTAACCTCTATAATTCGAACAGTATTGATAAAAATTAATTATTTAAATTACTTTTTGAAAAATAACATCTGCATCACCCTATATCTATATTAATTAATAATAAATTAAAAACGGTCAAGCGATCTGTCAGTTGAAACTCATTTATTTTCTATCTCTCTATATTTCGCTAAGAATAAGTTGCTTCTTCAGGAGATACTACGAGACTAATGAAAAAGCGACATTTAATAAATTAATGTATACAGCAATAGCAAAAAACACACATACATACATAACTATATTAAAATTGATTAAATTTAAATTTAAAACATTAAGGTAGCTATATAATGGTTTCGCAGCAACCTTTAAAAGACATGTGTATGTAAAAATTAAAATACAAAAAATATAACCTTTTTAGAAATGGTCCACACAAATGACGTTAATTATAGGTCTCATACTAACGGACTTAAGCATAATTTATTTCATATACTCGGTTTGACGGTTAGTTGACAATTTACATTTTTTTGTCAACTTGTCCTCGCATTGTTAAATTCATAGAGTCTTGTTTATGGTTTTGATATTCTTGTGACTAGTTTTTTGGTATGTTGCTTATATTTTTTATATTTTAAGTTTTACCTATACATGATTTACAAAGGCTGGTGTGAAGCAATATAGTTACCGTAATGTTTTAAATTAAAATTTAATAAATTTCCATTTTTTTACTCTACATTCTGTGAGGATTTTGCTATTGCTGTATACATTAATTTGTTGAACGTCTTTTTTAATTAATCTTGCAGCATCTCCTGAAGAAGCAACAAATTCAATGCGAAATATAGAGATTTACGATAAATCGCTTTGTATCTTAAATCAGTTTGTTTTGCTGTCTTTATGGACTCGATTGCCGCACATTACAAAAATATGTAACGTAAAACTTGCCAAAATTTTCCTAAAATTTTTCTTTTGTTGTTCTTTTGAACGACCTTTGTTATGTCTTTTCGAATAGTCAGCATCAACCGCTGTTTCATGTATTTGGATATACAAGGCTCCCGTATCGTTATGTTCAAAGCGCCATCTTGTGGAAGCCACATCTCGTCCGGATCAATGTCAACTATGTCATATCTTCAATTAAATTTTTATTTAGAATAGCCTATCATTTCAATACAACTTTGGGAACACTGTGGAACAGTAAGGTTTTTCGAAAGTCAAATTTTGACAACTCTCATCTGACAGATTACAATTTAATTGTGTTACAACTTAATCTCATTTCTTGTGAAATTTTTTAAATAAAAGACATTTATTTACAGAAATACGTTTATTGAAGAATACTATATTAAAGAAGCTGCTCGAAATGTTGCTTGTCTTGATTGACGACCTCTACGTTTCATGTTTTCAAATGCGTTTCACAAATGAGGGATTATATTATTACAAACTTCTCTAATACTATTGCAAAGTTCTTCAATTGTATGTTGTGGAGTTCTAACATCATGTTCCTCATCTGCGGAATAATGAAGTAATCCAGAATTGTGAGATCTGGAAACCTTTGAGGAAGATTCACTATTCGATTATCAAAGAACTCTTCCAAACGAGCTCATGTTTATTGAACCGTATGTGGTGGAGCATTGTCTTATTAGAGAAATCCTTTTGTAATTTCTGCGTCATGTAACTGATTAATAAAGGATTCTAATAAGTCATTTCAGTATCTTTCATCATTTATTGTTCCATTAAAAAATATTGATCCAATTATTCGCCTTCTTGACACCAGCCAGCCAAGCGCCAATTTTATGCGTATGTAATGGTGTTTCCACAAATTCATTCAACTGTTTTCGAAAATCCTGTAAACATTGATTAATTGCATTCACTAATTTACCAGTTCTAAAATAACTTTCAACAATAAAAACTTTGTGTTGCATTTCTAACATGATGATAAATAATTTAATTGATAAGACAACGTTTCAATAAATTGACTTAACTATGACAGTTGACTTTTGAAAACCTTACTGTTCCGCAGTGTTCCCAAATTTATATTGAAATCATACAATATGAAACAGCCATGTAAATAATTTACATATCTGTAACTGTACACATGGACAATACACCTTGTATTTTCAGCATTTACTTCTGCTTAAGACATATGTTTCTGCCATTTAGGCGTCTTCAGTCAAGCTAGTGAAGCAATGTATACACATTGATACAAATCTCTTAAACAATAGATCTGTATCTGTATCTACATTACGCCAAAATCGTCTCCAAGCCATAGCAAGTTACCTCCTATCAGATGGCACTAATAAATGACATCTGACGCAGGAAAGAGACTATGCCAGAAGAGGCGATCTTCCGCTCGAATAGCTAGGCTATTACAAAAACGGAAAAATACGTATATTGATGCAGTCCATTAACACGCGCCAGATGGCGGTAAATATACAAAAAGGTTGTGTTTATGTATAACAATACGTTATGCACGTATAAAGCATTTGTTACAATATGAAACAGACATGTAACATTTTTGTATATTTACCGCCATCTGGTGCGTGTTAATGGACTGCATCAATATACGTATTTTTCCGTTTTTGTAATAGCCTAGCTATTCGTGCGGAAGATCGCCTTTTCTGGCATAGTCTCTTTCGTCCGTCAGATGTAACTTGCTATGGCTTGGAGACGATTTTAGCGTAATGTAGATACAGATACAGATCTATTGTTTAAGAGATTTGTATCAATGTGTATACATTGCTTCACTAGCTTGACTGAAGACGCCTAGATGGCAGAAACATATGTCTTAAGCAGAAGTAAATGCTGAAAATATGAGGTGTATTGTCCATGTGTCCAGTTACAGATATGTAAATTATTTACATGTCTGTTTCATATTGTAACAAATGCTTTATACGTGCATAACGTATTGTTATACATAAACACAACCTTTTTGTATTGAAATCATAGCCTACTCTAAATGAAAATTTAATTAAAGGCTTGGTATTTTCAACAAAAAAAATCGTAACGATCTGGATTGCAATTTTGTTACAATGTCAACTCTTTTGTCAACGAGAAATAACTAAGGAACATCTTGAATATATGTTTTTGTTTTGTTTGTGCACTTTGCATAAATACAATTTCAGGGAAAAGATTTGCTAAATAATGGAAAACTTCAAACGTTAGTTACTAAGAAAGGAAAGCAGAGCAGAAAAACGTATATTTTTATAATTGTCATATTTTCTCTTGCAGTTAACTTTATTACCTTCAAGTTTATTAGAAAATTCATTGCAAGTAACGATAAGAAAATATTCTTTGTCAGAATGTAGCGACAATATATAATTGTAACTGGAAATCTCTTATAATTAACGCGAGATTTTAAATTACTTAAAGTTAACTCTTCCGATTTCAGTATTGTTGTTTTTTAATATTATTAAGTTGCTCACACTAATATACAGTTTATCTTGTTAATGGATGTCTCAGACGGTTCTCAATAAAACACTATGTATTTTTATATTACTCTCATGTAAAACTAAGGACCATCCAAATTTGGGAAGATAAAAATGCGATATTACTTTTATTTATGATATAAGTTATTCTAACAACTAATGATTGTAAATTAATAATTTTATAAAATGAAACAAATGAATTGAACATGAGTTTATTCTAAATTCAATAAAAAAATTGGCTTACCTATAACAAATTAATTAAAAATATATGTAGGTTCCTAAAAGCTGATTCTCAGGGATCACAAATCTCAAAAATATTTACGAATATGCAAATGAGTAGAGGGAAATCGCCGGTTCTTAAACCGCCTCTGCCTCAGGTGGTGGGATAACCCAAACCCGAACCAGCCCAAAGTGGTGGGATAACCCGAATCCACCCCAACACGGATACGTGAGATACCTGTTCTTAAAAACAGATAATGAACGGGTCAGGTTGGGGTGGGTTCAAGTTACCCCCACTACTCTGGGTTGGCTCGGTTTTGGATTACCACCATCACCTGAAAACTCAAATGGTAATTATAAATATGTACAACTTAATCGGTACAAGTTAGATAATCTAAATCCAACCAATATACAAAATTTGCTTCTATCCACTGCGCTACCAAGGCTCTTACATTCGAGTATTGTTAGAATGCTTTAAGTTACTTATTAAGGAACAGATATTAATATTCTGTCGTCGATGGCATTCTAACAATACTCGATCGTAAGAACCTTGTTGGCGCAGTGGATAAAGCGTTAGTCTAGAGGACTAAAGGTCGTAGGTTCGAGGCTCATTTAAGGACGAAATTTTTCAAAAAATTTTGTTAATTAGCGTTGTAATTTGTAGATAGCAATATTTACATTTTCACATTTAATAAAAATTCTTTCAATGGAGACTGTGGTTAAATAAAAATTTAAAAAAGGTATATAACCCCTTACCACAATTATTAGTCGTATCCTAAATACGTATTTCGACAACTAAGTTGTCATCATCAGTAGGTAAAAACTACTAATTAAAATTACCTACTTATGATGACAACTTAGTTGTCGAAATACGTATTTAGGATACGACTAATAATTGTGGTAAGGGGTTATATACCTTTTTTAAATTTTTATTTAACCACAGTCTCCATTGAAAGAATTTTTATTTATGCAAATTTTTCAAAAAATTTCGTTAATTAGCGTTGTAATTTGTAGATAGCAATATTTACATTTTCACATTTAATAAAAATTCTTTCAATGGAGACTGTGGTTAAATAAAAATTTAAAAAGGTATATAACTCCTTACCACAATTATTAGTCGTATCCTAAATACGTATTTCGACAACTAAGTTGTCATCATCAGTAGGTAAAAACTACTAATTAAAATTACCTACTTATGATGACAACTTAGTTGTAGAAATACGTATTTAGGATACGACTAATAATTGTGGTAAGGGGTTATATACCTTTTTTAAATTTTCACATTTAATATTGCCGAATTTCCAAGATTTATCAAATGATATATATATATATATATATATATATATATATATATATATATACATATTAATCTTACGGTTAAGAAATAGATTATTATCAAATAGCTAATGGATGAAAAATTTGGCAAAAATTCCATCGACGACAGAATATTATCTGTTCCTTAATAAGTAACTTAAGGCATTCTAACAGTACTCGAACGCAAGAGCCTTGGTAGCGCAGTGGATAGAGCGCTAGTCTAAAGAACTAAAGGTCGTGGGTTCGGGTCCCACCAAAGTACGAAATTTTTCAAAAAATTTCGTTAATTAGCGTTGTAATTTGTAGACAGCAATATTTCAATTTTCACATTACTTCGCGAAATAACATCCTAATTAAATATTTAATATAGCTGAATTTCCAAGACGTATCAAATGATATATATTAATAGTACGGCTAAGAAATATATTATTATACGCCGATTAAACGTCTGTTTTACATTAATATGTATATATTTAAAATAAGCTCTTACATGTTTCGGTAAGCATTATCTTTATGAAAGAATTATAAATGACAGATATTAATGTGAAAGTTATATAAGTGACGTAGTCATGGTGATAGATACAAATTCATAAATACATTCAATTCAATTAATAATAATTCATGTTATGTCATAAATTATTTTTAATTGAATTGAATGTATTTATGAATCTGTATCTCTCACCATGACTACATCACTTATATAACTTTGACATTAATATCTGTCATTTAGAATTCTTTGATAAAGGAAATACTTTACCGAAACATATAAGAGCTAATTTTAAATATATACATATTAATGTAAAACAGACCTTCAATCGCCGAATATCTAAATCAACTATATTGCACAAAGGCCAAGAAATAATTATATATATATATATATATATATATATATATAGTAAACTTAATAAGTCGGCGATTAAAGGTCTGGTTTATTACTTCAAAGTATATATATTTTGGGGTTGTTTTAAATATATATACTTTGAAGTAATAAACCAGACCTTTAATCGCCGACTTATTAAGTTTACCATATCATACCAAGGTCACGAAAATATTATATATATATATATATATATATATATATATATATATATATATATGAAATGCATAGAATTTCATGAAATCCCATGCAACGACTGCAATGGCGTAAACATCGGCCAAACAACTTAAATGGACACAAATTTTCAAACAATAGTACAGCCCTTAAAAAACATATCGAACAAACAAAACGCACTTTTATTTCCGATAAACCCGCAAAAATTACATCTGAAGAAACAACAAAGCAAGAAATATACTAGAAATCATCCACATACAAAAAAAAATACAAATTCAATAGATGACCGAACAGACTTAAATAACCTGTCACCAATATACTTGCCAATTATATTAACATTCCGCGTATAGTAAAACAATATAGACATCATTATAATAAAATAAAAAAACACATGTCCGAGAACAGTTAATCAGTTTAGGATATTTAGTCAAGTAAGGTAATTTTGTAGTTTCTTCTTTGTTTATGTTTCATGATATTATCTATTGTTTTTAAGTTATAACTGTTGTTTTTTTATTGTTTCAATTAGATTTATTTCTTTGTTACTTTTGTGTCTACTATTCTATGCATTAAGGTGACATTTTAATTTTCCACGCCCGCATATATTGTTGTGTTGGTATGACTAAGTTTGCTGTATATAGCACAACTTAATTTTTAATTTTCTTTAATTGTGATCTAAAAAGTTGCATTTATCGTTATTTTCGAATTCGATTGTAAATTGAATTTTGTTATTGATTGTGTTGAGGTAGCTAATTAATTATTTTGCTTGTCTTTCGGTGCCTACAAATGCAGAGAAAATTTCATCAACATATCTGACCTTTTTTAATATCTAATTTAAGCTTTCATTATTCGTCATGAACAAGATTTTTTCAAAATACTCCTAGTAGATTTCTGGTGATATGGTTCTAAAGGAATTTCCCATGAGTTTGTGGATGCAGTTGTTAAATTTGAAATAATTCTTATGTATGAGCCAAATCTTTCTTTGGTAATGGTCGAAATACCAAAATAATATTGTTGAAAAAACAAAATAAAGCTAAATCTATCAATTGTTTTTATAAGTTGTATTAAGTATTTACTGTTTATGATACAAATATGAAAAACATTATAACAGCATACTTTATTAACTGTTGATTCCGCAGTTATTTTAACCCATGTAAGTACCTACTAATAAAAAGTAGAAGATATAGACTTTTTAATGGATATATACGTAACATTATAACCTTTAATTCCATCCATTCGGAAATAATTTCATCCTTCCCTTGTGAAAGCAATGGCTGCACGTTTATCACGCTTATCTAGAAATGAATATTAAACAAATAATTTCATTGCACACTTCATTAACCAGCACTCGGTTCGAGATCACCCCAGCGAAAACGTGTGAGCAGGTCAGCGCCGTGCATTAATAGGTGTTAAATTACGAAAAGATCGATTCGCACACACGAAACACCTGCATTATGTATTTACTCTCGCTTAAAATACTTGGTAAAATTTTCATTAATCCTAGATAGAGCAACGAAATATAATTTTGTTTTAAATAAAACAATGCGAGTTCGGAGTTTCGCGGAATGATTGTTATAACTTTTTGTTGTTTATATTGCCAGCTTCTTCAGTACCTGCTTCCAAATTGGTTCTTCTCGTTCGAAATTATTTAATTTTATTATTAAAATGTATGGTCAAAAACAATAACAAAAGAATTTCTTTGTTAACAAACATGAAAAAAATCTTCGATTCAATGAGAAGGAACGTGATATGGAAGACTTTATACGAAAAGAGTTTGAATAAGAATTTGATTGAAGTAATTAAAAGCTTGTACCAACATACAGTTAACCAAGTAAGAACAGAAAATATTTTAACAGAAATTATTAAAACAAGGCACAAGAGGAAGTATTAATCTCACTGCTCCTCATGGAAAGCAAGCCAAAAAGTACTGAGAAGGATGACATAGACTACATCCACTCTTGTTAAAAATGTACTTCTCTGCTAATGACATAGTTTATGTTCAGGGAGTTAAAGAAAAACTCGAAAAGAATTTGAAAATTTCGAAGAACGAAACCTTAAAACATGAATTGGAATAAAATATTGCTGCTGGTCGCGGCAAACGAGGAGAAAATAAACGTTAAACTGAAAAAAGAAAAAATTTATCCAGTTGATAATTAAAAATATTTTCCCAAGGTAATTGAGCGTTGCAGTTCAATAGAATATTGCTGAAATAAGAACTTTAAAAAAGCAGTGGCAGAGGATGAGAACTGCAGAAAATAGAAATAACATAAATAAAGCAACAAGGGAATTGCAAGAAATGCGTTCAGATTAAAAAAATCAACACATCAAACAGCATCTAGAAGTGCTTATTCCGACAGAAGTAGCAGATTATTCTCTATGGAAAACCACTAGAAAGTTAAACAATCACTACAAACAAAACCTCTTCTTCCAGTAAGAACTGGTGATAATAAATGGGCGAGGAATGACTACGAAAAAGCCGTAAAACACCTTGAGAAAGTGTTTCAATCATTTAACTCGATGACACCAGCAACAGAAAGAAAATAAATTATCGATTACTTGAAAACACAGTGCCAACTAGATTTTCCAATTAAGAACTGGTTTGTTTATAAATGAAGCTAATGCAAAGAAAACACCTGGATTCAAACCAAGGAGATTGTATATATATTTGAAATATTATATCATAACTGAAAAATTATGTTATACAAATTATTGTCGATTAATGATTTAATAATTGAATGTACTGTGTATTAAATTGAAATCAAATATTATTCTTATATTTTGAGTGTAAATCAGTATGAAATATTTAAATCAATTTAGTGAACCTTTTGAAATTGGAAATTTTATAATCAATAAATTTTAGGCTTATAAGTATAAGTTGTAAAATAATATATTATAGAGAAAAATGTTATCAATTAATGATTTATTTACGTAAAAATAATTAAATTTGTTCAGCAATATTTAACTAGGAATATGCTTTCTGTTGTAACCTAATATATATATATATATATATATATATATATATGGCCTAGTGGTAAAGGCGACAGCCCGGATAGCTGTAGACTTGGGTTCGAGTCCCAACGAAGACCATATTTTTCAAATAAAAAAAAAATTTCGTATGATTTGCTTTGTAATTTGTAGACAGCAATGTTTACATCCCCACTTACTCTGCAATTACATACATTCTAATTTAATATTTGTAAATATTTCATATAAAAAAGCCGAAAAACTCCAATAATTTATCAAATGTTATATTTAATGAACGGCTAAGAAATTATCTAAGCACTTATATATATATATATATATATATATATATATATATATATATATATATATATATATAGATAATTATTTCGTGACCTTTGTATGTTATGGTAAATTCAATTTGTTGGCCATTTCAGGTCTGGTTTTACTTCAAAATATATATATTTAAAACAATCCTACATGTTTCTGGAAATGATGCCTTTTTCAAGGAATATAAAATACAAATGACAGTATATTAATGTCACACATTTGTAGTTGCTATGGATAAAATTATTCAAAGATACATTCCAATTGAATAATAATAAATCATGCCTTACTATTCTAAAATAGATAGACAACAAAAACAGGGAAACGCAAGACATGAGTTATTATTATGTATGCGCCCGTGTAAAGCTGTCGGCATTCGCCTTAAACGAGAAGGAAAACCACGAAAACCTACTCAGACAGCCAGACAGGAATCAAAACACGGAACTGTCGGCATGATAAGCAAATGTATAGATATTTAAATAACGTAAGATATATGATTATATAACAGCAACATATATTATGATGGTAAATTGCAGATCGTTACATAATTAACTTATTTGCATGCACAATATACGTATATTCTCGTATATTTTTTTCTAAGTTTTCATCTTTCTAATCATCATCATTATTATTATTATTATTATCATCCGATGAGAGGAGAAGTGGTGTATTATAATATGTACTTATTTTTTAGATTATCACATCCAATATGAAATTTCCTAAATGAATATAATTTTTATGTAAATATTTATTTTATGTATTACAAATATAATTCAAGTAATATAAAAAGATATTAAAACTATTGCCATTTATTTTTTTGCAATTCTGATCTGTAATGCAGGTTAATTAAATATCGATGTGTAATAACTAGAGCAGACCAATTTCCGTGCGCGCCATGTGCGCCGATGTGAGGATAATTGTATTGCATCAGAACTAATAAAAAGCATTCAGTATGTGTTTGGTACTTGTTTAGACTGCATGTGAGTGTAAGCATACGTAATAAAATGTCGTTGACACATAAATCGAAAAACGACCGTTGTCAGACGAAGTGAATAAGTTTATTATGGATTTCCCGGCCTTAATATACGATGGCTCAAAAATTAAATGTTTCGTGTGCAATACATATCTAATGTGTTGGTCAAAAACACATTGTAAAGAACGCGTAAGTAGCTTGAAGCACAATGATAACAAATTTAATCGACAACAGTTTATACATGAACTATGTGTAACTATGGTTGTGTGTACACTGCCGTTTACCTTGTTAAGTAATGATTTATTTATGTCATTTTGGAATAAATACGCGAATAAATCATTACCGAGCACGACAACATTACGAAGGAATTTACCATCGGTGCGTAAACGGGTTGAAAATAAAATCAAAGCCGAACTGAAAAATAAAAAACTGTGGTTATGTGTGGACGAAACAACTTACAGCAAAAACAATCGGTAGTTAATGTGATGGCGCGTAATATGGAACCACATCAACCAACGTCTTCAATTTTATTAGCATCCAGACGACTAGAAAAATGTAATGCCGAAAAAAATTCAGGTGCTATTAGATACTTTGGAAAAATCTAAACTTTCGAAAGACCAAGTATTAATGTTTATGACCGATGGTGCCGCAACCATGTGTTCTGTAGACCGGTCTCTTAGAAAATATTGTCCTAACTTGTTACATATTACTTCTATACTCCATGCTGTACACCTTGTGGCAGAAGAGGTTCGTAGATATTATCCAGAGATAGATGCTTTAATATCGAGTACAAAGGCAGTATTCCTGAAATCTCCAAAACGTATTCGGAAATTTCACGAATTGTGTTCCCATACCCCTGAGCCACCACAGCCGATTCTGACACGTTGGGGTACATGGTTACGGACGGGGTTTTACTATCATGAACATTTTAAAAAAATTAAGGACGTGGTTTTATCATTAGATCCGAAAGAAAGTGCGGCTATCAATACCAGAAATATACCATCAAAGCCAGAAAAAATTTCAAGATGCCCAGATTAAAATGGATTTACAAAGTATTCGTGAGAATTACTTGGGACTAGAAGAAGCAATAACAAAATTAGAAAATTCGTCGCTGTCGTTAGAGGAATCACTGCAAATCGTTAAAGATGTTCACGCGCAACTGTGTACTGTAGAAGACGCAAAAAGTGAAAGTGTTCTAATTAAATTTGAAAGTGTTTTAGACAGAAGATTTTGACACCTTAACACGTATTTGTGAGGGCATCCTCTGTCGTGCACACAATCACTGATTTCCTACATTTTCCATTTTATTTATAGGTACATACAACGCTGCTATAATATGTATTATTCTTATTTTTCGTGTGTGTATGCATATTACTTTAACAGCAGAAAACCAAATGTATATTTAATAATTTCTGATAGACTAAATGTTTCTACTTCTATACTTGTATCGGTAACAAGCTCATGTTGCGTCCCTATTCTATCGCATATTCTAATATATTACGAATTACACTCCCATACCGGCGCTCATGGCGCCCACGTAAATGGCTCTGCTCTAGTAATAACAAGTACTACTTCATTTCATTATAATTTATCATTTAAATTTACCACCAAAATTGCTGTCAGTTAAATATGCCTAATGTGCTGCGGGTTGAGGCGGCTTGTCTCTCTTATTAAAAAACAGAGTTTAGAAAGTTTAAAAACAAATAAGTTAAGCAAACTGAACCTCATTTTAAATGTCCAATTTGAGGTTAATACTCGTAACTCTCCGTTATTAAACATACATGTTTAAAATAATATTTGTCGAATAAATGTTATTATATTAAGTTTGATGCTGGCCTAATTTTATACCTAAATTATAAGCATAAATTCGCCGATTGATATTTGCCACAATTTTTTCTATATTAAATTAATAGCATTAGAATTATTATAATCTTGTAGTTGTAGTCATAAGTAGAAAATTAACAATTTGGTAAAGATATAAATTCATACTTAACCTTTTCCTATAAAAGTGAAGACTGTTACGGTTTTTGTCTTACAATTATCATCACCTGATGAAGTTCTGTAAGAGCGAAACGAACGTAGTGAATTTTAATAAAATTATGTTTTGAACTCAAAGTGAATTTTCATTTCATTAATTATACATATTTAAAATCGTTAGGTCAAACGTCACAAATATAATATGAATAAAAACAGAAATTCATGAAAGAGTCGGCAATAGGAAAGCAAATGTTATACCTCTATTAAGACGTTTTACAAGGCAAAACATTACTTATAAATATATATTTGTGGTTTCCTTCTTTATATGCTTATTACATTCACCTCTGCGTGAATAAATACGAGCCTGTTACAGTTCTTGTTTAAAATTACACCCGATTTAACCAAGTAAATCGGCTCCGCCGCGGCGACCCCGAAACCCATTCACGTACGCCCATATTCGTCGGCAATTTAAACCGCTGCTCATATTTTACGCTACCATGAAACTGAAGGGTCTTTTATCATTATATATATATATACACGTTCGGATTGGGTTCCGTTCGTTCATTCGTTTTAGTGGAATAGATAGATGCCACTAACTACCATCACCATTGCGCCGGATGTTATAGTTAGATAAATCGACTCGGGGCCCGAGCTAAGAAAAGTGTATGGTACAGTTATGCGCTTGTGCTTATGAGAATGGATATTTATGTGTCGCAGCTTTGTACAGGCCGTACAAGAGAGCCATGGGATGACTGACTGATTAAGTAAGCGTCATTTGCATATACCGGAGCAGTAGCGGTGCTAAATTATAGAGTCGGTAAATAAGTTGGGCGAGTGGAAAATCAATTACGGAACTTTGTAGGTTTAATATTGTTTACAGTGGCGTGAACAAATTTACACGATGATTATGTCGTAATGCAATTTGCTAGAAATTCGTTGTCAAACCGATCAGTCTTGGTAACTACTATAAATTTGGTCACCGTCTAAGACTTCGTTTGGAAGAATTATACTAAATATATTTATACGTTTTTACTAAGATCAGTCTTATTTTCATCTAATTTTTGAATTTTATATATTAGATCTTACTGCCAAAACTATAGAACATCGATTTCAAAGTGCATCCAAAATCAAAGCAAAATTCCTGAGAAAAACAAGCTGTGTACTGTACTAAAAAATATAGAGATTGGGATACATTTTGGCCTAACCATGTTTAGCTATACGTCATAAACATTAGGGTGGAGCGATAATGTATGAATAAAAAAAAATTTTTGTTTTTTAAAATGGTATAGCGATATAAAGTTGCATTTGAATGAGTAAATTAAACGTACGAAATATTACCTATTTGTAATGATGTTTTGAGGTGCCCCAACACAATTGAAAATTAAAAAAAAATTAATTATTTTTCATATAGTGATCAAACTATATATTTTATTTGTTAGGTCAATATCTTATATTTTTTATACAGATTTAAAGAAGCGAGATACAAGAAATAATGGTAAACTAGATAATTATTCAGAAATACAATAATTATATATTAAATTGTTTTTTGTATCAAAAGTAGGCATTTGTTGACGTGATAGTAGCCTTGCCTTGATGAAACCGTCTCGTTTATTTTTTCCACAAACTGCACTTGAAGCTTCTGTCACCACTTTGATGCAGCGCTCAACGGCTTGAGTATGGCATGGAAAATCTTTAATTTTTTGACATGTGCCGAGACCGTCTTTGACAATAGCTTTCAAGTCGTCATTAGATAAATTTAAAGTCAGAGGTGGCTCAGTTATCTCACAGTCTCGCCATGTTATAATGTCGGTATAATCTTCAGCATCGAAATTAAATGAAGGTAGTTTAAACGTTCGAAGTCCTGGAGCTTTCTCACTTCTTGCTTTTAAAATTCGTCGATATGCTAGATCTCGTATAATTTCCCTTTCATCTACAAGCATAGAAATAAGAACATTTTCTGGGTGACCAAAAAATCCATTTCGTTCGATTACCTTGTCAATGACCTTCTTCATATCGGCGTTCAAATAGCGACTCAGACTAATTGTTTGCCACTGGTGCTTAGCTCCGTTTATACACGAGGGATTACATTTTATTCTAAACCACATCGGACCATAAACTCTCATCACGTACGTGGCTAATATCACCAATTTTTCTTCGGGGTCCGGTTTAGTAGCATATAATCTTAGAATTCTATTTGCTGTTGTAAGCCATCTAGAGTGGTTGAGAGATCCAGGTTCAATGTTAGCTATATCTAAAGAAAAAACGCCAGTGCTGATAGCGATCATAATATCGTACAGATATTTTTGGTCGGTACTCAAATCACCTCTGGAAATTTGAGGTAATATTGTAGGAATGGCGTTGAATTCGAATATTGGTATTGTTTCACATTTTTGTAACTGATATCCAATGGCACCTGAAAAGCATTTAGGCCCTGCAGTTTTTCCGTCCAAATGTAATAACAGATGTCGCAGTGGTAATTCATTGGAATGCAACTGGCAAATAAACCACTAATGGTTTATTCAGTTCTTCTTCCATCAAACGAATAATACCAGCTTTAAAACCTGTGTTTACTACTGTTTCATCGCAACCAACAACAACTATTTCACTGAGTTTCACCGATTTGGATTTCAAGTGAGTTAATATAGTATCTTTAATACATTTAGCAGTTCCCAACTCACATGTGACATGCCCGAAATAGTCGCTTCCTGGCTCTGATAAATTCACATAATGGTCTTCTAGTACCCTTTTTCTGTAAAATTTATTTTTTTTCCGAATACTAATCAACGTTTTATCCTTTTTCCCATCAAAATACATACCGCGTAGGGTTTTCTTGCGATCTGCATCCTGTAAAGCTGTTGTGACTTTAGTTCCTTCACGGCGCAACTTTGAACAATCAATAACACCACTTGGATCCTTTGGTGAAATAATGCCAACATCTTTTAACACAGAAGAAGCTATAATGGCAGCGGCTCTGTCAGAAACTTCAGTACGATCGCAGGCAAGAGCTCATGATGGTAAATTTAATCTCCTTCTTTTTGGTGGCGGATCAACTGTTTTTTTTTGGTGCTTCAAGGTAAGGACTAGAAGCTACGCTATCGCTTGAACTGTCGCTTTCGATTGCCAAGTCTTCAGGCAAAGAACGCGAACAACACGGTTTCTCAAAATCAGTTATCTCTCTGTTACGCGATAAACTTTTTTGTTTTCTTTCTTCTATTTTCTTATTTTTTATAGTTTCAACCACATCTACACCGCCTATGACCATTTTTCTTGTTGTTCTTTGATCGAGTAAAAAATTTATTTCTTCCTTGGGAACACGACTGCCTTTTAAACAATTACAATTTGAGAAAAGTTTACATTTGCAACTGCAAACATCAAATCATCTGTGGGACTCAGTTATAAATCTATTGATCTTGATAATTTTTGTTTGTTTGACGACCTTTATAAGGTTTCATTAAGATTCTATATTTGTCATGGTAGGAACGAATAAGTTGTAGAATTCTCTTAACACTAACAGTTGGCAGCGAAGCTTTTTGCCAAATTTCTAAAACTTCTTGAGCCAATTTTTCGGATATGTCATGAACGGTTGGCTCTTTTACTGTTTTATTGGGCTTTAATTCATTTTTAATGAATAGGTAATTTTTCATAACATCATTATAAGTTGGTAATTGAAATACTGGTAACTTCTCTGGTAATCCGAACACAGCACAGGTCATCATTTGTCGTGATTGACTTGAGACATTTTACTGTAATAAAGATATATAATATGTGCTAAAGTATTACAATAATATCTGAAACCTAAATAGGAAATTTAAAATACTACTTACATTAGTCCTATTTCTTGATCTCAGACGTAAAATTCAAAGGGTATCACAAGTGAAATAGTATTCACGCGAGTTGACTATAGCGTTCGAATAACGTTTTAGGAGAGTTGCGAAATCGTCTCCACGTGCTTCAACACCCACGCGTCTTAATACGCTCGCTTCGGATTATATTTTTCTATCTTATACTAACTGCGCAACACTCAGTGTGTAATTTAGCGTTCATTAAATATTTTTGATTTTTCGACTAAATTCATGAATTTTGCCAAACTTAATAATGTCGGGGGCACCTCTAAATATATGATGTGCGAAATGAAATTTTCTGTGTATATTTGGGAGATAATAGAGCAACTTTTTACAGGTATTCCAAAGCTATTGCTAAATAAAAATAAAATCGCTCCACCCTAATAAACATAGTCCCGTTCATACAATTAGTTTTTTGATCTATGGTATAAATAACGCGTTAGATGTAGTAATTACCGGATAAAAGCAACGCCGCTCTTCAACCGAATCTAACCAGATGCACCACAGGAAATGAAGTTTCATCATATCATATACCATACGATATTTAATCATTAAATTCTGTTCTTAGTTTTGCGATAAAGGTCTCTTTGTCCCTGGGTACGGTCTGTAGAAATTGATGCATTAGACCATTTACTGTCGCACCTAATAACTTAAAAAAGGTATAAAACACCTTACCACAATTAATACTCGTATCCTAAACACGTATTTCGACCATACCCGGTAGGCGTCCACGTATACACAAAGTTTTACGAAATTAAAAATAGGTTACTTACCTCTCTTCAGAAATGACACATATGTGTTTGTTCTCATACTCTCTTCTCCTATCTCCTATCTATTCTAAGAAATCGAACAAACAGGTAGCGAGAAATGGACCTTTGTTGTTGTTGTTGTATGTGTAATTTGCTTTTACTAGTTTTTACTAGAATACTTTTTTTATATGTCCAGCTACCTCGGATTGCTTATATTTCTAATAAGTTTTAAACAATTTACCACGATATTATGATCAGCTTCTAACGCGTGACAGGCAATACTCGATTGTTTATAATGGGTTATTATTGGGCATTTATTTTTGTCAATATACTTCAATTTACAATCGCAGCAATTAATTTCATATATACTCGATATCTCTTTCACATGTAAATTATCCTTTGCATTAACCAAACAAAATTTATTAAGTTTTTTGTCAGAAAAGCTACTTGGAGACTCCGTTCTTTAACAACTTTCTTTAGGTTTTTCGTAATTCGATGACATGTTAAACACATGTACTTTTTCTCGCGATTTAATTGAGGTAACAAACATGCGGAATCGAGTATTGTCTTTTTAAATTAATCTTTTTAATTAATTTATTAATAATTTTGGTATCTGGCGATATATTTAATTAAATCTTAATTCTTTTTCGTATTTATCTTTTGTTAGCCGAAAGTTTAGGCACCGATTGACTAGAAAATTGAAAGCCACCTTTTGTTGAAAACTATGGTTTGAATTCCCGGTGATAAACCTATTCTTTCTTATTTATATTTTATGTTTAATTCATTATTTAATTTATCTACTACCGTATATTTTGGTGGGGGTTCAATTAGGTTTGGGGCGGCATATGTTTGTGAGCACGCACGGAGTTAGTGGTGATTGATGACGGAGCGTGAACAAGAGATAGGTACATCAAAGATATTCTCCAAGACAATGTGGTACCTTTTTCCCCAAACATCGGAAAAAATTTCACCTTAATGCAAGCAAATGCATTAAGGCGAAAACACTGTATAACTGATTTTTTAAACGAATTGGGTAGAATAACAATGAATTGGCCAGACATACCACACATACCATACATTGGCTTAAAAAGTCTTTCTTTGAAGACTGTGGTTAAGTAAAAACTCAAAAAAGGCATAAAATCCATTACCACAATTAAATAATCGTATCCTAGATACGTATTTCGACAACTAAGTTGTCATCTTCAGTAGGTAGAACCACTAATCAAAATGTTGCACATGTGTACAGTAAAGTTAATACATAGAATCGCACAACTTTACATGGCGTCCACGTATACACTTACTTTAAAGTGAATAACACAAACCAAAATTATGTCAACTTACCCTAATTAACCCTATATCGCGTAATGTAGCAGAAATGATACAACTAAAAGAAGTGCGTATTAATCTGTACTACAAATCTGCGCAGACTCCTCGTTGCATAGAAGCTACAACACTTAATGTAACTGGGCATAAGGCATATATTAGAAACCGTTATTTTTCAAGTTATATTATTATTGACCTAACCCTTATGTGTGCCCGTTACTACTAGTGTTCACTGTGATGACAATTAGCGATATAAAGTTTTAAAACGTAAAATTTTCTTCGTAATTGTGTCCGATTTTGTTCTATAAGGTAAAAGGATTTCTAATATATTCTACATTTTCAATATATATATGAAATATATGTAATAGTAGGCTATAAATTTAGTTATATCATATCTGATACATTGCGTTTTTAGTGTAGAAAATTTACGAACAAATGAATCTGTGTAACAAAAGGAGGCCTCTTACAAATGAAGAGCTGGAAAAGTATGCGCAGCAATTGTGGGATAGTGATGATGGTCTAGAACAAGATGAATCTGACTTCGAACCTGAGAGCAGCGAACTGGAAGATATACTAGATATACAAAATTTGCCTATTGTATTTGAAGATGACATGTCAGAAGTTGCGGACGAAGCAGAAACGCTAGATGAATCAATAGAATCTACTATTAGTAACGTAGTAAATACTAATACACTTAAATATGTGTTCCTAAAAAAAAATGCAAATATAATTTGGAAAAAGAAAAATTTAGTATTAGGTGATGCTAAAGAGTTCAGAGGTTCTGAAACATTGCCTTCCACATTTATGGACATCGATACCCCGAACGCCTTATTCAAATACTTTTTTACAGACGAATTTATTACGAAAATAACTTTCCAGACGAATTTGTACGCTAGTCAAATAAATTTAAATAATACAACACATATTTCCGACCAAGACATTCGTAAATACTTGGGTATATGTATTTATATGTCACTTGTACATATGCCGAAGGTGAGATCGTACTGGAGTGCTAACTTAGGATTTACACACATAAAAGAAATAATGAGTCAAAAGAAATTTTTAGAAAATTCGTCAAAATCTTCATTTCAATGACAATGACAATATACCTTTAACAAAAGACAACCATTCCGATAAACTTTATAAATTGCGACCAGTAATTGACACATTGTTATTCAGGCATAAAAGTGTACCATTGGAGAAACATTTGTCGATAGACGAACAAATGTGTGCGTCCAAAGGTAGACACAGTTTGAAGCAGTATATGCCTGCTAAGCCCCACAAATGGGGATTTAAACTCTTTATTCTCAGTGGTGTTAGTGGTTTTTCATATAATTATGAAATATACACTGGAAAAAAAGACTATGAACTTGTAGGAGGTGAAATAGACTTAGGGGTAACTGGAAATTTGGTGCAACGCCTATGTAGGATTATACCCCACAATAAAAATTTTATCGTATATTTTGATAACTACTACACAAGTTTATCACTTGTATCACGTCTGGCACAGAAAGGTATATTTTCTTTAGGAACAGTTAGAAGAAATCGAATACCAAATTGTAAAATTCCTGTCGATAAAGAACTAAATAAACAACAACGAGGTACATCTTATGAGTATGTTTGCAATTTGGAAGGCGTTGACGTATCCTGTGTTGCATGGAAGGATAACCGAACCGTATGCCTTTTGTCTAGTTACACAGGTGTACTTCCAAAGACTACTATAAAGCGCTTCGATAGAAAGGAAAAACGTAAAATAGAAGTAGAGTGTCCAAATATTATTACAGAATACAATCGCCACATGGGTGGCGTTGATTTTATGGACAGTCTTATTGGCCGATATAAGATTAAAATTAAATCTAAGAAATGGTATCTTAGGTTATTTTACCACATGCTGGACATGACATAAAAGAGTAAATCAGCAGCGTAAAGAAGATTTCTCCATGCGGCTAGCCGACTTTAGAACAGAAGTAGCTTATTGTTTGTGCAAAAGTGGAAGTAGCACTATCAGTAAAAGAGGCAGACCATCTGATACAGAAAAGTTAATACAAGCAAAGAGACAACGCTCGGCAACGGCTTCTTACATTCCTCCAAAGGATGTAATATTAGATGGGTGGAATCATTGGCCAATATACACTGAAACAAGGCAAAGGTGCAAATTACCCACATGCAAACAATTTTCGTACATTAAATGCAACAAATGCAGCTTATTTTTCTGTTTAAATAAAAATAATAATTGTTTCCTAAAATTTCATACCAGTTAAGCTTATACTATACTTTGTTATACAATAACCCCCTTGTATCAAATCTGCTACAACTATATTTTACAAAATAAAAACGTTTTAGAATAGAATATATTTTTTTAAATATTTTTTCCGAGTTCTGAACATAACATAATATTCAGGATTTTTTTTTGAGACCAATAAAAAAAATTGCGCGATATAGGGTTAAGAAAACGGCAACGTGTTTATTCTTAACGCCCTCAACCTTTTCTTCCTCTTTTCTAACAATGAAAAAAAACAAATGTGTGGGATAGGACCGTTGTCCGAGTTAAACATATTAAATTTGTTTTTAACGATATTAATACTTTCATATGCGCCGAGATCTCTGAGGTTATTGATGTTTTTGACAAGTCTTAACCCTTTAACAGAAACGTTATGGTCCGTGGTCAATGCATGGTTAGTGACGTTCGATTTTTCCGGTCTATTAAATTTACTATGTGATACGTGCTCTTTAAAACGGGTTATTATTGAGCGTTTCGTTTAACCTATATATTTCAAGTTACAATCGTCGCAATTTCGTATATACCTACTCTCAAATTCAAATTAACTTTATCTTTAGTATTACCTAGTGTTTGCGGACCGAAAAGCAACTTGGAGACCTGGTTCTTTAACAACTCTATTAATGTTTTCGTGATTGGATGATATGGTAAGCACATGTACTTTTTATCCTGGTTACGTTGAGGTATCGAACTTGTGGATTCGGAGATTGTTTTTTTTAATTCGTTTTTCTAATTGGAATTCTATGCCAAAGCCATTATACCTCGCGATGTTTTTAATGCAGTCTAGTTCTATTTCGTATCTCTCTATTCTTAACGGAAAGTTTAGTAACCAATTGACTAAGAAATTAAAGGAAAAATGTCGAAAACTATTGTTTGAATTAGCGGTGATGAATCTGACATTGGTTTCTTTCCGGAAAATATCGATTTCTATTTTATTGTTATTTCTAATTACTAATGTATCTAAACATTAATATCCTATCATTGTTTTCCTTTTCCATCGTGAATTTAATAGTCGGAAATTTCAAATTTAACTTTTAATGTCCAATTCACATTTTCGTTTACCAAAAATCGTAAAAATGTAATCTACGTACCTGATCCAGACTCTTAGAAAATATTTAGCGTTATTTTTAAATTCCACTTCAAATTGACTCATAAATAAATTAGCTATGAAAAGCAATTACCCATTGTTATTGTGCCACCTTGTTTCTGCTCATAAAATTTTTCTTCAACTTGGAAACAGTTTTGCGCCATGCAAAGAGTTGTCAATCTCATGTATTCCTTTACTTTTAAGGGTGCAATGTTATTCTTATAAAGCAAGTCCTCTAAATATTTCAAAGTTTCTGGAATAGGTACCGAACGAACAATAACGTTACACCGAATGATACTAAAATTTCTCCGTCTTCCACTTCACAATCTTTAATTAATTGAACAAATTCTAAGGAATTGCTAACCGACAAACTTTCTGGTTTCACAGGTAAATTTTTAAATTCATTCACTAACCATTTGGAAATCAAGTGAGTTAATATCTGAAACGATAGGTCTCATCGAGTTACCTGGCTTATGTAACTTCGGCAAACAATACATTTTTGGTACTAAAGAATTACTAACGTTTAATTTATATCTTTGAGTCGAAGTTATTAATATTTGACATTTTGAAATAGTCGATTTTATCTATAATTATTAACTTGATCCCTTTATCTGATTTTAAGTGAATACAGTCCTTTGATCTGAGATCTGATGATACTGATGATGACAACTTAGTTGTCGAAATACGTATTTAGGATACCATTATTAATTGTGGTAAGGGGTTTTATACTTTTTTCGAACAGAAGACTCAAGAATTCCTGCTGCTCAAAACGTACAACAAGTAAGAGTTGTATTGGTTGAGGAATGGAACAGATTGCCCCAAAAAATTATTGATGACCTCATCAGAAGTATGGGAATACGAATGACTGCAGTTGCGAGGACTCGTGGGGAGCAACACGCGCTACTGAAACAAAAGAAGAAACACATTAAATGATTAAGCATGTTCAAAACGTACAATAAAATTATTGTGTTTAAAACCAGATTTTTTTCGACTCTGGCATTTTTTATTTTTTTCTTCTTCAACAGGTTTTACATAATACAAACATTGTAAAACAAATTTCAATTACTCCATCTAACTTTGTATTAATGATGTTTATGCTATAGAGATGATAAGATGTTGTCTGTTCCTTTAAATTTGTCGGTGTGTGTATATTTAAATTAATGGTACGTTTTGACTGTTAATGCGGACATTGGATCTTCACCATCTTGCGTGCTAATATTAATGATTTTTTCAAAGTAAAAATAATGGTTAACTAACATGTGAAATTCTCTGCCCTTCCTTTTTAACAAACAATAACAAATAGTTACCATAACATTTAATACAAAATAATACAAATCTGTATAAAGACAAATTTGTATCTGTATATGCATGGACACACAGTACGTATTTACCAGCTTTTGCTTCAACTACCAGACGCATGCGTTTCTGTGTAACCACTTTGTCAATGATAGATTTACGAAGCAAAAGACTGTAGTACACTTGCGGTCAAGTAGTAAGTTTTGTCCTATCCGAAGACAACAGATAACCTCTTGCCATCTGACGGACAAAAACCGACCACGCTGGTGCAAAGTGTTCTTCTCGAATAGCGAAGCTATTACTGATAAAGAAGAAAAATACGCATATTACTGTGAGTCCATTAACTCGTCGCCAGGTGGCGTAGTATAGCAAAAAATAGATTGAATGTCGATGCGATAATTCACATCAAGCTTTGATACAAAATAATACAAATCTGTATAAAAACAAATTTGTATCTGTATATGCATGGACACAGTAATAGCTTCGCTATTCGAGAAGAACACTTTGCACCGGCGTGGTCGGTTTTTGTCCGTCAGATGGCAAGAGGTTATCTGTTGTCTTCGGATAGGACAAAACTTACTACTTGACCGCAAGTGTACTACAGTCTTTTGCTTCGTAAATCTATCATTGACAAAGTGGTTATACAGAAACGCATGCGTCTGGTAGTTGAAGCAAAAGCTGGTAAATACGTACTGTGTGTCCATGCATATACAGATACAAATTTGTTTTTATACAGATTTGTATTATTTTTTATCAAAGCTTGATGTGAATTATCGCATCGACATGCAATCTGTTTTTTGCTATACTACGCCACCTGGCGACGAGTTAATGGACTCACAGTAATATGCGTATTTTTCTTCTTTATCAGTAATAGCTTCGCTATTCGAGAAGAACACTTTGCACCGGCGTGGTCGGTTTTTGTCCGTCAGATGGCAAGAGGTTATCTGTTGTCTTCGGATAGGACAAAACTTACTACTTGACCGCAAGTGTACTACAGTCTTTTGCTTCGTAAATCTATCATTGACAAAGTGGTTACACAGAAACGCATGCGTCTGGTAGTTGAAGCAAAAGCTGGTAAATACGTACTGTGTGTCCATGCATATACAGATACAAATTTGTTTTTATACAGATTTGTATTATTTTGTATCAAAGCTTGATGTGAATTATCGCATCGACATGCAATCTATTTTTTGATATAACATTTAAATCAAAATCGGGTGTGAAGAACACAAGACAAGTACAATTAACAAACAGTTTTAGTTAATTGATTGTAAAAACTTATTTATCTCACAGATTGTGGCGAAATTTTGACAGTAAGTTTCTAAACCATGACTGAATAAATCACTATCGTATATATATTCTAAAACGATTCCAAATATAATTCTAAAAAAGGTTCCATAACCATAAGTACGACCAATTTATGAATACAGTTCGTGGCTGTTTTAACCCCTTTCAAAACATTCTCCGGGTCTCGTTTATTAACGTTTCCAAAATTTTAAGTACGTCGTGTACCTCACACCCGCGATCTCTTTCAAGTAACATCGATGAATTGCAAGTGCCACCGCTTAGGACAAGATAAATAACTGGGAATATGTAAAGCGAATATTACTTAACCGAAACTCGAAAAGCAGTCCGACCCTTATCAAAGTGTTTTATTGAAGAGCTTGTTTTTCATAGCTGAGTCCATAGAAGCTCTTTAATTAACTCGGACCCATTTATATCATTTTCCACTAGAATTTCGAGATTCTGTGTTTTCTTCTTGTTTCGTTTTCATTCTGTTTTCGTCAAGTGCATATTTTACGAAAACGATAAAAGTTTTTGTTTTTCTCAGAAGGACAATGCTAATCTAATGTAGCAGTCGCGGAGTTTGTATTGCAAACATTCTAAAGGGATGACATTATTAAAAGTTCGGAAGAGGACCTTTTCGGAAAAACGCCCTCTGTCTAGACTATTATTTATTCTCTTCAGCTTCCGGTTGTTTAGGAAAAATATCTCTGCCTCTTTATTGAAATAGAAATAATGTTTTTCGTTCCATTTCTTAAACTTTTTGCTTTATAAACGCTCATATACTTTTATTGTATTACAAACGGCGGTTTGTGCTGGATATTGGGATGTGGATGTGCCGTGCTAATAATAATGAAGTTATTCTAAGATAAATAAAATAATTAGTGGTGCTGGTGAAGTTTCTTCAAAGGTCCAGGACGTGCGTGATGATTGTTAATTAATATATATATATATATATATATATATATATATATATATATATAACTTACTTACTAAATAAATAAAACACATAAGCGTTGTCCTTAAAGTTTGTATTTATATTTACATAGGAAAGAAATGAAATTGGTATATTTAAAAGTAATTAAACAAAAGTAATATATACACGAGGAGCGGTAATTAAGTAACTGAAAATTAACACAAAAATACTCTGAAACCAACGTTTAATTGAGCAGTAAATTAAGGGTTAATTGAATACGATTAATATAAAATAATCTCTGTATCGAACAATACAGAGTTACCTTTGATTTGCGCCGATGGGCGGCCACGTGGTGCGTCGTATACCTGGACAGATATGCAGAGCGTTGTTTGGCCGGAGGAACAAGAAATTAATTAGTTTAATTAATATGGATTCGCTTAAAAGAATAATATATATAGAACAATACAGGATTACCTTTTAATTGCGGTGAGATGCAGGGGCACGTGGATCATGCCACCGGTACTTGACCAGTACGGCGGTTGATGTTGCACTTTCGGGCGTTCTAACGAGAAGATCTCTGATAGTTTTGTATCGAAAGAACACTGGTTTTGAAAACGGTCTGTTTTATGACCTGTCGAAGAGAGGGGTCGATATCTTGAATTCTAATTAATAAGAAACGGGACCTGAAGAGGTGTTCTATCGATGGCATAAATATTATTAAAATAACGCTTGTGACATAAGCTTTCTAATGATATGAAACACCATATATAAGAGAAGATGTATAATTAAATTAAAACAATCTAAAATGAAATGTATATAGAAAGAAATTCCACAGTAACGTTAGGGTTGCTGACGGTCAGGTAGAAAACGAAGGGTCTCGGTTAGGATATAACAAAAGAAAATGCTTTCTCTTTGGACACAAATACATAGAAAAATGTCTTAAGTTAATATTATATTAAATCGAGATATTTAAAGAAGAAATATATTATTTAAAAATAAATTAAAATATTCTTATATGCAGAGCGTAACAATTGGAAGTATAGTTACACTTATTCAATTATATGTAGATTCTACAATAACATTTTCTTTAAAAATAATTACAAAATATTCCTGCATCAAAGATGTGGTATCTAACACCTATTACATAAGTTTTGGAATTTTTTTAAACTTTTATTATTTAAACTCAAGAAAACAAAAGAAACTATAATAACACCAATTAATGAACCTTAGACCTTAATACTTAAATATTATTTCGTCGCTGGGGGCCCTCTATCTTCAATTATACGAAGTTTTCTTCTTACATCTAGCATTAATGTTTGGACGGCTTCTAAATCAATATGGAATATCCTCTGTCGTAATTGTTGCTCATTTTGAGCTTCCTTAACCATTGTCATATACCTTTTTAGCCAATAAGACGCATAAAGTTTAAATTAACCTTGCCTGCGAGACATTTGGAGGATTGTCGATTCTAGGAATATATGGTATTCCTTGAGATTCTAACTAGTTTAGGGTTCTTCTAGCATAATGCACCGATGCAAGGTCAGGCCAAAACATATAATTATTATTAATGTGATGTACATTCATGAAATTTATTAGTTTTGTTAGACAGTTGTGGATATAAAATTCAGCATACAGTGCTTGCCCTCAAACAAGGCCTACATAAGATCTAAATATTCCCAATTCAGATATGGCACACCAGACCAAAAGTTTATCAGAAAATTTTGCCTTTTCTTTAAATTTTATATTATCAGGGGTATTTTCAATATTATCTGTATAGAAACCTGTATTTCAAAGAAGCTCCGCATGACTAAATGTAAAATATTTCTCGTCGTCCATGGTTATTGTTCGCTTATCAGCAAAATGTATATGTCGTAAAGATCGCAACAACTAGATATTCTGGCCAATTGTGCGGCGATATATTTGGAACATTTCTTACGTTTTCTATACTTTAAACCATTTTATGCTAAATATCGAGACATTGTACCGTTTGAAACTTTAAAACGGTAAGAAAGTTTACAGGTAGACATCCCAATGGTATTTTTGGCGCGTTCGGATAATCTATTGACTTGAACTCCAGTTAATTTGCGTGGACGGCCTATTTTTGGGAGGTTGATGCATGTTATTCCTTGTTCGCTTTCTAAAATTATACGATATATAGTACTTACGTTTTATCAGAATAATTGAAACATACATGAGTAGGTAAACCCCACCAGTTTTGTATAACACAAAGGTATTTTTAATAATATAAAATATTATTAAAAATCTGGTGTGAAGAACACAAATGCAGGTTCACTATTAATATTTTCTGTGAACGTGTCCGAATATATCCCATCCCCAGAGACGTATATTTCACAATTATCAACTGTTTTGACTATATCATTAATGTACAGAATAAACAATAGTGGACCTAACACTGTTCCCTGGGGCACTCCGTATTTTGTAATAATCTTATCAGACATCTCATTTATTATATTTGACTACTTGATACCTATTACTTAGGTACGATTCAAACCATTCTAATGCTAACCCAGATATTCCCATTTTATTTAATTTACACAACAACAAGGCTCTGTCAACAGTCTCAAAAACCCTCTTAAAGTCTAAGAATACAGTCAAAACAAACTTGCCTTTATCAATTACTTTCGCCCACACATCGCAAACACTCAGCACAACCGTTTCACACGAATGATATTTTCTGAACCCTGACTGATTCGACTCAATTAGAGAATTTTTTTTACAATATTCCATTAATTGAATTTTTACACACGTTTCTAAAACTTTTTCATATGGAGCTACTAAGTTAATAGGTCTAAATTCCTCATGCCGACACGTTCCGTTCACCTTAGGTACTGGCGTCACATATGTCGTTTTCCAATCTTCAGGAAATTTACCAGTTCGAAGTGACGTATTTATAACATCGAGAATCATGTCAGCAACTACTTCATAGGAATATCTTAAAACGTTTGTTGATATTCCGTCACCTATCTCTCCAGTACACTTCATATATTTTAATATAGATTTCAAAGACCCCATCAATACAGCAGTAAAGCAATCCATTTGTACGGGGGCATTAATATTATCGAGTATCTTTGGATAATCCATCGACCTAGGTATATCTCTCACAATATTTTCAATACTGTTAACGAAAAAGTTATTAAATTTATGAGCAATCTCCTTCGCGATAGCCGTAGCTCCGTCACTAATTTTATTTCACTTTTAACATTTTTACTTTCATTCGATAGTAATGCTTGTTAAGTTTTTCCACAATTTACGACTATTATATCTATTTTCATCTATATTCTTAATGTAATATTCATCCTTTTCCTTTTTTATAAGCTGTGTCACTTTGTTACGCGCTATTTTGTAATTTTTCCAGTCGCAGTCTTGATCAGTAAACACAGCCCACCTATAATTCAAGTCTCTTAACTTCATCATTTTTATTATACCGCTATTCATCCATTTCTTCTTCAAATAAATTTTCCTCAGTATGAGTTCCGCTATAGGACACATTTTCTCCATTATGTCACATACGCTGCTAATAAAAGCATCCGCTATGACATCAACATTTACCACCGAATAACTCCAGTTGATACCAAGTAAGTTATCTTGTAAACTTTCCTTCTTATAATTTCTCATTTTTCTTTTCTTTATTACAGTCTTTTCTAAGTGGGCTTCTTTTTCCTCTTCTCCGGCAATACTTAAAATGCAGTGGTCACCAATCCGAGGAGTTCTATGAACTTCGTGTGCCAAATCCTTTTTATTAATTATAATATAGTCTATTAATGTTTTGCTATGATTCGTAATTCTAGTAGGCACATTGACAATTTGATTCAGTCCGTGTTTATATAATATTGTTTTAATTTTGTTACAGTAACAATCATTTAGGTTCAAGTAATCAAGATTATAATCCCCCTATAAGATTATGTTTTCCTCTACAGTATTTCCCATGTATTCATCAATGAATTCAATAAATAAATTATCATGTTTTGCGGGAGAGTGATATAGAACGTTAATGAGGTACTTCTCGTCTTGTATTTTTAGTTTAACTTCAATGACCGATACAAACTCTGAACTCACTATATGTGAAGTTTCGAAAACCATATTATCTAATATATAGACAAGTACACCGCCCGTTCTACGGTTATTTGTGCAACACTTAACGACGCCATACCTTGGATTTCCAATTCCTTATCTTCCAATGTGACATCCACATGGGTCTCAACAAGGCATAATATTTTAGGGCTCCATTCGCTAACCAATTCGATTATAAAATCCTTATTGCTCAAACATCCCTGACAGTTTAAGTAAACAATATATTTACTATTTATATGTAACTTACTCAGTATATCTTTACCATTAACCTTTTTTGTTAATTGCTATTCATACTGAATTTTAGATGTTATTTTATTTATAATTCTCTTGTAACATCACAGTTTCTATCGTTGGCTGCATGATCGAAATTTATTTTAATATTTAACTTTTTAATTATTTTTACGCAATTAGCACATTTCACGAAATCATTCTGGCAATCGTTGATTTGGTGTGTACCCGCACATTTGTTACATGCTACTCCGCCAGTACAATCTTGATTTTACCCCAAGCACTTGAAACATTTAACTACATTAACATAATCGTACACATCACATTTATGTCAGCCAATATTTACTTTACCCATATTTATAAATTTTCGATACATATCCGGCTCAATATTTAATATTATATTACCATAATTTATTTTCTTTTTATTAATGAATTTCCGTTGAATGCTTATTTTCTTCATTACCTCTTCCTCCGTAGATCCTAAATCATTCTGTTCTCCAATACAACTTAATATAATTTCATTATCCAGGTTGATTGTCTCCGATTCAGTACCAACAATTATTATTTGCGGGTTTCTGATTTTAGGCTCAATAACTTCATAACTTTTACCCATTTCTCTTCGCACCGCATCTTTTAATTTCTCTTTAGAGTTATTATTACTGCAACTTATTGCAACACCACCCCCGCTTACGCTTCTTACAGTTTCCACTCCAATTGCTAATCTTCCGGGGTCAATTTTATCTTTTATATCTTGTTGGGTTTTTTTACTTTTTTGATTCTCGTCCATTGGTTTAATTACAATAACCTCCTGCTTTTTCTTTATTACGTCGCTAAACGTTTTACGTTTTGCAACTTTCTCTGCGGTATTGATCCCTTCCAGTTTTATATTCATATTTTGGAACGCCTCCCTTTGGCTCGTCATTTCTTCAAAACACTGCTTCATCTTATCATTCATATCATTAATTTTCTTCATTAAATTATAATTTTCACAATGTGAGCAAACAAATTTTATATGTTGCAATTGTAGTACATTATATATTTTTTCGGTATCGTTCACATTTATTCCCATACATTTTAGATGGTATTGTCCCTGGCATGTAAAACATTCGGTCAGTTTTTCTAGTCTCTTGATATCCGTATTACATGCAAAACATCCATTCATTTTTTATCAGTCTATATTCATGCGGACATATTAATACGGAATAATAATCGTTTATCTCGCAAATAAAGAAAAACTTACGCACTAAAAATGAGTCTCAATATAATATATGAATGTCTGTAACTATGGATTTCTTCTACTGTATGTCACACCTTGAATCCCTGCACTTGACAAACGAAAAAAACGGCACATTTTTGAGAGAGCTCAAGTAATTGTCACTCGTCTTATTTTCGAAAACTTTTATTAAATAATTTTTCCTAGGAAAAAATAATGAAAATCAGAATATCAGATGTTTCACATAAATATGCAGTTAACGCTTGCAAAATAGATAAAAAAAACCGCAATTCATTACAATTCTGCAAACAAGTTCCATTTAAAAAAATATGCGAAATAATATTTATTTCATGGAAAAAGTTTTTTGGTCATTAAACAAACCCGTTGCACATTTGATGGTGGAAAATACACATTCGAAAATGTACGCAGTGTCCTCGTGATGTTTCGCTTGGATTATTTTAACTCTTTTCGTTTGTTGTGCTTTATTTCAAATATAATTTAATCCCGGTATCACAGCGAGAGCTGTTGTTATTACGCTGCGAGCAAACTGGAAATATTATTTTCGCAAAAGTACAAATAATACGGTCTTCGAAAAACACTATAAATATATGAAGGGTTTAGTTATTGCATTTTGTTGAGGTTTCTCTGGTTGGCTCTGTTTATTTTACCTTTGACAAAATTTTTAATTAAACAATGTCATTTCATAATATTACAATAATGTACCTAGGCGTATAATAATGACAATTTTTTATTAACAGACATCATATTTCATTTCTGTTAATACAAATGATAAAAATACTATAATGATTGCAGGGGTGTAAAAGTTCCTATGTAAAGACAGTAAAAAGGTGTATATAGGTCAGACAGGAAAAACCTTTCAAATTAGAATAGCAGAATACGAAGCAAGTTACAGGAATAAGAAGACAGATTCAAATGATTACATACAACCCTTAATTTTTGCGCGAACAAAAGAAAATACAAAGTGGTAGATAAGTGCTGTCTCGTGGAGAGTCCATGGTGCTGACGTTTAAGGCATCCAGATACAGTTGTTAGTTTTGCTTTATTCGACAATGTGGAATCCATCCACAACAAAGTCTACTCACGGCTAACCGTTGAGGTAAAGTGTTGTCCGTCGATTTTCCTCAATCATCGTTCGAGCAGCGAAAAAAATCTCATAAGTAACAGCAGTTCTTGGGCGTCCTTCATGAAATTCATCACTAAGAACAAAATGATCTCTCTTGAATTCGTTGTACAAATTATATTGTTGCATTAAATGAGGCTTCATCGCTAAATGCATTTCCAAGCCGATCTTCATATTATTTAGGAGCTTGCGACGATTTAAAATCGTAAAAAATCATAACCCGGAAATGTTCTCTAGTCGAATTCATTTTCGGGTGAACATAAAATCTTTTAATTAAAACAGTAAGCAAAAGTGATAGACTGGAAGTTAAAGTAGGCAAACCGCAAGGCTCAGTAATTAGTCCCACACTCTAGAATATTCTATACGACCAATTTCTTAGAATATATTTGGAACGAGCCAACACTATCGGTTTTGCAGACGACCTAGCACTGATAGTGTCCGCGGTAAATAAGCATGACCTCGTTAGGAATATAAACGAGAATCTGAGGCGAATAGCCAAGTGGATGAGGACCAATGAGCTGGAGTTGGCACCGGATAAATCTGAAGCGCTAATAATAATAGAGAAAAGGAAAATATATGGTCTACTTTTAAAATCAGTAATGTGAGTATAGTACCCAAAGGAGCATCAAGTATCCGGGAGTGTGAAATAAAACAACTTTCGTTTATAAAAACTTATTATAGCTTTCTTTCTAAAATAATATCACAAATGGCGGACTCTAATTTCCCATTAACCCGAAGTGTAGAACTAGTAAACAATCTGACGCCGTTTTTTAAAATGTCGCAGGCAAAATTGGAAAAAAAATTTTTCAAAAATTCAAAAATGCGATGGAAAAAAATTGTGGATTTCTCTTTCTTAGCCAAGTAGCTAATATTTTAGAGGGAGAATTTACTGAATTCATTGATTTGGATCCTACAACATTAAGCAATTTTAAAAACATCGGTTGATGTGGAAAGAAGTTTTTCCGTTTATAAATTTTTATATTCAGACAGGAGACAAAAATTTTTATTGATAACTTCGAGACACGTTTAGTGGTTTACTGTTTTTACAGGGTGGCCCAAAATGACCGAAGGGGTTTGAGTTCATTATAACTTCTTATTTAAGACATAATTATTATTTTTTTTTAATTTTAAATACAGTATATTAATGGAGAATATTTTTAATTTAATTATGAAAAATTATATCTCGCAAGTAGTGGCCATTTTCTGCTTCGCATATTCGTGCTCTTTCCAAAACATTTTCCATAACCTTTCGCAAAACTTCAGGTGTTATGTTGTTGATTTCGTCGCGTATATTATTTTTTAATTGCTGTATGGTTCGAGGCTTATTAATATAGACTTTTCCTTTTAAATAACTCCAAAGGAAACAGTCTGAAGCGGTTAAATCCGGTGAACGCGGAGGCCAATTAAAATCGCTTGTACGGGAAATAATTCGTTCACCAAAGATGTCGCGTAAAAGAGCCATTGTGTCCCTTGCAGTGTGCGCTGTGGCTCCATCCTGTTGGAACCATACTTGCGGATGGTTTTCCACGGCTGGCCTTAAAAAATTTTCCAACATTGTCCGATATCTAACACCAGTGAACGGCGACACCGTGTTCATTTTCAAAAAAATATGGGCCAATTATCCTTTCCGGCGAAACACCGCACCAAACGGTACACTTAAGTGGGTGTAATTCCCGCAGTTGAATTTTCCGTAGCCCATATCCTGCAGTTTTGCCTATTAACGAACCCTTTTAATTGGAAATGGGCTTCGTCGCTCATAATTAAATTATTAATAAAATCATGATTATCTTCTGCTTTTTGACGAAAATAAATTGCATAATCAAGTCGTTGCTGGTAATCTGTCGGTTTCAATTGTTGGACAAGCTGAATTTTGTATGGAAACATTCTTATTGTATGCAAAATTTTCTGCAGCGACCCTCTTGAGAGGCCAAGTTGTGTCGAACGTCTCCTGGTTGATGTTTCTCCATCTTCCAGAATACTCTCCTGTACCCGTTCAATATTGTCATCCGTGTGCACCGTTCGTCGTTTGCCGGCACCAGGAAGGTTCCTTACTGCCCCTTGTTCTCGAAAATTTGCAACCAGACAGTTCATTGTTGACTCTGAGGGTCCAACCCGCACATTAAAATAACGACGATATGCACACTGAGTCAAAACAATGGATCGTTGATTTGAGAAATAAAGTTCAACGATTTTGGCACGTTGTTCAATTGTGTACTGTTCCATTTTAAATTTCCCAAGTCTTCTTTACAAAATACTGAAAACAAAATAAAAAAAATTATAATAAAAAAGTTATAAGGAATTGAAACCCCTTTCATTTTGGACCAACCTGTACAATTAACGGCAACTTTGCTTTGTGTAATAAATGCATATTTTGAACATTTTCGTGCATATTTTGAGTAAATGCTTTGCATATTTATGCGCATATTCTTGAGTTTCCCAATTGCATATTTGAGCTTCCCCAGTAATATATAAATAAATAAAATATTATTACTAATTAAGTATTAGTGGGTGTCATAAACTTAAATATGTAGTTCCGGTTAATTTATTTGTACAATAATGAAACCCTATTATACATATTTAGTTGACAATAGGTGGTCAGATTAAATATCGTCTTTGAATACGTTCATTAATAACCCTAAGCAATAAAACAAGCGGTCTAATGTATAAAGCAATAAATAAACTTGGGAAAAGGTGCCAATTATTAATAACCCTAGGTCATAAGACTGGTTTAAATTATAAAGTAGGAAATAAATAAATGTATAAATGTAAAAGATATCGCTTCCTTAGAACTTTAAGAAAGTTTTTACAATTTAAAAGTGCTGGTAAAGGTATGTTATACGGTGGTTAAAATTCGAAAATGAACGTTAAATATTTTATAAAATTGGAAATATTCGTTTAATTTCTATATCCTAGATCTATCTATACACGGTGACCCGTATCGTTATCTTCAAATTTTAGGAGTGTAAAGTAGACTTCATTTCAAGTAACAAAAACGCAAAACTTGTATATCCATTTTTATTTGGTTCAAAGTTGAAAAAATGAAAAAAAATGTAATCCTAAGGTCAATACAAACTGATTTTATTTCAAAAAAGTTATACAATTCAATAACAGGCCTGTGATTGTTAACGTCGCATAGTAAAATGTTATCCAAAATTTTTAATTAAATAATGTCCTTTCATAATATTACAATAATGTACCTAGACGTATAATAATGACAATTTTTTATTAACGGACATAATATTTAATTTCTGTTAATACAAATGATAAAAATACTATAATGATTGCTTATGCATATAACATACAGGGTTATGTAAATGTACAGATCCATTCGAATATCTTTGATATGGCTACTTAGATTTTAATCAAATTTTCCGCATTTAAGTTAATGCAAATGGGGAATTCGAAGAGCATATTTATACCCTCATCAAACTTCGGGTTTAGCCAAGTAAAATTTCAAAAAATATAGCGAACATAATTAAAACAAGTGAGAGCGAGAGCATTTAGTTAAAAAACAATTCCTTACAAAAAGTAATAACAAACAATAAAAATAAAACCGACAGTAGATCCTGAGTTTGATGTGGGGGGTGTACAAGTTGATATGTGAAGACCTTAAAAAAAGTGTATATAGGTCAGACAGGAAAACTTTCCAAACTAGAATAGCAGAACACGAAAGAAGCTACAGAAATAAGAAGACAGATTAAACTTTTAGTAACCACTGTTTCGAATATAAGCACAAATTCAATTCTAATTTAAACATTACATGTACAGGCTGGCCCAAAATGACCGAAGGGGTTTGAGTTCATTATAACTTCTTATTTAAGACATAATTATTAATTTTTTTTTATTTTAAATACAGTATATTAATGGGGAATATTTTTAATTTAATTATGAAAAATTATATCTCGCAAGTGGTGGCCATTTTCTGTTTCGCAAATTCGTGCTCTTTCCAAAACATTTTCCATAACCTTTCGCAAAACTTCAGGTGTTATGTTGTTGATTTCGTCTCGTATATTATTTTTTAATTGCTGTATGGTTCGAGGCTTATTAATATAGACTTTTCCTTTCAAATAACCCCAAAGGAAACAGTCTGAAGCGGTTAAATCCGGTTAACGCGGAGGCCAATTAAAATCGCTTTTACGGGAAATAATTCGTTCACCAAAGATGTCGCGTAAAAGAGCCATTGTGTTCCTCGCAGTGTGCGCTGTGGCTCCATCCTGTTGGAACCATACTTGTGGATGGTTTTCCACGGCTGGCCTTAAAAAATTTTCAAACATTGTCCGATATCTAACACCAGTGATGGAAACGGCGACACCGTGTTCATTTTCAAAAAAATATGGGCCAATTACCTTTCCGACAAAACACCGCACCAAACGGTACACTTAAGTGGGCGTAATTCTCGCTGTTGAACTACTCTTGGATTTTCCGTAGCCCACATCCTGCAGTTTTGCCTATTAACGAACCCATTTAATTGGAAATGGGCTTCGTCGCTCATAATTAAATTATGAATAAAATCATGATTTTCTTCTGCTTTTTGAGGAAAATAAATTGCATAATCAAGTCGTTGCTGGTAATCTGTCGGTTTCAATTGTTGGATAAGCTGAATTTTGTATGGAAACATTCTTATTGTATGCAAAATTCTCTGCAGCGACCCTCTTGAGAGGCCAAGATGTGTCGAACGTCTCCTGGTTGATGTTTCTCCATCTTCCCGAATACTCTCCTGTACCCGTTCAATATTGTCATCCGTGTGCACCGTTCGTCGTCTGCCGGCACCAGGAAGGTTCCTTACTGCCCCTTGTTTTCGAAAATTTGTAACCAGACCGTTTATTGTTGACTCTGAGGGTCCAACCCGCACATTAAAATTAGAGCGCTGAGTCAAAACAATGGATCGTTGATTTGAGAAATAAAGTTCAACGATTTTGGCACGTTGTTCAATTGTGTACTGTTCCAATTTAAATTCCCCAAGTCTTCTTTACAAAATACTGTAAACAAAAAAAAAATTGTAGTAAAAAAGGAATTAAAACCCCTTCGGTCATTTTGCGCCACTCTGTAGTAGACAAAAATAAAAAACTCAATATGTTAGAAGCTCTAGAAATTAATAAATTGAATAATTTAGGCATAATTTTAAATGACCAGGTAGAAGTAAATCTCTCTCCTACTCAACTTAAAACTACAACAGGTCCACCCCTCTCAGATTAGAATTTTTATTTTTCACCTTTATATTGGTATTTATCTAAATTGGTATTGCAAGCGCCAATTAAGTTGGCGCGAGGAGGTTTGTCATTGACGTTTGACAGAACATAATGTCTTTACTAGGTAATCATAAAGTGATACACGCTCAAACTCTAGATGTAGTTTTTAATGTTTACAATTATTTTTATAAACATAAAAGGACAAAGGGGAGTACGATTTACGAACCCTACAGCTGCAGCATTAACACCATTTTATTTATTTACACCTTTTGGTTAAAAATTTTACCCTAAAACACTCAGTGGGCAGCAGCTGCGAAAATGATAACAATGTTATTTTCTCAACACTGAAAAAATTTGTTCAAGTAAGTTAATATCTTATAACAACAATAATGATAGTACTTCTTGATAATATTTTAATTACATGTAAATAATAATAATTTTATTCTTTAAAGGCAGATAGAAAATATCACCATCACCTATGAATCTCTCTACTACAAAATTAGAAGAAAATTTTGCTGCTTACGGGGCTGGTTTTGTAAAATAATCAAGCAGTGTGATGCCTGCATAGAAAACATATGCACGAGAAATACATTAAAATTTAGCACAATGAAAGAGTACAGTGCAACAAAACGATTGAACTATATTAATGCTAATTTATTTACCTCGTTAATACAAATATATAGTCAGACAAAATCTTTATTTTCAGAAATAATATATAAATAAGGTTTTTATAATTGTTTGGTTGAACATTTCAAAAAAAAATATTAAATTTAAATATTGTATTCACATGGCGGACACTATACAATATATCATTAGAAAATTTGTGGAAGTATTAATTTTTAATTATATCAGACATATAAACAGAATTTTATTAGGCAACGATAATCGAAATATAAATGAGACAAACAATCAAATATTTCATAATTAGAAATAAATTTAATGTTATAATTTAAAAAACACATTATTAATAGCAGCAGCATCTGCAAAGAAGTGAAGCATTAGTTACATTCATTGTTACTGCATACAGTGATTTTTTTTTCTTTGCCTACAATGGACTTACCATTATTAACATCATTTTCTCTGTATTCAATTTCGTGACCTTATATTGATATTCCAGCATTGATTACAATATTATGATATACACAACATGTATGAATAATTTTTGCTGCTTGCTGCTCTAGTTGGATGGTATAACAAAACCCTATGAAAGACACCTAAATCTGCCCTATAGCACGCCATTTGTTCTATAACGTTTCTGGTTTTGTTTAAGAGTTTATTGAAATTTGCTTCGGCTGTACCTTCTTGTACATTAGCAAACGGTGTGAAAAGCCACGGGTCAAGAGGATAACCACTATCCCCTGTTTGGAATTGAAAATAAATACACAGTTCAGTATATGTTCGTATTGCTCCCTTAAGTAATTTCTAATATTACTTGTTTGCCATATAGCAGGATCATGCATTGATCCTGGATTTCATGCACTACATCCAATTATCTTGCAATTGGAATCTGCAATCTAAAAATGAAATATATTTAGAATTGGCCCTTAATGTGATATTTTACCCTTCACTATATCAATATATGTTTATACACATAATGTTTACTTACAAGCCTTACATTTATAGAATATCTTCTTTTTCTGTTAATATATACACATCCATTTATGAGGAAATTAAGCAAATTACACATGCTTCCCGGTAAAGAAACATTAAGTTTTTGGTTTGTGTGTTTAAATGTATTGATGTAATGCAATAAATAATTTCGTAATATGTATTTCTCTTATAGCAATTATATATTTTCAATTATGGATTCTTTTATATTAAACACATAGCAATTAACAATGGATATAAAAGTAACATAATAAAATTTGAACTAAAAAACTCTATACAAAAGCCATATCAAAGGTATACCCAATATTAAATAATAATAACAGGCCCTTCAAGCATAAAAATTAAGTAAATATTTAAGAAAATTAGACATTAATACAGCGTATAGAACTAGCAACAATTTATCAAAATTTATAAAAAACAACAAGGATTTAACAAATAACAATGAAAAGTAGGAGTCTATAAGTTAACTTGCGGTAGTTCCCCATAACGTATATCGGGCAGACGGGCAGATCGTTTGAAATACGCATCCAAGAACATTTTGCCTTCTTTAGAAATAATAAAAGTGACTCTTCATATGTCATATTAATTTATCAAACCATAACTTTAACAAATAATTTTTTAGAGTGACTTGAAATTAATAAATTAAAGAAAAAATAGAAATTGATAATTCACGGTTACTGAATTCATTTATGTGATTATTCAGACGGTCGTATATTGAATTTTTCCAAAGTGTTGCTCTACCTCTCTTTGATAACGAGCCATCGAAAAAATTCATAATTGGAGTAGACTGTGAAATTGGGTTGGTACTTTAGCCACTTCCACATAATGACACATTATTTGATGCTTGACAGTTTCATTTGGTTTCATTGTAAAAAAAGGTTATGGCATTGAAATGATACTACAACAAAAAAGAAAACAAATAATTTATTTAATATCGAAATCATAATCAAAATTTACATATAGCTACAGAAGTTGTTGAAAATGTTGTCCATTTACATCTAAAAATTTGACACAAACTTATAGTTTCAATGTCAAATAATAAATGTCATTATGTGGAAGTGGCCAACCCAATTTCACAGTATACTCCAATTATGAATTTTTTCGATGGCTCGTTATAATGTATACCTTTAGTTTTATCATTTTATGAACTGTATTGTATACACCGTAGTTCAAATATTTATGTGAAAGTTTTCGTTCATAGACTTTTATATAATTAATAAAGACGATCATTCCTTCTAACATGTGTTTGTTACCGTATATTTATGTAAAGAATACACAACATTTACTGGGGGAGCAAGTATCTCAGCATGAGTTCCGTCAATTACACCCACAACTCCTCGAGCACCACATTTTTCATAGAAACTACAATAGAGACATATTTCATAAAACATTATATTGTCAACTAATTTTTTAACCTCTTTCATATTTTATTTTTCATATCTGCTGTTGTTGGAAACTGCACATAATTAGGAAACAAATGTTCAGCTATCACAGAACAAATTTCATTTAATATTCGACATATTGATGTTTGGCTTAGTACTTTCCAATAAGTACAACCTACTGGATTTTGAAAGGATCCTGTGTCTGTAAAATGTATTGTTGTTAAAAGCTAAAATTCAAGACAGATATATACAACAAATTTCTAAAATTATTAATACATAAATAATCACCTTCAGATGCAGTGGAATATGGCCACGCAAGTCCATAACTGCTCCCAAAGTATTAATTAAATTGGTAGCAGACCTTTTGTCTATACAAAATAACTGCTGGAAGTGTATTTCAGATAATTCAAAAGGATTCATTGTACGATTCATTACGATACATCCTTACAGTTTATAGGAAATCGTAAGCTACGAGCGACTTCAGAATTGCATTTTATACTTTCCCGGCTTACGAGACTTACAGATTTTGATACGATGCTTATAAAAATATTCTTAAAAACCTGTTTATACATTACAATATTATTTATATCAAGTTTTGTGTTTTATGTTTTTTAACCTATTATTATGTTTTTTTTTCGAAGAGGATAGAATTATCTGACATTGCTGCCTATGGTATCTTGCCATTTGATATAAAACTAAATACAAATCTCCTCACTTCTTCTAATCCTGCGCGAACTTAACCCCTCCTCGCGCCAACTTAATTGGCGTTTGCTATACTAAATCTAAGTTTACAGTGTATATTCATCCACCTGATGAAGCCACAGTGTGGTGAAACATATATGTAGTATATATCAGAATAATTGAAACATACATAAGTAGGTAAACCCCACCAGTTTTGTATAATACAAAGGTATTTTTAATAATATAAAATATTATTAAAAATCTGGTGTGAAGAACACAAATACAGGTTCACTATTAATATTTTTGTGAACGTGTGCGAACATATCCCTCCCCAGAGACGTAGATACGTATTTCACCTTTCTACAGGCTCATCGGTACACCCCTGCTGGAGAAAGGATGTCTTCAGACACATTCACAAAAAAGAACCACATCGCCACATCACAGAAATTATCCAGACCGAGCGTAGAAGTAAATTCAGCGCTGCCTGTTGTCAGACAGCCGAAGTACCTCGCCCCGTCCAATGCAAAGCAACGACGCCCTTCCAAAGGGGGCACAGCCATCTCTCTAGAAACTACATTTTGTTTGTGTCTTCACTCATACTACGGACTAACCGCATGTGTAATGTATCAGAATAATTGAAACATACATGAGTAGGTAAACCCCACCAGTTTTGTATAATACAAAGGTATTTTTAATAATATAAAGTATTATTAAAAATCTGGTGTGAATTTACTTCTACGCTCGGTCTGGATAATTTCTGTGATGTGGCGATGTGGTTCTTTTTTGTGAATGTGTCTGAAGATATCCTTTCTCCAGCAGGGGCGTACCGATGAGCCTGTAGAAAGGCGAAATACGTATCTACGTCTCTGGGGAGGGATATGTTCGGACACATTCACAAAAATATTAATAGTGAACCTGTATTTATGTTCTTCACACCAGATTTTTAATAATATTTTATATTATTAAAAATACCTTTGTATTATACAAAACTGGTGGGGTTTACCTACTCATGTATGTTTCAATTATTCTGATACATTACACATGCGGTTAGTCCGTAGTATGAGTGAAGACACAAACAAAATGCAGTTTCCAGAGAGATGGCTGTGCCACCTTTGGAAGGGCGTCGTTGCTTTGCATTGGTTATGTGAACGGGGCGAGGTACTTCGGCTGTCTGACAACAGGCAGCGCTGAATTTACTTCTACGCTCGGTCTGGATAATTTCTGTGATGTGGCGATGTGGTTCTTTTTTGTGAATGTGTCTGAAGATATCCTTTCTCCAGCAGGGGCGTACCGATGAGCCTGTAGAAAGGCGAAATACGTATCTACGTCTCTGGGGAGGGATATGTTCGGACACGTTCACAAAAATATGAATAGTTAACCTGTATTTGTATTCTTCACACCAAATTTTTAATAATATTTTATATTATTTAAAATACCTTTGTATTATGTAGTATATGTCTACAATACAATATATTTTTTGAAACTAAACAAAATTGCGTTTTCTATTTGATATAATTATCAAAACATTTAAATTTATCAACCATAACTTAAAAAGCAGTCGTAAAATATAAACAAGATATGATAATGTAGCGTCCCACGTGTCTCATCTAGCATCGTAAACAGGCTATATGGTACTCACAAACCTAAAGAAACACCTACTAAAATTATTTTACGTCCAAATTTACTGTATGAAAGATAAACAAAATTTTAATTAAACTAACATTCTCTAAGCGAAACGCATAATTAATAATTCCAAACGACAGCCTACGTAATTGAAATAATATATTTTCTTTTCAACTTTTTTGTTTGGATAGATAGTGCTAATATACTAAAGGAGATATCCGAAAATATGAATGCCGCTGTACGTAGCAACCAAAATAAACACTTGCAAATAGAGAATCCTTATGAAAACAAAAGAAAATCAATAAACCGTAACGAGAAACAAACGAAATTTGAATACTTATCTCCATATATACGTGTAGTGTATATGGAGGGATCAGTACAATATATCATACGTATGTACAATATAGACTTTGTAAACAATACCAAATACGCATACTCCTACACTGCGGGCAATATCGACCTCGTTTGGGCAATTATTAAACTCATATTGGTAATATGTCGGTTAGTTCGAAACGAGCTTTTTAATAATTCATATGTAGTGGCAGTGAATTGTTTCTATATTTATTTTACGAGCAATAGAAAATATATTGTTTGTTTGGAGGTTATTAAAACTTTTCATTGTACAAATTTTTCCGACGCTGAATTAAACTTGAAGTTAATAAATAAATTTTCTTAGTCTAACGGGAATTATGAAAAATTATTTATATAAACACATTTAGAAATGCTATATTTCTTCTTCCTCTTCTTCTTTAACTGAATGCCTTGAGCCTTTTAAACTCTAAAATATACAACAGTATGAAATACTGCACCAAACGAATGAATTTCATAATCGTGTCTTCCTTTTTTTAATTTTACGCTTGAGGCAAGAAACACACGCACAGGTAAATCGGTGGGATGGAATTCTTTAATATCCTAATGATTAGGCACATGCCGTCAGAGTTGCCAGAATGTCCCCCACTAAGACTAAGAAACATACTTCTTTTTGTTTTAATATTGTTTTTAAAAGGTTGACGAGAAACCAACATCTTGTTAATTTAATGTTTTAATGTAGACTGTTAGTTTTAACATGCTTAATGGCGTCTTTGCTAAATTTCAACTCTTTAATTGAACTCCTGAAGAAGTAGCAAATCGTTATGAAATATAGAGTGAAATAAATGAGTCTTTTATTTGACAGACCGCTTACCCGTTCAAATAATTTTTACTAATATAGTACGGTCGATAATACTTACAAGAGTATATATATTTATATATATATACATATATATATATACATATATATATATATATACTATTAAGTATTATCGACCGTACTGTATAAGTAAAAATTTCATTAACGGGTGAGCGGTCTGTCAAGTAAAAATAAAACTCATTTATTCCACTCTATATTTCATAACGCATTGGTTACTTCAGGAGTGTTTACATGTTTAACAAAACCACAATATATTAAACAATATAACAATAACTAAATACTTACAATTCAGAGTTAAAATTTAGCAAATAACGGCACTAAACATGTTAAAATTCGTCAAATTTAAAACATCAAATAATATGTTGTTAGTTTGTCGTCAACTTCTTAAAAACAAATATAAATAAATGTTAAAATATAAAACTGAACTTACAAAACACACACCAAAAAACTGATGTCATAAAAAAATTGAAACCAACAACAACTACAAATCAAATGATACAAGGACTGGTTAATAAAACTTGGCAGGTAAAATTAACCGCCAACACCGAGTATATTACAGTAGATTATACTTAGGCATATACATATACCTAGGCATATACTAAATAGAATGCAGTAGAAAAGTAAAGAAGTAGCCGGGAAAGGGTTGGCGGCCCTACGCAACGGCTGGTTATCCGATCTCTCTAAATTTACGCGACCAGTCACTAAACACACGCACAAGCGCACCAACATATAAAACCCTACACTTACGCGCTCACACAAATACATACCCAGAAAGAGACAAAAGCTGCTAGCAGCGAACAACACATATCTTCACACCTTGCTATCTATTTTTTGGAATACTAAGGCATGACTTATTATAATTATTGGAATGTATCTTTGAATAATTTAAACCATAGCAACTCAAATATTTGACATTTATATTTTTTATATCCTTGACAAAGGCATCATTGCCGAAACATGTAGGGTTGTTTTAAATATATATACCTTGAAGTAATAAATCAGACCTTTAATCGCCGACTTATTAAGTTTACCATATCATACCAAGGTCACGAAAATATTATATTTATATATATATATATATATATATATATACAAAGTGTCTCATATCGTTATGTTCACATTTTAGGAGTGTAAAGTAGACTTCATTCCAAGTAACAAAACCGCAAAACTTGTATATCCATTTTTATGTGTTTCAAAGTTACAGATCTATGAATGTGATTGTCAGATCATGAAAAAAATGTAATCCTAAAGTCAATACAAACTTATTTTATTTAAAAAAAAGTTGTACGATTCAATAACATGCCTGTGATTGTACGTCGCATAATAAAATGTTATCCTAAAATAAATAAACACGTGTCGTAGCTCATACAGTAATTTCTTGGAGATCTACAAAAAAGAGTACTGGAAATTGATTTATGATAAAGAAGGTTCTTACTTATTTCGTAAGTGCTGAACCATGAATATCATACAATAAACAAATGTTCTGATGACTGTTAACATTGCATTTTTTAATAAAGGATTACATTTCGTTTCAGTTCATACAACAGCTTTTTAGTGAGTGGACACGTTTTCCTTATTCAAAATGCCTTACCTATTTTCTTCTCAAGAGTATTCGGACATACATTTTGTGTATGGCTACTGTAACGACAGTGCACGTCAAGCAGTTATTGAATACCGACATCGGTTTCCCGATAGGCGCATTCCTCATTACAGAACGTTTCTGAAAGTACACAGACAATTTCGTGAATGCGGACTGCGTGACTATCTTTTCGACCGAGGAGTAAATTTTCCAGCAGCCTTAGAGGAAGAAGCAGTAGCTATTGTTACAAGGGATCCAACTATCAGTGTACGTCGAATCGCTAGACAACTAGGAGTGCCACGAACGACAGTTTGGCGAATTTTAAAACGTGAGGGCTTATATCCATATCGCTATCGCAGGGGACACGGTTTGCTTGAGGCAGACCACTATGCTCGTCTAGTTTATTCTACCTGGATATTAAGACATTCACGGCTTCATTTTAATTTCTGCAGAACAGTCCTCTGGACAGATGAATCTACGTTCACGAGAAGTGGTGTTACAAATTTGAGAAACCTGCACAGGTGGTCATCAGAAAATCCCAAAGCTATACGCCCATCTAAATTTCAACATGAATTTTCTATTAACGTTTGGGCGGCCCTAATCGATGATTTGTTGATTGGTCCTGTCGTTCTTCCTGGGAGGTTAAATGCGGACAATTATCTTCAATTTCTTATTGACGAACTGCCAGGTCTTTTAGAGGATGTCCAACTGAATGTTCGACGAGACATGTGGTTTCACATGGATGGGGCACCACCACATTTCAGAATTGCTGTCCGAAATTGGGTTAACGTCAATTATCCAAGATGGATTGGTCGAGGTGGTCCTGTTGCATGGCCACCCAGATCACCCAATTTTAATCCCCTTGACTTTTATTTATGGGGGTACATGAAAAATTTAAACATAAAAATTTGAACATAACGATACGATACATGGACGCACCGAACGTATATTTAAGCAATGGTTACTTCCACCTAAAGATAGGCGTTTCGATTATTTAAATTTCGTCAGCGCACGTAATAAAGTACCTATTGCTAGTCGTTGCCGCTAAGTAAAGCACAATCTTACTCGTCAAATATTAACAAAACGTCTCGAGACATCTGACGGACAAGAGAAATACGCCAGCAAAACGCTTTCTCACGAGTAGCGAAGCTGCTACTAATGAGAAAGTATACGTTTAAACGTGTAGTTCATTAGCTCGTAGCCTAGATGGCTCAATATATTTGCTCGTCGTAAAAATTACCAATATTAAAAGTAGCTCCCTTCGACAACTAAAACTAATGAAGATACCCTTACGAAAAATATTTAGGATTATTAATAATGCATTAATTGATCATCCCTCTCCCACCAATATTTCAGCTTAATAAAATTTTGGATCTCTTTTAGGATTATGTTTCCTGCGCAACTTATAGTTTATCTCTACAGCGAATATTTTATTTATTATCTAAGTCTTGATTTTGAACGTTAATTTCAATTATGACTAGTCATAATTGAAATTGTAGTTTACTTTGTGGGAACGAACCCTTCGCTGTAATCGAGATATCTTTTATAAATGTTTATTTCAAAGTTGAATTTATAATTAATTGATTCAGGCTAATTATCTATATATTTTTAGAAATAATTATTTAAGTTTTATAGACTTCAAATTATTGTGAGCTGTTTACTTACATCTCTGGTTCTCATATAATATATTTCCGACATATTTTATATTACTAAGTTCATTATTTTAAAATGTAAGGAAATTTTTATTAAGTGATTGTATGAAATTAATTAGGACTTTAACCATAACAATTTAGAAATGTTAACATAAATATTTCATTAAAATTGCTTTAAAGCATTAAATTGTTTAAAACAAAATACTTCCACGTATAAATTACAACTAGAGCGTCTAAACAAGTTTGTGTTTCACGTCGATCTCTCCCAGTTCATCCCTTATGCCCAGTTCACCCCTTATATATACCACAACATGACTTTTCGATGTTCGTGAAGGTTCCACACATTTCATTTATTTTTAATTTTTCGTTCTTTGCGTATTTCTTCTTCGTGCCATCCTTCGTATTTTCTATACCACTACATGAAAGTGCATTTCCTGCTTGTTTATCTTTTATTTCTTTTTCTACACTCCTATTTCTTTTGTCATTCTTTAATGTTTTGTGAAATAAAATTTTCGTGGTCCAAATTTTTTTGTCCAATCAGATTCAAAGGTTGCTAGAATTTACTTCTTGTCTTTTCATTAGCCTTTTCATATTTTATGTTCAAATTTCAAATTCACGTGTCGCCATTGGTTTTACTCATTTTTTGTTTACTCACTTCTATTGGTGCATTTTCCTGATCTCGAATCGTAAGTACCGCTAACCTTACTTTTTCATATACTTTTGACATCTTAGTTGTTATGACTTATTGCTGTTCTTCCTCCAGGTTCTGCTTGCTGCTATTCTGTCAACGATTGTTACCATAAATGGATTGATTTTGATCATATGATGAGATCGTTTCATTTATATTGTTCGACTTTTTACCTATTGAATGTGTTTCCTCTATTGTGTTTACAATATAAGATGTTGCTATTAACACCTTTAAAGGTATTGTTTGCTGTTGATACAATTATTTATTTATTTCAGGCTGTTTATGAATGGCATTTACAATATGGTTTTACTAGAATATATGACTTGTGTGATTAATATTGCTTATGAGCTAATCATGCATTGTTAATAAGTTATTTTATGAAATATTAGATTTTATATGATTTATTTACATGTTATTTTATAAATACTGGATTTTAAACAGTAAAATGATTTGAATATACCTTTTTATTTAGTACATAAGTTCTAAATTTATTAATTAGATTATTGAATCGTAACCTAAAATTCATTGCATCTATGCATAATATTTATTCTAGAGCAGACCAATTTCCGTGCGCGCCAAGTGAGGATGATTGTATTGCATCAGAACTAATAAAAAGCATTTCAGTGTTTGGTACTTGCTTAGACTGCATGTAAGTGTAAGCATACGTAATAAAATGCCGTCGACACATATATCGAGAAAACGACCGTTGTCAGACGAAGTGAATAAGTTTATTATGGATTTCTAGGACTTAATATACGATGGCTCAAAAATTAAATGTTTAGTGTGAAATACATATCTAATGTGTTGGCCAAAAACACATTGTAAAAAACAGGTAAGCAGTTCGAAGCACAATAATAGCAAAATTAATCGACAACAGTTTATACTTGAACTATGTGTAACTATGATTGTGTGTACACTGCCGTTTACCTTGTTAAGTAATGATTCATTTATTTCATTTTGGAATAAATACGCGCATCAAACATTACCGAGCACGACAACGTTACGAAGGAATTTACCATCGGTGCGTAAACAGATTGAAAATAAAATCAAAGCCAAACTGAAAAATAAGAAACTGTGGTTATGTGTGGACGAAACAACTGACAGCAAACAACAATCTGTAGTTAATGTGATGGCGCGTAATATGGAACCACATCAACCAACGTCTTCAAATTTATTAGCATCCAGACGACTAGAACAATGTAATGCCGAAAAAATTTCAGAGGTGCTATTAGATACTTTGGAAAAATTTAAACTTTCGAAAGACCAAGTATTAATGTTTATGACCGATGGTGCCGCAACCATGTGTTCTGTAGACCGGTCTCTTAGAAAATATTGTCCTAACTTGTTACATATTACTTGTAAACTCCATACCTCTATACCTTGTGGCAGAACAGGTTCGTAGATGTTACCCAGAGGTAGATGCTTCAATATCTATTACAAATATCTATTACAATCTATTCCTGAAATCTCCAAAACGTATTCGGAAATTTCACGAATTGTGTCCCCATACCCCTGAGTCACCACAGCCGATTCTGACACGTTGGGGTACATGGTTACGACTATCATGAACATTTTGAAAAAATTAAGGACGTGGTTTTATCATTCAATCCGAAAGAAAGTGCAGCTATCAATACAAGCCAGAAAAAATTTCAAGATGCCCAGATTAAAATGGATTAACAAAGTATTCGTGAGAATTACTTGGGACTAGAAGAAGCAATAACAAAATTAGAAAATTCGTCGCTGTCGTTAGAGGAATCACTGCAAATCGTTAAAGATGTTCACGCACAACTGTTAGCTGTAGAAGACGCGAAAAGTGAAAGTGTTCTAATTAAATTTAAAAGTATTTTAGACATTAATGAAGATTTTGACACCTTAACCGGTATTTGTGAGGGCACGTCTACAGATGCGTTAAGTTGCTCAAAAAAGTATTTTGATTATGCGAATATGATTATGCGAATATAACATCACTAGATGTAGAACGCTTGTTTTCCGAATATAAACATATTTTCTTCCTCACGGCGGACATGTTTTTCAGAAATAACCTTAGAAACGCACCTGATGTTGAAAATATGCAATCGAGTTTCTCCAGTTTGTCAATCCTTGGAAGACGTTTAAAACGGTAAGTGTTTTTTTTAAATCCTCTGTCATGCACACAATCACTGATTTCATACATTTTCCATTTTATTTATAGGTACATACAACGCTGCTGTAATATGTACTATTCTTATTTTTCGTGTGTTTATGCATATTACTTTCATAGCAGAAAACCAAATGTATATTTAATTATTTTTGATAAAATAAATGTCTCTACTTCTATACTTATATCGGTAACAAGTTGCGTCCCTATTCTATCTCATATTCTATTCTAATATATTACGAATTACATTCCTATACCTGGGCTCATGGCACGCACGGAAATTGGTCTGCTCTAATTATTACATTGCGTATTATACGAATGCACTCACAACACAACCTATTTTGACTACGTTTTCTGAAATATAATGGCATAAAGTAGCACTCAAAGATAATGAAAAAGCTGCATTCAATATGTATGATATTTCTTAATCTGATCGACCTTCGGAAATGGTTAAATACGTTTTATGACGAAAATTGGAAGTCTATATTTAATATCAATGAAGGAATTAGATAAATGTTTAACGTATTTTTGCGATGTGCTCTTCCTAATAAATTGTTTCTGGGTAATTTTTAAAATCCTTCATTTCATTAACAACATTAAACAGTCCATTTTCTTTTCTAATTATAAATGTAGCAAAAACAATTCCATTTTAAAGAAAATTACATTACTAAGCTTTCAACATACAATCGCTTTTTTTCGGTTTCGTCGCGCCACCTACTTTCATCGAAAACAAAATGCAAACGCTAACTTACCGTAGTACGAAGGAGAGGAAGAGAAAAGGTCAAAGTGTATACTTTATAAATTCCATTTCATCCTGCCGTTTCGATTGGGGCGACACGCACAAAAGAAATATGAACGGCATAAAGTAAACCCCCATTCTTTCGCCCCGTCCTTTCCAATAAAATCGGTTTATGCGAAGTATAAAAAGTTTTTCCGAACGGGGATCGTTGATGACAACCTTGTCGCGTTTCCAATCCGGTAAATACCCTATTGTTTTCAACATATACACCATCGCGTATAAATTTAGAACGGCACAAAATCAATCGACCCAACCCATTCGGCTGACTTACAATTCTTGCGGTAACTAATAACGGCACACACATTATCAAACGTTATCTTTTAAACCTGCTTCGGTGGGGTTATTTTAAATTACCCCACCCCCAAAAAAAAAAATTGGTAATTTTAAAAAACTGTTGAAAGGGGACTTGTAAAAAAATATATTTTATGCAAGAATATATAGACGACTTGTATAATATAAAAAATGTGTCCCAGAACTCGCGCTCTAGAGAAAATGCTAAATGACAAATGCCGACGACAATCTAGATCCCAAAAATACAAACGAAGAAAAATTAATTGCTTGCATAACAAACTTGTGAGATGTTTAACATGCACCAATTCCAGAAAGGGCACACCAGATGTTAATATGAATAAAATCGGTTGCTAAATTTATATTATCACACTGTCAGAATTACATCCGCCCAACATGTTAGGTTAGGGCAGATGTCATTACAAATGCTACACTCTCCATCATATTAATCTATTTTTTTTTTAAATAAAACAGCGAATGACGATTCTGAAAAGAACCTCGTTTATTCTAATAATAATGAACTTATCATAAAAAACAGGAGAAAATGTGCAACGTAATAATCAGAGAGCGGACTAGATAGCGAATTGAATGACCAATTGCCCCGATAAATCGTTGTGAAGGTATCATGTATAGTATGCAGGTTATAACAGCCCCACTATTTGTTTGCTCGATTGCATTCGTCGAGCAGATGTTGTTATTTCCGTCGTTATTGTGTCTATTCATTCATAAATTCTATTTTACAGTGGCGTGTTTCTGTTTTCGTTTCTTTCAGTGTTATTTGGTTACAACTTCTAGTATTAAAAAAATCCATTCTATATTGTTATATTGTATATTTATCCTATAGTTTTTTATAAGTATTAAGGTTAATTTACTACCTTATTTTTGGAATAGTTTTCTTTTGGTCTTTTTAGTCCATTTCTTTCTGTTCTTAGTATTTCCCTTTATTTTCATTAACTACGGAGAATTCTCGTAGGGCAACCATGGTTGGGTGAACTAGAGGTCATACAGATTGGTTGCATGTTCGTAATGATACCGAGATATATTGCAGTGACTGTTCATTAAGACGTCCACAAAAGTCTAATGTGCAGAGACATGTTTCATCAAAAACTCATCTAGATAACTTATGTCCATATGCACCTGACATTTCTAACGAGGAACTGTGCACTCTGTCGAAGGCCCCTTTCAGATTTACGAAGCATGTGGACGTAGGTTTATCATATTCTATTGATGTCTCTATCGTTGGTCTTAAGATGAATATTGCATCGGTTGTAGATCTATTTGACCTAAAACCTTGTTGTTCTTCAGAGATGCCTACTTTGTTGGCAATTTTTTTGTGAGAAGATTTTAGTGAATATTGTCGAAATGGAGCTCGAGAGTGTTATGTCTCTGTAGTTTGCAGGGTCACTTTGTACGGCTTCTTATAGATTGGGATGGCTATACTTGGACCTCCATTCTTCTGGTATTGCCTCGCAGCTCCCCATTTTTTAGAGTAATTTCGTTTTCAAGATCTGTGCCTCCGTCTTCAATCAACTCATTTGGAATGTTATCGATGCCTGGTGATTTTCGGTTCTTGAGCTTGGATATTGTCATTCGTATCTCTTCTTGTGTGATATGTGATATAATCATTGTTTGTTAGTTCCTTTTGCTCTTCGTCGTTGGTGTTGATGGTAAGGTATAGATCTTTAAAGTGTAGTACCCACGTTTCTAGTTTTATAGAGTTAACATTTGCTTCTCCATTGACGGTTTTTTTTCTTCCTCTTAGCAGGTTACATACTTTTTTTGACCGCCTTGCAAATTAAGTTTCATTTCTACTGAAAATCTTTCCCAATATGTCTTTTTAATCTGTTTGATTTCATTGTCTACACTATTCTTGATTTATTTTTACATCTTATATCCTTCTTTAGTCCGGTTGTTGGTATATGTGATGTACACGTTCTTCCTTTTCTTCGCTAAATCCGTAACCTCCTTTGTAAACCATAGCTTGTTACCTTTTAGAGCATTTTTGTCGATAGTTCTTACACCTATTGCTTCTCTAGGGTTATTAATGATATTGTTCTTTACTTTTTCTCATGCTGCCTATATGTCGTCTGCTTCTGCGATAGAGTTTAATGCAATTTTATTGCTAAGTCTTCTTTGGTAACGGTTTCTTGTGCTTTCGTCGTTCAAAGATTCGATATTAAATTTAGAGACATAATTAGGCGGTTTCTTGTGTTTTCTTATTTGAGAGGCATTATATTTGCATATTACCAGGGTTTGTTGTAGGGTAAACCCTGTATATAGTTAAAATGCAAATTTAAATCTGCCATAATAGTTTAAAAAAATTATTCCAAGTTAATGAGCATAATTTAAAGATATTCGATAATAATAAGATGCTTGGTAATCTTCCAAAGGAAATATTAGTCGACATTATAAACGAACCCATTTGGCTTCTGAAAACGAGACCATGTAGATATTATTAAGAGAATAATAAATAGAAAAGCCACGAAATAAAACTAAAGGAAAACGTGTTTTTATATATCCCGGAGCTGGCAGCTCTAGTATTGCCCGGCGCCCTCTGATATATCCGTTGTAAAGTTTGACATTTTTCACGGTATATGTACTCAGAACGTTTTGTCATACGGACACTATTTGTGTTGTTGGCAGTACCTTGAAAATTTCATCTCATTGTCAGTCAAAGAATGGAATTATCTTAACAACAGTACGTCAGTCAATATTTGGATTTTTAGCGATGAACGACCATATATTTATATTCGATCGTTGCTGTCATTCGCTCGCGAACGAATTTAAAGAAAATCCTCGAAAACCGGTTGTTATATCAGAACACATCGGACTGATAGTTCAAAATTATCATGTGACATGCCGTGAGGCCCCTGAGCATTACTATGATAAGCATACATGAGATATTGCATGAAAATTTAGCCGTGAAAAAAATTTGTTCACGTTGGATCCCGCATAATTTGACATGATCACTCCAAAAAATGCTCTCGTCGATTAATGCAAAAAATGCTCAAGACATACAATCGCGATGCGTCGAAAACCATGTATAATATATACACAGGTGAGGAATTTAGGATCTATGCGTTTGAGGGTGAAAGCAAACAGCAGCAGAAGGCCTTGATGTTCCAAGATGATCCAAACCTAATAAAAGTTGTTCGTGCAAGAAGCATTTCGAAGCAAATGGTCGCCTATTTTTTTGGGAAAAATGAAAATGTGACGAAATGCGCAATGCCTTTAGAAAATCATAGAACGATGAATTCTGAATGTTACACAACGATCTGTTTGCTGGAAGTCTTCGGAGAATTAAGAAAATACAACCAGCATCGCAAGATTACTCTTATACACACGGTTAATATTTATTTTAAAAAACAAATTGTTTCGTCATATAATTGAATTAAACGCAAATGTATTTCTTACAATATGTTAATATTTCGCGTTCACAGTTTGTTTATTTGACAAGCACTAATTGTTTTATTTCTATTTTCTCACCTTTCACGTGAAAGTTTTTTACAAGGAGAATCCGTAGGTGAGTACGTTAAGTTTAGAAGGGGTAACGGATGACACTCCATATAAATAAAAAAAACACGAGAAACCTGATACAGACAGGCAAGGAATATTGCTACACTTTTCGCGACACAATCTAAATACAAAACAAGTAGTTATACGTGGTAGCGAGATCTTCTGCTGGGCCACCCCCTTTCCTTTGAACCTACCTGTTGGCGAACGTCCCAAAGGAATAACTCTGCCGGCCAACTCAATCGTTTCTTGGAGAGCGTCGCGGGTCAATGTCGCGAGGTGGAAAGTGAGCGCCACCGTATTCCTCTGCAGAGCACCCCAGTAACACGGAAGCGAGTGGGGTGTAGGTAGCTTCAAAAGCAAAACTTGTTTGGCCCCAAACTACTTGATAATTAATAAAAAAAATATACCTATCACCGCAGTTGCTTAACTCATACAGTTATGGGAAAGGTATCAAACAAATACAAGACATCAACTATAACAAGTTTATTATAAAAAAAAAACCTGTAGGTTAAAGAAAATTAAATATCGCAATAAAAATATAGAGTCGGCGTTGAAAGCAATTTCGCCTGACCAAATGTCAGCGAACGCACAAAATTAGAACTCTAGCCAATTATCACCAATATCGTAATATAGTTTTGGTAATATCAAAATTTAAGAATTAAATCTACTAAAATTAATGAAATATAACTACTACGCCACTGGCGCTTATCGGTGATTACCTTAAACAGTATCAATTGAAAGTATAACACCCTGTATCAACAGGTAAGAAATTAAAGTAAATAATATATGAATTAGGTTAAATAAGTATAACCCCCTGTATTAACAGGTAATAAATTAAAGTAAACAAAATATGTTTTAGGTTGAATAAGTATAACCCCCTGTATTAACAGGTAAGAAATTAAAGTAAACAAAATATGAATTAGGTTGAATAAGTATAACCCGCCTGTATTAACAGGTAAGAAATTAAAGTAAACAAAATTTGAATTAAATTAAATACGTGTCTGGACTAGAGATTCACCAGGACACCACTAAGTATACTAAATTCTGGGTCCTTTACAATAAGGTTATAAAGTTCTTAATGAAATAAAACCAGCAACGTACCCCAAAATAATACTTAACCAGTACGAAGGCCCGTCTGAAGGACCAATGCCTCGTACAGAAGAACAATACAAGTTTCACCTGGCCGCTAAAGAAGTTAGTCAACCAGTATAAATAATACTACAAGAAAATAGAACGTAACTTGGTGTGTAACCACCTATCTACTAAATACACATTGATTAATGCTTTGCTCTGCTAACTACGTTACATGAAAATTAATAAGTAAAACTGAGCGAATAATCTATTCTCTGTGCGGTAATGAATTGACTGTAAATTACTTTTGAATTAAAACAATTAAAATGCTCATCACAATAATCGAGCTCTATATTAAATGAAATGTATTAATCTAACAGAAACTTACGATGCTATCATATGAACAATCTCGCATACCCTTGGTATTAGCGAAGCTTTACATGAATCGTTAACGTAGGCGAAGGAAAATACTGTACGATAAAAATTTATATCCTACAAAGGATAACAGACAACCATTAGAAAGAGTACCAAGGATCAAGATATTACTTACCGCAAACGACCTTCACGTGCTCAACTAAGTGCAACTTATGCCGTCAATGATCACGAAACGAATGGCCGCCAGACCCAAGTCAGACATGCGCTACAACAACGATCAATTCTGGGACCACCAAAGATTACCCCAATCCCGCGAAACTACATTAATTAGACACCCAAAATTAATTTGGAAAATATTTATAAACAGCAGGATAGATTACACGGTCCCACGTCTAATTAACGTGCAATATCAAAATAATTGTGAAAATTAAGGGCGACATCTATAACGTTCAAGTCGAATCTTACGCAAGCGACACTGGTTGCAGAACAACAGAGAACGAAGTTCGATTAGATTAATAGAAGTTGAAGGTTAACCGCGCGATGTCACTATAAAATTAATTTAAAGGGAGTACGGAAAAGGCATATAGACCTTTTTTTTCTCTCCACACGAAACAATATCACAAACAGAAGCAATTAAAAAGTTAGCACTGAAAAATGTACAGATGCAAAAAAGTTGATATCTAGGGACCGAATTCTACAGAGAACCAATTGTTAGAAGAAAAATACAAATAGGATAATCGGGCATCTCAACAAGTGTTCCAACAATTCTTGGAAGTTGCAAAATTATTGCAAATTTTAGAAAAAAAAGGTCAATTATAATCGTTCGTTGTTCAAGGCGAAAAATCTAAAACGGCCGTGATTGTAAAAAAAATGAAATTTTTTTTTTATTTGACAGCTACATTTTAATGTTTAATTGTCTTGTAGTTTGTTCGATTTGTCTAATAGTTTGTTAATTATTATAAATTAAAAATTTTGTGCTCACCCGAAAATGAATTTGACTCGAGAACATTTCCGGGCTATGATTTTTACGTTTTTAATTCGTCATTAAATTCAAAAAAATACAAAAATATAAACAAATTTAGAAAAATGGCGTTTCCGCTAAGTTAACTTTTCCATTTTAGAGCTATACATAAAATTTCAAGTGCCTATCTTTCATCATTTCTTTTATCCATGTCAAAAGTTTCAGATAGCGAGCAAACCACCTTAAAGAGAACAAACGATAAAATAATTTATTTTTTCAAACTAATCCTTGCCTCATTTTCTAAAAATTTTCAGTGTGCTTCTCCTATAAGACCAATAGTACTATATGCAAGCGCGTACGTTAGGAAGTATACAAATTAATTCTGAGAGTTTGGGAACGTTTAGAAAGCTATATGGCAGAAAGAGAATATGTAATTGGTGGAGAGGAAATAGTTATAGCGAACTGCAAATTATTTCTAACGACCCTGACATAATAGGAATGGTTAAGGGACAGCGTATATGATGGCTAGAACATGTAGCGAGAATAATTACTGAAAGTTTCAGGATGTAATAGGGGGACGAAAACGACGAGGAAAACCGAAAGTAAGATGAAGGGACGTAGTAATGAAAAATATGGAATAGAATAAGATTACTGAATGGAGAAAGAAAACTCAAGATAAAATAGTTTAAGGAGAAGTGTGCCTCACTCTTCCTTCACGGCCATGGATTTGCTTATATTTTTCGTTGCGTTTGCTTCTGTAAATTTCAAATTTCTATGTACTTCTAAATTTATTACTTTATGAACGTCTTTCGCAAATAACATAAACTGTAAACGAAAAGATATAACAAATCTATACAATTTAGTTATTTTTAGACATAAAAAGCAACTAAGCCAAGCTCTTGAAAACATAATATCTTATCGTCGACTACGTGATTAAGATCGTGCTAGGGCAAGGAAAACACCGAATGAATAATGAGTTTCGTACACGTGGCATTTATTTTACGAAATTGTTCGAAAGCGGTTTTGATTGTGTATAAACAGGGACTGCGACTGGCAGTGTCAGGACTCTCGAGCAACGAACGTAAGTAAACGTTAATAGATTCTTGCCGCTTCAATCGACTAGGGTAAACAGTGATAAAAGCTCTCGAAACATCGAATGCAAATTGAGGACGTAATTGCGATTCGGTGGACCGGAAAACACAAGCTGCGGACACATCATCGTCATGGGAGCGGTAGAAAGGAATGTCGACCGCCCAGCTAGTACGTTTGGATATCTATTTCGATTCGAAGTATAGCTCTCCTCATTTCGTTCGCTGGTCTTCTTCATTTGTAATCATCGCTGTCTGTGTACAGAATGCAGGGAAATACAGAAAACGAGAATGAAGAGTGAGTTTTATGAATAGATTTTTAGGGCAGACGGTTCTGTCATTGATTAGTTTTCTTATGCATTTACTAGTTGGGAGAAAAGTACTGTCTTTTCAAAAGGAAAAAATTACCGATATATGCGCAATTGAAAAAAAATCATAATTTAAAAATTTACAGACGAATAGTACAATGTATATCAAATAGGAAAATCATAATATTCCTGAACGATTTCAAAGACTGCTAGGTCTAGGTGCAACCAAGACCTAGCTGCGGAAAATTTTTAAATAATGTCCGTTTTTGAATAAGAAGAAAAATACTGTAAAGATCATCAAAATATATTTATTTCCACATTCTACTTCATCAAATGTGTGTTTTTTTAAGAGCTTGAGAACTTAAAATGATAATACAAGACAGAAATATTGTTGGAATGAATTTTTTTTATTATAATCTGGTAGATAATTTTATGGCATTTATTTTTTAAATATGATTTCCGGCATACGTCAGCCGCGGCTACGAGTTACATGGTCCATTCGATCAATCCAATTTTTGCCTACCTTTTCCAATAAATCTGGCCGTATTGCTTCAATGGTGGCTTGAATATTGGCTTCCAATGCTTCAAGAATTTCTGGTTTGTCGGCATAAACCAATGACTTAACATAGCCCCATAAAGAGTAATCCAGAGGCGTTAAATCGCACGAACGACGGGGCCAGTGAACAGGACCACTTCTGGAAAGAAAGTTGTCACCAAATTGATTTTGCAATAAATCGATTGTTAAGCGCGCTGTTTGGCAAGTTGCGCCGTCTTGTTGGAACCAAATGTCGTTGATGTTTAGCTGATTAATTCACCGTAACGGCAGCTCCTTGCTCATTTCGAAAGAAATAAGAACCGATGATGCCGCCAGCGTGTAAACCGCACCAAACAGTAAATTTTAATGGATGTAATGGTGATTCTTTAACGGCTTGAGGATTGTCTTCGCTCCAAATACGGCAATTTTGCTTATTGCGTAGCCATTTAACCAGAAATGAGCTTCATCACTAAACACAATTTTTTGATAAAAATGCTCATCTTCGGCCAGTTTCAAATGAGCCCAATCAGCAAAAATGTGACGCAAACGATGGTCGTTTGGCTTCAATTCTTGCACGAGCTGTATTTTATAGGCACGTAAGCCTAGATCCTTACGTAAAATTTTCCACGTAGTCGAAGGACAAAGGGCAACAAGTTGAGAACGACGACGAATCGACATTTCGGCGTCTTCTTCAATAGCTCGCGCTACAGCAGCAATATTCTCTTCAGTACGCACATTTCTTGGTCTTGTTGATGGTTTTGAATCGAGAAGAGTAAAATTAGTGCGAAAACGATCAATAACTACACGAATTGCTTGCTCACTAGGCCGATTATGTTGACCGTAAAATGAACGAAGTGCTCTATGAACTTCGCGAACAGATTTATTTTTTTCAAAGTAAATTTCCACAATTTGGACGCGTTGTTCTGGCGTTAAGCGATTCATGATGACTTGCCAAACCTTACTGAACAGAAATGTCAACACAGTTTGTCATTCTCAGCTGTCAAACCATAGTTATCGTTATCGATAGTTCTCATGCAGCTAAAAAAAAAACCGATACTTTTCTACATAATTCTACATTTTTGTACAAGAATGCGTCATAACGTTCAACTAGTTTTTGAATTCCGATGTCAAAGAAGTCTGCCCCCATGAAGAAGCCCAATCCATGACTTTTCATTTCTTCGCCGTCGTCGTCGATCCGTTGACCAGCAAGGAGCTGTTTTAAGTACAGAAACAAGTGAAAATCACTAGGTGTAAGGTTTCAACTGAAAGGTGTATGTACCAGTTGTTCCCATTCAAAAGACCTGAGTAGACCTTGTGTTTGTGTCGAAAGATGTGGCCTTGCATTATCGGCTACCTACGGGGCTAGCGCAGCGATGGCGTTATGAAGATGACCGAAAACAGATAGAAACCGGTAGTCGTATCGCGCAAATTTTATGGGAGCTTCTATTTATTGTATATGCTCTTAGTGAATGGAGACGGCGTGGGTGACTAAATAAAAGATGGTAGGTTTTACTTACGGAAGCTCAAATCTGAAAACGGAAAAAAGGGATCGCGCGATCGTAGGCGCATGCGCATACAGACTACTAAAAAACATCAAAACGGCGGAATGCTACACAAGTGACCTGCAATCTGAAAAGAAAAGTTCAAAGAAGCCAATTTGCTAAAGAGAGAAAAAAAAAAGGGTTATGAAAGGGCTAGAAAATAGTTAACTCGTATATTAACAAAATAAAAAAGACAAGTTAATTGAAAATGATATTCAATAATAACCATAAAATGAAAGAAAAGAATATCTTGTCCAAGAGTATGATCACTCTGTATATTATTAATTTTGAAATCACTCATGATATTATGAATTTTAAGATTTAGACGTTACAAGAGTGTGATTTTATAATAAAAATAAGCATAATAGTTATTGAAAGCACATTAATAATAATAATAATTGTCTTTATTACCCAACAGATCTCTCCATTAAGAGGACAATGAAGAAGATCATGAGAAAATACTAACTGACTTGTTAACCTCGTCAAATGGGAACAATCTCGCATACCGCTGGTATTAGCGAAGTTTTACATGAATCGTTAACGTAGGCGAAGGAAAATACTGTAAGATAAAAATTTATATCCTACAAAGGATAACAGACTACCATTAGAAAGAGTACCAAGGATCAAGATATTACTTACCGCAAACGACCTTCACGTGCTCAACTAAGTACAACTTATGCCGTCAATGATCACGAAACGAATGGCCGCCAGATCCAAGTCAAACATGCGCTACAACAACGATCTATTCTGGGACCACCAAAGATTACCCCAATCCAGCGAAACTACATTAATTCGACACCCAAAATTAATTTGGAAAATAGTTATAAACATCATGATAGATTACACGGTCCCACGTCTAATTAACGTGCAATATAAAAATAATTGTGAAAATTAAGGGCGACATCTATAACGTTCAGGTCGAATCTTACGCAAGCGAAACTGGTTGCAGAACCAACAGAGAACGAAGTTCGATTAGATTAATAGAATTTGAAGGTTAACCGCGCGATGTCACTACAAAATTAATTTAAAGGGAGTACGGAAAAGGCAAATAGACCTTTTTTTTCTCTCCACACGTAACAATATCACAAACAGAAGCAATTAAAAAGTTAGCACTGAAAAATGTACAGACGCTCTGATCACTCTGTATATTATTAATTTTGAAATCACTCATGATATTATGAATTTTAAGATTTAGACGTTACAAGAGTGTGATTTTATTAAAAAAAATAAGCATAATAGTTATTGAAAGCGCATTAATAATAATAATAATAATAATTGTCTTTATTACCCAACAGATCTCTCCATTAAGAGGACAATCAAGAAGATCATGAGAAAATACTAACTGACTTGTTAACTTGTCAATTGCGCAAACGTGGGTAATTTACTATGTATATATCTATGTATCTATCTATGTATCTATCTATGTATCTATCTAAAGGTTAAATTGTGGCGAAATGATAAAAAGGATCAGGGAAAATTTTGTTAGTATATCTAGCCATATGCCTGATTGGTGCTTTAGCAAATATGTTAGTTCTAGCTCTGGCCTCGGCGAATGATTCATTTGATCTCGTTCCATATTTTGACACCAAAATGTCAACAGCAGAGAGTAAATTCGGTGCGTCGATGCCATTGTTGACTAGCTTAATCATAAAGTGAGCACTCGCTGTCTCTCTGCGATCTCCCCTAGCGGGATAATTGCCAGATAATTTGTACGTTAAGTATTTCAAGAATCTCCGCTGCACTTTCTCGATCAGTAAGTTCTGGTAGACATAATAAGGGTACCAAACAATTGACGCATACTCGAGTTTAGGGCTATCCAATGTAGAATAGAGTGTGTTAAGCGTATTTAGATTTGCAAATTTACGGCAGGATCGAATAACAAAACTAAGAGTGCGTGAAGCGGAGTTGCAAGTAAATAAAATGTGGTCAGTGAACTGCAAGCGTTGATCGAACAAAACACCCAAATCTTTGATTTGTGATTGTCGTGAGCGATTAATAAATATCTCAGGAAATAGGAAACTAAGGTATATATATATATATATATATATATATATATATATATATATATATATACATCCCCACTTACTCTGCAATTACATACATTCTAATTTGATATTTGTAAATATTTCATATAAAAGCCGAAAAACTCCAATAATTTATCAATTGTTATATAATATATAATTAGACCAGGAGTCTTTGCCGTTAGAACATGTATGGGAAGGATAATTGTTTTTGAGGAATCCAGCAAAATTAAACTCTATTACTAGAGAACGGATGCAATTTCCATAAAACGCAATCGGCAATTGGAATTGTGTATAACGTCGCTCAGTACATCCCGGCGTAATTCAATGAAGTATTTGTTTGACTTACTCGGCCACCTGGTCTCACAGCGATAACAATGGACTACACAGCTATTGTATTCGGAGAATATAGTGTATTCAGTGGTGTCGTGTACCTAGATAAAATAAATAAGTTTATCGTATTTCGTAAGAGAAATAGCACGTACATTCCTTTTCTTTTCATTTAAGCAACATCTTCCAATTATTTTCACGTAAGTGTGCATAAAATTTCGTTATTTAATTTCGTTTATTTGGATCTAGCATATTCTTACTTTTTCAGACAATGGAAGAGCGTCGAGAATGGCATCGTGAAACAATGGCGAGTTGGATTGAGGGCCATACTGATTGTATGTACATTGCCAGTGATTCCGAAATTTATTGTGAAGTGTATTAAACGTTATTGAAAAATTGCAATAAATCAACCGTAAAACGTCACGTAGGATCGTTAAAGCACAAAAACAAATTGAACCCGTTGGAATCTGACAATTTTAACGAAGAACGAAGAATATTCCATTATTTAAATTGAACAATTCAATTTTGAAGACATTTCTGAAAAAATATACTCGTCGAAATGTTCCTGATGAATCAACTTTACGCATGTTTCTAGGTACTATACGAGAACAGTAGAACGCATTAGAAGCCATCTTTTAAATCAATACATATGGATAAGCGCCGACGAAACGGTGGATATGTTAGGACGCTGTGTGATAAATGTTGTAGCTGGTGTACTACATCCAACTATTCCCTATAACTCATATGTAATAGCAACAAGTGTTATAAATAGAGTTGATGCGGAAACAGTTGCTGAAACCATTAAGGAGAATATGCAAAAAATGCTTCATTCGGACGCCACGTACAAAGAAAAAATACTTTTATTTGTCAGTGATAGTGCTGCGTATATGTTAAAAACAGGCAGACTATTGAAGAAAACATATCCTAATATGCTGCATATTACTTGTGTAGCACATGCTCTCAACAGAATCTGTGAATATATCAGAGACACACTCCGGAAGTTGATAGACTTGTATCAGCTTTTAAAAAAGTTTTCAGAAAAGCACCATTGAGAGTAGCTCTTTTCAGGGAAAAATTTCCATCTCTGTCACTGCCTCCCACTCCAGTAATAACTAGATGGGGAACATGGCTGGAAGTTACTAGTTATTATGCTGAGAATTTCGATAGTCTAAAACATTTCGTAACACTGCTAAAGGAGGATGCTAGAAGTATTGGTGAGTGCAAGGAGCTCACACAAATCCCAAATTTAAAAAATCAGTTGTACTTTCTTCACGAACACTTTGGAAAATTGCCAAAACTAATCACTTATTTTGAAAATCGAAATCTCAAATTAAATGACGGATTAACCACATTAGATGTGGCTGTTAATAATTTGAATAGTATTCCAAGTGACTTCGAATGTGGCCTTCGGCAAAAGTTTGAAGCAATTCTTAATAGAAATCCAGATTTAATTACATTGCAGCAATTATGTATGGAGACAATTCCACAAAATCTAACGGCTAAATATGAAGAAATAAAAGAATATTTCCAGTATTCACCTATAACCAGTTGCGATGTAGAAAGGACGTTTTCTATTTATAAGGATGTACTTAATTCAAAGAGAACAAAATTGACAGAAGAAAACCTTGAGAAACTATTGCTAGTCAATATTAATACTCCTTTACTCAACTTGAACGACAAAATGAACAAATAAAAATGTTCCAATTATAGAAATAAAATTAAAAACTTTAAAAATACAACTTTTTAACAAATACATATGTATTTCATAATTTTATAGATCACCACCCGTTTGTTTTCCAATTATATAAATAAAATTAATTAATAAATATGTATTTCGTAATTTTAGATAGGTAGATCACCACCCGTATGTTTTCCAATTATATAAATAAAATTAAAAACTTTATAAATACAACTTTTCAACAAATAAATATGTATTTCGTAATTTTATAGATCACCACCCGTTCGTTTTCCAATTATATAAATAAAATTAAATATTTTAGAAATACACCCTTTCGCCAGTACTGCACTGGGCTTTGCGTCATGTGGTAAGCGTGTCCGTTCTCTATCTATTACTTAAGTCAGTTGTTTATTTTTTTATCCCAATATTTCGCATCAAATTCGTATGCTTCCTCAGGGGTCAAAATGTGAACTGTTTTTTTACATGTAGAAATTACCCGTCTCAATATTCGTAATGTTTACAATTTTCTAAATTAATTTTTAAATAATATATATATGTATATATATATATGTTTTCTTTCAGGTTTCCGCGGGTAGTAGTATGTGTTGTAATTGGATTCCGGGTTTTCTTCCGCGTTTCCACTGTTTGGTCTTCGTAAAGACCGGTGCTGGTTTTGGACGACGTTTCGGCAAAATCACACTTCCGATCTTCAGGTTTGCGATAACTGTCTATTTCTGCTTCTGATTACTCGTAAACAGTTTACGAGTAACCAGAAGCACAAATTCCTTCTTCTGTTCCAAACCTTCGTAAGCCTTCGTAAACCTTCGGCATTCTTTTTTTCCACGATATGTCCGGCCGCGACATGTTTTCACGATAACTATATACCTACTGTTCTGTAGAAATTATGTTATTTACTCTCATTCACATTAATTTAATTAATTAACTTTCCAGCGCGTAATTTTTAATTACTTATTCAACGTTCCTTGTATATATTACTTTTATTTAATTACTTTAAAATATATCAACGCTCAATTTCTTTCTTGTAAATATTAAATAAAAACTTTAAGGACAACGTTGTTGTAATTTATTTAGTTAATAAGTTGTAATATAGTTATTTCAGCACACATACATTTATTATTTAAACATTTACAGTATTGTTAGAATGCTCCAGCTAGCCCCGAAAAGAACCAACACAAGCCATGAGCGTCCATGTTGCAACAGTTTGCTGCTCCCACCTGCTCAAATACAATACACCTTAAAACCCCATTTGGCGTTCTAGTAACAATATCGATTGTACGCTTGAAATTTTGTGAATTAATTAATTTTTTATAAAGCTTTTGGTTTATTCATTTCGGCTTTTCATACTTCTTTTCTTTAGTCTCCAAAGCTTTATTAGCTGTAAATCACTTTTACGATATAATTCTGTAGGTTTGCAGACTAATTAAAAATTTACTCAAAATTTGATGAGTAAAACCTAAACTACCAAAAATACCAATAAGCCGCATAAAGTGATTTAAAATGAACCACGAAACACTTAACACTACATTAATGGCTCTTTTTATGTTTGCAAAAATAAATATTGCAATAAAATTAACATGTTTAACACCTGTTTTATGAATCTAATTTTCTGTAAAATTCACATGCGAATGCTAAAAGAAAATTAAAATTATCTAAAAAAAATTCATTTATTTTGATCCAGATACATAAACAATGGAAGAGAAACATTTCATTTTCTGCACATTTTAATATTCTACCCAGCTGCTTGCATACGTGAAATGAAATGTTAATATCCTTCCTTCATTCACTCGTAATTTTGTGCATTATATACGAGAAGAACACCGATAAAACAGAATTACGAAGAAGCCGGAAAACTTGAATTTTCTATGATATTTTCTCTCCAGCTGCACCAATCTAAAAACCCAATTTATTTTAAGTTAGTTGAAGTCGTTTAAGTTTTAATAAATTTTAAATAATAATGATAATAATTAATCGAGTTTATAACAATAAACAAATCTATGATACCGTTCAGAAGTAATTCAAAATAGACTACATTCAATCTAATTAATATAATATAGTAATACGAAAATGTTAAAAAACATATCTACGTATGTACAGATGAATATACTCGTACACAACGTATACTTATTTCTCATTTCTGAGACTTCTACGTACATGCACGTATTTCGAAATTATCCCAATTCTCATCAGTATACCTGAAGAAAAAGTACTCCAAATGCTTGTGTAGCTGCTAATATATCCACAATTTTGTACGTCAAATAGCACGAAAAAGCATTTCTGGCGTGCTTCTCTTGGTGATCAGATGTCCTGAAATGATTCTCATGACAGATTATATATGTATAATTCTGCTTATATTCGCAGCCACACAAGCATTCAGTGTGGTTCTTCTTTACACTGACGAGAACTAGGATGAGTTCGAAACACGTATCTGTGTGTATAAGTCTCGCTGATGCTGAATAATTACACGTTGTGTATATCTATTTGTACATATGCAGATATGCCTTTTAACATTTTTGTAGTACTGTATTTTACACTTAATGTTAGCTAAACATCGATATGCTAATCTTTTGCAACTTTAGAGGTTTCTCAAATTACGAAAAACTAAATAGGGTTGTTAAGGAACCGGGACCCCAAGTTGCTTTCCGGTCCGAAGGCTCAATAATCAAATCTCTTCTGGAAATCACAAAAGATAAATTACATATGAACCAGAAATCGAGTATACAGACTGTCGCATAAAAAACGCCAACAATCATAGTTCCGTTATTTATTGTGCGATTTTATTGAAACAAAAAGTAAATTTAATAGCATAAAAAATACTACAAAATAGCAGTGTTTAATTTGTTTTCAGTTGTTTTCATTAATGTCAGACGATAGCCAATTCTTTTATTTTAAATGGCAACATATATATTTTCGGCTATATTCGGAATGGATTTTTTTTTCTGAATTCAACGATGTATATTTCTATTTTTGATAAAAATTTATTGAAAAAAAATTAATAAACCACATAAATCTCATCTTTGTCTTCCATTATTTATAAATTTTCGAGTGTGCCATGAAATAACAAAAGTGCGATAAACGTCAATAAGTTTATTAAATCTTCTTTATTGTCTTTATTATTTGAACGTTTTGCCACAACAAAAACGTATTTCTGTAAAAATGAATAACAATCAGTTCACGGACATGTTACAAGTGACCTTTGAATGTGATAAAAATCGTCTTCAAGCGGTTAGTCGTTATAGTGTTCGTTTTCCGGACATAGAAGTTTCAGATTCGAAAATATTTCAGAGAATTGAAACGAATTTAAGAAATTATGGATCATTTAACAAACCTCTAAACACAAGAACGTAAATTCTCCGAAGATACGGAATTAGATGTTCTTCTTGCAGTACAAGAAAATTCATGATTTTGAGGCATTGTCCCCATACATAATTGCCGCAATCACGCCGAAGTCACTTGAATATTTTTCAAATTATTAATAGCCGCACCTAATGTGGCTATTTTGCAAACTATTGAAATTCTCTGCATAAAACTAGTATCTTCCAATCATGTTTTCCATCTAGTTATTACGGGAGAGGGAGGCAGTGACAAATATGAAAGCTCTTCCCTGTAAAGAGCTACTGTCAATGGTGCTTTTCTGAACTCAATTTCCGGGAAGGCGTCTCTGATATATTCCCAGATTCTGTGGAGAGCATGTGCTACACAAGTAATATGCAGAATATTAGGATATGTTTTCTTTAATAGTCTGCCTGTTTTTAACATATTTGCAGCACTGTCAAATAAAAGTATTTTTTCTTTGTACCTGTCATCCAAATGAAGCATTTGGTGCATATTCTCCTAAATGGTTTTAGCTACTGTTTCCACATCAAATTTATTTATAACTTTTGTTGCTATTAGATATGCGTTATATGGAATAATAGAATGTAGTACACCAGCTACAACATTTACCACACAGCGTCCTAATATATCGACAGTTTCGTTGGCACTTATCCATAGGTACTGATTTGAAAGATGGCTTCTAATGCGTTCTACTGCTTTCGTGGAGCACTTAGGAACATAATATTTGCGTAAGGTGGATTCATCAGGAATATTTCGACCAGTATATTTTTGGAGAAATGTTTTAAAAGTGTGATTTTTAAATTTATTTAATGAAATATTTGCCGCCATTAAAGTTTCACAGAGTTTTTCGTTAAAATTGTCATATTCCAACAGATCTAATTTCTGTGTAAGTGTTTGCGATGCTAAGTGACGTTTTACGTGCGATTTCTTGGAATTTTTTAACGATATTTTACAGGCTTTGCAATAACTTTCGAAATCACTGGCGGTGGACAAACAATCAGTTTGACCCTTATTGCAACTCGCCATTGTTTCACGATGCCATTCTCGACGTTGTTCCATATCATATCTGAAAAAGTAACTAAAACAATGTTCTAAATCTAAATAAATGAAAATTAAAAATGTATGTGTAATATTGAAGCTTAACGAAATTCACCGGACACTTACGTCGAAGTAATTGGGAGAAGTAGATTCGATGAAACGATATTAAACAGGATCTATTAGAAAAATTACGAAGTACCTATGTAATTAACAGTTAAACCAATGAAATAAAGAAACTAACTTACCGTACTTTATTTATCTTACGAAATATAAGCTAATAAATAAAATAATTTTTAAAAACTCTCCACGCTATCTACGACCATGAAGAAAGGAATTTAACTGTTATATCGACTAATTTCGCCACAATTCAACGACAAAAAAACAGATGTGCGGTTAACCAAATGAATAGTACTATTCAGTAACTGCGTTGGTACTTAGCGATGTTGTAGACTAATCTATATGGTCCATCGTAATTTCGGCCTGATGCGTCCGGTCTCTAGAAATTATTTATAATGTTTTTATGTACTAACAATTGTATAAAATTTAAAAAAAACGAAAAATATTACGGTCTTTTAGTGTGAGGTCTGATTTAATGCCATCACAGTTTTAAAAATTTCGTCTCATGTTGAGATTCATTTCTGCTTCGGACTTGATCGTCTCCTAACTTCAAAATTTCAATAGCGCGACAATTGAAGTCTCATCCTATTATTGTCAAGCAAGTCTCGTAGATACTCGATTCAAGATGAACTTGAAGAAGATCGCGTGTTGTACTTAGCGATGTTATAGACCTTTTATATGGTCACTATTATCAGGATAAAATAAAACAAATTTTAATGAATTTCACTTTTAATTTACACCATAACGATCGTTTCGCTCCAACCTGAGCTTCATCAGACATATAACTGAAATAATAATAATAAATTAAAAAGTTAAATTCATTAAAAAATTGTTTTATTTTATCCTGATATTACAAACGGCGGCTTGTGCTGGTTATCGGGATGTGGATGTGCCGTGCTAATAATAATGAAATTATTCTAAGATAATAAAATAATTAGTGGTGCTGGTGAAGTTTCTTCAAAGGTCCAGGACGTTGTTAATTAAAATATATATAATTATAACTTACTTACTAAATAAATAAAACACATAAGCGTTGTCCTTAAAGTTTGTATTTATATTTACATAAGAAGAAATTGAAATTCGTATATTTAATAGTAATTAAACAAAACTAATATATTCACGAGGAGCGGTAATTAAGTAACTGAAAATTAACACAAAAATACTCTGAAACGAACGTTAAATTTAGCAGTAAATTAAGGGTTAATTGAATACGATTAATATAAAATAATCTCTGTTTCGAACAATACAGAGTTACCTTTGATTTGCGGCGATGGGCGGCCACGTGGTGCGTCGTATACCTAGACAGATATGCAGAGCGATGTTTGGCCGGAGGAACAAGAAATTAATTAGTTTAATTAATATGGATTCGCTTAAAAGAATAATATACGAGTATGTAGAACAATACAGGATTACATTTTAATTGCGGTGAGATGCAGGGGCACGTGGATCATGCCACCGGTACTTGACCAGTACGGCTGGTGATGTTGCACTTTCGAGGGTTCTAACGAGAAGGTCGGACTGATAGTTTTTCGATAGGACACTGGTTTTGAAAACGGTCTGTTTTATGACCTGTCGAAGAGAGGGGTCGATATCTCGAATTCTAATTAATTAAGAAGCGGGACCTGAAGAGGTGTTCTATCGATGGCATAAATATTATTAAAATAACCCTTGTGACATAAGCTTTCTAATGATATGAAACATAACATATAAAGAAAGATGTATATTGAATTAAAACAATCTAAAATGAAATGTAAATAGAAAGAAATTCCACAGTACGGTTGTTGCCGGGTCAGGTAGAAAACGAAGGGTCTCGGTTAAGATATAACAAAAGAGAAATGCTTTCTCTTTGTAACGAAACTGTTCAGAAAAATGTCTAAGTTAAATATTATATTTAAAGAAGAAATATTATTTAAAAATAAATTAAAATATTCTATATACGGAGCGTAACACTGATAATAGTTATAATGGAATTTCATCAAGTAAAGGCTGAAACAATCATATATTTATATGGTCCATCGTAATTTCGGCCCAATGCGTCCGGTCTCTAGTGATTATTATTTTTACCTACTGAGAATGGCCTTTAGTTGTCGAAATGCGTGAGTATTTATGTGTACTTTTTTAAGTAGTTTAATGTTGATTGATGTTGTTTAAGGTTCGAATATATCAGCATATTTCTTGACGCTTAAAAGTTCCGGAAAAATTTAATTAAATTATAAAAATAGTAATATCTAAAACTTAGCTATTTCACAATGAAGCAATGCATACTAATGTGCTTGTAATGATATGAGATATGCCGTTTCTGACACATATTTTTTAGAATAGAATTGTAGAATTCAAGGCAATAATTGTAAATTAAAATATTTGTAGAATGCAAGAATAAGTTTTGTCGAATATCTATTTTCTACATAATAGACTAAAAAAGTTTCTTTTTATTTATTCTTTAGGAATTATATAGGAAAGTTTGAAAAAGTCTAAATGAGTCTATAAAAGAAGAATATTTGTCAAAACACAGAAAATTGAAAAAATGAGGAAATCGTCATACGCGACAAACCGGATACAGTAATCAATACGCGAGAGTAGAAACACGAACAAAAGAAAGTCAAAAAGTACATATTCCTGGCAATCGAACTAAAATACTTTGAAAGCGAGAAATAAGAACATTCCCATTTGCTAAAATGGTAGAGAACATGTGACCTATTTAAAGCCTGACACATGTTCATATATCCAAAAATGTAAGCTTGATAACATAGATAATAACTTATATAATAACATTAGATATATAAATATCCAATTTTATGCATTAATTTCCAACGTAATTCCTTTATTTTGGTTAAATATTAACTTTAGTAACTAATAAGTAATCTAAACCTTCTTCGGTATAAATACGATTATTTAACTGCAATCACGCTGATTTAATATCATTTAAAATTATTATTTTAAATGGATAATAATAATAATAATAATTTGTCTTATTGTTAGTACCTTTGGTTATTATTAGTAAAACGGGGATATCTAGACAGCTTGCATGGACGGAGAGCAAAGCTGGTGCAGATGTCTAAGTCAGGATTATCATATTTTAATAACTACAGTAGAATCTCGAAACCATGAAGACAAAAAATCCGACTGTTCACGTTATGGAATTTGTTCACGTTAGCGAGTAGATACTAAACATACACAGTTGTACTTATATATATATCGCTTATTTAATAATATACAACATTACATAAAATAGCTAGTGATTTTTGATTGAATTTGTTTGCTAGAAATGCTGAGCAAAATTGCTTTCTCTTGCAATCGTTTTAACTTTATAATGTTTTCAGCATCCAAATTGTTTGTACGCGCCCAATCTAACGCCATATTTAATGCTTTCACGCCATCCGAATGCGATACTTTAGGAATTTCAAGTTCTTGATTTTTTATTAATTTATCGTCTTCATCATCTTTATCTTCATCTTCGCTTTCATATGTAACTGTGTCTTTATTCCATTCTTCAATATGAGTCTTTGTGTATTGGTCTATGGTCGGTTCACTTTCAAGATTATTCAATAAAGTGATTGTTTCAGCTACAATTTCGGAAGTTTCTTCATTCCATTTTCGTTGTAAAACACTTAAGGGGAGAGTGTTTTCTTTGTCAGATTCAGTATTGTCACTGTCTGGTAATATGTTATGCCAATATTTAGCTATAACAGATTGCTCCAATTTATCCCATGCAGCGGCTAGATTCAATACAGCATCCTTTAACGACAGATTTACAAGAGCTTCCTGAATATCTTCTGTACTGGAAATTATAGGGGCCAGTAAACTTTTCGTATAATAAAGCTTAGTGAGCCTTAAGACGTTCTGATCCATCGGCTGTATCAATCATGTTAGGTTAGGAGGCATAAACATTGCAAATATTTTGCCATCAGTTGTTTTTAATTGTGCTTCCGAGGGATGAGAAGGAGCGTTATCAAGAAGAAGAATGGCATATTATCTGATGTTTTTACCGCGTAAAAAAGCTCTAACCTAAAATTATGAAAATTAACTACGGTATCTTTTTTTTTGTTTGAATTTAGGAACGAACTGGTTAAAAAACCAGTCTTTAAAAATATCTTTTGTCATCCATGCATTTGCGTTGTTCTTGTAGACAACCGGATTTCAGAAATTTTTAAAGCATCTAGGCCGATTTGCTTTTCCAATTATGAGCGGCTTTAATTTGTGCGAGCCAGCTGCATTTCTACAACCGAGGAATGTAATTCTTTGTTTCGCAATTTTCATTCCCGGAGCGTTTTTTTCAGCAAGTGAAACATAGGTCCTATCAGGCAACAGTTTCCAAAATAACCCAGTCTCGTCAGCATTATAGAGTTGATATTCATTTAAATAAAATTCCGCAATTTTTTGTCTCAATTGTTGTTTAAAAGGATCCACTAGATGTGGCTGAGATGATAATTTTTCTCCGGTAATTTTCAAATGACGAATTCCGAAGCGCTTTTTAAAACGTTGGAGCTACCCATAACTGGCATTAAATTTATGTGTACTTTGATACACCTTAACATAAAAAAATAAAGCCCATTGCCAAATTACTTCAGCAGTAACAGGAATGTTTCTCTGGTGCTGTTTAAGAAACCATATGTATAGAATTTTTTCCATTTTTGGATATTCCGCTTCTCTTAATGTATATTTTTTGCTAGATGTTGACGTACTAGCCAAAACAGCGACGATTTTTTCTTTTTATTTTTAATTGAGCAAACTGTTTTTGCTACGCCATACTTTTTTGAAATGGCAGTTAAACTCAAACCTTTTTCATAATCTTCTATTAGTTTACCTTTTTCACGTAAAGACAAACACATTGCATTCACTTTTGTCATGTTACGACAGATAACGTACCGCATAAGAGCATTCACTGAACACTGTGGCCTGCTTTTACATATTGTAGCATATCATATAGACAGGGAAACCCCCGATGACTTAAAAATTAAAACTATTTATTATTCAGGTTTTCGAGTATGTTCGTTGTTCATACTACAGAGTATGCAATAGAAAATATTTTGTGTTCACGATACTGAGATATTCACATAAACGAATTTTCACGTTAACGAGATCTTACTGTAATTCTAAAATGAAGAAAATAAATAAAAATGAATACAAATATATTAAAAACATATCTGTATCTATATACATGGACATACACAACGTATTTAACCAATGTCCACTTCAACATACTTCGATCTACCGATCTCCTCAGTGGAGTTATGAAATGGCGTCTTTAGATAAGCTAGTAGATAAGCTATACAGGTTCTAGCGCAACATCTCATTTATTTTCTTATGGAGGTTCATTTTGCATTTTTTGTGGGGAATTGTGGTCAAGAAAGGTAAGCTGGAGTGAGCATATAATTTTATATGAGGGAGGATAGTTCGACGGATCTGCGATTGCTAATTTGCTTGGTAATTTTTTAACACCTGAACGAGTTCTAGTTCGTTTTCATCGATCAGGAAATGTTGAATTAACACCTAAAATATACTATATCTCGTGAAACAGATTGACCTGTCTGTAAAACAGACAAGTCAATCTGTCCAATTGACTATCGTATTATTTCAAATTAATCCAGGGATTTTATTAATTAAATTTGCGTAATTAATTAACTCAAGTGAATGACTTATCAGCATTTGATACGGCTTTAATAGCTTCTGAACAGCTCCGAAGCTATTAAAGCTGTATCAAATGATGTTGTTCCAAATTAATTCGCGGATTTGATTAATTAAATTTGCATAATTAATTAGCTCAAGTGAAAAACTTATCAGCATCTGATACAGGTTTAACAACTGAACATCTCCGAAATGGATCTGAACAACTTCGAAACGAGTCTGACCAGCTAGCTGTTCCCACCCGTTTCGAAGCACTTAAAGCTGTGTCAGATGCTATTGTTCAGACCCGTTTCGGAGGTGTTCAGAAGCTGTTAAAACTGTATCAGATGCTGTTAAGTTTTTCACTTGAGCTAATTAATTATGAAAATTTAATTAACCAAATCCGCGAATTAATTTGAAATAATACGATTGTCAATCTGTTTCACAAGATATGTTCTATTTTAGGTCAAAATTCAACATTTCCTGATCGATGAAAACCAACTAAAACTCGAACAGGTTTATTAAAAATTATCAAGCAAATTAGCAACTACAGATCCGTCGAACTATCCCTCCTCATATAAAGTTACCCCAGCTTACCTTCCTCCACCACAACTCTCCACAAAAAAATGCAAAATGAACCTCGATAGGAAAATATATGGGATTTGACACTACAACCTGTATAAAAGCCTTTTTTTGGGAGACTGTGGTTAAGTAAAAACTCAAAAAGGTATATAACCCCTTACCACAATTACTAATCGTATCCTAAATATGTATTTCGACAACTAAGTTGTCATCATCAGTAGGTAAAACCACTAATCAAAATGTCTGACACGGGGCACAGTAAAGCTAAACACATATTAAAACGCACCAACTTTACACGGCATCCACGTATACACTAGTATACACAGTGTATACGTATAAAGTTGATGCGTTTTCATATGCTGTGCCCGATGTGCGAAACTTTGATTAGTGGATTTACCTACTGAAGATGACAACTCAGTTGTCGAAATACGTATTTAGGATATGATTAGTAATAGTGGTAAGGGGTTATATACCTTTTTTGAGTTTTATAACAACCTGTATCCCTTATCTACTTAAGCACAATCTATACTGTCAGTTGATATAAGATATCTTGTGACTTCTAACGTACAAGAAAGACGCGTCAGTAAAAGCACTTTCTCATAAACGACTAAGCCGCTTCTAGAACAAAAAGAAATTCGTATAATTGTGTAGTCCATTAACTCGTAACCAGGTAACTCAATATACCAAAAGAATAGCATATCGATGTGTAAACACATCAAGTATTTGTCAATACCAATTAATACAAATATGTTAAAAACACATCTGTACCTGTGTACATGGACATAATACACAACGTTATTAACCAATAGTCATTTCAACATATACACATGTGTTTCGATCTAACGATCTCCTCAGTGCAGTTATGAATCGGCTTCTGATTGATCCGCTCTCGCATGTATGTCCATCTATACAGATACATATATATTTTTAACATGTTTGCATTAATTTGTATTCACAAATACTTGTGATTACACATCGATATCCTATTTTTTTGAAAACAAATAAAGTTCCTAATCAATATAAAGTACATATGCTGAATACCAGACGCTTATGGAGTCTATATTCAACGTAAAGAATATATTACAAACATAAACTGGTTAAGGTAAATTTCGTGAAGTTCTTTTTCATCTTGCACCCTGAGTAACAAGTGTTTTTAAAACGAATGCCACGACACAAAGAACGTTGCAGTTGATATTTATTTACCTGGTAATAATTACGATTTATTCAGGCACGATTCAAACGAAATTCACCTTACTTATCTTAAATATTTTAGTTTCCTTGAAACTGTTTTGCTTTTAAGTCACGTACTGAGCTTACCCTTTTTCTATTTTATTTATAAAAAGATATATCTGAAAGCAAAGAGAGTAATTTTGTAAAAGGAGAAATGAAGATTTATTTTCATAGAGAGAAAAACTGTTCTTTGAAGTCTTATCCTTCGTATTGAGTGATTTATTTACTTCGACCGTTTACTTCTCGCGTACACTTAAAAATTTTAAATACACGGTTTTTAAAAATTGATATCTATTCAAAAATTCCACATATAATGTTAAAAATATTAAGTTGTACCACAAAATTACAAACTACACTTTAATTATGCCAAAATATAATGATTTAAATATCACAAGGTCCATTATTCTATTCACAGAAATTTTATTTCTTAACCTATGCAATAAAAGATCTAAATTTAATTTAAATATTAAATTTATTATGTCAAAGATGAATAAATATGAACTGTCTTATATTTATTAATAGACTATACTAGACATAATTTAAAACTAAATAAACTTATTCATTTAATTAAATTCCTGTCACAAACTCCTGTCGCTAACTCCCGTCACGTTCCTGTACTAATTTTGTATGTTACAAATTCAATAATTCTTCACTTTTAAATTTGAACACTTGCCTTTTCTTTCCAATTCTTTTCTCTTTAGTTTCAATTTTTCTAGTTATACTATGTATATCTTCTTTAATGATCCATTTTCTTAAACTTGATGCTTGTTAAAAACTTTCGAAATCTTTAATTTCAACTCCTTTCTATACAATTTTTCTTTTTGCTTCTTTGCTCTTTAGTGATTTACTTATTGTATACTTTTACCGAGATTTTTTTATACCATATTACGTATTCGTAGATAGAAACTCATGTTGCGTCCCTATTCTATCGCATATTCTAATATATTACGAATTACACTCCCATACCGGCGCTCATGGCGCGCACGGAAATTGGTCTACTCTTCACATTACTTTTATTTTATATCAACATTCATTCAAGATCGAATCTAACGTAATTGCCTTTTAAAATTAAGATTTCATAACGATATATTCTAAAATAATAATTGAATTATTCTTTTAGAATATATCGTTATGAAATCTTAATTTTAAAAGGGAATTACGTTAGATTCAATCTTGAATGAATTGTCTTTGATATAAAATATAAGTAATATGTAGAGTAGACCAATTTCCGACATACGTGAGTGGGTAAAACCTCACCAGTTTTGTATAATACAAAAGTATTTTTAATAATATAAAATACTGTTGTGAAGAACACAAATACAAGTTCAATATTTTTTTTTTGTGTGAACGTGTTCAAACATATCCCTCTCCAGAGACGCAGATACATATTTCATCTTTCTACAGATTCATCAGTACGCCCCTGCTGGAGAAAGGATATCTTCAGACACATTCACAAAGAAAGAACGACTTCACTATCTCACAGAAACTATTAAGATCTAGCGTAAAAGTACATACAGCGCTGCATATTGTCAGACTGCCGAAGTACTCTCGCTTTGCCCACATAACTAATGCAGAACTAACGAAGTTTTTTCAGAGGTGGCACTGCCTTGTCTCTAGAAAATGTATTTTGTTTGTCTTCACACATATTTACGGAATAACCGCATGCGTAATGTAACAGAATAATTGAAACATACATGAGTGGGTGAAACCTCACCGTAACAACTATCGAACTATAACATTATTTTAATTTGGCACGTAATTTAATTTATTGCATAATATCTGTTAAAGACATTATATTAATAAATATTTGAGGCGTATTTCATTAAATTAGTTGGCGCCACCAACATGAATAACACAACAAGTATTTTCCAATGCTTCTCCTCTCCTGCGACTCTCATTTTTCTATCCGTACATGCAGCTTACACAATCCTAATTGCTTTGTCTCGAGATATGAAATCTAAAATCGGCTTTAGCGCGAATGTAATATCCCGTTCACGTAGCTCGTGACAGATTTCCGCTTGTAATATTACATAGTCCGGTCTTTACTACGAGAGTTCACTATAGTTTTATTTCAGCGTCCTCGTCACCGCTTCCTCGATTTTGCCACCGCCACTCAAGATTGTTACAATTTTGTAATAGGATTAGGCGTATTAAAATCAAGTTAGTACAGTTCCTCCGCAGTGCCGTGCAAAAAGTTTAGTAGTACTATTTAGTTGTTAACTGGAAACGTTCTGCTTCGCGAAACGAAAATTTGCCGAATATATATAACTGTTTCTCCATGTTAGATGAGAGCATATATATTTTGTCTCTGGAAATACGTACTCAGAATTAAGTTCAGTTGTAGTCCTATTAAGCAGTTCTCCCTCCGGGAAAACACTAATAAACATATGCAGTTTAGGTTGTAATTTAATGTCGGAGGAATAATGAGAGAACAAACTGCATATGCGAGTGGTAGATTGTTGAATTCTTGTTATTTCTTGATTAAATTGCATCCGAGTTTGTGTTCATGTGAAAGAATACGTTTATACAAGCATTTCGCATCTCTTCCCATCTATTTCGAACTATATAAACAGAAGTGTCTCTAAACATGTAATAAAGGAAAAATATAAACTAACTTTAGGCGTGATGCTACTGGTAAAATTACAGATAACATATACGAAGAAGATTTTCGATTGTAACATGAACAATTAAAAGATATTGTATTATAATTGAATTGATTCGGCTTTTACTTGATGAAGGTCCATAATTTAAAATAGAAATAAAACTACGGTTCAAATCTTCACTTTTTAATATTTAATCGTAACACGACAATTGTTTCGCCAGCACAGTTGCTTCCTCAGGTACTTACAGCTAAAGAGTCTGAGTAATCAAACTAAATTAAAAGATTTAAAAAAAATTAATATACGTTTTTTTTTAAATTTGGTTAGTAACGTACTCTTTAGCTGTAAGTACCTGAGGAAGCCACTGTACTGGCGAAACAATTGTCGCGTTACGATTAAATATTAAAAACTGAAGATTTGAACTATAGTTTTATTTCTATCTTATTGTATTATAACTTGTGACATTCTCTTTTATTTGCCGTTTCCACAGTTCCAATTTTGTCGCGTAGCGATGTCATCTTCTCAGTAAATTGCTTAAAGGCCCATTACGAAATAAGCTATTACATTACATGTTATACCATCAGAATTATCGATTGTTGATACCATTGTTGAACACAAAAATTCTCTCCATGAATTAAATGAGTATTTTCTAAAATTTGGACTTAAATTAGTACATACCCTGTAAATTGCTTAAATCGGCCTCAAAATTTTGTAGAAAGGGAATTATTTTTGTTACATCGTACACCTTCTTGTTACATTTGACTTTACTTCAGTTAAGAGCTAAAATATTGTTTTTGTAAAAGATATCTTCTATCTTTTTGTCTATTTACATCGCTTTTCATTTGACTTTACTTCAGTTAAGAGCTAAAATATTGTTCTTGTAAAAGATATCTTCTATCTTTTTGTCTATTTACATCGCTTTTTGATTCCCTGAAATGTTATATTAATTACTTAAAGGTTTTACCATTTTATAGCTCTATCTGAATATCGTATTTTTTTATCGTACAAGGTCTTTTTCAGCAATTTATAAATTATCTGCTCTACAATGTCATCGTACTAAGTTAGTTATGTTATTTTGTTTACATATCTGACAGCTACATTTACATATATGCGCGTGCATGTGAGCGTAATCTCTTAGAAGCGTAAAAAGTCTTTATTTGAAGACTGTGGTTAAATAAAAACTTAAAATAATGCAAAGCGCAAAATTGTTTCCAAGTAGGAGAAAAAAAATTTATGAGCAGAAACAAGGCACAATAATGGGTAACTGCCTATTTCCTTTCATAGGCAATTTATTCATGAGTCAATTTGAAGTAGAATTTAAAAATGACGCTAAATATTTCCCGAGAGTCTGGATCAGGTACGTAGATTACATTCTCGCGATTTTTGATACACGGAAATGCGAATTAATCAGTTCGTTAATCAGTTAAATTTGAAACTTTCAACGATTAAATTAACGGTGGAAAAGAAAAACAATGACAGGATACCATTTTTAGATACTTTACTGATTAGAAATAAACATAAAAAATAAATCGATATTTTCCGGAAAGAAACCAATGTTAATAGATTCATCATCGCAGATTTAAATCATAGTTTTCAACATAAGACAGCTTCTTTTAATGTTTTAGTCAATCGGCTACTAAATTTTCCGTTAACAAAAGAGAGATATGAAATAGAACTAGATTTCATTAAAAATATCGCGAAGTATTATGGGTTTGACATAGAAATAATCAATAAATTAATTAGAAAAACGAAATTGAAAAATATAATCCGCTAATCCACAAGTTTGGTATCTCAAAGTAACCAGGAGAAAAAGTACATGTGTTTACTATACCACCCTTGTTGTGAAAATTAGGTCTCCAAGTTGCCTTTCAGTCCGAAAATACTATCAAAAGTCTTCTAGGGAATACCAAAGATAAAGTTAATTTTAATTGAAATCAGGTATATACGAAATTAATTGGGATTATTGTAATTTGAAATATATAGACAAAACAAAACAGTCAATAATAACCCGGTTTAAAGAACACATATCATATATTAAATACAATAGTCCAGAAAAATCTAACGTTGCCAGCCATGCTTTAAATACAATACACAATATGTCGATTAAAGGGTTCAAACTTGTCAAAACCATCAATAATCCCCGCGATCTTGACGCATACGAAAGCATTCATATCGCTAATAACAAACAGAACACGATAAACCGAGACAAGGGACCGATCTCTCTTTTCATTCTTAGAAAAGGAGGTAAAAATGTTGTAGACGGTTCGAAAAGAGAATATACACATATGGGTGCCGTTTCCTTAAGAGAGGTAATTTTGTTGTAATTTTTGTCGATATATTTGTATTTTTAAGTTAGTGTATACGTGAACGCCATGTAAAGTTGTTGCGTGATCAGTTGTGCTAGCTTTACTGTGCCCCATGTGCGACACCTGATGGTTTTTACCTACTGATGATGACAACTTAGTTGTCGAAATCGTAATTAGGATACGATTAATAATTGTGGTTTTAAGTTCTTAGAAGAGTAGTTAAATTTTTAGTAAATATAGAAGCGTAATTTAAAGAATTTTCTTGATTGCGTCTTTCACTCTAACCGCTAATTAGTTCTAATTTATAGATTTTTTCCTTTTAATTTTTGCCATCCTCGTTTCAATTGCATTTAATTCCCTCATGTCCTGGCAACCATATTAGTGACACAGTATTGTCCCGCACCAGTCTATTGAGGACCTGTTTACAATGTTTCACCAATTTAGACCTGGTAAATGGATTCATAATGATTTTAATAGCTGCCTGACTATCAGTCATTATGTTGATTTTTTTGGTTGCGCAGCCGGCTTCCCGAATTTCCTCGACGCAGGCTGCGACTGCAATCAATTCTACCTGGAAAATCGTTGTGTTTCACCTAACTTATCTTCCTCCCGGGGCACATTCCACTTATGGAACTGGCATATAACAACTTTAAGTCACTACTTAGGTGTATAAAGTACAAAGATCACAAATGGAACGTAAGTGTAGATTTAAAAGTGGTAGTGTCATTGACAGGGCTGCAATTAGGATATACAAAACACTACTTTTTTTGTGTGGACAGACGTGCAAGAGATAAACATTATAAAATTAAACATTGGTTTTCATGTAAAACAACTAAGCTAGGTTTCACGGCACAAGAAACATTAGTTCAGAATAAAAAAACATTTATATTTACCACCCTTCACATTAAGCTGGGCCTCATCCAAAATTTTATTAAGGCGTTAAATACAGAAGGAAATGCTTTCTTATATTTAAAATGGAGGTTTAGACGTGTAAATGGGACGAACATCAGAGATAAACCTTTCGTTGGACCGCAAATTAGGCAATGTTTCCTCTCGAATTTTGTCGTCCACTTTACGAACGAAATCTTCAGAAATCAAAAGGTCGACCAAGGCGTGGTTCATCATGCACGTTAACCCGTTCGTCCTTGAACATTCTCACCTACTTTCGCATTTTACTGTCACTTATAGCATTATCACTAGAGAACGGACGCAATTTCCATAAAACGCAATCGGCAATTGGAATTGTGTATAACGTCGCTGAGTACATCCCGGCGTAATTCAATGAAGTATTTGTTTGACTTACTCGGACACCTGGTCCGGCAGCGATAACAATGGACAAGCCAGCTATTGTATTCGAAGAATATAGTGTTTTTAAAGTGTTTTCATGAGCGTAGATAGAAGCGGGGTTTTTATAATGTATTTTATTTATTAGTTTATATTTCGTAAGATAAATAAAGTGCTGTGAGTTAGTTTCTTGTTTTCGTATTTCTAACTGTTATTTACATCGTAATTTTTGTGATAGATCCTGTTTAATATCGTTTGATTGAATCTATTTCTACCAATTATTTCGACGTAAGTGTGCATTGAATTTCGTTCAGTTTCAATAACTTACGCACACATTTTTAGTTTTCATTTATTTAGATCTAGAGCATTGTGTAAGTTACTTTTTCAGACATGATATGAAAGAATGTCGAGAACGGCATTGTACAACAATGGCGAGTTGGATTGACGGTCATACTGATTGTATGTCCATTGTCAGTGATTCCGAAATTTATTACAAAATCCGTAAAATATCGTCAAAAATTCGTCACTTAGGATCGCAAACACATCTGAACTCCGTAAAACTTTTATGGCGGCTAATATTCCATTAAATAAACTTAGCAATCCCACTTTAAAAATATTTCTTCAAAAATATACTGGTCGAAATGTTCCTGATGAATCAACTTTACGCAAATATTATGTTTCTAGGTGCTATACGAGAACAGTAGAACGCATTAGAAGCCATCTTTTAAATCAATACATATGGATAAGCGCCGACGAAACGGTGGATATGTTAGAACGCTGTGTGGTAAATGTTGTAGCTGGTGTACTACATCCACTATTCCCTATAACTCATATGTAATAGCAACAAGTGTTATAAATAGAGTTGATGCGGAAACAGTTGCTGAAACCATTAAGGAGAATATGCAAAAAATGCTTCATTCGGACGCCATGTATAAAGAAAAATACTTTTATTTGTCAGTGATAGTGCTGCGTATATGTTAGAAACAGACTATTGAAGAAAACATATCCTAATATGCTGCATATTACTTGTGTAGCACATGCTCTCCACAGAATCTGTGAATATATCAGAGACACTATTCCGGAAGTTGATAGACTTGTATCAGCTTTTAAAAAAGTTTTCAGAAAAGCACCATTGAAAGTAGCTCTTTTCACGGAAAAATGTCCATCTCTGTCACTGCCTCCCACTCCAGTAATAACTAGATGGGGAACATGGCTGGAAGCTACTAGTTATTATGCTGAGAATTTAGATAGTCTAAAACATTTTGTAACACCGCTAAAGGAGGATGCTAGAAGTATTGGTGAGTGCAAGTAGCTCACACAAATCCCAAATTTAAAAAATCAGTTGTACTTTCGTTCACGAACACTTTGGAAAATTGCCAAAACTAATCACTTATTTTGAAAATCGAAATATCAAATTAAATGACGGATTAACCACATTAGATGTGGCTGTTAATAATTTGAAAAGTATTCCAAGTGACTTCGGATGTGGCCTTCGGCAAAAGTTTGAAGCAATTCTTAATAGAAATCCAGATTTAATTACATTGCAGCAATTATGTATGGAGACAACTCCACAAAATCTAACGGCTAAATATGAAGAAATAGAATATTTCCAGTATGCACCTATAACCAGTTGCGATGTAGAAAGGACGTTTTCTATTTATAAGGATGTACTTAATTCAAAGAGAACAAAATTGAAAGAAGAAAACCTTGAGCAACTATTGCTAGCCAATATTAATACTCCTTTACTCAACTTGAACGACAAAATGAACAAATAAAAATGTTCCAATTATAGAAATAAACTTTTCAACAAATACATATGTATTTCGTAATTTTATAGATCACCACCCGTTCGTTTTCCAATTATATAAATAAAATTAGAAACTTTATAAATACAACTTTTCAACAAATAAATATGTATTTCGTAATTTTATAGATCACCACCCGTTCGTTTTCCAATTATATAAATAAAATTAAATATTTTAGAAATACAGCCTTTCGCCAGTACTGCACTGAGTGGTAAGCGTGTTCGTTCCCTAATTATCGCTAAAGACCGGCATTCTCGGTCGGCTGACAGAGGCGTCGACCAGCAATAGGTTCGGGAGACTCACTTTAACAAAGCTTCGTTTGCTATGTGTATGTAGTACATGAATATGTGAACAGCTATCGTGACGTTGTTTATAGACGTATTTACGAAAACGCGAAAGGGTAATTCGAACTGACAGCATTTTTGTAATCAACGCGCAATTTTATTTCAGTAAACCCAACGCACTGACGACGCTGTTTGCCTACTTACGTACCGGTCTTTAATTATCACCATAAATTTCACAAATCTGTCGATGGATTTCGGCTGCTGTCAAATTGCTTACACTCAAGAATCGAATTACAGATTGTATCTTACAATCGGCGAGCGACTCGGTTTTCTTAAACATTATAAACTTCTACAGATCAACATACAGACAAACGATACCGCTTCAAATGGCGTCTAAACGCGGGCAAAGCATGTTAGGAACAGACGCGCATGCGCACGGCGGCGGTCGCATGTCATTCTCACTCTGATTCACAAACGGACCTTATGTAAAAAATATCCCTCGTGTGATAGGTCCGTATAGATAATGTATTACACGTGGCTATTACAAGCGGTAACTGTGTCAAGCGTATGTATGGAAAGAACGATAATCCATAAATTCTTACAGGGTTGGTACGCTTTGTCAATACTTCTGAATAAAAAGACAAATTTATCACCTAGCAAAAGCAAATTATTATTGCCGATTACGCGAAAACTCTAACTTTGGAAAAGGCTGCCTGCTTCTAATTGTGTTAAATACTGCCGTCATGAACAGGTCTTAAGGGGTCGAGAGTGTCAATGTCAAATTGGGCAACTCAACTTACACATATTGGTGTGAAATTCCACCTTGACAGGTTGTGTTTTGAATACACCTAGTATTATATAGCGTGATATAATTTCGAATTAAATGCATCATGGCAATAGATTACAGGATATGATGAAATTCTATAATATTTTTAATCTAATTAGATATAAAACACATGCTTACGTACCAAAAATTAAAAAAAAGGATTCTCAATAATTATTCTCATATTAGTTCCAATATTCATCTCAAACATACTGGTATTTCATGTAAAATGTCCATTGTTTACAGTATAATATTAGTAATGTCAAATTAATTTGCGAATTAGTAAAAATTCATATATAAATATCTGGTATAAATGTAAATATGACAATCATATTGCAACCTGGAAAAACAACAAACGAATGTAGTAAATGCGAAATATATTTAGAAATATTTAGAATAGCAATGGTAATTACTTACGTTAAAATATATAAACAAACCAAATGTCAAAACCGTATAAAGGTATAATTTTTGTGCAAATCTAGTAAAAAGAAATACAATCTTACAAATTAACTTCAAAAATCATTAATTACAACAAAAGGAAGAAAATAGTAGAAAAAGGAAACTAAAATATTGAATTTCCATATAGTAGGATAATTTACACGAAGGTTGAAATGGAAGTAATGTACGAAAACAAGGAAAAAATGGAATTAAATACAGAAAGTGGACGAGGAAAACTAATGTTTTTCAAGAAATCTAAAAAGTGCCGAGTGTTTAAAAGGGCGAAACAGCGTCAAGAGGATTTATTAAAGATTTATTCATCGTTCATTCAATATTCAGGATTCATCAAGCACAGACGCGCATGCGAACGGCGGCGATCGCATGTCATTCTCATTCAGATTTACAAACGGACCTTATATAAAAAATATCCCTCGTGTGATAGGTCCGTATAGATAATGTATTACACGTGGCTATTACAAGCGGTAACTGTGTCAAGCGTATGTATGGAAAGAACGATCATCCATAAATTCTTACAGGGTTGGTACGCTTTGTCAATACTTCTGAATAAAAAGACAAATTAATCACCTAGCAAAAGCAAATTATTATTGCGAAAAACTACCAAGGACCCACAAAACAATACTCACCGACGATAGCCTCGATGATGTTTTGGCAAGAATGATTGCATTAGATGGATTTCCATTCAGTGTATTCATAACTTCAGACGATTTAAGAAAATTGCTCTTAGCGTAATACACGGATTCACCAAAATCAGCCATCATAATTCGAAAACGTGTTATGAATTACAGTTAAAAAATCAGAAAGCAAGTACCTGAAGAATTAAAACATTTGAAAAGTGCAGGTGAAAGATTCAGTCTATCTTTCGACGAGTGAACATCAACGTCCAATAAACAATACATTGCTGTGAACGTTCATTCATATAAAAAAATTTGGAGCTTAGGACTCGTTCCTATTCATGAAAGTATGACGGCTGAAAATTGTCTTGGTATATTGAAAGAGCCTCTAAATAAATTTGATATTTCCCTGGAAACTGATATCGTGGCTACTGTAACCGATGGACCGAACGTTATGGTAAAGGTGGGACAGCTTGTTTGCACTGAACAACAACTGTGTCTCGCACATGGTATCATTTTGACCGTCTGTGATGTGCGTTCTAAAATAAAACATTATTTTCAAGACAGGCAAGACAGCTCTACCTCAGACTCAGATGAGACTATAAATGAAGCAGCTGTGACTGCTGATTATATGAACGATAGCGATGATGATGACAATTTAGAAGACTTAGACTGTCCATAATCAGGTTTAATCTTAATGTTACAAAATGAACTTGCGCGAGAACACATACCAGAGTTAACGAAACATGAAATCATTAATGAGCTGATAAAGAAAATCCGCAAAGTTGTAGTGTATTTTAAAAGATCACCATTGAAAAATAAAACAGTACTTCAAAAATATGTGAAGATTGAACATGAAAAAGAGCTGTCACTTCTTCTGGACTGTAAAACCAGATGGAATAGTTTTTTAACCATGCTGGAACGATTTTCTCTTTTAAAAAGCCTTCATTCAAAAAGCTCTTATCTCAATCATCCAATCCGTTTAGAAGATGCTGATTTTGACTTGGTAAATAAAATTGTTGATGTGCTGACCCCAATTAAATTAACAGTAGAAGCAATCTGTCGACGAGATGCTAATTTATGCACAGCTGATGCCGCTTTGAAATTTCTTATAAAACAATTGTCTAACAAAAACTGAGCACTCGGCAATAAAATGAAAACATCCTTAGTGGAACGTATAAAGCAACGACGAGATGATGATTTAACTGGTGTGTTGAATTATTTACAAAATCCACGAAAAGATTATGAAAATCAGTTATTATCGGATTTGGAATGGCTTGACTTATTTTCAGTTCCAGTGAGGGCGCAAATAAAGAGTATTGTTAAAAGATTAAATAGTCGTGATTACAAGGAAGAGAAAGAAATGTCAGGATCACAAACAGATGATGAGCCAAGGCAACAAACCTCCCAACCCCAATTGGCGCTAAAGGAAAAGTTAAAGCTGGAAATTAATAAGAGCATGGAATCCACAGATTCTTAAGGACAAAATGAATCGGGGTTGGTAAATAGTATTGGAGGCGAAATGAGCCTGTTCGAAAATGGAGGAGTTCGTGGATATCACTTAGAATTAGCATATAAATATCTATTGTCTATTCCTCCAACCAGTGTAGAACCTGAGCGAGCGTTTTCAGCTGCTGCTTATGTTGGCAATAAACTACAAAGCAGGCTTGGAAGTCAAACATTGGATGCTTTGATATTTCTGCGATTGCATTTTCGAAATTCTAAATAGTTTTTTGTATTGTCTTTCTTGTTTCTTACTTTAGTATATTGTGTATTGTGTTGTGCAACAATATTAATAAATGATTTTTAAGAAATTACTTAAGCTTTTTTTTCATTTTAGCCCATTTAGAAACCTCATAGTCTAATCCCGGGATACAGGGATTGTGCTTCAAAAATCCTGTAATCCCGGGATTGAAAAACATGCTCGGGATTATATTCTCTAATCAGGTGTGATGGAATATTTTATGCATATAATTGTTGAATTGCATAAAAACGTGATCATCGCGTGCATCTGATATTTATAAATTTGTCTGGATCTTAGTTGTTTTTCAGCACTACCTTTATGTTACTTTTACCGGAATAAGAATACGTGAGCAAGTTTTTCAAGAGTAGACTATAAACTCGAAAGATAACTATAGCAGTCATGTTGGAATATAATTCATACCTAGTTTGTGAAATGTCATCTGTCACTCATTGATTAAATTGACAATCTGCGAATAACTTTGATTATTCTTGCAAATTTATCATTAAACAATGGTCTATGTATTTAATGAGCAGCAAAGGAGATATATAATTGAGATTTATTTGGAAATGGCATTAAAATCGATAGTCAGTGGGCTTATTTTCTTAGAGATACATCCGAAGAGTTTTTAAACGAATTTTTAAATTACGCTTCCCGTATTACCACAGCCTTGTTTTCATTCGTCGTTTTGTGAATTTATTCAGAGAAACAGGAAATGTGTATCGTAAAATGAGAAGTGGTATACCAATGTCAGAAATGAAATTACTGTCGAAGCGGTAAGGCAAATAGTCAAGGAACGCCACAAACTTCTGTACCACATTTACAGCAAGAATTAAATCTTTTAGAAACATTTGATTAGATTTCTAAAACAGTATGTTGACACAATAATGTCATTTTTTTTTAACTTCTCAGGAATAATAAATGCTGAACGGTACCAGTTAGAAAATTTAGCTCATTAATATGTTAGACGATGATGAACTACAGGAGGGCTATTTTCAGCGCGATGGAGCTCGTGCACATACTACCAATGCAAACATTGCTTTCCTGTAGAACTTTTTGGAGATCGCATCATTAGCCTGAAAACAGATACAATATGGCCACCACGTACTTGTGACTTAGCACCATGTGATTTCTTTTTATGACCACGTTTAAAGAATTCGGTTTTTGAAACAACCGCTGTTGATCTTGACAATTTAAAACAAAGGATCACTAACAAGATTGAATAAATAAATAATACACCAGAAATTCTTCAAAACGTTCTTAGTTCGCTTTAAAAAAATTAATCTTTGCAGAGATGTGGGTGGTGGCCATAAAACACATTCTATTTATTTAGTGCGAACCATCATTAAATTAAACAAAGTTAGAGCTACTTGTAGCTCTAAGTCGAATGAAATTAAGACACAAGTTATTTTAATCATGGCATACTCTGAAAACTCTTTTTTGGCTCGCACATTATAACAAGTGTTCATTTGAAAAGTCAATCTAGTAGCATGTTATTTACTGAAAACATTTCGAAGTATGTCGTAAATTAAAATTTACTACTTAACCTACGAAGTCGTATATTTTGACAGTTTCATACATATAAATAAATAACAAATATTAGGTATTTATTGAAAACTATAACAAATGTTGAAAATGTTGTCCTTCAAGATCAATGCACTTTAAAATCCTCCGTTCAAAATTTCTGATGATATTCTGCAACACTACTGGATTGTTATTAATTTCCATGCATTTCTGTTCGATTCTCTGTAGCATATCATTCAAATTCAATATAGGTGTTCGAAATATGTTATCTTTTAGATAAAACCACAAAAAGAAGTCGCAAGGTGTTAAATCGCATGAACGTGCTGGCCAGGCAATTTCATTATTTCGACTAATTATACTCTCATCAAAAAATTCTCTTAAATAATCCAAAAATTCTGCAGTACAGTGACAAGGTGCTCCGTCTGGAAATATGCATTTTGAAGTTCATCATCATGCAACTCATTAACAAATGCTTGTAAAATTTCCATACGGTACCTTTGAGCATTTAAGGTTCCCTGAAAAAATATTGGTCCAATGATTCGCCTTTGGCTTATCGCTGCCCAAACACCAATTTTCTCTGGATGTTGCGATTCTACATTAATTACATGTGGATTTTCACTACTCCAAATTCTTGTATTTTGTGAATTTAGGTATCCCGTTTTATAGAACCATGCTTCATCAGTAAAGATGACTCTTTGCGAAAGTTCTCCATTATTGTTCATATTTACAAACCAATTACAAAACTGTAGTCTACGTGGGTAATCAATTTCTAACAATTCTTGTACTGCTGTGACACGGTATGGATAAAGTTGCATATCTTTTTTTAAGTTGTTTTATGAGTTGTACCAACAGAAAGGTTTATTTGTTGACTCAAATGTCGAACAGATGTTTGTGGTTCATTTTCCATTATTTCTTCAACACGATTGACAACTTGAAGTGTACGTTTCTTAACTGCTCCGCTGCCTGATTTTCTTAAGAGACTACCAGTTTCAGAAAAAAGTTTTAAAGTTCTATCCAAAGTATTCTTAAATTGTATATAATCTATTACAAAATGTAGGAACTCAACTTGAAATTCTACTATGCAATCTTGAACTGAATAAACCCATAAACCATCAATTTTATTACCACTTCGAAAATAAGCCTGGACTAAAAAAATTTTATGTTCTAAAGTGAAAGCCATTTTAAAACTGAGAAGCAATTTATTTAAACCAGAATCGACGCACGATTATTTTATGCACTAACTGATATTTGTGATTGACATTATCAAATGTCATTTGGATTTACGTTTACGGAACAACACACACATACTAATATATTTGCGTCTTATTCTATCAAAATTTCAAAGTAACCTAGATTGACTTTTCAAATGAACACTTGTTATAAATACACATTTGTAGTGTATTAAATTAAAAAATTAATTAAATTGAATCACTGTACAGTAATACTAATTGATAAAAGAGTTTGAATACGAAATTTCACTGCTTGTATCACAAATATAATTGCGTATCATTTTTCCTTCGTGGTCGATATTGCAAAAATTGTATCCACGCAATAACGAATTCGATCACGCCCACCTGCTTGTTTCGTTTCTAGACTATACATTTTATTTTTATTTTTTTACGGCCAACGTCCCCAACGTTACTTTCCTAAGACATTCTGAACAATCTAGACCGTCACGCAAGTGTGATTTGATTTGATGTTTCTACATTTTTTATATTGCTAGTACGTGACATTGTGTTTAAAGAACCAAATTGTTCAGAAAAGTTCAGTCGCTATTGATATTAAAAATTCAAGCTAAAGTACGACTTATATATTGTAAAACATGTCCATGTTAGTGATTTTTTGTTATTGCTTATAAAAATTAGATTATATTACGTTAATTGAAATGATTCGGGTTTTACCTGATAAACATCTATAATTTAGAATATCAATGAAACTAATAATTAAAATCTTCACCTTTGTTTCGTCGTAAAACGAAATTTGTTTTATAGTATATATTTATATATATTCGACATACGTAAATTTAGCATGAAATAATTAAAGTATTTCCAATTTTATAAATATTCAACGTGCATTTTCAAGTTTAAACCACTGTATAACATACTTTTATTAGGTTCTAAGAACCTATTACATTTACAATTTTATTACTTCATAATTTAGACCGTTTTTTTATTGCATAAGTTATTAGTGAACGCATTCAAGAAGCGATATTTAATCTGACCACCCATTGTTAACTAAATATGTATGACAAGATTCCATTATTGAACAATTGTAATTAACCGGAACTACATATTTTTGCCTTGCCAAGCTGTCGAGGATACATCTACTATCTTTTATTTTAATTTTAGGCATTTTTTATTGTTAAATATATGTAGATCTATGATAAAGAATTCAAACATAAATATTTCCAATTTTATTTATATTTAACATTCATTTTCAAGGTTAACCCACTGTATAACATACTTTTACTAGCACATTACAGAAACATTCTTTAAATTCTAAGATAGCGATATCCTTTATATTTGCAAATAGTTTTATTACCTGGGATTATTAATAATCGCCATCTTTTTCCAAATCTATTTATTGCCGTATACATTAGACCAGTTGTTTATTGCCTAGGATTATTAGTGAACGATTTCAATATAGCCTTAATATCACAAATATGTGTAATAGGCTCACGATTTCTAAATATGTATGTAACAAAAAAAGTCATTAGTGAACAAAGACTTTACTTTGAATACTCATTGTTTATATCTTCTTCCTTAGATACGTATAATAAATTTTATTACTCTAACAAAGAACCAGCCGGAAATGCATACTTGGATTTATGACATCCACTAATATTTAAGTAATAATAATATTTTATTAGATATTTATTAGTTAAGATTAGATCATTAAGACATTATCGTAAACCTTGAATATTGTTGCCTGTAGGTATAATTTCCAAGAATTAAATAACACAAATTTCCTCGCTATGACGTCAAACAATACATTTGCCAACGAATATGCTTTTAATATGTAATAGGGATAATGTTATATTTTTACCTACTTATAAAACAGAACAGAATGGATCAGTATCAATCAAACTCTCATACCAGCAACAAGAGACTCAAAAGTACAAACTCAACATCAGTATAAAACACACAGTCTTACAGTATCAATCAGAGTATCATAACAGCAACAAGAGACTTAATTGTATGAATTCAAACACAGTATCAACGTCAGTACAAGACACACAGTTTTCTTCAAAATATTCATATCAAACAATCATTTTTGAACAATAGACACCAGTTCCAACAGCAGTTTTGTGTTAGTATGAGCCATTGTAGACCCAGAATAAATGTATATAGTGTAAATAAATATATTTAGATGAAAGTATATTTATTCATTTAACAAACAGTCACCGAAGGTTTAAAAAGGAAAGTGTATACAGCCTTACAACCGGTGCACGGGGAAGCTACATAAGAGTAGTAATTCTAGTAACTGACAGAAGCATTACCGCCAAAAACCGGATACAACCATAACATTGGTACAACATTCCCTCAATACATTTGTCCTTTGACCGGATTATCATCAAGCCCCAACATTACACCGGCATTATACACTGACGTGTCTATGGCAAGATGAGACACGTGTTTGCATGTCTGGATAGTAATTTTCACACAAATATTAACTTATATTGATTGTGTTCCCTTTAAATAATGAGAATTACGAAAAAGAAGTAACCACCATAAAAACAATAGCTAGAAACAACGGATATAACACAGAATTTATAGATAAAATGATTAACAAAAAACAACGTACTATCCTTACGAAGAATTTTTACTACGGGCGCACATATACAAAAACTAATAAAACGTTTCACATACTCAACTATATACCTGGGGTTAGCAAAAAAGTTTCTAATAATATTTTAGTAAATAATAAAGAAAAAACAGAATTGTGTGATAAGTCAGGTGTGTACGAATTAAGTTGCAGTAATTGTGATGCGATATACATTGGCCAATCAGGACGCTCAATAAAATAACGTATTAAAGAGCATAAAAGTTCTATTCTTTATGGTAATATGAATACGGGATTCGCGGAACATTGCATCGAAAATACACATTTGTTCAATACCATATAATTTTAAACTTTTACATACTTGTAATAAAGGAAAAAGACTTGACTTTCTCGAAATATTAGAAATTAAAAAGCCATAAATCTTAATAGACATGTCACAAATACACAGCTGGATTTTTTCAATACACCTACTATTGATGCCGTAATAAAGTCTTTAGAAACTCATAAATAGTGGTAGAAGTGTATTTTTGGACAGTTTACAGACTCTTTGACAATGACTGTAAAGTCGAAATACGTGTTAGAGATTTAATAAATATATTTTATGAAACAAATATACCGAGTGTTTTCTGTAGTAAATTTATTGATTGTGTTCTCCACGCCCGATTTTGAATAATATTTCGATATTTTTAAAAATATTTTTGTTTTCTAGTGATATTGGTTCCTCTGTGAAAAATATCAATTGCTATTTTATGGTTATTTCTTATTACTAATGAACTTGACAATGGTATCATATCATTGTTTCGAATTAATGCATTTTCTTTGTGATCTCGTAATAAATCTGTTCTATAGTTCTATCGTTACATTGTTTATAGAAAATTGTGTCTTAAAATAAAAACAAATTATCGCTGTCTGGAAATATTTGATTAGTAATGCAACAGACACATCATTATAATTTATTGTAATAAGTAGGGACTGGACACTAGACACCGACCCCATACACAATTGCCGCAAAGTTATTAAATCTGTATTTCCATTAAAAATTACGTCTAACTTTTGCCGAACGCCACATCCGAAGTCATTTGTAATATTTTTAAAATTATTAATAGCCACATCTAATGTGGTTAATCCATCATTTAATTCGAGATTTTGATTTTCAAAATTAGTGATTAGTTTTGGAAAATTTGCAAAGTGTTCCTGAAGAAACTATAACTGATTTTTTAAATTTGGAATTTGTGTTAGTTCCTTGCACTCATAAATACTTCGAGCATCGTCATTTAAACATGTAACGAAATTTTGCAAACTATCGAAATTCTCTAGTTATATCTAGTTATTACTGGAGAGGGAGGCAGTGACAAAGAAGTTTTTCCCTATAAAGAGCCTCTCAATGCTGCTTTTCTGAAAACTTGTTTAAAAGCAGATACAAATCTATCAACTTCCGGAAAGGTGTCTCCGATATATTTACAGATTCTGTGGAGAGCATATGCTACACAAGTAATATGCAGCATATTAGGATATATTCCCTTTAATAGTCTGCCTGTTTTAACATATATGCAGCACTGTCACTGACAAATAAAAGTATTTTTACTTTGTACCTGTCGTCCCAATGAAGATTTGGTGCATATTCTCGTACATGGTTTAAGCTACTGTTTCCGCATCAACTGTATTTATAACTTTTCTTGCTACTACATATGCGTTATATGAAATAGTTGGATGTAGTACACCAGCTACAACATTTACCACACAGCGTCTTAATATATCGACAGTCTCATCGGCACTTATCCATAGGTACTGATTTGAAAGATGGCTTCTAATTTGTTCTACTGCTTTCGTGTAGCACTTAGAAATATAATATTTCCGAAAGGTGGATTCACCAAGAACATTTAGACCAGTATATTTTTTGAGAAATGTTTTGAAGGTGGGATTGTTAAGTTTATTTAATAATATATTAATAAATATGGAATATTTGCCGCCATCAAAGTTTCACAGAGTTCTTCGTTAAAATTGTCAGGTTCCAACGGATCTAATTTCTGTGTATGTGTTTGCGATGCTGAATGTTGTTTTACGTGCGATTTCTTGGAATTTTTTATCGATATTTTACAAACTTTGCAATAAATTTCGGAATCATTGGCAATGGACATACAAATCGGTATGACTCTTAATCCAACTCGCTATTGCTTCACGATACCATTTTCGACGTTGTTCCATATCATATCTGAAAAAGTAACTTAAACAATGTTCTAGATCTAAATAAATGAAAATTAGAAATGTATGCGTAAGTTATTGGAACTTGACGAAATTCACTGGACATTTACGTCGAAATAATTGGGAGAAGTAGATTAAATGAAACGATATTAAACAGGATCTATGACAAAAGTTACGAAGTATGTAATTAACAGTTAAAACAATGAAAAAAAGAAACTAACTCACTGTACTTTATTTATCTTACGAAAAATAAACTAATAAATAAAATAAATTATAAAAACTCCTCACGCTTCTATTTACGCTCATGAAGAAAGGAATTTCACTGTAAAATTAAATTGCGTGACAATTCAACGACAAAAAACAAATTTGTGGTTCACCGAATGAATAGTGCTCGTATTCAATAACTGCGTGTTGTACTAAGCGATGCTGTAGACTATTTATATGGTCCATCGTAATTTCGGCCTCTCGTGTCCGGTCTCTAATGTCCATTCCAAATAAGAATAAACCATTGGGAAAGATAGGGCTTAAAATAAGAGCTTGTGATTGGCTAAAATAGAGGCCGCTTTTATGCAGGCAAACTTATGTTTATTTAGTTCTGTCAAATTAGCGTTTCGCTGTCAGTAGTGACCGGTATTTCTGTCTGTGCTAATCAATTACGTGTTTTACTAGTTGTTTATTGTGCTATTTATTATTAATATTCGTTAAAGATAGTTCTTTATAGAGATTATAAAGTGAAAACATAATTTTCTAACAATATTTTATCACTCATTAATTTATTTCATTTATTTAATCGCAATCGTTTTAGAGCATGGATGACGCAGCTTTACCAGGCCCATCAAAAAATCGTAAAGGAAAATATGTAAAAAGTGGACAGAGGCAGATGGCTTTCAATGTGTATTTTAAGAACAAAGGTAATATGTCCAAAACAGCTGCTGTTCGTCAAACTTCAAGGGAAGTAGGGATTGGTAGGAATACTATGTTTGACATTATTAAGGAAATTGAAATGTCTGGAGTTACACAGTTTCCATTAAGAAAACGAAGTTGCCGAGATGCTATTATTTAGATGAAACATGGGTGAATGCAGGATACACAAAAGCAAAAATATAAAAAGATACAACGGTACTTAATCCAAGGCAAGCATTTGTTGAAGGTCTTTCTACTGGTTTAAAAGATCCATCTGGCAAAGGAAAGCGACTAATTGTGCTTCACATTGGCAGCGAAACTGGTTTTATGAATGGGGGGTTTGTTATTATTTGAATCCAAGAAAACTGCAGATTACCATGAAGATATGAATAGTGAGGTGTTCATCGCATGGATGCAATATATATTACCTTCTCTTGAGCCCAATAGTGTTATAGTAATGGATAATGCGCCTTATTATTCTACTAAAACAGGAAAGCTAACTACTTTATCATGGAAAAAGGAGGCACTCATTGGATGGCTTTTAACCAAAGGAATCCATGAAATAGCTAGAGAAAGTGGCCGTACAGTTTTACGTTTACCTCCATATCACTGTAATCTTAACCCCATTGAACTTATATGGGCTCAAGTCAAGCATCATGTTGCGACCAATAATAAGACGTTTAAATTGGACGAAGGAAGAAATTTATTATTAGGTGGATTAGACATGGTTAATGCTGACGCATGGAAAAATAGCATTCACCACGTTATAACAGAAGAAAACAAAATGTATGATTTAGATAATATTGAAACGAATAATATAGAAACGAACACATGTTTAACCAAATACTGAAACTGGAAAAATGCTTACGTTTTTCCTATCTTTTGGTGCAAAACTGCTGTTTTATCCTTTTTAATATGTACTTACTTATTTTTGTAAAATGAAAATATTTTTAAATACCTTTTTTAGATGTATAAACATTTTTATCCAAATTATGTGAAATGATATATGTACAGGTAAATGAATTTCCTTATTGCTCTCTCATTATAGATACTATTAAAATAACTGTATGTATTTTGTAAAATGCTATATTTTTTAACAAATATTATGATAATTATAATACACGGTCACCATCAATCCTTTAAATTTATTAGTTTCACATTTACACAAAAGTTTTCCTCCCATATAAAATCAAAGAAAAATGTAAATATTTCTCCTGTAGTAATTTTAACACATTCTCACTGTATTTACGCATTTAATTTATTGTAGATGCAACACCTTCAAACAATAAATAACAGATTATAAGATATTGATTGAAGTATTTTATATAAGTACCTTGCATTGGTATATATCTGCCGCTTCTTGCTTGAATAAAACTATTAAAGTCTAAACTTTCTTAATAATAAATATGTTAATAAACAAACGTCAAAAAATAATCTTTTATATAGGTTAGTAGATATACAGGGTGTCCAGAAACTCTCCTGACAAACGAAGACCGGAGTTTCCTCAGATAATTTTAAGACAATTAAACCCAAATTCACCTAGTCCGAAAATGCTTCCTAAGGGAGCTAGAGTTCTTTGAAGATGGCGCCTTGTATTTATTTTTTTTTAATTCCTCCAGAACTCTTCTATTTAGAAAAACAAAAACTGGTATGTTTATTTATCCTCCAGAGATGAATCGATTCCATCAATTGCGAATTTCTAGTACCGGTCATAGGCGTCCGTTTTGGGTAGGTCAACGGTTATTTTAAGGCATAACTTTTTTGTCTTTAACTTTTAAGCATTTGTGACACTAGATTATTAAATATTCAGGTATTCCAGTACTAAAAGGTACTCTTACTTTAAGTCGGTAGGATACACCGTTTTCTAGAAAAATCGATTTGTAAATTTTTCGTTTTTTCTTCATTAAAGTTCAATTTTTTATTTTTTGCAATAGTTAGCTCTGAACTGCCAACAGAAGTAAAACCTACGTTTTTCATTGTTGTCAGTTCGCGAAGTTTATCTTTTCATTTTTTACTTTGTGTTATTCAAACACAACGATTTCAATTTAAAAAAAAATGGTTTTTACTAATGAGGAATACGCCGATATGCATTTAGTTTATGGCGAAATGAGGTGTAACGCTCGAGCGGCGCAACGTAGATGCGCTGAAAAATTTCCCAATCGTCAGCATCCCACTCACTCAACATTTACAGCTCTTCATCAACGATTAAGAGAAACAGGTTCAGTGGTCCCAAAAAATAATGAAACAGGGAGACATAATGATGTAACAGCAGAACATGAAGATGTTATTTTAATGGAAGTTGAGGAAAATCCAGAAATTAGCGTTCGAAGACTATCTGCCATGTACCCCACAATTTCAAAATCTTCCGTAGGAAATATCTTACACAAAGAAAATTTATATCCTTTTCATTTTACAAAGGTGCAAGCACTGCTAGAAGGAGATTTTCCTGCTCGCGTAGAATTCGCTAGATGGTTACAAAATCAGAAAAATCAAGATGAAGATTTCTTCAGGAACATTTTGTTTGGTGACGAAGCTACATTCTCAAAAAATTGAATTTTTAATGTACATAATGCACATTATTATTCGTACGTTGGTGACAATCTCCACGTTGTTCAAGAATTTAAGCATCAGCATAGGTTTAGCATAAACGTCTGGATAGGACTAGTTGACGATTATCTACTTGGACCTGTGGAATTACCTGCTCGTTTAAATGGTGCTGATTACTTACATTTCCTGCAAAATATTTTACCTGATTTGTTAGATGAGGTGCGTTTAAATATTCGGCAACACTTATGGTTTCTACAGGACGGCTGTCCGGCCCAATTTAGCAGGAATGTAAGAGACTTTCTAGATAATAACTACGAAGACCATTGGATTGGAAGAGGCGGTCCAGTTGCTTGGCCAGCAAGGTCGCCGGATTTGAATCCTTGCGATTATTGTGTGTGGGGATACATAAAAGCATTTGTTTATTCCGTTCCGATACAAAATCGCGCACAACTCTGGCTAAGGATACAAGATGCTTGCAACGAATTTAGAAATAACTTTGGAATTTTTGCAAGAATTCGGCGTTCTCTAAGCAAAAGAGTAAACTTATGCATAGAGACTAATGGTCATCACATCGAGCAACTTTTGTAACAATCTACCTTTGATACTTGTTCTTTTTTTGTTAGTTTCGTTCCATTGTAATAAATAATTTGTTTTTAATTTATTAAATTAATTTTCATTCATGCCTTGATAGTCCAAGCCAACTTCGTCGCTAAAAATAAGTAGGTACGTAATAAATTGAACTTTAATGAAGAAAAAACGAAAAATTTACAAATCGATTTTTCTAGAAAACGGTGTATCCTACCGACTTAAAGTAAGAGTACATTTTAGTACTGGAATACCTGAAAATTTAATAATCTAGTGTCACAAATGCTTAAAAGTTAAAGACAAAAATTAAATTAAAAAAAAAATAAATACAAGGCGCCATCTTCAAAGAACTCTAGCTCCCTTAGGAAGCATTTTCGGACTAGGTGAATTTGGGTTTAATTGTCTTAAAATTATCAGAGGAATCTCCGGTCTTCGTTTGTCAGGAGAGTTTCTGGACACCCTGTATAACCTCAAATACAAATTATCAATTTTTTTGAAATTCCTGTGTAAATTATACTCAGATTGCCGCGCCATCTGGTCCTTTCTTAATTGGAATTCATTATAGTAATAATAATGTAAAATACTTGTCTTTCTTGGTTCGTTGTAAATAAAACTAACGGTAATTTAAAACACTATATTAATAATAAAAACACTGCACTAAAACATTTAATAGCTAATAACTACTAATAACAGTATTTGCTTTACAATATTTATATATCAGTATTTATATAACAATATCAACACGACGGAGATTTCTCGTTGAATATGGTAATCCTCTCTACCGAGCCCCATTTATAGTATATCGGAGCTCTCGAACTTTCTTGTTCAAGAAATTTCTCGGTCGTACGGGACTGGTAACGTTATCCATTGCCGTCATCGCATGACTCATATCACAACAAAGTTAAAGTTGCCTGTATGATAATGAGAACCCACTGTTCGAACACTGTACACAGTATTATTCTGAATAAGTATCAAAGAATTTAATTTTAAATTAAACATATTAATATTTAATTTTAAAAAAAGATTGTCTAAAAAGTCCGTTGTGTAATTGAATTTTTAATTTTAAATTATTTAATGAAACCGTTTTGGGACCGCACGAAATACTTAGCTGATTTATCGGGAGTACGATAACTTACTTATGTATAAACTCAATAATTGTAAACAAACAGTATGTAAACAAATACGTCTGCATATCTGCAAACGACAGAGAATATACGAACGGCACATATCAGGTGTGTCAGGACTGACAGCGGTACTCAATATTTATCTATTCGAATTAATTTTTCTCACATCATTTTTTTAAATTAGAAATAACACAATTGGCATATATTTTAGTAGTATAATCTAATAATTAAATTAATAATGACACTTATCCAAAATAACCCTGTATATTTCTTTTACTTTCGCGAAGTGGATGTTACACACTTATTTAAATGCCATACGAAGTTTAATGTGAATCCGTTTGAAACAGATCAATATACTGACAAAGAAAGTTTCCGTCCTTCCAGCAACGATTGCTTTGAAATTTATCACAGATTATTCTGAACAATGAGTGACTATTGCGTGTTATTTATACGTATGTGCTTCGATTTCACCATAGATACAATTCTCATGTGAAGCACATAGATTTATAGCAATTCTCTTTCTCATAATGTCGTCAGTTTTGGGGGGTGCGTCTATATAAATTATGAGATCAATAATGTGGGTTTTCTGCGAGATATCGTTACGTTACTATTACGGAACAAAGTAATCGCAAGATTTCTTTTCTTAAGTGCGTTCTAAGGGCATTTTATATACGTCAAAACAAACCGACGATATAAATAAAAGAAATATTTCTCTTTTCCTTGACGTTCTTCGATTGATGGCGTTTTTTCATCCCTGCACAGCTAAACAAAATTTAATGTGAATCTTGTTTTTCTTAAGCCAGCGTATTTCTGAGATACATGACTAAAGAATAAATCAAACGTAACATATTTACTCTGAGGTTGTTCAAACGAAATTTGATAATACAGATACACTTATGTTTGCCAAAATATTTGATTTTTTTTTTGTTTATTTTTAGCAGACATATATGTAAGGGCAAGTATTTGAACTTTCCAGTTTCGATTTCCGCAAAATAAACTTTAACGTAACATCCAACTTAGTCGGCATTTCGTGCTATTTTGCAGTTTCCTGAAACCGGTATCGGCCAAGGTAACATACCGGTATCTTCGGTATTACCTATAAATAGTAAATATTCTTTTGCTGTAAAAGGGTTTAAGTTAACGTTAAGTTAAATTGGTGAGTTCCTTTTCCTACACGGTGTCCCGTATCGTTATGTTCAAATTTTAGGAGTGTAAAGTAGACTTCATTCCAAGTAACAAAAACGCAAAACTTGTATATCCATTTTTGTTTGTTTCAAAGTTACAGATCTATGAAGGTGATTGTCAGATCATAAAAAAAAATGTAATCCCAACGTCAATAAAAACTGATTTTACTTAAAAAGTTCAATTAATAATATTTTCGAAATGTCCACCTCTTTGTTGAATGCAGGCTTGTGCCGGTAAGCCAACAGAAGAAGTACTTATCCGAATTTCATGCTTGTTTTGTCGGATTTGCTCGGCAGCCAGGTGAATGCAATCCAACAACTCTTCTCTCGTGTTCTAAACTTGCGCGTAGACTAAATTTTTCATGTACCCCCATAAATAAAAGTCAAGGGGATTAAGATCGGGTGATCTGAGTGGCCATGCAACAGGACCACCTCGACCAATCCATCTTGGATAATTGACGTTAACCCAATTTCGGACAGCAATTCCGAAATGTAGTGGTGCCCCATTCATGTGACACCACATGTCTCGTCGAACATTCAGTGGGACATCCTAAAGGACATCTAAAAGACCTGGCAGTTCGTCAATAAGAAATTGAAGGTAATTGTCCGCATTTAACCTCCCAGGAAGAATGACAGGACCAATCAACAAGTCATCGATTAAGGCCGCCCAAACGTTAATAGAAAATTCATGTTGAAATTTAGATGGGCGTATTGCTTTGGAATTTTCTGATGACCACCTGTGCAGGTTTCTCAGTTTTGTAACACTGCCCAGAGGATTGTTCTGCAGAAATTAAAATGAAGCCGTGACTGTCTTAATATCTAGGTAGAATAAACTAGACGAGCATAGTGGTCGGCCTCAAGTAAACCGTGTCCCCTGCGATAGTGATATGGATATAAGCCCTCACGTTTTAAAATTCACAAAACTATCGTTCGTGACACTCCTAGTTGTCTAGCAATTCGACGTACACTGAGAGTTGGATCCCTTCCAACAATAGCTACTGCTTCTTCCTCTAAGTCTGCTGGCAAATTAACTCCTCGGTCGAAAAGATAATCACGCAGTCCGCATTCCCGAAATTGTCTGTGTACTTCCAGAAACGTTCTGTAATGAGGAATGCGCCTATCGGGAAACCGATGTCGGTATTCAGTAACTGCTTGACGTGCACTGCCGTTACAGTAGCCATACACAAAATGCATGTCCGCATACTCTTGAGAAGAAATTCGGTAAGGCATTTTGAATAAAGAAAACGTGTCCACTCACTAATAAGCTGTTGTGTGAACTGAAACGTAATGTAACCCTTTATTAAAAAATGCAACGTTAACAGTCATCTGAACATTTGTTTATTGTATTAAATTCGTGGTTCAGCACTTACGAAATAAGTAAGAACCTTCTTTATCATAAATCAAATTCCAGTACTCTTTTTTGTAGATCTCCAAGAAATTACTGTTTGCACTACGACACGTCTTTATTTATTTTAGTACAACATTTTATTATAAGACTTTAACAATCACAGGCCTGTTATTGAATCGTATAACTTTTTTTAAATAAAATTAGTTTGTATTGACTTTAGGATTACATTTTTTTTCACGATCTGACAATCACATTCATTGATCTGTAACTTTGAAACAAATAAAAATGAATATACAAGTTTTGCGTTTTTGTTACTTGAAATGAAGGACACTTGTAGAGTTCGGATTTTATGTAAAAAACGCACTTATTATTATTAGGAATATCACCCCAATATTGTGAATATATCCATTCTATACTGAAATAATGCGATTCACAATATAACAAAATTTATACCGTTATACATAAAATTAAGCTTTCGTTCATATTTTTAGTTTGTGTACATAAAGTGAATATTTTTTATATTTTCAACATAAAATCGAACATTTTTGATCCATTCATTAGTTTATAATATAATCAATCAGATGAAATAAAAAACATTGTATTAGGTGGCTAACAAAATCAAACATTTATGAAAAGCAAATACAAGCAAGGTTAACCATTTCTAGGTTTCCAAAAAAACGTAAAACAACGTAAAATTTAATTTTTGATGAAATTTGTTTTTATTATAAAGTTCGGATGGCAAGGTCCATTATGTGTGAAATACAATTTCATTCAAATGGCCGCCTCGGGATTTGTGGCAATACTCGATCCTTTTGAGGTAATTTTGGACCACTTTTCGGCACATTTCGGCCGGTATCTCGGCCAACAGTTGACGAAAGTTGTCTTTCAAATGCTCTAAAGTTAAAGAATTGTTTGCATAAACACAATCTTTTGCGTAGCTCACACAAAAAAAAGTCTAGCGGCGTCAAATCGCATGATCTCGGTAGCCAATTGACGTCGCCAAAACGTGAAATTAAGCCAGCAAACTTATCACGCCATAGAGACAAAATCGGTCGTGTTGTGTGACTTGTTAGAACCACATATCGGCCAAGTCCACATCTTCATTCGCAGTCCAAAAAGAGTTTGTTATCATTCGACTTTACCTCTCCGAATTGACAGTAGCCGCCCTTCTCTCCTCATCTTCGAAAAAATACGGCCCTATGACGCCTCCAGATCATAATGCCCGCCAAACAGTCACTTTTTCTGGATATAACGGCCTCTCTTCAATTACTTGACGATTTTGAGAGCCCTAAATGCGACAAATTTACTTATTTACGTACCCACCGAGTGAGAAATATGCTTAATCGCTGAAAAGAATTTTGTTCAAGGAATCATCATTTAAGGCCTGTTGCTCAAGGACCCATTTAACGTATGTCCTGCGTTGTTGATTGTCAGCAGGCTTCAATTGTTGGTGAGCTGCACCTTATATTAATGTAGATGTAAATCTAGATGAAAAATTCGCCATAATTAACCGTAAGACAGGCCCAATTGCTGAGAATGCTGTGGAATCGACAAATTCTGCTCTTTGGCCAAACTTTCACTCACAGCAGCCATATTTTCAGCAAAATGTACATTACGATGATACACATGCTTCTGAATGTCTAACACGGTCGTTTCTTCAAATTATTTCACTATCTTGCCAATTGCTTACACAGTAGGACGATTATGACGGTCAAAATCGTATCTAATTGCGCGAAACGTGGCTACGTTTGAATCCCCACTTCTCTAGTAGGTTTTAACAACTTTAACACGTTTTTCTATTATTATTTGATGCATTTTCGTAAATGGCCAACATTCAACTAAAAATTTAACGCTTTGGTTGACATAAATATTTGACAGCTGTCAAATAACAGCACTACGATTTTGAAACCACTAAATGGATAACCCATTACAAACCTATCCGGAGGAATTTCTTGAAGAACAATTGATCGTAGAGCATACATTAAATGGCCCACACGGTTTCCAGATTTAATTCCCCAAGATTTTTTCCTAGATTTTTAAGTGACGCAACGCGCGATAGACAATATACGCCATTAAACGCATTGAAATGAATTAAACGTCAAAATATTTTAATGCAATTGAATATATTCACGTACTAGATCAATAACATCAGCACATATATAACTTTACGGCGATAATTTAAAATTATATTTGAGTAATAGAGATAACAAAAAATATTCGATAATTTTTGTACCATTTTTAAAAATTCCTAATACTGGTATTCCGTTAAAACATTTAAAAAATACCGAATACCAATATTGTATTTTTGGTCCAATATTGCAATCACTGCAATCACTACCTATTCTTTATTTAAATATTTATAAATTATTTTAATTCATAGGGCGACGGAATTTGTGAATTCTATGTATTACATTTTTTAATTTTTTACCTTAGTTATGCCACGAATATTTTCAATGAGAAATTTCTTTATTAAGTTCAACCTGTGTCTGTCGTAAACTAAGACCTTTATTCAAAGTAAACCTCACCAGCCACAAAAATACTTGCAAGTTAGTTACGATTCCTAAAATATCCAATTTAATATCACATTTACTAGGGGACGTTTTTATCTTCACGGACTAGGCATTAAAACAAAAGACTGGAGCGTCAATAAAAATTTATTTTTCAATATAGTTTCCTTGCTTTTGAATACACCGTTTAAATAACAACTTCGATCAATCGTAAAACTATTTCTGTTTGTTTCTCTACAAAATGGTTCTCTACATCTGCTATAAATTCGTCAACGTCCCTAAATTTTGTCTTCCTAAGCGTTTTTTTGTTTTTGAGATTCGGAAACAAAAAGTAGTCACTGTGTGGTAAATGTGGATTATAAAGTAGATTTTCAATTTATTCAAATCCACAATCAGCAAGAGCAGCTTTTGAAAGTCTTGACATGTGCACTGGTGCATTGTCGTAGACCAACTTGACACTTTCCGTGGGTTTTACGCGTTTTTCACTTTAATAGAATTTCCCAGATTATGTATCAAGCTTCCATAATACACAGAAAAATTCCTTGACACTCCAAAACAACAACGACCATTATTCTTCCTAAAGAGAGGAGGATGACTTTAAACTTCTAGGGGTGGATCAAGCCTTTAACATGCAACTGCATTGATTCTTGTTTAGATTCTTGATCATAATGATGGACCCAAGTTTCATCTCCAGTTAACAAGTCGTTCGATAACTAAATCTGGTTCCTTTCCACAAAACGCTGAGAGAATTGTTCATTTACCCGGACACGTAATTGCAATGACGAAAACATTCGTGGAATTCACCTTTAACTTTTGTAATTCCAAGATACTCGTGCAGAATTCTAAAGACCGTGGTTTCTCATCCATCTACTAAACCTGCCGATTGTCGTTTCTTTAATCTTGCATCTTGCACTACCACATACTTATTTTTCCAACAACATCTGAAGTGATCATATCAGGGTGACCTGAACTAGGATCATTATTCAATGATTCTAGACCATATTGTTACAAATGAAACAGACATGCAATATACATATCTGTAACTGTACACATGGACAATACACCTCGTATTTTCAGCATTTACTTGTGCTTAAGACACGTGTTTCTGCATATACATTATAGGCGATTTAAGCTATAATTACTTCACTAGCTTAACTGATCACGCCTAATAGTAAATGGCAGAAACACGTGTCTTAAGCAGAAGTAAATGCTGAAAATACGAGGTGTATTGTCCATGTGTACAGTTACAGATATGTATATTGCATGTCTGTTTCATTTGTAACAAATGCGTAATACGTGCTTAACATATTGATATACTTAAACCTTTTTTGTATATTCTAGACCATCTTTAAACAATTTTGACAACTCGCACATAGTTGACTTGGAAGAATAATCATTCACGTTTACAGACAACATTTCTCCAAGAGCATTTTTTGGAGCTCTTTATTGTGTCATACGGAACTTTTTAAAGGCTCTATTTATTATCGATATTTTTCATTTTGATATAAAATCAATGCATGATAGCACGAACTGACAAATAAGTTGAATTTTTGGGTCCAAAACATTTAACCTGCTAGTTGAACACCTGCTTACCATCCTCATCGCCGCAAATGTGTTATTGAAAGGGCCTTTATCCCATGTAGTACACAATTTGCACACATATTACCCCTTTTTTATTAAATTTTTATTTATTTCTACTTTGCATTAACAATTACATATTGCTATGAATAGTGGGTTGAAGATTTGTTACACCACTTTCCACAGCTAGTTTTCCCAACTAGAATTTTCAAATATGAGACTTCTAACTTTTCGGGTTCCACTTAGGACGTGTCTACAGAGTAAATTGAGCGCCAGTGAAATGTTCACAAAAATTTATATACTTATTTTAATAATTATTAATTAGCAATAATGATGTGAGTACAATAAATCAAACGCAGGATAAAATTAAAATGACTATTTAATACAAAAATTTAAAAAATTTAAAAAAAACTATCTTTACAAAGTATAAAGATGCTGTATTATACAAAAATACATGAGGTAAAAACATTCATTGTAAATTGACAGCTAAATGAATGGAAAACATCCTCTTTATGAATCCGAACAAACTTATCTAAAAATAATCAAGTTTACTATTAATTTCTCGCCAGAGAACCACACTGTATAATCAGATTCTGATACACGACCAAAATTTACGCATGTGCAAACACCAAGCACAAAAAAAAACTTGATTCCCGTCGAACAAACTTTTCAATTATAATTTTAACAACGAAATGTTAATAGTAAGCTTTATTATCGATATTTTTAATAATTAAATCTCTTAATTAAAAGCTTCCATACAATGGAACTATTATAATTTTAATTCTACTTACAAAAAAAAATATTTTGAGACCAAGAAGGTGCTTATTCAATTCAAACATCAAATAACATTCGAGACTTTATCTCTATAACTCTCTAATACATCTATAAAACACTTTTCAATCAATTAACCGAATTAATTAAATATATTTAATTATATCTCACAAAGCAACCTTCTAGTTCAAACTATAATTTTGGTCTCCTTTAATTTACCTCGGCCTCTCTATGAGAGCGACCTCGAATAACCAGTTTTTTCCCTTTTTAAATTTAAATACATTTTCAATATACAAATGATCTTACAAAATATGAACTTTTTAAATTAAATTATTTTTAATTAAAAATCCATAGCAATATGTATGCAATTGGAGGTTCATTCGAGTAAGATCCCACCAGCGACTCGTCCTAGCACGTACATATATTTTGTCAGTCGCCATTCGAACACCGTTCAGTGCATTTCGCTGATTTAAAATAATTAACAATAATTAACAATAATTTTATAATATCGCAAATAGCAAGAAAGAGACTGTAAAGTAGTTTGTGCGCTGGAGTTTGGCACTTATTTTTGAACCACAGGTTGTAAGTCTGTAGGGAGACATACAAATAAAACTCACTTTTACTATATACAAATTAAATTTTATTATAAAAACTGTGCTGGCGATTGAACATTTGGTTGTTATTTAATATACAGTACGTGATGCTTGTTTCAAATGTAATGAAGAACTCATCCTTTTTCCAGTAACTTCCTAACAAGTAAAATCGGTCGTTCACTTGTTAGGGGTGCGCACTTTTCTACGAATTTGTAGAAAGTGCTGTACTGACGTGTTGCTGGACAAAGGGCGATTCTCCGAACAAATAAAAAATATAAAATTTCACAGAGACATGTGTATTTCAAAAATTTATTTTTCTGTGCCGCCGAGGGTAAAAATATGTTGACAATAGCTGGTTGGAAGGCCCACTAACGGTAACTAAAGAACAGCAAAATTTGTAATAAATATGGAACAAATGTCCTGAAATATTAAATAGTTTTAAAACGTGAAAATTGTGTATACACAAGTAAAATAATATTTTACAGTGACCGTTTTACGATGTAGCTCATAAATGAATAAAGGGATTTCCGGATTTAATGTACAATGGTAGTTGCTACGGGTACGTAACGGCTTAATTATCTATCGCAAATTAGAGCTCTTTCTTTACCATTTTGTCCTTTTAATTTTGAAACTGACTGTAGTTATCCCTTTGTACTAGCGCTGTCTTCGTATTTGTTCGTAATCCTTCGTATTCATCTAGCGTACTTGTCGCGCAGATCGTAGGCAGACACCGCTAATATATATCAGTCGTGATACCGTTGATCGAATTCTCTCTTGTTCACCACGAGGATCCTTGAATTTAGGGCTTTATGATTGCTTATTAAGAGGTATCGTTTTTGTTCCGTGTCCTCCTGTTCCTAAGAGATTTAATCAAGCTCCATGTATTTTTATTGGAAGTACGACATATAAGTTGTGTGTAATTAAATCACTAGTACATTCTGGTATGTAATTCCGAAGTTAATTTATTTCTTTCAATTTTTATTCATTTTTTTGCATCCTTAAATAGGTGTTTCTTTCTCATGGGCTACTAAAGCTCCCACAGTTTTTTTTGCGGCCTACCGAATAATCTATACGATCGATTACTGGCTGCATCAACCAAATTAGTCGGCAGAAATTAAGACCGCCCACTTACGATGTTCGTAGGACCAAAGCTAAGAATTACTTTCTTTATTTTGTCTTTTTTTATGTGTAATTTGAAATATTAAGTACTCGTACTAGCAACATTAAGTTCCTAATTATTTTAAAAGATAGGCAATTTCTTATGTAGATCCGTTAGAATACTTTGTTCGAGAAATTATAAGTTATAAATATTCAAGTTATGTACTTGAATTTTTTTTAATCTGTTGGTAAATAAAAAATATTATTATTATCATTATTAAACCTCCAGAGCTTTATAGTAACAGAAACGCAAGGCTACGAGGACATTGGAAGTAATTGAAAATAATGGCGATTATATTATAAACTAAATTTTGTTCAACTTTTAAGGAAATAATTTTAAATGTCCGTTACAAAACATTAATTATTACTAGATATATTGTGCTTTATTTGATAGTTGTGCTTTATTTACTACCTATAAATGCAGAATATATTATAATTAGCATGTCAGTTGCATGTACAAAATCTCCATAGTACAACTGAATATACCCATGACATAATCAAATTGACATATTTCATAATAAAGCTCAGCCTAAATGACATTTTAATCACTCGACATCATGCGACACCCCACGGGACATAATTCAAAGGACAGATGAAGATGACATATTAGAATTCCCCTTGCGACAATTCAGTAGTATCTGTACTACTTACACTTGTGCATATGTAAATACTATGGCTATTATTCCATTCTATCATCCACTTAACTTAATAAGTTCGTCGATAGTTACGTATTTTTTGCATTATTGATTATATAATTGCTCTAGTTTCTTACCTTTTTAATATATAAGGTCGCCAACTCAATAAAATAAGAATACGAAAAGACAAAATACTGAAACCAATCTCAAAATGAAGCAAATTTATTGCACATAATTGTTTTTCAACATTGTAACCAGTTAGTACAACACATTTCTCCAAACCCTGAATCTATTTCTACGTGCCGTCTATGAAAAAACTTTTTTTATTTACTATTGATCCCAATGCGAAAGAGCAGCATAGTAACTTTAGTATCTGATGACGAATACTTACCTTTAAATATCCCTCTCAACTTTGGGATAAACTAGAAATCCGAAGGTGTTAAATCATAATTGCACGGAGGATGTGTGAGTCGTCACTGTCTTCATTGTTTAGTTGCGGCAATACGGTCTGGCGTCGTGGTGCAAAAAAAAACTCGGTCCTTCCGGCCTTACTCAACGGATACGATTCTTTAGTGATCGTAAAGTAATAGTATCTTATTGAATTAATCTTTGATCCCTTCGGCAGATATTTGGTATGAATAACTCCCTTTGCATCCTAGAAAACGGTGAACATGACTTTCTGCGCTGATGGAACTCTTTTGAATTTTCGTGCACATTAAAAATCAAGACAACAGTACTTCATTACTTAAAATATTTGTCTGAATTACTTCATAGCAATCACGTCGAAAAGGAAAAAATGAATGAATATTTGCAGTTAACAAGCCTTTCTATGGCCCAAAATTGCTTCCAATTCGAAGGCAAGTTCTTTGAACAGCAACAGGGTACAGCCATGGGTAATTGCTTATCTCCATTTATCGCGAATTTATTTATGAGTCACTTTGAGATTGAGTTTAAAAAGTCAGCGTAATATTTTCCAAACATATGGGTGGTATGTAGACGATGTGTTTGCAAGTTTTTATACCAATAAGTGCGACTTAGATTATTTTGTAACAGAATTAAATTCAAAATTTCCTAGTATTAAATTCCCGGTTGAAAAGGAAAACAACGGAAGTTTGCCATTTTTAGATACCTTAGTAATTAGGAATGACAGAAACTTAGAGTTTGATATTTACCGAAAAGAAACCAACGTCAACAGATTTATAACCACAGATTCAAACCATACTTTTCAGCACAAGAGTGCCTCTTTCAATTTTCTTATCAATCGTTTGTTAAGCATGCCATTGACAAAGGATAGATATGAAAAGGAATTAACTTTAATTAAGAAAATCGCGAGTTACAACGGTTTCGATTCAGAAATAATAAACAAGCTAGTTAGAAAACATAAAGTAAGAAAAACAATTCAGGATTCCACATGTTTGCTACCTCAAATTGATTCGAGCAAAAAATTTATTAGTTTACCGTTTCACGAAACTACGAAAAATTTAAGTAAAACCTTTAAACAGTATAATGTTCAAGTAGCATTTCGGTCGAATAACTCCCTAAAATCTCTCTTAGGCAACGCGAAAGACAAAGTTGAAGTAAACAACAAATCTGGAATCTATGAAGTAAATTGTAAGGATTGTGATAAAAAATATGTCGGCCAAACAAAACGTTCGATTATAACTCGTTATAAAGAACATGTTTCGCATATTAGATTCAATAGACCGGAAAAATCAAGTGCTGCCCGACATATTCTTGAATCAGATCACAACGTAACATCTGACTGTCTGAGATTAATAAAAAACGTCACTCGCCCCTGCGAATTAGATAGTTTTGAGAGCATTTTTATCTTTAAAAATAGGAATAACGTAATTAACGCAGATTTGGGTCCTATACCAGGTTTTTCTTTATTTGAGTTAATTGACAGTTAGATGTTATGAAAGCAAGAAAAATAGGAAAACCATTAAAAAATATTCGAATTCATGGAATTTATTTTTAAATTCGTTTCATTACAATATTTGCCATTAAAATATTCTGACTCAACATTAATTTCCAAATTTATATTTCAACATAATTTAAGGATTAGTTTCATAATTGGATTCTTAATGTATGTTAAATTACGGCTTTTATAATATTTCTAAACAGTTTTTCTATAGAATTTACAAATAATGGGGTAATGGGTTAATGCTCTTGCATGAATAGGTGGGGTTTCCCAAAATGTAGGTAATTTTTGTAGCATTTAAGATTGAAGAGTTTAGTGTTAAACTAGAAGACTTTCAGAACAATCCTTCTGAGTGTTTTTGTGCGTTCAAGTGTTACACTGTTTTTTCTACTGAAGATGACAACGTGGTTGTAGAAATACGTATTTAGAATCATTAAATTCTATTGTGGTAACTGTTTTTTAATTTTGTTTTTTAATTTTATTTTATTCACTTATAAGCCACAATCTCCGATTTGTTAGTAGTTCATTGATTACCGACGTTTTCGATGTTATAATCAAACGAATTTTGGGTTCATCCCAAGATTCGTGTCCGGTGGTAATATTCATAAGAAATTCATCGCTTTCACGGCGATACTGGTTAAGAAATTGTCGAAAAATGTTTTTTCTTTAGTCTTTCATAATTTCCGTTAATCGTTGCGGAAGCCTTATGGCGCAAATTTTTCTGTAATTCAACATCTGAACAATGTACTAGACTTTTTCTTTACTAATGCTTAATTATCGAGCAATTTGTTTCTTGCGTAATCCGGCGACTTCCTTGGATCAGTGAACTCATTCACTTGTCCTTGATTCTTCTCATGTGTCCCTATCCGATCGCTTTTCGTCAAATCACCTTCAGCCTCTATGACAGAATTTTCCACCTCAGACCGACTGGCGAACATTCTTCTCATCCATACTAACGTTGCTATAAACAGCTTTTAAACGCCTATAAATTTCGATAGGCGCTCAACCTTCCCGCGTTAAACATTCTGTAACGAATCGTTACTATACGCATCTCAGAAATCGAACTCGTGATAAATGACACTGTTACAACAGTACACAGGAAAAATGAGACTTTCTGCTAAGGCGAGATACTCGAAATTACCGTTTACAGGCTAGGTTTGTTTCTAGCCCCATTACTCAGATAATCGCTGGCGGTTTTTAGGACTTTATATATCAATCCGCCCCAATGTAAAAATTATAAGAAAACGAATCTAATTAATATAAATTTCGAAGTGAATCTCTCTAAAAGAAATTTAAAATATGTATAAGCGTGAGTGTACCATTTTGAAAGCTTTTGTAATAAATATGAAATTCAAATAAATTATCTCATCTATATATCGTCTGGAAACGTGGTATATTAACGACACTGCTACTCAAGACGCTTCCCCGCCAATTTTACTCCTCCGATATGTTTATTCAATATATAGTGTAGCAAATTAATACTAGTAGCCGTAACTTTGTGGTAATTCATTTTGAAAATAATAAAATAAAATAAAACAATAACTTTGTTATACCACTTTATTCACATGTAATAGTGACCGCGGTTTCGACATACAATGTCATTATCAAACTGCAAGAGTTACAGGCCTACATAGATCTTATAAATGACACAAAAATATATGGGGGTGGTTTATGATGTTATTTAAAATTACTACTATATACTTAACTATTATATACAACATTGGAAAAGAGGTGTATATATAAGATCCAACTGGTCGTTAAGAACAATATCTATTGTGTTGTTTCCGCTTTTAAAAATTTCAAGTGACTCTAAAAGATTTAATTTACGACCTTTCTCGGCCAAATGCAATATTTTATGATGACCAAATATATGCCTTTCTGTAATAAGATGGTTTGCGAATGTTGAATCTGTCTTCTTTAGTTTATATGACCTCATGTGTTTTTTTACCCGTATAATAAAACTTCGACCAGTCTGACCTATATATACACTTTTACAATCATTACAATATAATTTGTACACACCTGATTTATTATTGATATCTGTTTTAGGTTTTTGCGTTAAAAATAAAATTACTAGTTAGTAATGTTAGTATAGCTTACAAACCATATGTAAAAACAAGTAATTTCATTTTTAACGCAAAACCTAAAACAGATATCAATAATAAATCAGGAGTGTACAAATTATATTGTAATGATTGTAAAAGTGTATATATAGGTCAGACTGGTCGAAGTTTTATTATACGGGTAAAAGAACACATGAGGTCATATAAACCAACCCCATATATTTTTTTGTCATTTATAAGATCTATGTAGGTCTGTAACTTTTGTAGTTTGATAATGACATTGTATGTCGAAACCGCGGTCACTATTACATGTGAATAAAGTGGTATAACAAAGTTATTGTTTTATTTTATTTTATATAATATAGCATTTGATTGTATAAGCACTAGGGATAGGTCAGAGGTAGGTGTGGTATACACATACCTATTGCGTATGTACTCGTATTTCTAACGTATCTATCGTCGACGACTGGACACAGACACGCCTGGCGCCTGGTGCTATAAACCCCCCTTCTCTCTTATCTAGTGTACTGATTGGATGTCGTTCACCTCTCCGCTGTTACCACGTTTCCAGACGGTATGCTCAAAGTATTTATAAATCGGCGTACTAACTATATGGGCGACGTTCTTGTCAAATTTGGAGTTAAAAGTCATACTTCCTGTGTTTTCAAAAAGAATTTTAAATAAACATACAAACAACATTTGTGAACCTTGCACAACTTTCGTGCACATGAAACAAAAGAAATAAAATTAGCTCTTTAAATTACATATTTATTGTGAAAATATTACAAAGTTTTAAAATTTTGTGATTGTATTGACTTATTTTTGTACATCTCTATGACAGAAATCAATGTCATTGTTACCTACATAATCGTTCGAATTGAAGTCCATTTTTGTAGCTCCAATCTATGTGGTATCGTGTGTACTATTCGCTCAAGTCTTTCTAGTGTGATTTCTAATACTGCGGCGTCAATTCGGGCTCTAACATTAAACTGAAGTTTAATGTAGACAATTGATTTTAACATGTTTAATGGCGTCTTTGCTAAATTTTAACTCTGTAATTGAACTCCTGATAAAGTAACGAATGGTTATGAAATATAGGGTGAAATAAATGAGTTGTTTTTATTTGACAGACCGCTTACCCGCTTAATTAATATTTACTATATATATATATATATATATATATATATATATATATATATATATATATATATTAGGGTGGAGCGATTTTTTTTAAATTTAGCAATAGCTTTGGAATACCTGTAAAAAGTTGCTCTATTATCTCCCAAATATACACAGAAAATTTCATTTCGATATATTTAGAGATGCCCCCGACATTATTAAGTTTGGCAAAATTCATGAATTTAGTCGAAAAATCAAAAATATTTAATGAACTCTAAATTACACACTGAGTGTTGCACAGTTAGTATAAGATAGAAAAATATAATCCGAAGCGAGCGTATTAAGACGCGTGGGTATTGAAGCACGTGGAGACGATTTCGCAACTCTCCTAAAACGTTATTCGAACGCTATAGTCAACTCGCGTGAGTACTATTTCACTTGTGATACCCTTTGAATTTTACGCCTGAGATCAAGAAATAAGACTCATGTAAGTAGTATTTTCAATTTCCTATTTAGGTTTAAGATATTATTGTAATACTTTAGCACATATTATATCTCTCATATTGTCTCAAGTCAAAACAAGACAAATGATGACCTGTGCTGTGTTCGGATTACCAGAAGTTACCAGTATCTCAATTACCAACTAATAATGACGTTATGAAAAATTACCTATTCGTTAAAAATGAATTAAAGCCCAATAAAACAGTAAAAGAGCCAATCGTTCATGACATATCCGAAATATTGGCTCAAGAAGTTTTAGAAATTTGGCAAAAGGCTTCGCTGCCAACTGTTAGTGTTAAGAGAATTCTACAACTAATTCGTTCCTACCATGAAAAATATAGAATCTTAATGAAACCTTATAAAGGCCGTCAAACAAACAAAAATTACGAAGAAAAGATCAATAGATTTATAACTGAGTCCCACAGATTATTTGATGTTTGCAGTTGCAAATGTAAACTTTTCTCAAATTGTAATTGTTTAAAAGGCAGTCATGTTCCCAAGGAAGAAATAAATGTTTTACTCGATCAAAGAACAACAAGAAAAATTGTCATAGGCGGTGTAGATGTGGTTGAAACTATAAAAAATAAGAAAAAAGAAGAAAGAAAACAAAAAAGTTTATCGCGTAACAGAGAGATAACTGATTTTGAGAAACCGTGTTCGCGTTTCGCGTTCTTTACCTGAAGACTTAGCAATCGAAAGCGACAGTTCAAGCGATAGCGTAGCTTCTAGTCCTTACCTTGAAGCACCAAAAAAAAACAGTTGATCCGCCACCAAAAAAAGGAGATTAAATTTACCATCATTAGCTCTTGCCTGCGATCGTACTGGAGTTTCTGACAGAGCCGCTGCCATTATAGTTTCTTCTGTGTTAAAAGATGTTGGCATTATTTGACCAAAGGATCCAAGTGGTGTTATTAATCGTTCAAAGTTGCGCCGTGAAAGAACTAAAGTCAGAACAGCTTTACAGGATGCAGATCGCAAGAAAACCCTACGCGGTATGTATTTTGATGGGAAAAAAAATAAATTTTACAGAAAAAGGGTACTAGAAGACCATTATGTGATTTTATCAGAGCCAGGAAGCGACTACTTTGGGCATGTCACATGTGAGTTGGGAACTGCTAAATGTATTAAAGATACTATATTAACTCACTTGAAATCCAAATCGGTGAAACTCAGTAAAATAGTTGTTGTTGGTTGCGATGGAACAGTAGTAAACACAGGTTTTAAAGCTGGTATTATTCGTTTGATGGAAAAGAACTGAACAAACCATTACAGTGGTTTATCTGCCAGTTGCATTCCAATTAATTACCACTGCGACATCTGTTGTTACATTTGGACGGAAAAACTACAGGGCCTAAATGCTTTTCAGGTGCCATTGGATATCAGTTACAAAAATGTGAAACAATGCCAATAGTCGAATTCAATATTACAATATTACCTCAAATTTCCAGGGGTGATTTGAGTACCGACCAAAAATATCTGTACGATATTATGATCGCTATCAGCATTGGCGTTTTTTCTTCAGATTTAGCTAACATTGAACCTGGATCTCTCAACCACTCTAGATGGCTTACAACAGCAAATCGAATTCTAAGATTATATGCTACTAAACCGGACCCCGAAGAAAAATTGGTGATATTAGCCACGTACGTGATGAGAGTTTATGGTCCGATGTGGTTTAGAATAAAATGTAATCCCTCATGTATAAACGGAGCTAAGCACCAGTGGCAAACAATTAGTCTGAGTCGCTATTTGAACGCGGATATGAAGAAGCTCATTGACAAGGTAATCCAACGAAATGGATTTTTTGGTCACCCAGAAAATGTTCTTATTTCTATGCTTGGAGATGAAAGGGAAATCATACGAGATCTAGCATATCGACGAATTTTAAAAGCAAGAAGTGAGAAAGCTCCAGGACTTCGAACGTTTAAACTGCCTTCAATTAATTTCGATGCTGAAGATTATACCGACATTATAACGTGGCGAGACTGTGAGATAACTGAGCCACCTCTGACTTTAAATTTATCTAATGACGACTTGAAAGCCATTGTCAAAGACGGTCTCGGCACATGTCAAAAAATTAAAGATTTTCCATGCCATACTCAAGCCGTTGAGCGCTGCATCAAAGTGGTGACAGAAGCTTCAAGTGCAGTTTGTGGAAAAAATAAACGAGACGGTTTCATCAGGGCAAGGCTACTATCACGTCAACAAATGCCTACTTTTGATACAAAAAAACAATTTAATATATAATTATTGTATTTCTGAATAATTATCTAGTTTGCCATTATTTCTTGTATCTCGCTTCTTTAAATCTGTATAAAAAATATATAAGATATTGACCTAACAAATAAAATGTATAATTTGATCACAATATGAAAAATAGGTAATTTTTTTAAATTTTCAATTGTGTTGGAGCACCTCAAAACATCATTACAAATAGGTAATATTTCGTACGTTTAATTTACTCATTGAAATGCAACTTTAATCGCTATACCATTTTAAAAAACAAAAATTTTTTTTTATTCATACATTATCGCTCCACCCTAATATATATAGATAATTATTTCGTGACCTTTGTATGTTATGGTAAATTCAATTTGTTGACGATTTAAGGTTTGGTTTTACTTTAAAATATATATATTTAAAACAACCCTACATGTTTCGGCAAATGATGCCTTTATCAAGGAATATAAAATATAAAAATCTAAAAATCTAAATTCAATGACGGCACAGTGCAAAAACGTCATGAGATAAAAAATTTTAAAACACAAAAAAGCTCCCATTTGAGAAATAAAACTGCCGCGTTCAAGTATTTATTTGAAATATATTCAAGTAAGGAATTATTTTCGATGTGCATTTCATTACGCACACTACATTCTTTGTTATAATTCAATTTATTTTTAATTATTAAGCATGTCCATAAATTTAAGTGACTCCAGTTCTATATATATATAAAATTGCCTTCAAGTAACTAGCATTACATTGGCGTGAAGAGGGTCTGCCATGTATTGAATAAGTAATTGCTGAACAAACAGGAATACACCTACGGTATGTAGCACTCGCTGCGTAAAGAACCGCCAGTCCAAATGTTATTTTGTCCTAAATTAAATATTTATTTCACCTTGTTTTGCCTTGAATGCGAGTGATAAATAGTGACGGCGTGCTCTGTCCCCAGGATTCCGTAATAAATCCTGCTTTGTGCTTTTCCATTATACCGTGATCAATATGGTTCCGTTTGTAGGTCTGGGACGTGTCACCTATCCATCATTTAATTCAAAAATACCGCTGTCGCAGATTAGTTTTAATTTAACAGCATCCTTAAATCTGTGTTGGCTGGAAATAATTGCCAACGTTGACTTTGCAGATTGTTGGTTTTTTATTTTTTTGTTTCCTTTTTAGGAATAATATTATCTTTACACAGTTGTTCAATAAATTGAATATTAACCCTTAACAGTGCTGGTGAAATAAGCTAACACTTATCTGCTGGTGGGGTCCGTCCGAACCCCAATTTCCAGTTGATAAAAACAAAAAATGTTTACATTGCTTATTTATTTTTTTAAAGAAATACAACAATCAGTAATATTTATAAGCGATTAAACGTTATTAAAACATATATTGCAAACTAAACTGGTGTGATCTGGGCAAATGTGTTTGCCGCATTTTTTGCATACACTCTTAACCTTCCGGTCTATGTCCCTGGAGCAGAGATCGCATCGCTTTTTTCGTGTTGGCTCATTGTTCGTAAAGGTTGTAGGTAGCTCCTTACCCAACTGCTTGCAAATTATTGTTTGCAGTTCACGCGGTAATCGGCTGAGATTTCTTCGTTGCATATGCGCAGTAATGAGGCTTTTTCCGAGGCTTACCAGCAAATGTCGCCTTTTAAATGTTTCTTCTCGCCCACAGTTCAATACTACCATACTATTTACACCTGCTATATTTATCATAGCGTAAAAAATTACCATGGGCCAACGCCTGGTACGTCTAGCTACTGAATAATTGGCGCATAACTGATCTAATACATCTACGCCAACTTTGGTCCTATTATAATCATTGATCATATCAGGTTTTCCATTTTCAGTGCTTATTTTTTGATCGTGGTGCATGGTAGATATCAATGACACCGATCGGTTTTTTTTAGGCACATATGAAGCTATTGTTATATCATTGTTATGTCCAAATATCGTAGAACCCACTTGTCTCCTTCTGTTAGGCTTAAACTCAAGTGGTAATTGCGGTTTGTTGATTCTTATAGTTCCTAAAAGGGCCAAGCCTTGTTCTCCCAGTTTGTTACATAACTCGACTGACGAGAACCAATTATCAGTTGTGACATTCCGATTTATGTTTTGTATGGGAGGTATGAGCTTTAGGACGTCGCGGGTTGGTACAGATACTTTATCTATTGATGCTGTATTTTCCTTGCCAGTATAAACAAATGCATTACACAGGTAGAAAGTACGTGCATCGCAGAGGCACATAATTTTTAGACCATACTTCGCCGGTTTCTTGGGCATGTACATTTTAAATGAACATCTGCCTCGAAATGGTACCAACATCTCATCGATGGTGAGATATTCTCCTGGAGTATATAAAGATTCACAATTCGCAATAAAAATATCCCAACATTCCTGTATTGCAGCCAATTTATTATGCTCTTTTCTTTGATCTCTTGTAAGTGCATCATCAAATCGCAAACATGACAAAATAAACAGAAAACGAGTTACACTCATTGTAGCCCGAAAAACATCCCGACCAGTTCCATCATTGGCAAATAAAGCAGATATATCCTCGTGATTAGATTTCATAACACCTGATAGATATAAAAGACCAAGGAAAGCGTTTAGTTCAATCATATCCAGTTCAGCTGTGTACGATGGCCGAGGTACTTGAAATTGCTCATGTCTGTTCCTTATTTTCACATTTGTATGCAACAAGATGGTCTCTAGCATATTATCAGTAAAAAATAACTTCCAGACTGCTGTAATGTCATTTTTATCGATATTTTGGCTCTCCCTTTGGGGCCTGGTAGATGTATAATCAGATTGTGAGTGCGAGTACGTGAACGACTTTTACATGCCTTCTGCCATTTAAAATTTTTATCTTTACCATAAAATACATTACTATCATCGGAATCGTTATCAAAATGGCTTTCATCGCCATCTGAAGAAGCTTCTGAATTTGTTTCATGATCGCTAGCTTGAAATTCGTTTTCTTCAGCTGCGCTTTCTTCATCGGAATAAAAATTTGGACCATTCGCTATTTCATTTAATTCTGATTCAGTCAAAGGTCTACTCCACTCATTCATTGACATGGTAAAATTGACAAAAATACACTAAAAATAATGCATTATATAGTTAGGTTTTTGAAGAGCTAATGATAATTTCACTGTACACTTACGTGTTGGTGGGGTCTTTAAAGATTCGAGGTCTTATAATTTTCAAAATAATTTAGCTGTTGACTTTACAGCTACACACGTCTCTTATAACTAACCTAATTTAAGATTACGTTGACCCACAACGCCATCTGTTTAATACTCTAAAGAATGCTAACAGAAAACTATACCGCCAGGTCCGCGCGGACCCCACTAGCACAGGTAAGGGTTAAATTGAAATAAAGGTTTAGCTTTCTTTTAAACAATAATAAATTTTTACTTTATTACTGCAAAACGAAGTTAGGTATGTTTAGTTAGCTAATTCGGTTAGCGTTTCTTCGCTAATAAATGCTGCCAATAAGTAGGTAAGTATTGAGATTTTGAGCTCAAAGTCCCATGTATTTTCTTACTATAATGAGAGCCAAATTGATTGAGGGCATTTGGCATACCTGACTTAGATACGTTTTAGTTACTAACTTCAAAATTATTGTTAATGTTAGATATTAAGTTAGATATTTCATGGCATGTTTAGGGATATACATAAACAAGAGCTGTCAAATTCCCTCAATCAATTTCGCTCTCATCGTAGTTAAAAGCGTATAGTAATTTCGATATTATACTATTCCCAACCTTTAAAAGAGTTCATTTTTTCCCGGCGACAGTTTTGTCGTTATTATTGTACAGCAGAGCTGGAAAAAATACATTTAATTAGACATTAAAATTATATGTAACAATAAGACAAAATTAGGTACTATATTAAATAACAACAAAGATAAAATAGGTAAACTAGAAAAATTTGGAGTATATACAATTAAATGTCAAGACTGTGAAGCTATATGTATATCAGAACATGTAAGAGACGTGAAATATAGCATTTAAAATACAGGTTTCTCGGAACACTGTATTGAACAAAACCATTTAGTCGATATAAATAGTTGCAACTTAGTACATAATGCAACAAAATGTAAAAGATTCGATTTATTACAAATTCTAGAAATAAAAGCACAGAAACAAAATATAATAGTCACTAATACACAATTAGAATTTATAAACACCCCCCCATCATAGACATCGTTGTAAATATCATCTAACCACCACATCACAAAACCAGGTATATAAGTTACACTGTTACGTAGATTAAGTTAGTTGTAAGAATCTCTTTGAGAATGGTATAACAGCCGAAACATATATGTTAGAGAAATATAATAAAATTTGTGAAATATAGCCAAGTTTGTTATTCCTACCAAGTACATCAATAATTCAGAATAATTGAAACATACATGAGTAGGTTAACCCCACCAGTTTTGTATAATACAAAGGTATTTTTAATAATATAAAATATTATTAAAGATCTGGTGTGAAGAACACAAATACAGGTTCACTATTAATATATATATTTTTTTTTTAATAGTGATCCTGTATTTGTATTCTTCACACCAGATTTTTAATAATATTTTATATTATTAAAAATACCTTTGTATTATACAAAACTGGTGGGGTTTACCTACTTATGTATGTTTCAATTATTCTGATACATTACACATGCGGTTAGTCCGTAGTATGAGTGAAGACACAAACAAAATGCAGTTTCTAGAGAGATTGGCTGTGCCACCTTTGGAAGGGCGTCGTTACTTCACATTGGTTATGTGGACGGGGCGAGGTACTTCGGCTGTCTGACAACAGGCAGCGCTGAATTTACTTCTACGCCCGGTCTGGATAATTTCGGTGATGTGGTGATGTGGTTCTTTTTTGTGAATGTGTCTGAGAATATCCTTTCTCCAGCAGGGGCGTACCGCCGAGCCTGTAGAAAGGCGAAATACGTATCTACGTCTCTGGATAGGGATATGTTCGGACACGTTCACAAAAAATATTAATAGTGAACCTGTATTTGTGTTCTTCACACCAGATTTTTAATAATATTATATATTATTAAAAATACCTTTGTATTACATCAATAATTACTAAAATGTTTCACCAAGAAGGGTCTGCAACATCAACTAATGAAATTATCTAGTATGTTCAGGTGTAAGCATTCACTATGTGAGAGAATTTAGCATTAATAAAGAATATTATCATTATTATTTCTGGTTTTAAAATATCTTAATACATAAAGCAAAGTCGGGTTAATTACACCATTTATAACTCAAGAACGGCTGGACCGATTTACTGATCTTTGATTTGTTGAATTCGTCTCCGTCCCGAATAGCAGAATAACTATTAAAATATCGGAAATATTCACGGAAAAATTTGTACAGAAAATTAATTTTTAAATAAATTAGGTTAGGAACTCGCCATTTTCCGCAATTGACAGCTTATGTCACGCACGCTTTTAGCTTATTTGTAATAATGGATACCCATTGCAAATCAGAGTCATAAAAGTGTACATTTTTTTTATTTCAAGTTGTCTGTGATTTGTTTTGAAAAAAGCATATAAAGGTCGAGTTGTTTGTTTTGTGCGAGTGTTATTAATAAATTTTATTGTACGAGTATTATTATTAACGATGTCGTGGCCCAGAATATCTAATCTTTCCCAACAAAGCCAAGTCAATACGCACATTATTTGCCATCATCATTTCGTCATGCTTCCCATCGAATCCACGTCACCAGTGGAACAAATACAAGGATAACATGTCAGAAGACATTTTACATCGAATTCGTGTCAGTTCAAGAAATCCCGATCATGAGGTGAATGTGGAGATGCACAACCAGGCTTTGCTCTTAATCGAAGATATGTGTTACCTCATGTGCGGCAGTTTGTTAGTCAGGTTAGGAATGCCAGCGCCAGATCATGGAATGAATGACTTATTTAATCGAGAATTGGAACGTGAACGTGAATATGATCGACATGAATTAGACAAATCAGTTCAAACGAATGTACCCCTATTGATCCCTCAAGAGAAGATAGTGTTTGATACATTAATTAAGGCAATTGATGATGGAAATGGTGGCTTATTTTTTCTGGATGCCCCCGCTGGAACTGGGAAGACATTTCTCATATCATTTATTTTGGCCCCTGTTCTTCTGGAATAGTTGTTAGAAGGTTGCCGTACGAGTCATTCAGCGTTCAAATTGACGTTAAACCTTAAAAAATATTGAACAACCGACCTTTAACATTGCAAAACACTCAACAATGGCCAAAGTTATAGTCGCATATAAAATCATCATCTGGGATGAACGCAAACGCGCATTCAAAGCACTTGACCGAACATTAAAAGATCTGCGCAATCACTCGAGATGTTTTGGAGGCGCAATGATTTTACTGTCTGGCAATTTCCGCTAAACACTGCCAGTCATTCCAAATCCACTGCTGCCGATGAAATAAACGCTAGCCTCAAATCATCGAATCTGTGGCGCTACGTGACGAAACTTCAGCTGGCAGCAAACATGAGAATTGCATTGCTGAACGATCCATCTGCTGAAGATTTCTCTAAGCAATTGCTGGCTATCGGTAATAGCCGTGTTCCTGTCGACGAATCGAGCGGATTGATATCACTTCCTCCGAATTTTTGCAATTTCGTCTCACCGAAAGCTCATCAACGAAGTATCGGACACCATTGCTAATCACAAAAACAACAATTGATTAAGTGAACGAGCAATTTCAGGGGCTAAGAACAAAGATGTGAATAACTTAAACTTAGTAATTCAGAATCAAATCGTTGGTAGTCTGCATCCATTCAAATCTATTGACTGTGTAACAAACGAAGACGAAGCCACCAACTATACAACTGAATTTTTGAACTCCTTGGATGTGCTAGCTTGCCACTGCACAATTTACAACTGAAGGTTGGCTCGGTAGTCATCATGCTTCGAAATCTAAACCAACCAAAACCATGCATTGGAACGCGTTTGGTGATAAAAAAAACTGATGATAAACGTGATTCACGCGACGATACTCAAAGTTCTCATTCCGAGGATTCCGATGATCCTAACCGATATGTCCTTTGAGTTTAAACGAATTCAATTTCCGCTTAGTTTTGTATTCGCCATAACGATTAACAAATCACAAGGCCAATCCTTGAGTTTTTGTGGTCTGAATCTAGAAACTGCATGTTTTTCTCATGGTCAATTGTACGTGACATATTTACGAATCGGCAAACCATCCGCTTTATTTGTTCTTGCGCCTGAGTGCAACCCAAGCAGCAAAATACATAGCTTCAATAAAGAAAATGCCTTGCTGACATGCCATTGAAATACTTGATTTTTGTACTTTTATAGAATTTTCTTTATATACAGGATTAGTTAAAAGTATGGAGACGGCGAGATATTGTCGTTAATATTCATTTTAGGGAATTATGTTCAATATCAAAGTTTGTTAAGATATTTTGATCTACATTTGTGATTATTTGTTTTTTTTTTCCTCAATTGTTTTTTTAGATACGCTTGTTCGCGCATTTTTTTTAAATGGGAACTGGTAAATTTTGCTCTTCCATTCCATGGAGGTTTTTTCTCTTTACAATAATATTTTTGTTTTTTTTAAATTCATTTTAATAACTTTTTTACAAGAAAAATTAAACAAATTAATAACAAAGTAAATTAAAGTAAGTGTTCAGATTGTCGTCCATTAGTAATTTGACAATGACCCAATCGATTTACAAAACCCCGACAGAGTTCTGTAAAAAATCTCGGGGAATTTCTTGTATCGTTCTGGTAATTCGGATTTGTAAATCTTCGACATTATCAGGCTTTTCTTTGTAAACTTTGTTTTTACGTATCCCCAAAGAAAAAAATCTAAAGGACTTAAATCTGGCGAACGGGCTGGCCATTCAATGGTGCCTCGTCTTCCAATCCATCTGTGGGGAAAAACGTTGTCCAGATATTAACGAACATTTACACCATAATGTGGTGGGGCGCCATCTTGCTGGAACAAGATACTGTCATTGGGCAGGTGTTCATTGTTTTCATGAGTATAGAGCATAGCACTAGCAGGTATTATTTCATTTTGCAATAACTGCAAATACAGAGCCGAAGTTAAATTGCCATTAATGAAAAAGGGACCGATAATATGACCGCCTAGAATGCCAACCCAAACATTAACCTTTTGGGGGTACTGCGTATGGTGCTCCAAAAACCAAGAGGGATTTTCCGATGACCAGTATCTGCAGTTATGTCTGTTTACTTCACCGGTAAGGCAAAAAGTAGCTTCGTCTGAGAAAAGAATATTGTTGACAAAATTTTCATTATTATTGCAAATATTTAACATTTCTTCAGAAAATTATAATCTCCTATCAAAATTATCTTGCGTTAACTCGTGTACAAGGTGTACCTTATAAGGTTTATACTTTTCACTTTTTAAAAAAGACACGATCGATGACTGTGAAATTTTTAAATTGGCCGCTAATTGTTGATTGATAAATGGGGATATTCAGATACAGCCAATAAAATATCCAGTTTGTTATCATCGCTTTTTGCTGTTCTAGGTCTACCACTCCTTGGCAAATCTGTAACGCTACCCGTTTGTTCAAAGCATCTTAAAGTTTTACCAACAACGGATTTAGAAATTGGATTTCTATTTGATGCGTTTCATTAAATAAATTACTAACGTCTTGTAAACTTCTGCGTATATCTCCATAACCCAACATCATAAGTATTTCAATTCGTTCATATTCACTTAAACTCGCCATTGTTAATATTAACAGCAACAAATTGCACAAATGAATTATTTCTGTCAAAGATTTGACGTACACAATAACCAATGATAAAATTATGTCGCTCAAGATTGTTTATCGCTACGCTTCTGTCTATCTGCGATGTACCGAACATCTGTTAAACACATGAGCCGGCTTTTTCTTATAAAAAAGTTATTAAAATGAATTTTAAAAAAACACAAAAAATTTTGTAAAGAGAAAAAAAATCTCTATCGAACGGTAGAGTAAAATTTACTAGTTCCCATTTAAAAAAAAATGCGCAGACAGGCGTAACTAAAAAACAATTGAAGAAAAAAAAACAAATATTCTCAAATGTAGATCAAAATATCCTAACAAACTTTTATATTGGAGATAAATCCCTAAAATGAATATTAACGACAATAAATCGCCGTCTCCATACTTTTAACTAACCCTGTATATTATCCTAATAAACAATTGAACTTAATAAATTGTACTCTACTACTACTACTTTTGTACTCATTTTATTACGTTAATAAAATCCTAAATTAAGTTTAGCTAAAAGTTAACACGACATTTATAACTGTTAGGTGGTACGAAGTTCGCCGGGTCAGCTAGTAAATTTATAAATTGAAAAGAGCCTGCCCTAACAATAATGTTCAAATACCGGAGCTTTAACAGATATTGAATTGTTTTTTAAGTAAATTATAGCACGCTCAGATCTCACAAATGCACAGCGTTATGCGATCGAAATAATAATGTGCATTTAAAATCATATTAGAAGATCTACGTTAAATAACTGTTCTTAAAACATCCATTTTATATAGTATTTAGGTATGCACACTAAGAAACACTACGAGTTCCAGCATTTACTTGTACAATTTAAAGTTCACTTAAGATACTTTCCGAGGACGTTTAATGGAACGTGCCGGATATTTACAGAGGACTCGAGCGCTCCTGAATAGAGATGAAAGAAAGCGACAAACCGACCGTTTCTCTGACAAACACATTCACCAACATAACATTACATAAGATATACAGACAGACGGACACACTGGTAGACTAAGGATCGCACCGACGTTAGTATTTTGTTTGCCTCCTAAATTAAAATAATTTGTTCGGTGTTTTCGGTCCTTTTGTAAACAAGAGGACGAAAACAAAAGAATAAATACGTGTGCACGCCGCGGGCTTGGAAAATCTCCTAACAGAATTTTCTCAAAACACCGGGCGTTTTTAACGAATTCGAAAAGGAAATATATGAGCGTGTGTTCTTTCTTTTGCGCAGTACTAAAAGCTAGATGAATTTCCTCTGCCCGTGAATGTAATTACATTTTATTTTCTCACAACAAATTAATGTAATTTATTCAACTAAATGAAATTCATACGCTTGGTAAATCAAATTTATATAATGTATTCAACCTGACGGAATATAAAATCTATTTTTTGTATGAAACAGTAGTATATTAAAGTATGAGTGGATATTAACGTCATTAAATCGGGCGATTTTTCCAGCACGACGGTGAAGCCGGAGTGCTTGAAATATAGCGAGTATTTTAATGATCAGTTATCCACGAATACTCTACACTATTTTTTTTTATTAGTGCATTTTAAAATCATGTTTTATTGGTTTTATTACAAACGGCGGCTCGTGCTGGATATTGGGATGTGGCGTGCCGTGCTAATAATAATGAAATTATTCTAAGATAAATAAAATAGTTAGTGGTGCTGGTGAAGTTTCATCAAAGTTCCAGGACGTGTGTGATAATGGTTAACTAAAATAAATATACAACAACTTAGTTCCTAAATAAAACACATAAGCGTTGTCCTTAAGTTTGTATTTATATTTACATAAGAAGAAATTGAAATTCGTATATTTAAAAGTAATTAATCAAAGTAATATGTACATGAGGAGCGGTAATTAAGTAACTGAAAATTAACACAAAAATACTCTGAAACGAACGTTTAATTGAGCAGTAAATTAAGGGTTAATTGAATACGGTTAATATAAAATAATCTCTGTATCGAACAATACAGAGTTACTTCTGATTTGCGGCGATGGGCGGCCACGTGGTGCGTCGTATACCTGGACAGATATGCAGAGCGATGTTTGGCCGGAGAAACAAGAAATTAATTAGTTTAATTAATATGGATTCGCTTAAAAGAATAATATATATAGAACAATACAGGATTACCTTTTAATTGCGGTAAGATGCAGGGGCACGTGGATCATGCCACCGGTACTTGACCAGTACGGCGGGTGATGTTGCACTTTCGAGGGTTCTAACGAGAAGATCGGACTGATAGTTTTTCGATAGAACACTGGTTTTGAAAACGGTCTGTTTTATGACCTGTCGAAGAGAGGAGTCGATATCTCGAATTCTAATTAATTAAGAAGCGGTACCTGAAGAGGTGTTCTATCGATGGCATAAATATTATTAAAATAACCCTTGTGACATAAGCTTTCTAATGATATGAACATAACATATAAAGGAAGATGTATATTGAATTAAAACAATCTAAAATGAAAAGTATATAGAAAGAAATTCCACAGTAACATTAGGGTTGCTGACGGTCAGGTAGAAAACGAAGGGTCTCGGTTAAGATATAACAAAAGAGATGCTTTCTCTTTGTAAAGGAAAATGTACAGAAACATATCTTAAGTTAATATTATGATATTTAAAGAAGAAATATTGATTATTAAAAAATAATTAAAAATATTTTTATATGCGTAGCGTAACAGTTTAAATACTACAAATAGCAATACGAACTAATAACGTCAAATTGTTATATATCATGTGACATGACTGAGTTTTTGCTAGATGTTCCCTCGGTGAATTCTTCGCTGATACCAGTCTTGACTGGTCTTTTCTGCCAGGTAAATTATAGGGTCGCATCCACAATTATTCCGACAGGGCAATGAAATTAAACTAAAACTTATTGTAAGAACTCTGGAATATTAACCAATAAACCCTCAACGATCAGGACGAAGAGAGCTGTAAACTATAAACTCAAAACCCATAATAAACCTTTACATTTAATTACGACTTCATATTTAACAGAAATAACAGGCACGTAAAGAGCCACAGAATTCCATCTATTATAGAGCGAGCTATATCAATTAGGAAATTTTAAATAAAATTAATTAAAGGAAATTTCCGTAATCTTCTAGCATATCGCATGAATTACAATTGTAATTAATAAATGGTACGATTCAAATGCAAAATCTTTAAGTATACTATACAAGATGTCCCGTATCGTTATCTTCAAATTTTAGGAGTGTAAAGTAGATTACATTTCAAGTAACAAAATCGTAAAACTTATATAACCATTTTTATTTGTTCCAAAGTTACAGATTTATGAATGTGATTGTCAGATCATGAAAAAAAATGTAATCCTAAAGTCAATAGAAACTGATTTTATTTAAAAAAAAGTTATACGATTCAATAACAGGCCTGTGATTGTTAACGTCGCATAATAAAATGTTATCCTAAAATAAATAAACACGTGTCGTAGTGCATACAGTAATTTCTTGGAGATCTACAAACATGAGTATTGGAAATTGATTTATGATAAAGAAGGTTCTTACTTATTTCGTAAGTGCTGAACCATGAATATCGTAGTTGGTTTTGACATCATTAAAAAGCTTATTTTTTGCTGATTACAATGATATGAGGTTTGATATGGTTATTTTAAAAAATAAAGAGTATATAGACATTTTTATGGTTTTTATGGAAAACAATTGAATTTCGAACTGATAAAATACAAACCAAACGAAAACTTATTTTGAAATCTTATGTAGTAATAAAATGAAAACTATAAGAACTTTTATTAAGGGCACACAACATTATGAATGTTCAATGATACCTCCATTATTATTAATACACAAATTGCATCTCTTCACAACAGAATTTGTAGCATTGCGAACTTTACGCCTCTCGATGTTATTAAAAGCAACTAAGACAGCTTCTCTTAAATCGTCGATTGTTTCATATGTTCTTTTGTATACTGTGTCCTTTAGTACACCCCACAAGAAAAAATCCAAAACTGATAAATCAGGGGATATAGCCTGCCATTCAATGGGTGCATTTTGTCCTATCCATTGATTAGGGAAGTTCAAATTTAAATCATTTCTAACATTCAGTTGATTGTGCGGAGGCGCTCCGTCATGTTGAAACCATTGCAGCATTGCTCGGGTTTTTAAATTTAAATTATCTAACATTTCCTCGAAATCTTGTTGTAAAAAATTAAGATAACGATTGCCAGTTAGTGATCCATCAAAAATAAAAGGAGGAAGAACAGTTGATCCTATAACACCACACCAAACATTAAACCCAAATTTAATTTGTGGTCTCCTATGTTTAACGTGAAGTGGATTTGTTTGAGACCATATGTGTTCATTGTGCCTATTAAACATTCCACAATTTGTGAAACGAGATTCATCAGTCCATAATATTTTCATTGAAAAGTGTGGATCGTTTTGACACTGATCTTTAAACCATCTACAAAAAGCTATTCGTCTGATGTTATCACCTTCATGTAAAGTTTGTGAAACTGATAATATTTGTAGGGATGAAATTTATGCTTCTTCAACACTCTAACAATAGTGCGTTGAGAGGAGCCCATTTCTGTTGAAATTTGTCGGGTCGATGTAGATGGATTCTGAGCGACACTTGCTAATATATTTATTTCTCTATCTTCATCCATTCCTTTTTTTGATTTTGGTTTAACGAACGAACCATAATCTGCTAAATTATCCCATAATCCCTTAAAAGTAGGCAGCGACGGCTGACGTCGATCAAAATAATTTTCAAAATAAACTTCAGCAGCTCTAGTAGAATTTTTCTGGCACTGAATGTAACATTCAACCATATCACGCTTTTCTACGTTAGAAAATTCCATAGCCAATGCAAACTTATGATTAACGGCCGTTTGCACCGCTTATAGTTAAGTTACAATTAAATTAATTAATAGTTAATTGTCAATGTTTGACAATTAACTTGACTTAAAAGTAAAAATTAACAGCTCTCACTTCTGTGACTCAACGTGAAAGCAATGTTAGTATATTTATCTCGACTGCTCCAACGAACACTATTGTAACTCAGATTTTTCGTTTTTTGAATTACAAAACACCAAAAATTTTTTTTATTTTATAAAGTGAACAATCATAGAAATGTCTATATCCTGTTTATTTTTTAAAATAATCATATCAAACCTTATATCATTGTAATCAGCAAAAAATAAGCTTTTTAATGATGTCAAAACCAACTATGGTTTCCATTTAAAAAACACAAGTTTGTGTCATAACTCGATATTGGTGAACGAAAAAAAAAAATTAGCTACATAGTTTTATTTGGCGTAAAATTATCTAAGACTTTTGTCTGAACACTTTTTCTCTAAAGTTACTATTAACGATGCTAAGCATGTTTAAATAAAATCGTAAAATTTAGTTTTCTTTGAATATCTAATAAGCCATGAAAGTTATCGGAGAAACAAAAGCAGTTTTAAATCAAACTCGTAAAACTGCGCATCTTTCCCCAGTAGTTTCTCAGATCCCAATGCTAAACATTCAAAAAACTCACCCTGTATATATATACCGTAATCGACAAACTTTAAATTCTGGTACGAAAGTAGAAGAGGAAAAGAGATGTGTATGTGCGTCCACTACTCTGCTTCTCCCTCCACTGTTTGAAAGCTGGCATTGTTGGATATAACAAGCATACACTATATACGCAAACAGAAATTAGAATTTGTCGACTACGGTATATATAAATTGTATTCCCACTACGTGAATGACATCATGCTGTTGTTTAGCTAAATGCAGTATACGTGCAGCTGCAAAAAGATACACATATGTACAACATAGTATATAAGATATAACAATGTGGATTTTCCTAAAATAATTTTGGGGGGAGGCCCGAAAAAGTATGAGTGGAATAGGGGGACGAGAGGCACACGTCTGTACTATGAGGGAAGACGCGTCATAAGATCTTACAAAGTGTAATTAACCAGTTATAGTCAAATTTGAAAACATAAAAAGTAAAAGTGCGAATTATATGTAAAAATAGTGTCATTAGTGCTAAAAGACGATCGCAAGAAATAAGTGGCAGTTTGGCATAACATTTATGTAACCTCTATCCTGTGATCAAGATTGAAAAATAGAAGCATAAGAAGCCGCGCCTACGCCATTAGTGAAGTGAGATACCTAGTGTAAATATTTTGTTTACATACTTATGTAAAACTCTGTACAATAAACAATAACAGAGAAATATATCAGAAAGCGCTAAATAAATAAATACAAATATTAAAAGGGTTATGTAACCGGTCTGTCGTATTGTAAATCTAGAATTTGTAATGGTTTGTATTTAAATATATGTTTTATTTTTAAATATACTTATGTTCATATATATATTTAAGCTGTATTATTTCTATATAGAAAGTTATTGTAATACATTCGTGAATAATACCAATAGAGTTATTAATGGGAAATTAAACGTCGCCCTAGAACATCCACTACCTTGGGATAAATGTACAACTAAATATATGGAATTTTTGGTACGTTTTAATTAATGTTCTCAATCGCTATAAATTTAATTAAAGAGCTAGCTGCACGGAAGTTAAGAATTTTAAGGAATAACTGCCCTTTGGCGCTCAGCAAAGAGTTAAATATAAAAATTTTAAAATATTTTAAGTATCTTTCTAAATTACTAAGACTACATCCCAGTATTGAGTCAATCATCCATTCATCGTATTGTCCAGTTATCTGGGCAATACGATCTGGTTCGTAGTGGAGTCTAATTTTTCCCGATTACTCGTTGCCCGTTAGTGGACCAGTATACTCTTTTAATTAGCATAGTCCAAAGCAGAACTTTAAAATATGAAACACCTGGCATATTTAAACACCATCCAAAGAGTGAATTCATACGCCTACGACTGAGAAAGAGCTAGCTAAAGTGAAAATCAAGAAGAAGGAGACGCCCACCTTTTAAGAAAAGCAAGCATATTTTTGGGAAGACGTGACATATTTAAATCATTTCTTTAGTCACTTTAGTTACTTTAGTCATTATGAAAGTAATACGGTTTGCAAGAATTTAATTCTTTATTTTTCAACTAAAATTCTCTCTTGACCTCTTCATTCAATATTTAATTTATTTTCCATCGCATACTACAGAATATTAAGTTGATTATGAAATATTTAAGTCTATTCACGGCGCATCCACCAAAATGTGGGTCAGTTTTGAATAGACAGCACTTCTACAAATAAGTAAATATGTGTTAATTGTGAAAGTATTATTATTAAAGTAATGTATGCACGACAACGTGAATTCATGTTGATTTGGGATTAAAAGCGCCACATCAGTTGTAAATCTATTCAAACTATCTAGTGACTAACTAACTGAGTGAACCGTATCTCATTCCGCAAATGTGATCCCAGAACAGGTTTTGACAGATTCGCGCACACGGCACGGCCACTAATACATCGGCGCGTGTACATACATACATATCGTAACTCAAACACGCCATTCAGTGGGCATGCACACAGAATTCGACACAACGGGGGTGCACAATAGACGCTCGGAACAATCATGGTATTAGCAAATAACTAAAATAAACATGTCAACTGTTGGAGGCATTAGTTGTATTTCAGTAGCGGGTTAAAACATTGGACGATTTACATAATGCGAACCAGGCCGGAGTCGCTACAACCAGTGCTTTGTGAAACGTTGCCCCGCGGGTTAAAATTTGATTTAACCTACGCACATCAACGCTCAGCGCTGCTTGTTTCTGAAATAACAGCTTCTGTTGTTCAGTGAGCAATTTTACTTAAAAGAGAACCTGAAGCCTTGGAATAGATGTGATTTTACTTGAATAGATATGATATTACGTTGCGTTTCTAGGTTTATTGCAGCATCCATCGAACGGAATATGTATTTGCGTTATGTAAAATGTTCAGAATAACATAAATCGATTTTTATTTAATTTATTTTAATTTAAAATGCGTAAATTATAACTGAACAATCATGTGTATGTTTTTAAATATATATATCATCAATACCTTATTTACCGTTAGGTGTTAAGGTTAAATACAAAAATCAAACAATTCCTTAAAGTTACAGTGCATGAGATCAGTAAGTGCAGCCTAACAGAATCTATCATTATTATTTTATTCCAATTTCGTTCCGTATATCATCCTTGCCCATTCTTTCTTGTTGAATGACATTCTTTTCGCCTCTCTCCCTGACATTCCCTTGGCTCTCAACATGTCTTCCACTTGGCTGTCCCACGAATTCCTTATGTTTTTAAAATAAGTTTATTTCAACAATAAGTGTTAGCCTCACATACAGAATACAGAAACGTAGTTTACACGCACTAATCCTTGACAGCAATTCAAAGGTTATTGAACCCTGCACAAAAACTAAACAATTTTAGAAAGCATACGACTATTCTCAAATCCGTACGAGGTCGAATTATATTAAACTTTATACACAATCTTTTTTTTAAGTGTGCATAGTATTCGTGACTGCAATAAATATGTTTGGACCTTAACTAAAAGAAAGAGAACTTCTAACATCAAAACTAATATGCTTTCTGATGTGCGAAATGCGTACTATAGTAAATCGCTTCTAAACCTAGGAGTCGCATTGATATTAAACGGGGGTCGTGAAATGGCCCAAACAATAATGAAAAATCATTTTATGAGGGAAAATCATTTATTATAAACATTTTACTTGCAATAAGTATAGCAAACGCCAATTAAGTTGGCGCGAGGAGGGGTAAGTTCGCGCAGGATTAGAAGTAATGGGGAGATTTGTATTTGGTTTCACATCAAATGTCAGATAATTCTAACCTTTGAGCGTTTATCACTTTATGATCCCCTAGCAAAGACATTATGTTCCGTCAAACGTCAATGACAAATGTATTTTGACAATTACTTGAGTAGTGGGGGTGGACGTCTTTAGAAACGGCTTCTGCGCACCCCCTCCTCGCTTGCTATACATATTGCTATGAATTGTGGTTTTAAAATTGACTGCACCACCATCCACAACTAATCTACCCAACTAGGATACTCAGTCGGTTTATTTCCAAAAAATGGGACTGCTTTCTTCTCAGGGTTCCAATCGGAAACGTGGAAAATAAAATTGTTATTTAGGCGCCACTCAAAATTTTTTTGAGAAATGTTAAAATAATATTTCTTTAAGTTATTTGTTAAAAATGCAAGATGAAAGGTATAAGAAATAATATTCACAATATAAAATTTAAATGAAAATTTAATACAAAATCCAAAAAGAAAAAAAAATTGTTCTTTATAAAGTATAAAGATTGTGTAATAATATACTTATTACATCTAGAGGTAAAAATAACACACGGAATATGACCGCTACATGAATCCAAACGTCCTCTAATGACAACCGATCAAATTAACTAAATCACAAAGACTATTTTTAGTTTAAAAATACTCTTTGTCATCTATCTCAATTAATTAAGACTAAATCTCAATACAACAATATTAATACAATTGATATAGAATATTCAAATCTTTTGAATTAAACAGATATATTTTAAATATATATATATTTTTACTTACATTAAAAAATGTGAGACACGTTGACAAGAAAACGTTATTAAATTAAATATCATCAAAATTACGAGAATAAAATCTCGTAGAGTATTCGGGAATTGAAATACAAACTCATCAACTAATTAACACAATCAACCCAAATTTTTATTTTAAATATATATATTTAATATTTTTTAAATAAAATTTTCTGTATTTGTCTAACTGTTAAAGTATGTCTAATGGTAAAAATCCACATCAATCGCGATGGCTTCGCATAAGGCTGACCTTCAATAATACAAGTTTTTTTGTGCGACACATGAAATATATACGGATATACACAGATATCCAAAATAATAGTACATTCATTTTTAAATAAATTTTTAATATTTATTGGGGAAAAAACCATAGCAATATGTAAAGAAAAGAAATTGATGTGAGGGCTGTATTTGTTTTTTTATTTAAAAGTTTCTCCATGCGTGAATCCACGTTAGACTCACACAAAAGCAAATTGTTTTTGAGTGATAAGTTTTTAATTGTCTATCTGAACCGTTAAAGCGTTAAACCGATGACATATTAATTTGCTTTAACGGTTCAGATAGACAATTAAAAACTTTACATAATTATATCAACACTATTCACCCCTAAATAAATTTTACTATAGAAACAGAAATAAATAAAAGCATTAATTTTCTAGATTTAACCATATCGCACAAAACTAATGAACACGAGTTCGCTATATACCATAAACCAACACATACAGATACCGCAATACACGCTAATTCTTTTCATCCTATAACACACAAATTATCAGCATACCAATCAATGGTATATAGATTAATTCATGTACCTATGAGTAAAAGTAATTTCGACCTTGAACTAAATAGAATGTACACAATAGCATTAAACAATGGTTACTCTATAAATATTGTCAATAACATCCTAAATAGCCAACAAAAATCTAAAACCCTTTCCTTAGTTTATCCAAAATTAAAATACAAGATAATGAATTCCTATAATTCAATCACTTACTTAGGAAAAATTTCGGAAAAAATTGGTACTTTCATTAAAAAACTTAATAACGAACATATATCATTTAAAACAGACAATACTATATAGAACATTATTAAAAACAACAAAGATAAAATAAACAAAGAATCAAACTCTGGTGTATATAAGTTAACATGCGAAGATTGTAATAAGGTATACATAGGACAAACGGGGAGGACATTCAAAATTAGGATGAAAGAACACGAGAGAAGCCATAAAGAAAAGAAAACAGATTCAACTTTCGCAAGTCATTGTATAGATATCAATCATAGATTTAATATAGGTTTCAAAATTTTACACATTCAAGAAAAAAGTAAAAAACTTAACCTGTTAGAAAACTTAGAAATTAATAGATACAATAGTTTAGGATTAGCTTTAAATGACCAAATAGATCTAAACAACTCCCCTCTATTAAATTTAAGATTGTAAAAATTTTTCCACCACCATTTCCCCAATAATTTTCACATAAATATTCAAACTTGTACTGTACATATTCAGTACTTCATCCACCTGATGAAGCCATTGTATGGCGAAACAATATTGTAGTGGTATTTACAATAAAAGAATTTTTGAAACTAGGAGTTTAATTACTTATTTCTTAGCGTTATAATGAAGTTTCAACAAGTATCTCCTTCGTCAATTAACTATATTAATTTTATTTACTATTTGGGGGGTAGCAGAACTAAGAAGTTTGAGAATCGCTGCTATAGTAGATAAGAAAGTCCATTAAATACAGTAAAATTGACAAAATAGTTTAACTAGGCTTGCCAACAAGTTTCTCAATCTCGATGGCAACTACGTAGAAAAATAGCTGCATTAAAAATAGGTAGCATTAAGATGTGTATAATAAAAACCTCTTCTTGTATTGGTGTTTTTTTAATAGCCAACCGGAAACTTACTTTATGAATCGCCTTCATATACGTTAGAGCAAGAAACATTTTCCATTAAATTAGCACCATCATATAAAAAAAAATAGATGCACAATATCATTTATTTGGTGCATATACCAATATATGCCATTTTTTTTGGTTCATAATGATAATCACTTAAGGTCTAAACTATTTTGGAGAAAAGTCAGGGTCCCTATCTTTTGGGACAAGAAAGGCGTCGTTCTTGCAGACCTTATGAAAGAAGGGACACAATAAACACCGAAGTCTACTGTCAAACTTTGAAAAAGCTCAGAAAAGCTATTCAGAACAAACGATTTTGGAAGTATTTGAGCATCCTCCCTACAATCTTGATTAGGCTCCTGGTGACTGTCATCTCTTCCCTAACATGAAGAAACTTTTTTTAATAACCAAGCGAAGCTTACCTTACGAATCGCCCCGTACAATTCGGTGCGAACAATGTTGAAGCGAAATATTTATTCTTTACACTAAAATAAGTATTTCGTTGAAAAGTCAATCTCTCCTCAAATTACCTCCTTATGTCATTGTTTACAGTATAGCAAAATAAGGAAATTAACCAGATTACCTAAAGATAATCCTAATTTAAAAGTTTAATAGGAAGCGAATTTAAAAATCCTTATTTAAATAATTTCGAATAAATTTTACATTCCATTGGTTTGATGGCAGAATTCAATTTGTCATTAGCCACATTTCCAATTCCATGTTTTCCCCTTCAGAAAATACATATGTGCATATATATGCTATCGATTATCTTCATTTACCAGGGGAAACTTATACTCATAATTCATAATCAATAACGGTAATACTCTCTTATTATAGAATTCATGGAGTTTGAATTCTACTTCCAGTATTTACTAATTTAGAATTATTTTCATTATTTGTATTTTTTCTTACGTTAGTGGTTTTCATCACTGTACCTGTATTATTCAAAATTTCAGCATAATTTGTGATGTTTTTGAATTGGCTTGTATCTTTTAAAAGTTCAATGCCCTTAATGTTCTATATCAGGGGTGCCCAAACGGTCGATCGCGAGAGCTTTTGGAGTGGATTGCGAAAAAAACAAAAAATAATCACTCCACGAATTCGAGTTCTCTCGGACTCTAGGCCGTCTCTGTCTCTCATTGGAATTTGCGATACTCCCAAGGCAATGCAACTGCGCAGCATTCGGTAACCATTCCCGATTCTTCTCGAATTAGTCAATTCATATAAAAATCCACGACGGCGTGATACTATGCCAGTCATAACTAAGAATCTGAATGACACGTAATATTTGAAAGGCAAAATGACTGCGGCGAAAAAAGTAAAACATACCATTTTAAACAACGATTGGGAAAATAAATTTTTATTACGATCAAAGATAAGTGTATTTGTGTCGTTTGTCAATATCGATTAGGTCGAAAATACAAGAAACTACACCGAAATTCTTGCGTAGAAAAAGTACCTGGTTTACCGCACATATCACACCATTAACTGACGGAAAGCATTTACCACGCAAGTATTTCTTGGGTAGTGACGGTTGTGGGCACTTCACCTGCATATTTGTCTCTGCACAACTGTCTACCACATTTAAACTCACGACACAACCTTTTAACTATGTCTTATGATTAGAGAACGGATGCAATTTCCATAAAACGCAATCGGCAATTGGAATTGTGTATAACGTCGCTCAGTACATCCCGGCGTAATTCAATGAAGTATTTGTTTGACTTGCTCGGCCACCTGGTCTCGCAGCGATAACAATGGACAACCCAGCTATTGTATTCGGAGAATATAGTGTTTTTACAGTAGTGTCGCGTACGTAGATAAAATAAATAAGTTTATCGTATTTCGTAAGAGAAATAGCACGTACATTCCTTTTCACGAAAAAAAATTGAACCCGTTGGAATCTGACAATTTTAACGAAGAACTCTGTGAAACTTTTATGGCAGCTAATATTCCATTATTTAAATTGAACAATCCAATTTTGAAGACATTTCTGAAAAAATATACTGGTCGAAATGTTCCTGATGAATCAACTTTACGCAAATATTATGTTTCTAGGTGCTATACGAGAACGGTAAAACGCATTAGAAGCCATCTTTTAAATCAATACATATGGATAAGCGCCGACGAAACGGTGGATATGTTAGGACGCTGTGTGGTAAATGTTGTAGCTGGTGTACAACATCCAACTATTCCCTATAACTCATATGTAATAGCAACAAGTGTTATAAATAGAGTTGATGGGGAAACAGTTGCTGAAACCATTAATGAGAATATGCAAAAAATGCTTCATTTGGACGCCACGTACAAAGAAAAAATACTTTTATTTGTCAGTGATAGTGCTGCGTACATGTTAAAAACAGGCAGACTATTGGAGAAAACATATCCTAATATGCTGCATATTACTTGTGTAGCACATGCTCTCCACAGAATCTGTGAATATATCAGAGACACTTTTCCGGAAGTTGATAGACTTGTATCAGCTTTTAAAAAAGTTTTCAGAAAAGCACCATTGAGAGTAGCTCTTTTCAGGGAAAAATTTCCATCTCTGTCACTGCTTCCCACTCCAGTAATAACTAGATGGGGAACATGGCTGGAAGCTACTAGCTATTATGCTGAGAATTTCGATAGTCTTAAACATTTCGTAACACTGCTAAAGGAGGATCCCAAATTTAAAAAATCAGTTGTACTTTCTTCACGAACACTTTGGAAAATTGCCAAAACTAATCACTTATTTTGAAAATCGAAATCTCAAATTAAATGACGGATTAACCACATTAGATGTGGCTGTTAATAATTTGAAAAGTATTCCAAGTGACTTCGGATGTGGCCTTCGGCAAAAGTTTGAAGCAATTCTTAATAGAAATCCAGATTTAATTACATTGCAGCAATTATGTATGGAGACAATTCCACAAAATCTAGCGGCTAAATATGAAGAAATAAAAGAATATTTCCAGTATGCACCTATAACCAGTTGCGATGTAGAAAGGACGTTTTCTATTTATAGGGATGTACTTAATTCAAAGAGAACAAAATTGACAGAAGAAAATCTTGAGAAACTATTGCTAGTCAATATTAGTACTCCTTTACTCAACTTGAACGAATAAATGAACAAATAAAAATGTTCCAATTATAGAAATAAAATTAAAAACTTTAAAAATACAACTTTTCAACAAATACATATGTATTTCATAATTTTATAGATCACCCGTATGTTTTCCAATTATATAAATAAAATTAAAAACTTTATAAATACAACTTTTCAACTAATACATTTGTATTTCGTAATTTTATAGATCACCACCCGTTTGTTTTCCAATTATATAAATAAAATTAATTAATAAATATGTATTTCGTAATTTTAGATAGATAGATCACCACCCGTATGTTTTCCAATTATATAAATAAAATGAAATATATTAGAAATACAGCCTTTCGCCAGTACTGCACTGGGCTTTGCGTCATGTGGTAAGCGTGTCCGTTCTCTACTTATGATACTGTAGATTGCCCTAATGCATCCACCAAATCTTGATTAATTTTAGTTGGTTGTCATCTCTTTTAAACATAAGTATTTAATCACCGCTCGTTGCTCGACACCATCCGTTTTAATACCGATATGTGACTCTCTCGACCTCGAGCGTCTATTGTACGCACGCTTTTACAAGCTCAAACTTGTAAGTTTCTAGTGTTAGTCTATACATAGAAAATTACAATTTGACGTCAAGATAAATAATCGTTTTGATTTATAAATGGGTCAGGGGAGCAAAGGGATCAGCACTCGTATATGCAGCACGAGTTTGCACATATAGACATATACGCACATGTATATAACGTGCCTTCAAACACTTTTCCCATTAGCGACGGCCACCCTCTTTTTAATGTTTGGCAACAGTGCAGGTAATCTGTCGCAAACGTATAATTTTGATAGTTTAGTTATGTCATGTAAATGTATGTAATAATTAGTAATTTAGTTTATGAAAAAATATTTATTACAATAGTCAAAATTGAAAGAAAATAATACTAAAGCAAATGTTGGAAATGTTGACCATTATTTTGAATACAAATTTGAACACTACGCTTTATGCTTTCAAAGCCATTTATTAGGATTTCTTGGGTTATGTCAGCACAAGAATTCACAATAGCATTGCGAAGCTCTTCGATTGTGTGACGTCTGATCTAGATGATGATATTCTTTAAATATAGAAAAATAAAATAGTCTAAACATGTCAACTCTGGAGATCTTGGAAGAAAATTAATCATTTTTGTATCGAAAATTTCTTGCAAAAGAAGTTATTATTTCTCGAGATATGTGCGCTGATGCATTATCTTGCTGGAAATATCCTGCCGTAAGTTCATCAACATGAAGTTCATTAATAAACGACTCTAAAAATTCATTTCGATATCTTTCAGCAGTTATGGTTTGATTAAAAAATATAGGCCCAATAATTCGTGTTGTTAAAACTGTTAGCTTGACGCCCATTTTTTGTCGATATAGTGTAATTTCCACAAATTCATTCTGCAGACCAAATTCTCATATTTTGCTTGTCTAAACATCTTGAAAGATAGAACCAAGCCTCATCCGAAAAGAAGCATTTGTCGAGAATGCCATTATTATTTATGTTATTCAAAGGCCATAGATGTTCTCGTAACAAAATCCTTTTTTAATGTCAGTATTATATCAGGAATATTGTTAGGAACTGTTTTATCTGTTATTATTATACATACCTCGCTATAAGGCCGCTCTTTATACGCCATTTCGCTATAACGGCGTTTTTTAATTATAACATTTTTTCGATTTACGGCCTAAAATGTTTCATTATACGGCCAATAGCTTGGTTGTATTTGCTTTATTTTTGTATGTATGTACATATTATTCGTAGCTGAGCAAAACGTAGCGCGCACGACGAAAGAAACTAAACGTTCGCACACGTTTATAAAACGGGGTACCCCAAAATAACGTTTTGATAAAAAAAGCAAAAGTACACAAGAACGCACGCATTTGATGGAAATTGCGCATGGTAGTAACCAGCATAGTTATTAATTGCTGAATTAAAAACACAGTTGGTACGTTTTGTAATTAATTCAATAATTCTGTGATAACCTGATTGGGTAATGTTTGTATTACTTGATGTAGTCAAGGTGCGGCCCTGGTCTTATTTGTATTGTATTCAAAAACATGACCTCGGTCCATCTGTTTTATTAGACACAAGTGTTCTCAATTACAAGTTGCACACTTGCACCTCTTGTTGATAGTTAAGTAAGGACATAGTCAAAAGGAGGGCACTCTAATGTATATAAGACGTTCTATCAGAGAATTAGGCATCAGACATAGTTAGATAGACAGTACGACATAGCGAGTGCTCGATAAAACTCTCCTTTCGACTACTGTCCTATTAATAATTATGTATATAGTAAATGTTACATCTTTATAAGTGTTAACTAATTATACGAAGTTAAACCAACTTTATCTGCATATTATTTAATACATCAACGCATCCGCGTACCAACCCAGCGATGTAGCCCGGCAGGACCGGGCTACATTACATGGCGATCCTGAACTAGTTAAGTGATCTGACATCACAGGTCACATGGCGACGCTGCCCACGTCCCCACATTACATGGCGACCCTGCCAGGATCCATGTGATGTGGGGACGTGGGCAGCGTCGCCATGTGACCTGTGATGTCAGATCACTTAACTAGTTCAGGATCGCCATGTAATGTAGCCCGGTCCTGCGAGGCTACATTTTTTCCGTACCGATGTTTATTGATTCAACTGTTTAAATACACATATTATTGTTTATGGATTTGCTTAAGTAAACAAGTTTTAAATATCACACTCGTTGTGTGGCGCCTATTTAAAAATAAAACGTATGCATTTTAATGTATATATGCAATGGACGTAATTGAATTCTAAAAATATATATCATGTTTTTTCCGTTCTAGATAGGCGGCTTTCTTTAACAATGTGTAGAAACTTCTTCATTCTCGTGTACGGTGAATAACAAACTTGCGACAGGTTTTTGAAGTGAATTTTTCGCCCATAATGTATTGCTTTATAATTACATATACATTATACATTATATTAATTTAAATAAACTTGAACTTAAAAAAAAACAAGTAACGGTGCTACGCTCTTTACATTCCGTTGGCGTAAGCAGAATTTGTTGCACATCAACAAACTAATATTATTTTTTACAGTATAGAGAAACATTTTAATTGTTAAAATATATGTATGCAGTTTGTGTATAAAATGTCTATGCATTGTTTAATCACTTTTTAAGCACCGTAATTGTCTTTTAAATTAAAAAAAATACCTGCGTCTTCTCTTGAAGTAGAGAGTGGCTGGGGCTGACCTGTGTACGGCTACGGGCTGCTTCCGCTTGCTCCTGGCTGGGGGTGACTTCTTCCCTCGCCTAGTTTCCATTTTATCTTATTTAATGGTTTGCCATTTTTTCGGTGATTCGTTCGGCGGTTCGTTCCGGTCTTTCCACTTAGTTTTCTTCCGCTTTAAGTGGCTGGCAGGGCCTTAAGTGGCTGGCAAGATCGCCATGTGAGGCCTTAAGTGGCTGGCAGGGTCGCCATGTAATGTCTTAAGTGGCTGGCAGGATCTCCATGTGATGTGGGGACGTGGGCAGCGTCGCATTGTGACCTGTGATGTCAGATCACTTAACTAGTTCAGGATCGTCATCTAATGTAGCCCGGTCCTGCGAGGCTACATCGCTGCGCTGTTACGTAGATGCGTTGATGTATTAAATAATATGCAGATAAAGTTGGTTTAACATCGTATAATTAGATAACACTTATAAAGATGTAACATTTACTATAATACATAATTATTAATAGGACAGTAGTCGAAAGGAGAGTTCTATCTCGCACTCGCTATGTCGTACTGTCTATCTAATTATGTCTGATCCCTCATTCTCTGATAGAACGTCTTATATACATTAGAGTGCCCTCCTTTTGACTATGTCCTTACTTAACAATAAACAAGAGGTGCAAGTGTGCAACTTGTAATTGAGAACGCTTGTGTCTAATAAAACAGAAGTCATGTTTATGAATACAATACAAATTAGACCAGGGCCGCACCTTGACTACATCAAGTAATACAAACATTACGCAATCAGGTTATCACAATTCTTTTATATATCATCGTTCCTTTTTTAGTAAAAATGCCACCGAAACGTTCATTCAATTTGGAGATTAATGCTGCTAATAATAAAAACAGAAGCCGAAAATCTGTCACGCTTGAAGTTGGTGAGAAAATTGTTCAAATTTGTAATGCAATGAGACTGGCGAAGTCTGCCATTCAAACTATTCGTGATAGAAAAAAAGAAATTTAAATACATTCGATGTCCTCTACACCTTCAAGTGTTTCAAAATTAACTCGCCAAAGAAGCAGTATTATAGAAAATATGGAAAAATGTAGTTATGTGGATTGAAGACAATAATGAACGAGGTATATCAATGAGCCAGGTGATTATCCAAGAAAAGGCCAAAAGTATTTTCGAAAATTTAAAGAGAGAGGATAATGATAAATCTGCGAAAGATGAAAAATTCGAAGCAAGCCGAGGTTGGTTTGAAGAATTCAAAAATCGCCACAATTTGCATAATTTAAAAATGAAAGGCGAAAAAGCTAGTGCCGATGATAACGCAGGCGAAGAATATCTCAGCACTTTGAAAAAAGTTATAGAAAGAGGTGGATACCAACCACAACAAGTTTTTAATGTAGACGAAACGGGACTCTATTGGAAGCGAATGCCTGAAAGAATCATTTCAAATTCTGAAAAGTCTGCATCTGAATATAAGATCTCTAAAGAACGAGTAACTTTCCTTCTTGGTGCAAATGCTGCAGGGGATTTTAAGCTAAAACCACTGTTAGTATATCTTTCAGAAAAATCAAGGTGTTTTAAATGGCTGAACAAGAAACAATTGCCTGTCATTTGGAAATCCAATAAGAAAGGTTGGATGACTAAGATTCTTTTCGAGGACTGGTTTAAGAATAACTTTTGGCCACAAGTAAAAAAATATTTAAAGAAAAAGAACTTGAGCAATGGAGGCATTACTCATTTTGGATAATGCTCCAGGGCACCTAGTTAATTTACCAGAATTAGAAGATGTGGAGTTTCAGTACTCTCCCAAAAATACAACAGCTCTGATCGAACCAATGGATCAGGGTGCTATAGCAACTTTTAAGGCTTATTATTTACGCAGAACTTTTCGTAAACTTATTCAGCAAACCGATGGTGAATCTTCGATAAAACAATTTTGGAAAAACCATCAAAGATGCCGTGTACAACATTAGCGAATCATAGAAAACTTAAAACCAACAACAATGAACCATGTTTGGAAACAAATATAGTCAAAATGCATAAAATCTACTGAGTCTGAAGTTAATTCTCTTCCTGAAGTTCGACAAAACATATTGAGCTTAACAAAAGATCTTGGTTTTGAAGATTTAGAAGAAGGCGATTTGATTGACTCGCTCGATGCTGACAGTGAACCTCTTTCAAACGAGGAGCTGATCCAGTTAATAACCTAACAAACTCTTGATGAGGAGACACAGCCTGCTATATCCAAGCAGTTAACAGCAAAAACTTGACGAATGCGCTTTCTTATTTCGAGGATGGAATGAACATCCTTCTTCAAAATGATCCCGACGAGGAACGCAGCGATAAAGTATCTCGAGAATTAAACTCAGCCATTAGATGTTACAAAACGTTGCAAAAAGAAGCAGAAAGGAGGACGAAGCAGAAAGGAGGACGAATTTTTACGCAGAACTTTTCGTAAACTTATTCAGCAAACCGATGGTGAATCTTCGATAAAACAATTTTGGAAAAACCATCAAAGATACCGTGTACAACATTAGCGAATCATAGAAAACTTAAAACCAACAACAATGAACCATGTTTGGAAACAAATATAGTCAAAATGCATAAAATCTACTGAGTCTGAAGTTAATTCTCTTCCTGAAGTTCGACAAAACATATTGAGCTTAACAAAAGATCTTGGTTTTGAAGATTTAGAAGAAGGCGATTTGATTGACTCGCTCGATGCTGACAGTGAACCTCTTTCAAACGAGGAGCTGATCCAGTTAATAACCTAACAAACTCTTGATGAGGAGACACAGCCTGCTATATCCAAGCAGTTAACAGCAAAAACTTGACGAATGCGCTTTCTTATTTCGAGGATGGAATGAACATCCTTCTTCAAAATGATCCCGACGAGGAACGCAGCGATAAAGTATCTCGAGAATTAAACTCAGCCATTAGATGTTACAAAACGTTGCAAAAAGAAGCAGAAAGGAGGACGAAGCAGACAAAGTTGGACGAATATTTTGAGTTAAGTCATTCAGCAGCAATGGAAATTGACGACGGGAGCATTTTATCAGATTAGAAAAGCTTCCAAACATTTTATAATTTTTGTATGTGAATATGATCTCTCTTGTTTTTCTTTTTTGAACTATGTAATGGTATGTATTCTTATTAGTTGTGTTATTTTATTTTTAAGTATGTATTTTATAGAAAATTAAAAGAATAAAATGCCTGATGAACTAAACCCTTTAAATATTTTTTTTAATTGGAACCGATCTGATTGAATTTGTATGGATTTGTATGAAAATAATTGATTCGTTAAACGGCTTTTCCCTTTACGGACAACTTTTTCGGAACGTATCCAGCCCTCTAAGCAAGGTATGGGTGTATTCTATTTATATCACTATTCAGATATACATTCAATGGAAAATAAATAATGAAAAAAATTAGAAATCGGCTTAATCTTTTAACAAGGAAGCAAAAATAATGAAATTACTGAATATCTACAAGCATTATATCTATTTATTGTATTAAATATAAATAAATATAAGCTTTGGTTATTAGTCTACCTTTTCTAGCTAATATTATACATACAGATTTAGTACAATGATAATAAGCTAAATATACTTTACACCTGTCTTAAACAGCACGTTTTGTTTGTCCTATGTAAATTTTGTCACGTTCATTGCTAAGTTTGCAGTGTTTGTTTTGTATCTCGTTTGCTTTTACACTTCTTATTAAATTTCTCTGAATAATTACTCCTCGTTTAGATACGAAAGCACTTTTTAAGATAATTTAATCATAGAAAATTAAAAATATTAAAAACTTTGACCAACATAAATTTGTACTAAAATTTACTATACATTAGGGTATTCATTGAAAAGCAATCGATGAAATCTAAGGAAGAAAAGCATGATTCTAGGAACGACCGCAAGGTGTACGTAAAGGGATTCACCAAACTGTAATTAAATTCTGAACGACAATTATCATTGAAGTTCATTGAACCCCGCCTAATCTATAAATTTGGATCGAATTCCATTCAGCGGAAAGCCAATTTCGTACTACTTGTACGTATTTGAAATGGCTTCCGATGTAGCCGTGTACCTGTCGATATTCCGGAATGTCCAATGCCATTACTTTTATTTCGAAGACAAAAATTTTAATTTGTGACCGTGTGATGTTGAAACATGTAGATTTCCTTTAAAATAGCGATCGTAACTTTTAAAATAATAAAAAGAAGAATTTGCGAGACTGCTGCTACAGTCAGTGTCCCTTCGATTAATTTTATTAGTTTTCTAGAAATTCCAAATTTATTCATAAAACTATACAGGCTGATTCAAATTAAGTGCGCACTATTGCTATCTCTGTTATTATTGATCCTAGAAAGTAGGTTAAATTAGCAAAGTATTAGTGTTTTTAACATTGATTAGCATACAGTTCATGAAAAAATAACACATTTTCGAGAAATTTTGAAATTTATAATTTTTTTAAACGGAACAACCTGCATATTTTTTAAAATTCTGAATGATAATGTTCTTTGTAATATAAAAGTTTCAATACACTATTGTCCTAAAACGAATAATAAAGTATTTACTGTGGAATTTAGTTAATGTCAAAGATACTCTTTCATTCTGTAAAATCAGTAGTAGGCTTCTTTCACTTTAAACAGAACAAATAGTATGCCCTTTGTAAATGTCAATAACGTACTGAATATAAATCTTTCGCACGTTTAGTTATTAAAAATATTATTTTTTTTATTTTGTGTTGTGTTCATTAGTTCTCTATTTATTTTTCTAAACATTTTGGTTTTACTTTCGTTGCTTAGTGTTTGACAATATTTCACTATGGTATTTCCTCATTTAGAGAAATGCGATATGTTGAAAGCATACATTTTATGTCGTAAAAATTCAATAAGGACTAGCGAATATTATGCTGAACACTATCCTTTACAACAGCAGCCAGATCGACGTTACTTTCGAAAACTTTACAATCAGTTTAGACTACATGATTGCTTATTTAGAAAGAAAAGAACAAAGAAAAATATCATCGTCAACGAAGAAGTAGAAATTACAGTGTTAGCATATTTTGAAGCCCATCGCGAATTTTCCATTAGGGATGCTACTAAGGAATTGGCATTAAGTTATTCATCAGTTAAAAGAATTTTGTAAAAGCATAAGTATATCCCCTTTAAGTTCAGAATCTCTCAAACATTACAGATAGGAGATTCCGCCAGGAGATTAGCTTTCTGTCATTGGTTTGTTAGTTTTTGCGATGAAAATTTGAATGGAGCACAGTGTATTTTATGGAGTGATGAAACAAATTTTTCAAATAGAGGCATGTTTAATAAGAAAAATAGACACTATTGGTCTCAAGACAATTTATTAATAGTTCGTCCACATGCTGCACAAGTTCGATTTAGTTTTAACGTTTGGTGCGTATTTGGTTCGGTAGTCGGTGATCCACTGTTCTACAATGGTACGTTGACAGGAAACAGATATCTGGAATTTATTCGTAACGTTCTAGAGGATTTCTTTGGTAACGGCAATTACCTGATACGCCAAACTTTATACTTTCAGCAGGACGGTGCTCCTGCACACAACTATCACCTAGTGCAAACTTACCTCGACACCATCTTTTCCGAAAAGTGGATTGGTACAAATGGTCCAATTCAATGGCCAGCACGCTCCCCTGACCTCTCACCTTTAGACTTTTTTCTTTGGGGATACTTCAAAAATGAGGTGTACAAAACGAGATACGATAACGTGCGCGAATTGCAAGACAAGGTCAGAGAAGTTTTTCGCCAATTAAATAGAAGGACAATCTTAAGAGCCACCCAGAGTGTATTGAAGCGGGCACGAAAATGTATTGAGCAGGAAGGTGACACCTTTGAGCACTATTTATAAATTATACATGTACTTTCTTCTTTTTAATTTAATTTTGTAAGCTGTAATATGTTAAAATAAACATTAAACACAAAATATGTATCTGTTTTGTCAAAAGTTAGCGGAGCAATGACAACATTTAGAAGGAAATAGAAACTGCTATAACTACTTTATTATTCGTTTTAGGACAATAGTGTATTGAAACTTTTATATTAAAAAGAACGTTAGCATTCAGAATTTAAAAAAATACGCAGGCTGTTCTATTTAAAAAAATTATAAATTTCAAAATTTCTCGAAAATGCGTTATTCAATTTTTTTTTCATGATCTGCATGCTAATCAATGTTAAAAACACTAATACTTTGCTAATTTAACCTACTTTCTAGAATCAATAATAACAGAGATAGCAATGGTGCGCACTTAATTTGAATCAGCCTGTATAGTTTATCTGTTTTCATGGTAGCATAAACTTCACAAAAATCTATAAATAATTATAATAATAATCTTTATTGTCCAACAGATTACGAATAATGCAAATAAGGAACAAAAAATTAAAACATTATATATTCTTGTGCCAAACTACCAAATAAATCAAAATGCAAAATCAAAAAATAGTATTCTTATTGAATTGAAATTTGGAAATTCGAAAACACAAACAAAAAAGAAATAAAATTAAGAAACCACAACCTATTCTGTTCACTTGTCGACAGAGTGGATCCACAGAGGATATTAAGAAATTCATTCGAATCGTCACTTCCTTCCACCATAGATTCTTGTGCTGAAATTTTACCAGATATTCCATGACCATGGGTGTTCCATCTTAATGTTATTTAATAAATTACCTGTTGTTAATCACATCGAGATTCATTTGCAGGAGGTTTATCTCTTGCCTATTAGCAACAATGTGGTAAATTTATAAGTACACATCCTTTGTTTGGTAATTGTGTTTATTGGTTTAGGTATGTTGACGACATATTAATTTGCCTTAATAGTTCAGATAGACAATTAAAAACTTTAGATAATTATATCAACACTATTCACCCCAAAATAACATTTACAATAGAAACAGAATTAAATAAAAGCATTAATTGTCTAGACTTAACCATAACTTAACAATAGCTTTTAATCTTCAGCTTTTAAAGCTTCATCCTCAATTAATGCTAAGGAAACTGGAAAAGAAAATTCATCGCAAAATCTACACAAAGATCTCAGAATGATAAATCAACAAATCTTACGTTTTTTTTTCAATTTCCACTGATTCTTCAGTTAATAAGAGCTTATTGCCATTCAACTGTCGAAACATTAGCAGCAAACTCTACTGACGATTAAAATGAAATTAATTACAAATCATTTGTTATATATGGCTCGCAAAATATTAACAAATAAAGGCTTATCCCCTAGATTATTTTGAAGTGTGTAGTTTCTTGTTTCTTCAATATCTTGGTTGTTGTATAATTTAATGAATAGAACTCTTGTAAATCGTGATTTCACATGGTTTATATATTCAAAAAGTTATCAAATAATTTCATTCGTCCTATCGAACTCGCGAAATTTAATTTTGATACCATGTTTCGTATCAACACACGTGATTAACAATAATCACGAATCCACTCGCTGTATTGTATATGAAACGTAAATTAAAATCAACTTTCAGGTAAATATGAAATCGTGAACTATAAAATCGGTTATTACTTAAAAAAAAACACGCCTCATACATTTCATGCACGGTTTATGTTTTACACATTTAGTTTCAATTCTCTCTACAAATCATTTAATATCATTTTGAGAACAATAAATACACTTTTTTAAATATTTTTTTGTTCGTAAAAAGGGATCATTTTTTTGCTGAAAACAACGAAAAATTAACGAATGCCAAAGGCCTTAGGGGTGCGAAAGACCCCTAATACACTAATGTAATTATGAATTACGTACCTTCGAAAGGGAGACTGAAAAACGTTCCTAATTAAGGCTCGTTTATTTCGAGGGTCTGAAATGGAAAAAAAATTTCACATCAGTGAACGTTGTTATTTTAATTCGAATATCTATTAGGACAAAAAAGAAAAATGCAAAACACATTGGATTCCTTTAATATCAACAGTATTTTGATGATTACTAGTATGTTTCGAATACTGTATCTTAGTATTTTGTCCGAAATTACGTCTTTCGAGGCTGAACTACAGTTACAAAATAAGTTGAAACATACTTTAGTAGGTCAAACCTCATCAAATTTTGTATAAAACAAAATATTTTTAATAATATAAAATATTAAAATCGGGTGTAAAGATGATTTGAGGTGTACTCACCTACAGCATTTAAATCAAGTAAATATTTTTTATTAGTTTTTTTATTGTTTAAAAATGAGCTTTCTGTCATTTAGACAAAAGTTATTATTTACGTTATGCGTTTTTTTTTTAGATAACTTTATTTGAATATTACATTAATATTTAATCATGGCACCGTTTGCATTTAAAACCGCATTGAGTCTACATTGCATAGACTGCATCAAAACCATTTGAAAACTATTTTATGGATTTAGGTATATATCGCTCTTCAAATCTACAATTTCTTAGTCTATAAACCCGAATTCTTCTTCGATTATTTGACGATTTCAAAATTTTCATCCGAAAAAACAACTCGTACCCAAAATTCGAAGGCTCGAAAATGTAATTGAGACCAAAAATTATTTGCCCTTGTTTTTGTGTAGTTATTAAATTTTCTTTTTGCACTAGCTGAATTTCTAAGCTCCGACTCTTTAATTCTACGTGATACCATTGACTGGGATCCAGGAAAATCGGTATGAAAAGCCGCCAGAACTCCATCAAAAGCATTTTGTCTTAAACGACTTAATAGATCTTCATCTAGATTAGGAGTGGAATTTCTTTTTCGACCAGAGCTTATTTTCCTTCGGGTAGAATATCCCTGTTCCCATCTTCTTTTAATTGTTAAAATTGTACTGTTAGTGTAACATCTCTAATTGACCAACCTTCTTCAACTTTTGCTATAACAAAATACTTTTCTTGTTCGAAAACATTTGGCATTTGTATTTTTGATTAACTTAATTGTGACGATATGACATTAATAAACCTCAGAAAAATTAAACGTGGAAAAAATAGATGTACGCCATTTTTTTTCAATACAAGAATACGTCAGACTATGAGTTTGGCAAGAAACAGCCCATCTCAGGGCTACCCGGAAGACGGCAGTAAATTAACTGCCGAAACGTTGGATTACCTAAATCTAACAAATGATGGAAATAGCCCAACCATATCGTCCACATATACACCGTCCGCCATATTCTTCGCACCATATGGGGAAAAATTTTACTGTAGAGTTTTTTAAAAATTGTTTTCGACCAGTTGTTTGTGCATATTTTAAAACCTAAAATGGGATACAAGAAACGTTTTTTCCTTATACAGTGTCCGCCAAAAAGCCTAATCCATATGGAAAACTTTTTGATTAATTGATTTATGGAAAAATTTTTTTGGCATTAGCCTCTGTTTTACATCCAACAACCAAAAAGTAGAACGTAATTTTCATGGCACTCTTGTTCAGCCATTAAAACAACGTTTGAAATTTTAAAATTGGCCAAAATGGCCTAATTTATCAAAATGATGAAAACTCTAGGGAAAAATAAAAATAATTTAGTATAGTTTAGTGTTTAATTGACCTATTAAGCAGGAAGAAATAATATTTAAAAGCTATTTATAAGCTAAGTAAATAAAAAATTGAAATGAAAAACTAAAAATTTAAATTTTGGTAACAAAAATGTCTCATATTTCCGCATGTCTCGTACGCATGTCGTACACAGCAGTAATAAGACCAACGATTACCTATGGGGCAGTTGTCTGGTGGAGGAGGACGGAGCGGACATCGTCGGTGGGGCTCCTCACGACTCTCCAGCGACAGGCCCTGTTGGGAATCACGGGAGCTATGAACAGCACGGGAACCGCTTCCATGGAGGCCATCGTGGGTCTCCCTCCGCTGGAACTATTTATAAGGGCGGAGGCAATGGCTGCGATACTGAGGCTGAGGGCCAATGACGCATGGTGTCCTAATAAGGTTGTAGGGAGCCATACATATATCACAGGAACTATACTGGAAGAGCCGATATTTCAACACTGATGGATCACAATCTAGTCAGGGGGCAGGTGCAGGCATATGCGGAATGTGCCCTAGAAGGAAGATATCGATATGTCTGGGGAAACATACTACGGTTTTCCAGGCCGAATTGTTAGCAGTCGCAGCCTGCGCCGATGAAATTCGGGAAGCCGGCTGCGCAAGCAAGAAAATTAACATAATGACAGATAGTCAGGCGGCTGTAAAAGCCATTATGAACCCATCTACCAAGTCTAAGCTGGTGAAATATTGTCAACAGGTCCTCAATAACCTGGCACAAGACAATACAGTGTCGCTGATATGAGTGCCAGGACATGAGGAAATTAAAGGTAATGAGACAAACTGGCCAAAGAAGGTACTAATAGGAACTTCATAGGACCAGAACCTGTATGTGGAATCACTAAGGATTCCGCTAAAAGGGAGATCTGGTTATGGCTAGAAAAAGAACATAAAAATAAATGGAGGTTAACGGAAGGTCAACTCCATACCTAAACACTACTAAGGGGGCTGGACGAAAAGTTTTCAGCCAACCTAATTCGTAGTAGCAAAAGAGAAATTAAAATAATTACCGGGTTAATAACCGGACATTGTCCTTTCAGGAAGCATTTGTACAGCATGGGCTTGGTTAGCGACCCCTGATGTAGGAGATGTGAAAAACAGGAGGAAACTAGCCTTAATGTAATATGCACGTGTGAGGAACTGAAGGAACTCAGACAGAAATATTTCGGGAGAGATCTATTGGATCCTTCGAGTGTACTCAAACTTCCCCTGAGGAGGATAGTGGCTTTTATCGAGGACACAAGACTAACAGAGTGGAATTGAGAGATCTATTGGGGATAGTACAAAGAGCAGTGTGCTCAAGTGCCTGGACGTGGTGGCGTCCAACCCAAAACAGAGAAGAAGAAGAAGAAGATGGATGAGTTCTTCCTGACATCTGAAACAAGCAACAGCACATACTGTATACTAAGTAATAAACAAGCGTTCAATCGCCAGCAGAGTTATTATAATAAAATTAAGCTTTGTATATAATGAAAGAGTGTTTTATTTGTACAAGTCTCCCCATAGACTTACAACCTGTTGTTAAAAAAATAAGTGCCAAACTACAGCGTGGTCCTTCGAGCCGGACAAAATACAAATACATGCAAAATTCTTAAGAAATATGGAACAAATTCTCTTAAATATTAAAAAGTTTTAACACATAAAAATTGGTAGACACAAGTAAAATAATATTTTCAAGTCGTTTACTAAATTTTATGTATTTTTACATCACTTTCAGAAATATTCCCAGCAGTCTTCGTATTAAACAAAACTAATTTGCTTGTAAATAAGTAAGTTCAAAGTTAAAGCAAGTTTGCAAGTTTTTCTATCTGTGAAGCAAATGTAAGGAATTTCCCGTTAAAATTCCTTCGAGTGTACTCAAACTTCCACTGAGGAGGATAGTGGCTTTTATCGAGGACACAAGACTAACAGAGTGGAATTGAGAGATCTATTGGGGATAGTACAAAGAGTAGTGTGCTCAAGTGCCTAGACGTGGTGGCGTCCAACCCAAAACAGAGAAGAAGAAGAAGAAGAAGAAGAAGATGTCTCGTTTTCTATGCACATAATAGTTCTGTTGTACAATTCTTAGATTAACAAATGGAATCTAAACAACACAATTTCTAATGGTCTCTACTAGGTGGTCAATATTTCTAAGTGGGCGGTATTTGGATACTTGATTTTTCAAATATCCCCCAAAAAAATGACAGTGTCAGATCCGGGGATCGTGGTGGCCACGGATTCTCAGAAAAGCTACCTATCCATTTTGCCGGAAAAAAACTCATCTAAGTAATTTCTAAGTTCGATGATACTGCGAGCTGGACAACCATCTCGTTGGAAATACATTTTTCTTCTTAATTCCAGGGCATAATTTTCAATTTCGCTGAAAAATTGATTTTGTAAAAATTCCAAAATTCTGAATTTAAATTATTTATAAAAAAGTATGGTCCAAATATTTGGTTATTAAAGATTCCACACCACACATTCGTTTTAAAATGGTATTCATTACGAGCTTCTATTTGAAAATGTAGATTTTCATCGGCTCACCAACGACAATTCTGCGAGCTTACAACTCCATTGGAAGAAAAAGTGGAATCGTGAACTAAATAACATATACTTCGCAAATGATCGTTGTTCTTCCGTTCGTGTAAAGTGTGAATAAATTTTGGTTTGTAGGGCTTGAACTTGTTCATATTTATAATTCCTTTTACGGAAGTGCCAGAAATACCACTATTTGGCTCAATTTGTAATACAGAAGTTTTAGGACTCTGTCTAACTGTTTGCAGCTGGCAATTTGGAGCTGGCGTTCTTCGTCAGTGATCTAGTGAACATGTCGATGTTTAAATTTATTTGCAATAGTTCCCGTACTTTTAAATTTTGAATAAGTTCTTCCAACTGTTATATGGGAGACTTTTTTACCAGGATGTCGGTGGTTAAAAATTAAAGCTGTCTCTCTAAACGTTGTATAATTGTCGCCTACAATCAAAACAATTTCAATTTTCTCAGTTTCACTTAACTTACGTTCCATTTTGAAAATAATAATGACTGAATTAATATTTAAACTGTCAAACATAAAACAGCTATTTGACTAACAAAACAATATCCATGGCTGCTTACGAATTTGTGTAAGATATGACGATGAAATTATTATAACTTTCTAATAGATTTAACGGAAAAATACACTTTTTTGTATTTATTCACATTAATTGTTAAGTTACATTTATTTAACGTAAATTATAAAACAAGCTGAAACTTAAAATGAGGTTTTTTATGATAAAATGTTAAATAACGTGACAAAACTCTTCAATTAAAAAAATTATTTTTTAATATTAGTGAATATTGATTATTTCTTAATGATTTATTTAAGAAATATTATGGTATTTATACAAATTCTATATACAACTTAATTCTAGCAATTCTAAAAATGTTAATTTTATATACATTAATTAAGTGTAATCAAAAATCGGGGACATTTAACATTTGCTTCGGGATCGCTGTGTTATCACCTCGCTTTATTAAGGAGTTTACACAAATGCTTACAATGCATTTTTTATGTTCTAGTACTCGTATTTCACAATACTTATGCGATAACTATTTAAGAATAAGCAGAATATTGAACTAGTTTAGATTAAATACCTGACCTATGGCTATTTACGAATAAGCAGAATAATGAACTAGTTTAGATTAAATACCCGACCTATGGCTATTTACGAATAAGCAGAATAATGAGCTAGTTTAGATTAAATACCTAACCTGGATATGCGAATTATTTGCGGACAATTGATTGCTTAAATATAATACGTAAAATTTTACAGTATGCTAATTATAAAATGTGAAACTAAACTAGATTAAAATAGATTCATTATGATGTTTAATCTGTGATTAAACAATTAGATTGTACTAGTTTAGTTAATTTCTTAAGACAAATATAAACAAACTAACTATGCTTAGGTTTTGAAATAATTAAAATTCAAAATTACACGTGGAAATTGTAAGAGAAATTTGAAATTTGAAAAATAACAGTTTTTTTGGGCATCTGTTGAAGAAACTCAAATAGTTCATAATTGGCATCGCATTTACTGAATATCTAACTAATGTTACCCAAATTTCGTCAAAAATACTTTTCATTTTAAAATTAAATTTTTTTTATTTTTTGAAGTTTCGATAAATACAATTTTCTCTAAAACCAAAAAGCGCTTGCAGAATCCGAATAGTCTATTTTGGGTTTTTAAATATGCACAAACTTTTGGCGGATTTAGATTTTGAAATAAATCAAAGATAAAATTTTTTTCCATATGGTGCGAACAATATGGCGGGTACGATATAACAAAACTTATCCGCCGGATTTTTACGCCATCGGCGGCTAGAATTTGCCATTTATATAAAATACGACAAAAACAGTTGATTGTACTGTACAATAGACAAAATCAAACTAAATTTTAGCGCGACATAAAAGTGCTGCTAATGTTTACCTCTCGTGATAATTCTGCCTACATTGTCTAAAGCCAGTTACAAGTAATTTCAGTAATTTCAGTATATCATAATATAAGGGACAAACAGATACACAAAAATAGATGTTGATAAGAAAGTGTTTCAATAACTACCGAAATAAAACACATTTTCTTTAATATTACTAAAATCATGTCGATCTACGTATATAGTCGCTTAAATAGAAATTTATTTAAATAGAATTTCTTACGACCATCATGAATGCGTATTAGAAATTAGGCTGTTCTTTCCTATTCATTCCTGTATAGAACATCAGCGTACACACTCTCGTGAGTAAATTAAGTTCAAACTTTACATTAAGTAAGATATATTTGCTGATTAAATTCTTGTCACAATTTAAAAAATCACCTAACTTTAAACATAAAAACAAATCTGTTCCACAATAAAAAAGGATATTTTCCGAACAGTCCCAGAAGGTGTAGTCGTAAAGATATCTAGCCCACCATCTCGATCCTGATTTGAATAATTATTTTCAGATTTGGAGATCCGTTCGCCCAGATTCACCGGTTCCAGTTGGTTGGCCTTTCCGACGCTGAGAGGCGCCTACAAACACGTCCAGGTCACTCTAGAACTCCGTCCCGAGGCCTACGACGGCATCTTCTTTCTGACGGGGGAAAGGGACGACATGGCTGGTGATTTCATGGCCCTCCTGCTGCATCAGGGTTTCGTGGAGTTCCGGTAAGTCAAAATATCGCAACCCCGAGAGCCTCTCTGTTTAGAGAGTGTGGCACGGGGTCCGCCCAACCCGATCCCTCATGAAATTCAAATCTCATCCTGATTTATCGCGTACCGAGCGACGCCGTATGAACTTTCCGATTCGATTAATGCCTGTTTCTCGTTTTTATTGCCATGTCACGGGATATAAATATGGAATGCGATTAACGAAGGGAATTTTCGGTTGTTTTATTGGGTTTGATAACCTTCTTCGTATAAATAAATCGCATTAATGATGTTTACTATGTAGATATTGTACGAAAGTGAATACGAAATATTATCTTCTCTGCGCGTGGAAGGGTGCATATAATTAAACATGACATGACTATCAGTAATGAGAAATTATTGTTACAAAGTATGTCGTGCACGTTTTCTTCAACCACAAAGTGCACCAGTAAAGTAACGAACAACTTGAGTAAAGCAATTTACGATTTTTACAAAAAAAAATATTTTTTTCTTAATGTTTAGCCAATTCTAATCTAATTCCATAATTATTTCATTAGCTCAATAGTCAATGTAGAAAGTTTTATCTCAGCTAATAAGAAAGCACTTGCATCTGCATTTCTTCTTACAAAAAAAAATGCATACTATCCTGCAACGCAGTTGCAAGTATGTCAGGTTAGCTATGATATATGAAGCCGTCTACTTTGATTACATTCCACAGACGCCGTTTTGACAAAAGCGTAATTATGTTAAAGTTAGAATTTATAATTGATACGGTACAAAGTGTTATGTCGATATAACTAGCCATTGGCAGGATCGCCATGTGATGTCCCCTGGTTCTCGTTACAACTTCATCTCCGAGGCGGGCTCATTATAGGCCGGTTTTATTGGTGAAATAAATAATACACTCGGAAACAATATAAAAACTACATTTAATAATTACTTAACAATAACGTTACATGTTTCGGCGTATGATGCCATTTTCAGCCTTTTAGTAGATGGTATTTACGTAAAGTAGATTCATCTGGTATATGACGACCAGTATATTTTGTAAGAAACCTCTTGAGGACTGGATTGTTAAGCTTTTTGAATGGGATATTGGCCGCCATGAAAGCTTCACACAGTTCTTTGTTAAAAGTGTCAGGTGCAGATTGTCGTATGTTATCTTGATGAGTTTTCGAAGAAACACGTCTCTGAACATTACACTTTTGCAGACGCCTTAAGCTTAATTAACAGACACTGCAGTATATCTCGGCATCATTACGAATATGCAACCCATCTGCACGGCATCTAATCTATCGTACCATGATTGCCCCACGAGAATTCACCATAGTTAATGAAAATAAAGAGAAATACTAAAAACAGAAAGAAATGGACTAAAAAGAAGAAACGAAAACCACACCAAAAATAAGGTAGTAAATTAAACTAATATTTATAAAAAATTATAGGATAAATATACAATATAACAATATAAAACGGATTTTTTTAACTGAACGTTGTAACCAAATAACATTAAAGAAACGAAACCAGAAACAATTCCTTATAGAAGAGCATAAAAAATATACTATCTCAGGAACAATAAATACATATGTATAACGGCATGTAAATACGAGAATGCACTTTGGAAATAGGGGATATATTTTTTTAAGCGATTATTTCAACGAAGTCTAACAAAATAATATATAAATGTATATTCTGTCTTACACGCCGCTGCTGAATTGAATTTATGAAAGAATAGACACAATAACTACGGAAATAACAACACCTGGTCGCGGAATGCAATCGAACAAGCAAGTAGTGGGGCTGTTATAACATGCATACTGAGCCCGCCACAACGTTTTATCGGGGCAATCGGTCATTCAATGATTTCAATCCAGTCTCTGGTTATTACAAAAGAACTACTATTTATACATTAAATGTGTCTTTATATGCAACTTTACTTTATTTAATTACACGAGTTTACAAATTTAAGTTCGTTCGCTGAAGTTTTAATTTTAATAGGAGATATTGACTAAATATTTTTGAGATTTCAAGCACGAAGTAGATTTTTCCTATTATATCCAGATACAACACAAATTACGAAATAAAAAAGCACTGCTTTTTGCCAACGTACACAGCGGTATTAAAATATTTTCAAGTTGATAAAATCCTTATTCTGTGACTTCTCGAGTAAATGCTTCCTTAAGTGTACCAGAAATTCGAATGTTCGAAAAATGTATGGAAATATAAATATGGTAAATAAAGGTGCTTTCATATACCGGATGTCCGGAAGAAAAGGACAACGTATGAAAAATGGAAAGGTGTAATATATAAAATACGAATCCAAAATATTTCCCACAAATTCCCTCGCAGACGCGAGAAAAAAGATGACAAAGATATTTATAAAATAATTGTGCCGCCACTGCATTTCAAGAAGTGCGACCAACTATGAAGAGTAGGGATAGTGTTAAGTAGCGAAACAATTACTCCCCGGTTTAGTCAGTGTAGATCGTTACATGTGTACATATTGCTATGAATTGTGATTTTATATACTGCTTATTCACAATTCAGAACCAATGTGTCCAGCTTCGATATTCGGTCGGTTTAATTTCCAGGATGAGACTGCTTTTCCCTCAGGGTTCCAATCGGAAAACTGGAAAACACAATTAAATAAGTAAATAGTTGAGCGCCACTCAAAATTTATTTGAGAAAAGTTATGATAATGTTTTTAAGTTACTAGAAAACTTCTTGAAGTAAGGTTAATTTCAAATACATACACAGTATAAAATAAATGAAACTTTAATACAAGAAAAAAAATTAAAAAGACTATCTTTATGCAGTATAAAGATAAATATTGCGTCATTAAACAATATTATTAAGGTAAAATTATTATACGAAAATGACCGTTACGTATAATTAAACATCCTTATTGACTCCCGAGCAAAATTAAAAACTAATAAATTGCAAAGACGTATTTTAATTTCTCCCACAATAAAACAAAGTAAACAACCAGATATGACAGACCGAACAAACCTCTACGCAAGTGCAAGACACATGAAAAAATGCGCTTGATAATACCAAGCGAACAAAATTTAAAGTTGAAAATTTTTTTTTACTTAAAATTTTTAAAAAACGTTCTTTGTCATTTAATTCAAATACTAAGATTAAATATCAATATAACAAAATTAATACAATGAAAATGCACAGTTAAAATCATTCAAATAATAATAATTATAATAATTAGTAATATAATTTAACTTACATAAATGAAAAAAATATTTTTTTCACGAGACACCTGAGTTAGAAAAACGTATAAAATTCACTACGAGATCAACAAACTCGTATAAATATAACGGTATTGAAATCAAGCACAACCACTAATTAATAAAAATCACGAAGCTACTAAACTAAGATAAAAAAAATTAGTATCTTATAAAACACGTCTTCTCAACTCAGATAACATTTAGTGTCTGCGGAAATTGCATGGGAAAACGGCGTACTACAACAACGCTAGTCAAAAATATAAATCAAAATAAAAATTACATTCATAGATAATAAATTACAAAATTATACACTGGCATCCAAAATGAATGTACAACAATAAATAATAAAATTTTCAAAATGTTTGCGGGGAAAAGTCCACAGTAATATGTACGTTCGATTCGATTTACATTTATGCCTTATTAACGTGTCCCGATTAAAAGAAACAAGTTACCAAATTACGAAGATTGCGGACGTGAAATGCCCCGTAGAGCACACATCTTAATTTTTAAGAAATCAGTTGCATACAATATAAATGTATACATTTCTAACAGCTGATTTCGTACGTAAATAAAGTGTCTTCCAACAGGGACTTCCGAACTTTGACAGTTGATAACGGTCATCTTGTTGAAGCTACATCTGTCAAATTAGTTGTCATTTATTCAGTCTGTTTTGCCAAATCACCATGGACGGATATAGCATTCAACAACACGTGCAAATAATAAAATTGCTTTATCAAAATGGGTGTTCTGTTCGGGCAACGTACCGCGCGCTTCGCCCATTTTATGGTCGCCATAATCGTCCTACCGAGAGGACTATTCGCAACGTGGTGGATAAATTTGAGTCCACTGGTTCAGTAAACGATCAACCAACACCCGTACGTCGACTAAACGCAAGATCTGCCGAAAACATCGCCGCTGTCCGTGAGAGTGTGCAGGAGAATCGGAGGCAGTCGATTTCGCGTCGCTCACAAGAACTCGGCCTTTCGCAGACCACAACTTGGCGAATTTTGCGTCGTGACTTGAGCCTGCACCTGTACAAAATTCAACTGACCCAGGAACTGAAGGTAAACGACCATAGACAACGACGTCTGTTCGCTGAATGGGCTCTGTAGCAGTTGGCATCTGACCCTAGTTTTCATCGAAAAATCATCTTCAGCGATGAGGCCCATTTCTGGATGAATGGGTACGTGAACAAACAAAATTGTCGAATTTTGGACGATACCAATCCACATGAGATCCAAGAGCGTCCAATGCAGCCCGAAAAAGTCACTGTTTGGTGTGGATTTTGGGCTGGCGGCGTCATCGGTCCATATTTCTTTGAGAACGAAGTTGGCCAGGCCATCACTGTCAACGGCGAGCGCTATAGGTCGATGATTACCAACTTCTTTTGGCCCGAATTGGATGATCTGGACACCAACGAGATGTGTTTTCAACAGGACGGCGCTACGTGCCACACAGCTCATGCCACATTGGATATTCTGCACGAGCGATTTGAGGGCATGGTCATCTCACGTGGAGGTGATGTGAACTGGCCACCGAGATCGTGCGTTTTGACCCCGTTAGACTTTTTCTTGTGGGGTTTTCTTAAGTCGCAGGTGTATGCGAATAAGCCACAAACCACAGCGGTCCTCAGAGCCAACATAACCCATGCCATCGGTCAAATTAAGCCTGATTTATGCGCCAGAGTCATGGAAAATTGGATATTTCGGATGCGCTCCACCCAGAGAAGCCGTGGCAGACATTTGAACGATGTTATATTCCACACATAATGGCATCAATAGGTCTTTCAAACGAATAAAAAATTTCGATGATATCTCACACATACTATGTTTTATTTAAATTTAAAGATAGGAAGCGCTTAATGAAAGACCCTTTATATTGAGGTTATTGAACCCTTAGCATACAACAATGTTATCTGAGTGTTGTAGTTTTTATAACATCAACAACTGTTACGTATGTATCACGTAATTTTATAATTTCGAACATTGAATATGTTATAATATAAATGACTCTAAAGGAGAAGACAAATCAACTCTCACTGTCACTCTCAGATATTGCATTTTATTTTCTTAAATTCTGCTTTTCATTCGATTATACAATACCCAACCCCAGAATTCCTAAGTAAGTAGAGGTGCATAGATGGTGTTAAAATATTTGGTTTTTCTTTTCAGGCTCACTTCCTTTTTACTTTCTTATTATTAATTTGTTGGTCTAAATATCTTTGAGCAGTGAGTACTGATCCCAAGTAAAATTGTTTCTTTTACCTTCTCATTTCCTGTGTTCAATTGAAAAGTTTATAGTCTGTTCGCATCTTAGAAAGCAATATAGACTCTTATGGGACTATATTTATCACCTTCAGCTCTGTACTGCTGTACTGTTTTTTAAGGTGCGAGGGGATTATAGTTTACTCGAGATTTTTCTAAAAAATATACGCTGTAGTTAGTGTATGTGTGTGAGTAAATTCAATAGAGGTATTATTTATAGGCATTCTATATTCATAGACGGCACATAATACAATTTTCAGGGCATCGTTAATTTTACGACTCCCTACTTGGCTAATCTTCCGTAAGCGATAGCGTAAATATATGAATGTTGCAATGAGATTAATATCTTTTATGATCTTCCGATGGAAACCAGTTGCTCAATCTTACACTTGTCATGAGAACGGCGATGGTTGGTTTGACGTTCAAGATGTTGACATCGGTCGATGAGCGACGCTGAATTCTGTGCAGTCTTTTGTGACTTGACTGTATGCAGTAAGGGAGTTCTGAATTTTGTCTATCCCAGCATCATGCAGTGATGAGTCCATAACAAAACGAAACACGTGTTTGCATGTCTAGATAGCAATTTTTATATTATTAAAAATGCTTTTGTTTTCAAATCTTACACTTCACGCCAAAATAAAAAAAGACAAAAATGAACAATTATATCGCATTCATTGCGCACAACTTTGATACTAGTATCGTTCATTTTTATCGCTCGGGTGTTAAGTCCCACCGATGACTGACGCATCATAAATTTGCAACTACTCGTAGTTCCGTAGAAAGCCCATCCGCATCCCGTCATTGCCAACAATCCGGCTGTCTATTTGCGGATTACGATGCGATATTAATTGGAACTGCGAACGCAGCGGAGTCGCGGATAATTAAGCCGGACATAAATTCCAAAAGCGATTAACAACGTTATATTAACGTACATATGACACTTTATATCGGCGTACCAACGTTTACGGCCAACGAACGGATGAACGACTAGACAGACTGACGGAGATACAATTCCAGTTGTTCGTTAATTTGATGTAACATGGATATCAGTTTCGAAATTATATACTCATACACCACCAAAGAGAATTACCACAAAGGATTCAGTATTTTTGTGTATTGATTCATTTGTTGTAATCAATCCACGTCCATGACTTTGAAGCTACGGATGAATTTATTAAATGAAAAGCGATTATGACTTTTGTTCGGTTACGTAAGCGATAAAACTCCTACTTATACACGACATAAGGAGTATAATTGGCATTTTTTAAATCTAAATTTAATTAAATTAAATAAAACGATATTTCTAAATAAATGTTTCGTCTACAACGAATGGGTACTGAGTATTTTGAACGCGAAGTAAGGAAAAGATGGCAACGCTGCACTCTCTGACGTATTGCTTTGTAGTTTCGCTTTTGAGTATTATTTAATATAAAATGAATAATTGCGTGGGCAGTAGGCTGGGTCAAAAATAATTTTTTCTTCATTTCTTGAGAGGCTCCGTGATAAAAAGGTGCTAAATGGTATAGCTAATCTGCATATAAAATGTTATTACATTATTTAATGTTTTGCTGCCTCCGGATAGCGATAGAAATTTCAGAAAAAGTAGATTTTTGACATCACTTTAATAATACTTTTTAAGTTACATATCTACACAAGTTTTATGCAAAATAATTCTAAGTATCGGTATATAGAGGTAATCCCGATATAAAACTGTTCTTTTACAATGTGGATTCACACTGTTAAATTTCCCCATAACACGCATTTATATATCGTTACCTTAATATAGAAAGTCCCTAACTCAATTTTTTACAAATCCTGTTTTTTTTTTTTTTGATATTTCGATATATTAGAAGATCATCTATCGAAACATGCAAAAACATCGATTAAAAAAATGAGTTAGAGCATTTCTATATTAAGGTAGCGATATACAGCACTGATTCAGTCTAAAGGTTCAATTAGACGTGCCACAGCCCTAACCATATAAAACCAATCGTATGTGCTACAATGTTTTCGATTTTGGTAACATGCCGTAACGCCATAGCCGTAACCGTAGATATTAATTGAATTTTGGTTACGGCTTTGGTTACGGCTATGGCACGTCTAATTGAACCTTAATACGGACAAATAAGTCATTAAAAGGAACAATAATATAAAATTCTGCTTTTTTATATATTACAAAAACTAAAAAACGTGCTGCTTTTGTATATGATATCTAAACGGTTCAAGGCAAAAACAAAATAGGGAAATCCCCGTGCAATCCTTATTTCTTACAACACGGAGTTAGATGAGACAAGTGTGCCGCGATCGTTAAAATAATTAGTGTTGCGTTGTAAAGTGCTGTCATTTATTTGTTTATTTTATCATTTGAGAAATGGAGCATACCTGAAATAGTTGGAGGTGTCCTTTGTTTGGTGTTTTATGTGATTTGAAAGATAATATATTACCAACTTATGAAGATGTGATGAAATTTTATGAGTGGACCCGTCATAGCTTAAAATATGAGAGGGAAACTAAAAAGGAGCCAACATATAAAGAAATAGAAGCCATTGTAGTTGCAAGAATAATGGAAATATGGGAGAAATCGTCTATACCTACAGTAGAGGTTAAACGAATGAAGGTAATGCTACAAACATATCATTTAAAATGTAAAAATCTTTTGAAGTCTCACCCAAAAATACCTAAAAACAAGTTGGAAAAGTTTCTTTGTGAAAGTAAGATTTTGTTCGATATTTCGGCATGTAAGTGCAGAGATTTTCTTAAATGTGCTTGCATTAAAAACAAAAAAATACCTGAAAGAGAGCGAAGTTTTATAATAGGTCAAAGAACGGTTAGACAAACGGCTATAAGTTGTGTAAATGTTGGAACAACAATACATATTAGAAAGACATTAAAAAGAAAGTTGTTACGAGAAAAATCTACTCTAAAGCAACAAGAAATGGCCGAAATACCTACAGATAAATTGAGTAGTGCATCTGAAACCGAATGTGTTCAGTCGGATTGTGAAGAAACACGACATTTTCAATTGCGTCCTTCAAAAACTGAAACAAAAAAAGGGGCAATTGATTTTAGCTTATTATCAAAAACATGCGATAGATTTGGAGTATCAGACAGGGCAGGAGCTGCTATCGCATCTGCAGCTCTGCACACTTCGAGTTCAGTAGTTATAGACAAAAATAAACTTCGCCGAGAAAGAGAAAAAACCAGAGAAAATATAAGTTTACAACAAAGTGTTTCACAAATACCCGCTTTATATTTCGATGGAAGAAAAGACCGAACTTCAATTATATCTGAAAAAAATGGGAAGAAGTACAGGCAATGTATACTAGAGGAGCATATTTCATTAATTAAAGAACTTAACTCGAAGTTTTTAGGATATGTTTCACCTTCTTCGGGCACTGCAAAGTGCATAGAACAAGAAATATTCAACTTTTTCTTGAATGCGGATATATCGATGGATTTTTTTATTGCAATTGGTTGTGATGGCACAAATGTTAATGTTGGCAAATCTGGGGGTATTATACGTACACTATAAAAAAGATTGGGTAGACCCTTACAGTGGATCATTTGTATATTGCATATGAATGAACTGCCATTCAGACACCTGTTTCAACTTGTTGATGGTAGTACATCAGGACCACAGACATTTTTGGGGAAAATTGGCAAGGCACTTGAAAAGTGGGAAAAAAGACCTATAGTTAAGTTTCAACCAATTCCCACGAACTTACCAGAGCTTTGTGTTGAAGATATAAGTGCAGATCAGAAGTATTTGTACAAAATAGTTAAAACAGTTTCAACGGGTATAGCTGCAAACAATTTGGCAAATAAATCACCCGGCAAAATGTCTCATGCTCGATGACTAACATGTGCTAACAGAATTCTTCGTCTATATATTTCAGTTGAGAACCCTTCTGCAAACCTTACCACTCTTGCAATATATATATTGTCAAGGTTTACGCTCCAGTGTGGTTTTCTATAAAAACTATCTCCAGCTGTAAAGACGGACCACGACACCTTTTTAAACTAATTAAACTAAGCAGATATTTACCAACAACTTTGATAGCCGTTGTTGACCCAGTAATTCAAAGAAACAGTTATTTTGCACACCCTGAAAACTTATTACTTGCAATGTTGACAGATCCCCAGCAACACATTCGTGATTTAGCTGTCCATCGAATTTTGAAAAGTAGATCAGCAACATCAAAGCAATTACGGCTTTTTCAGATACCAACGATAAACTTTAATGCATCAAATTTTGACCTTTTGAATTTGGAAGAAACTATCATTGAACCACCTATATTAAAATCTGTAAATGAAGAAAATTTTCGACTGTTTATTGAAGAAGAAAACAATGGAAGAATTGAGCTATTACACCTTCCCTGTCACACCCAAGCGGTAGAAAGAGTAGTCAAAGCTGTGAGTGAAGCATCATCAACTTTGTGCAACAAAACAACAAGAGAAGGTTTCATCAAAACGCAGATAGAATCAAGAAAATTAATGCCGAAATTCGATAGCAAAAAGGATTTTATCACAAAATAAACTCATTATATTCATTATTTTAATGATTATCCTTTCTTGCACTTTTGTAAAAAAAAATTTGTCATGCTTTTTTTCTCTAAATAAATATAATTACAATTGATTTCTAACTTTTCCAAATAAATAAACTTAATTAGAGTAATTTTATATATCATGCTTTAAAATATATGATTGTTTCGGCCTTTACTTGATGAAATTCCATTATAACTATTAAGATAAAATAAAATTCATAAATTTGTTTTATTTTATCTTAATAGTTATCATGCTTTAAGTTCTTTTTTAAGTACATTTTTGAAGTATTCAACATTAAACCGGAGGCAGAAGATTAACTCCGATTGCTACCAAACTTCGTAACCTAATAACACTTATAATTTGGCATCTTTTTGTCACCGTGCCCATAAAAAAAATTAAAATTTTTTTTTCTCCATACATATTGTCGTGAATTTTTCTAACCAGAGAGAGAAAAAGATGGTAGAATTAAATATTAAACAACAGTTGAGTAATTTGGGGAGTTAAATGTATTCATGAATTTTATTTATATTTATTATGTTTGTAAATATATATTTTTGACTGGCCCTGTATGTATTATATTAGAAGGGGGGTGTGGCCAGAATATGTACTATTGAAATGATGTAGGAGATTTTCGCGGTAAATTATTGAGAGATACCAGATTTTTCAAACCAAGTGGTCATAGAGTATAAGAAATTCAATTTTTATTCTCTGTTTTTGAGTAAAGTCGGGTTTTTATTGTTTGGTGCATTTATTTTGTGCATTTTAAGTTATTTCGATTTTTACGAGAGTTTGTGATCTCGCAGTTAATATTTTAATTAAATTATGGTATCTCTCACGTAGTTTTTTGTGTTGATTGTGCTTAGATCGATGTAAGTAAAAACACTTAATTATATTATTGCTTATATGATGATTTGCTGATGTTTGTAAATTTTAATGTATAATTTGCGATAATTTTGACATTTAAAGTAGTATATGAGTATTAGAGAAAATTGTCATGTTTTTTTTTTAGTTGAGTTTTTTCTTCATGATAATATTCTAGAACGTTTTAAATTCAGGTTGGATTTTTTTTTGTTTATGGGTTTGATTTTGTCATGTTTTATTGCGCATGACTGTAAGGCTGTCACGCGTATTCGATAACTTTGTAGTTGTTGATATTTGATTTATAGGGGTTACAGTAGAGGTCAAACTTGACAAATTTCTCAATTATTTATTAGCTTTATGTTTGTTCGAGAGTCACAGGGGGTTTTTCTCTTTGTGCGAGTCATACTCATAAAGAGTCTTTCCTCCTAAGCTACTGTTAATTTGCTTTAGCTCCCTGTACATTCTGTAAAGGGATTTTTTCTTTTTTTTTTATTTTTATTAAACCTGTAAACTAACTAAATATGAGTTTTATTAATGTTTGTTGTTTTACTTTAATTATAATCTGGCCCATATCCGCGAGGATCGACCTGAGAGAAGTGAGCTCGAGGAAATCTACAAGACTGAACAGCCGGAAGCATAAGTTGTAGTGTGAACAAAAAAGATTAATAAGCAATCAAAAGCACATTCCACTGCAATATGTGACCCAGCCTAGTGGGCAGTTACACAAGCATATTTTTGTTAAGACTTTGTATAATGTTTGGATATCTCAGGGCAATTTTTTGTGTTTTTTTGTCTGTTTGTATGTTCACATCTCATTTTGTTGTAACTTAAGATACTTCATTCTTAATTTATACCTTAACTTAGCAATGAACATTTTATATACAAATATTATTATGGAAATCACACCCGTATCCCTTTGGAGTTTTTGATTCTGGCTCTAGTGATTTTCACAAATAATGACTTTTGAGAATTTCATTCGCAAAAGGGGTATTTGCCCCCCTAATGCTGAGATTAGTACTCAAAGCCTATATCTCTCTGAAATGTGGATCTCTGGCTTCTACTTATAATTCCTTACAATTCGAGTGTGCTATTCAACGTTAATTTAAGTGGAAAACAAGTTCCTACAGAATAGGACGTCTATAATTTCGATAAATATCTTTAACCGTGTTTTCTGATGGTGTTGGACGATTTGAATTAACACCCTATATCCTGTGTTTACTGCACTTATATTTTTCGTATTTTGTATAAAACAGATACATTTTTCAATCTCACTCTAAACCATTTCGACTATTTTATTAAGGCAATGTCACTCATCAAACGTAATAGTTGTCTTTCTCATAGCGCATTTTAATAATGTTAAGTTTTCCATATTTACAGTAACTACAATATTCAACATTGAATAACTCGAAAGCGGTTTAAAAAAAAATTAATAATATACATGCTATTCCATTGAACAAATATAATTTTTGTATTCCGTTGAATCTACACGCCACTGTGTTTTTGGAGGCGTGTAAAAAAGATTCAGTCACAGCTACGCAACTTTTATTTGAATTTTTTTTTTATATATGCAATAATAACGATGATAAAGCGTTCTTAATTTATAATGAATAACACTGTACAAAACTATGCATTATCATAAGAGATAAAGCAACTTTAGACCACTAAACTTTGTATTTTTTACGTAGAAACTACTGATTTTTGCCATAAATTTGATTTAAGCTTTTTTAATTGTTTTTATACAATCCATCTAGTTTCAAAGGGTTGGCAGTCATTCTCCTAACATATTATATATACTCTGATATTGATATTACATAGACATAACTTTATGTAATCGGCAAGATAAACACGTAGGTTGCTCTATTATGGATATTTGATAATCTAGCAATAGTCAAAACTTTAATTACGTTCTGTATGGAACTGAAGATGTTTGATAACTCTCTACTTAAGATTGTTTACTTACCTAAATGTTTGTTGACAGAAGTAGATAGTAATTTAGAAATACACTCTAGTTCTCGAGCCAAATCTAAATTTATAGGATCTAAACGAACCTATTTTGTCTGTTTAAACCAATATTTACTTTCATGTTTTATATAATTATGTTAGTTTTACCACAGATTTTACTAAAATCCACGGCAAATATTTATCATTAATTAAAACAAAAACAATTTAATACATCAGAATAATTGAAACATACATGAGTGGGTAAAATCCCACCAGTTTTGTATAATACAAAGGTATTTTTAATAATATAAAATATAATTAAACAGAGAGACGGCTGTGCATCTTTGGAACGGCGTCGTTAGTTAGCATTGGTTATGTGGACAGGGCGAGGTACTTCGGCTGTCTGACAACAGGCAGCGCTGAATTTACTTCTACGCTCGGTCTGGATAATTTCTGTGATATGGAGTTATGGTTCCTTTTTGTGAATGTGTCTGAAGATATCCTTTGTCCAGCAGGGGCGTACCGATGAGCCTGTAGAAAGGCGAAATACGTATCTGCGTCTCTGGGGAGGGATATCTTCGGACACGTTCACAAAAAATATTAATAGTGAACCTGTATTTGTGTTCTTCACACCAGATTTTTAATAACAATTTACAATGTGTGTACAAAAACTAGAACAATTATTAATAACATAAAAAAATATGATTAAAAAATCTAGTGGGCAGAACACTATGTATTTATATGTATTTATATGTATTTATGTGAAAATTGCCAGCCAGAAATGGAGGCATGTGGTTCGTCTTACAATTGAACTCTTCAGTGTTAATGATGTCGCAGAGAAAATTCACAATTAGACTACTTCACCGTATATAAAAGACATCATGGAAGAAAGTTCATCCGTTAACGAGTCCAATAATATTAGTAATAGTAAATCCCATTAATCCCTTTTGGGACATAGGGAAGAAATCGTTTGTTTCCATTCTTGTGTGTACTTCGACCCTATCTTCTCCTGTACGATTCCATAATTCTTCATTTGTAATTCGGACAGGCCACTTTATTTTCAGTAGATTCTGGATACATATATTTATAAAGCTTTGCAGTTTTTGCTTGTTTGTATTAGTTAGTGCCCATAACTCAGAACCGTACAATAATATTGGTTTAACTGTAGTATTGAAAACTTTAATCTTAGTCCTATTAGTGATATTACCCGATTTCCAAATATTTATCATCCCTGTAAATGCACTACGAGCCTTCAATAACCTTAAATTAATGTCTTTCGTTACACCGTCGTATTCGGCCATCACAATCCCTAGGTATAGAAATTGATCTACTCGTTATATGTTTTCTCCCATCAATTCTATGTCTTTTCAATTTTTGGTATTGATGTCCATCATTTTCGTTTTCTTTATGTTAATCTTTAAATCTACTTTACTAGATTCTTTTACTAAGATATCAATTTTCTCCTGCATATGCGTTGCACTATGAGAGAGTAGGCAAATGTCTTCAGCGAAATCTAGGTCTTCTAGATATTCCGTCAGATTCCATTTTATACCTCTACTTCCTTTTTCAATCACTCTCTTCGTAACTTCATCCAACACTATTAAATAACAATGGTGAGAGAATACAACCCTGTTTAACACCTGTCCCCAACTGGAACTCATCCGATACTCCCCGCTCGTGTAATATTTTGCACTTGTATCCTTCCGGTATTGGGTTGATCATTTTCTTAGGCATTTAAATATTTTTAAGTACTATCCATATACAGTCTCTGTCCAATGAGTCAAATGCTTTTTCATAATTTACAAATAGTAATGTGGTGTGATTTTATACCTTTTTTAAGTTTTTACTTGACTACAGTCTCCAAACAAAGACATATACATATATGTAGTAACTGGATTCCCGGTTTTCTTCCGCGTTTCCACTGTTTGGTCATTTAAAGGCCGGTGCTGGTTTCTGGACGACGTTTCGGCAAAATCACATTTGCCATCTTCAAGTCTGCGATAACTGTCTGCTTCTGCTTCTGGTTAGTCGTAAACGAGTAACTAGAAGCAGAAACAGACAGTTATCGCAGACTTGAAACTCGTAAACAGTTTACGAGTAACCAGAAGCAGAAGCAGACAGTTATCGCAGACTTGAAGATGGCAAATGTGATTTTGCCGAAACGTCGTCCAGAAACCATCACCGGTCTTTACAGACCAAACAGTGGAAACGCGGAAGAAAATCTGGAATCCAGTTACAACACATACTACTAACCGCGGACACCTGAAAGAAACATATATATATATATATATGTATGGTGGAATTCAACGTGTATGTCGATGGTGAACAGCACTATATATTAATTTATTACTACACTTGTGTAGAATTATAGTGTCCTTTTGTAGAAGAACACTATTTTGGTTTCGTGACGTTTCGGTCTTGTATTTAGACCTTCCTCAGACCTGTTTTTATTTATTAAGAAGAAAAAAAAAATGTAACAAACTTGCCAATATGTTGCCATTGTACAATATTAATAAAATGTATGACAAGTACTTACATAACCTAACTATATGGGCTATTGATTGTATTACTCCACACAGGAGCCTGTTACAGTGGCCTTTACACTTTATAATCATAGTTATGTTAATGATAATAAAAAACACAAAACATTTAATAAACCAGTACATATACAGTAATAAAAATCAGTCAAAGACAAAATATATATATATATATATATATATATATATATATATATATATATATATATATAACAATTGTAAATTATTGGAGTTTTTCGGCTTTTATATGAATTATTTACAAATATCAAGTTAGTATGTATGTAATTGCAGAGTAAGGGGGGATGTAAACATTGCTGCCTACAAATTACAAAGCAAATCATACGAAACTTTTAATTGAAAAAATTGTATATGTTGGGACTCGAACCCAAGTCTACAGTTTGCCGGACTGTCGGTTTAACCACTCACCCACAGTAGACCTAGGTTCAAGCTATTTAGAAATGCATTATAAAGTAACAGTGTTAATGAATCAGATGTCAGTTATTGAATGTAGATGTCAAGTTGAATTATATGTAGGTATATATATATATATATATATATATATATATATACATATTTTGATTTATCTGCTTAATTTTTAAGAAAGAGGTTAGTGCCTGAAATAAACACGGGTTCAATGATTTAAAGCATATCGCAGAAATGGCAAAGAAACACGAAAATTCCGTTTATCACATGAATGCATGCATGGATTTTAGTGTTCTAGGCAAAGTGGACATACGTCAACAGTTAGACAGTGCTTATTTGCGACATAAAATTAAGTACAACGAAGATGTGGTAAAAATCGTCATATAAATTGCGCCGTTTAATTATGTGTATAAAATTTTGCGGAGCTTTTGAATTGGCGTTACGAGGCGATGATGAGACATTGACGTCGGAAAATCCAGGTATTTATGTAGGCATAATCAACTTTGCAGCTGAATTAGACGCTGTGCTTACAATACATATGAAAGGTTCACAAGTGTTTAAAGGCGCCTCTAAAACTATTCAGAACGAATTGCTAGATACAATGTGGCAAATTTACAAGCAGGAAATATTAATAGAAATTAAATCTGCAAATTTCATTGCTTTGGTTGCCGATGAAACTACACCGCTAATAATCAGCAAATGGTTGTTATTATTCGATACGTGTTTAATAGATAAATTTTTGAACGCTTTTGGTTTTATTTAAGCCGAGTGGACATAATGCTGATGTATTAGCAAAAACATTGCTGAACGAATTGCAAACTATTTTAAATTCTCCTTCTGGGTCTGATAACAATAAACTAATTTCTCAAAGTTACGATGGGGCGCCCCTGATGAGTGGTAAGGCAAATGGTGTCCAAGCTATTATCAAAAGAACATTTCCGCATGCACATTATATTCACTGTTCAATTTAATTTAATTTTTGAACTAGCGGCACAGTGCAATAAAAATTTAAAAATTTTCTTTGCTAATTTGCAGTCATTTTCAAGTTTTTTTTCTCGATCGCCAAAACGAACGGTAATTCTTGATGAAACAGTCAAACGTAGATTACCACGCGCTACTCCTACACGCTGGATTTTCAAAAATCGAACTGTGAACACATTATTTGAACACTGGGATTCTTTCAAAGAATGTTTATACAAAATTATTGACGAAGATGGGATGGATTCAATAATTATTAGTGAAGCAATTGGTTTATTGAAACATTTGAATTGCCTGGAATTTCTCTACTGGTTGAAAATATTTCATTTCATCATGCCATATGTTGAAATATTATTAGCCAGATTCAAATGCGCGGGATTGACAGTGCTCAACTGCAAAATGCAATTGAACAATTCCAACAGCAAATTATTCATATTAGGAATTCTACTGACAATGACAATCAAGAACGCAATAATGAAGAACCTGCAAGGAAAAGACAAAAAACGACAGCTGGAGATAACAGAGCTGTTATTGCAAAGGAAGTATGTGACACTATTTTAAGCTAAATTAGCGACCGATTTGATTTGAGGGATCACTTAAGCCCAGCAAAATTATTTGATTCTCAAAATTTTAAAACTTATAGTCATTCATTTCCACAAAAAAATTTTGATGAAACTGTGAAATCTTTATCCTATGTTGGACAGTGTAAAATTGAAAAGTAAACTTTCAGTAATGTATGAGCGCGATGACATGTGTGACGTAGGTGGTGCTTTTCCACTTTTAGTGTTCATAACAGACAACAACTTAAAAAAGGTTTTGACGGAAACATACAAACTGTTGGACAATATTTGTACAACGCCCATGTCGACAGCAGAATGTGAACGATATTCTTCCACCCTCAAACGCATTAAAAATTTTCTGAGAAGCACAATGTCAGAAGATCGACTGAACACATTGGCGGTCCTATCAATAGAAAAGAAGTTCATCCAGTCTATCTCCGATAGTCATAGACGTCTTGTCCAGCATGAAAAATAGGAGAATGGATTTTATGTACAAAAAAATAGCTAAGTTTTTTTTGTGCCCACCCTCTTTCATAACTCACGAGCTGCCACTGCTATTAAGATATCGGTTGGATCCTGCATCACGGCAATGCTTCGGTCCAGAGATCAGCGATCAACGAACACTTAAAGAATTGGGGTGGAAATTATGATTCGCCCTCCGCATTTACCTGACGTTGCTTCGTGTGACTTTGTTTCCTGAAGTCAAAAAAGACAAATTGATTTAATGTGGTTTGAATAAAACTTTTAGAAGGCTTGTAATAGTATAGAATTGTAAAATACATGTCTTTCGAGTTTGTTTAAGTAAAAGTAACAGTAATTTAAAACACATTATATTCATAATAAAACACACTAAATAACATTTAATAATGTTACGTGTACAAAATCATTCTGCGAACATGCTAGAATTTTTGATCCATTTACTTCATTTTCAACCTCTTCAAGTCAATTTGGTCCTCTTATTTTTCAACATGTACGTTTAATTCTATTTTATATTTTTATATTGTTAATTATCGTGCAACTTAAGCCTTTCCAAACGTTAATTCCTCCAAATTTTAATCCAGGTTCTATTATTTTGGCCGACCCTATAATTTTCGAATGATGATGCATTCACGTTAAGGTATGCGCCATCTATTATTGTTAATGCATAGTCTCGAGTGCAGTACATTCTGTTGTACTCAGTTTTGGTTCCTTTTTTTTTTTTAATTGCTTTATTGTAATAATCCTTTTCGAAATTCGTGCACCTATTTTAGGGCTTTTTCGTCTCTTCACTCTTTTAATTCAATTAGTTTTAACGCTATTTAATTTCTCTCGCGCGGAGCGCCATCTTTCTATTTTTGTTATACTCTAACTTTTGCAGAATCCTACTTTTTTTGTTCGGTCGATTTTTGTGTCGTAACTCGTTAATTAGTGAGATTTAATTAATCCTTCGACGTTTTTGGCTTACTGTTCACTCTTACCTCCGTTTTGAAGTTTATTGGAAATTAGTTTCTCTTCTTTTAAAAATCACCAGTTTTCCGATCTTGGAAATGACGTATGTCCGGCTTCTCTATTTTCTCGTTCCAAGTCTGTTGGTCACTTCTTCTTAAGTCATCAAAGCGCTTGCTTGTGTATTCTCATGTGAGAAGCAGCAATATCTGCGGTAAGAATTTTCTTTATCTGTTGAACCTTTACTTATTTCGAATCTTCTTCTCTTCTAGGATTGATTTGTTATTAGTGCTAAATCCCGAGTGGCTAGCACTAAATACCGTATTTGTTTAAATTTTACCGAAGATATTCCATGTGATTTCCAAACGGCCATTTTGGTTCGAAATTTTTGGATGGTGAATCAGTCACTACCGTGTAACTTCTGTAAGGTGGAAATTCCTTACAGAGGAGGAGAGCATTCAGGAGGGCTAGGCACCCCCTTATGTCAAGCTAAGTGTTGTTGAAATAGATTCGTAACTAAAAGAGGGTTTTGTCTGCTCAACTTTACTAACCTTTTGTAATTTACGTTAGAGATTTGCTTGTTGGCTAATTAAAACTTAAGTGTACTCTAGAGAGGGGCTTTACCCTTCCCTGTGTAATTTTGATGATAAACTAATCACTATCAGTAGACAGATATCGGGCTTCACCCATCAAACCTGTACGGAAGGTATTAAACGCCTGCCTACTTACTTAAACTATCTTTTAGTAATTTAATTAATTGGTTGTCTGGCTTAACTAGTAGCTGTAGCTTAATTCAATTTTATTCACGAGGCTCAGAACCTTCAGTGGAGCTTCTGCATTTAATTTGGGGTTACGTCAAGACCTATTTAATTGTTAATTATTCTGTAAACTTTAATGTACAGGACCGTTGTTAAGAATTCCTAACTTGTGTTCTAATTTATTATGTCTTGTTTTTTTTTTGTTTTGACGTATTATTAAATAATCTTTCATTTATTAATCACCTGTGTATACAGGGTGATGATCACTATACAGGTGATCCTGTTGCTTTAGTACTTAAGCTTACACCTGAGACTTTTCTGAGGTGATATTCTTTTTTTTTACTTTTATTAGTAGATTATTATTTTACTTAAAGTTATACCCTGTGGCTAATTATTTCGCGGGGTATTTTCACATTGAATTAAGCCACTTTGTATTTCATCTGACTCTTAATGAACTTAACACAGAGAGGCTTAACCTCTACTGTTTTGACGTAATTATTCTTCTCAATTTTGAAAAACAATTTCAAACTGTCTATTATACTAGATTCTGATATTCATGATTTCATGTTAGATTTGCTAATACATGAAACTTCTATCATAAGTTTCGAATCTCTAACTTTTAAAATTGAATTCTACTTTTAAATCTTTATCTTTTTTGTAAAACTGATTAGAACCTTTTATTGTAATATTAATGTAGGGGTGGCGGACATGAATATAATTGGCCATTTCTTTATTTAAAATATTGAGACCTGCTTTAAGGGAAGTATTGTTTTGAATTGTTTACTATATTAAAGATTATTGTTGGAGTTATTTTGCGTTTGATTTCTTTTCCCTACTTGTGTTGGGGAGAACACAGTTCATCGAATTTAGCAGCAGCGAGGTAGGAAGCGTACAACGCTCTCTTGTGTCTGAGGCCACCTAAGTTCCACCCGCATCCGTATATACGGGGTGTACCTTGCCGTTTACTTTTATGCGGGGGGCCTTCTGTACATCTTGCGATCTTGGGACTCGCACGCTCTACATTCCATTGAGCTAGTCGGCGGGGTGTTTCGGCGGAACATCTACCTTCAGGTGGGTCAGGCCAGGTGAGGTGGTTTTGGCAGAACAACTTGCAACATCCTTGTTGCATGCGTGCCTGCTGCTAATAGGATCGCGATTAGGTAGCAAGAACTAATAATAACAGTATTTATTTCAATATTTATTTCACATGTATATAACAATATCAACACGACGGCGATCACTGGTTGAATGAATGGTCTCCCTTCATTTCGAGTTCTCATTGCATGACTCACATTGCAGAATTATTAGTTGTTTAATTTAATTAGTAACAGATTAAACAGGGGCCTGGCTGAATGGGTAAGACGTGGCACATATGCCGACACATGTTTAAACTTGTCGAAACATGTTACACAGTACAATATCTCTTGCAATAGTTTTGAAACTTATTTTAGAAACAGGATACAAAAACGCATAAGACACGCGTATTAATGTATAGGAATGAAATCCGTATTGTTCAGTGTAATTAGACTATTTCAATTGACCGTAAAATTAGCAAATTTCTGCAAATCTTTTATTTATTTTAAAAACAACTTTCTCTTACATCCACTTTCTATATAAGTACGTCATTTTGTTGGAAGAGCATTATCGAGAAAAAAGAAACAAATCTATCAAAATCCGTTTTATATATAACACATTTTCTTTGAATGTTCTTCCGAAGCTTCACGACGGGATTTCAGATAATGGATATCAAGTGCGAATTGTCTTTTTTATGTTTCGCTTCATGGCTCCCGCGTCTCCCCAGGCGGAGATCAATATGTTGAAGTCCTTCATCTGGATGTATTCCGCTCACTTAGAAAGATAAACTCTACCATTAAACGGGCGTTTCAAGTTGATTGAATTGAAATTAATGTCATCGTCCATTTCGTTGGAAAATGTTGCCGAGATCGATGTTCTTGTTTTGTATTGTATGAAATTGTCGCCTGCAGTTTAAAACAAAGTAAGCGAGTAAAAGTTTTTTTGTCTTAAAAACTCTGCAAACGACTTTCTTCACGTCAGTATTTAAAGTGAGCTAAGAAAGATTAATATATGAACGTTTGAAATACTCCCATTAGCAAGTTTTTATTTTCATAAAGGCGTCTGTAAACAACAACGTGTTTACCACTAATTCTTAATGGAACTATTAAAACCTCATTTGATTAATTTATAAATTTAGGATTTGTTCTTTTGCTTGTCCACCCATCTCCTGAAATCTTTTCTATTTCTTGTAATTGCGAAATCATAAAAGAAATTATGGTTTTATACGAGATAATATATCTTTCCAACTTAAAATTGAGAATAATCAACTTCAGTTTGAGAATTACTAAATTTGCAGCACGTGTTCATGTAACAAAACAGTACCAAACGTCAGTGTTACTGAGTATCATTTAGCGTCAGTGGTAAGACATTTACTGACGTCTACCATGCCCTACACTAAAAAACTCGAAGCTGACAAAGTTAAACAGCAAATGTGTGCTGTATATAACTGTCAAGGTAACTGGAGAGGGCTTGCGATTAGATTGGGCGTTAAAAAATTGACTGCCTACCGATTCCGCTTTCTAACGACACAATATCAAGGCGAATCGATGAGATGGCTACCGATGTTCGCGACCAAATAATTCGGCGAGTTCAAGTGAATTTTTTTAGTATTCAACTTGATGAATCAACAAATGTGGCATACATGTCTCAGTTCTTATGTTTTGTGAGGTATGAATGAGATAGGGACACACCAATCAAAGAAAGTATGTTGTTTTGCTAAACAGTGCCGGGTCATGCAACAGGACGTTTTTTTTAATGTTTTTTTGTGAATCTACTAGAAACTATACTAACATAGATTGGACAAAATGTATTGCAGTATGTAGGGCGATAACAGGAAAGAACAGTGGATTAATTAAAAAATTATAAATGATCGTCTTATACCAAGGGCGGAATTGACGCATTGCTTCCTTCACAGACTTGTTCTCGTCGCAAAAAGCAGGCCGGAAAATCTCAATCAAAATCTTTGTGAAGCTGTAAAAATTGTTAATTTTATTAAAATCCGACAGTTACAGAACAAGCTAATTGCTAAACTATAATAAAAATCTCTTCTATTCCATACAGAAGTTATCGCGAGGGAAAGTGTTAACCCGAGTATTGGAATTGCGAGATAAATTGATAATATTTTTTCAGGATCAACAAACGCCATTCTCATAGTTTTTACAGAATAATTAATGTATGGTGTTGTTGGCTTACTTAGCTGATGTATTTTCGCATTTAAACGACTTAAGTGTGGATTTACAAGGATGTGCAAAAAACATTTTATTAATGACAGACAAAGTTAATGCTTTCATTAAGAAGCTTGATATCTGGATTATTGGCATTCAAAGAAAAATTTTTCAATGTGTAGTGTTTTGCATTTGCTTATCACAATATTGGAGGTTATTTCGTCTGTGATTTTCATTAATCCTCTTGTTTTTATTATTATTATTATTATTATTTTAACAAGGCAGTTGTAAAAGTAATCTTTTATTGCGCATCTTTTAGACATCATATGTAATATTACATATCAAAATGCGTAGTTTATACAGCACCCTAGTAATGTAACTCATTTTTAATGCGTCTCATTATATGAGGAAAGTCACCTTGGTTTCAATCTAAATGTTAATCTACTAAAAAAAAGGATACAACGGTTGCTTTAAAAATAACATCTCCCTCATTTTATGTTTTCCTCTAGAACTACTGAGGCAGCAAAGCACAATATTAGCCTATTGTATTTTAATATTACGAACTTTCCGAACGCTCGAACAAATCTATTTTTACCCCGCTCCTTTCTACGTATTAGTTGCAGAAAAACAATCAATACTTCTACCGCATTTTGATGCATATATGGAACGATCGAAAGAAAAATTACAGGCATATATTAAACACGTAATTTTCCGCTCGCGTCAGTTGTATTTGAAAGGGAAACATGAAAATTAACTATCGTCGTTATCGTAGTTTCAACCTGCAAGCCCACATGAATAATGCCAACATTTTTCAGTCTCTGTAATTCTCATTTTCTACTTTTAAATGTTGTTCTTTCAGATAAATTTCCTTTTTTTTTTAAATATACTTGAATACTTGAGTAAAACCTCGAAATTTGTGTAAAACAAAAGCATATTTAATAATTTTAGTACTATATCGCAGCGAACAACGCAATATCGGTTGTGGTTCACCATACGATTTATCTAGTACAGAGGCTCCCAAACTTTTTTTTCTCATAGACCACTTTGAAAGTTTTGCTGGTTCCGGTGGACCCCCTGCAGCTACATTTCTACTATATTCCCAAAACTCGACAAATAATGTGAATATTAGATCTAACTATGGAAATTTGCGTTGCCGCTGAGTTATTGGTTAATTAATTAATTGATTGTGCTGTGAGTGGATGTCAAAAAAGTAAAGTTAGCCAATCAAAAAAGTGATTCCATCCAACTTTACTCCTTTGACATCTACTCACAGCACAAGAAACCAATCAATTCTCACATATTTTATTTAGAAAACTCCCCATTCAGAGTGGTAAAAATAAAAAGAAAAATAGTATATTTCCTTGTGTTGTATTTATTCAAATATGTAATGATTACACTATTAATTATTATTGTTATATTACATTGTAATATGATAACAGTCGTAATATAATTAAAATTAAATATTAATAACGTAACGTAACTTCTACAATGACAATCACATAATAGTCATAATTTTAGTGGGAGGGATGTACTTGATGGATTGACAGCAAATTATCAATATTTGGCTTCAGTTTTGTTAGGAATAACCGCAAATCTCCCCGTTCTTAGATATTCAATCTGCTCCTTTTTTTGTTAAAAGGTTTGTAACGACACGAAAACTTTTCTCGACAAGATATGACGAGGGAAATGCTATCAAAAGCTTTCTCGCAATTCCCCACAGTCCAGGATATTTTTCGGGTATTTCTGCCTGCAGCCAATATGTTTGATACCCTCTTTTAAATTTCACCTTCAGTTCCTCATTAGTGCTAAGCTCGAGTAGCTCCTCTTGTAATATCACATTCTCCACTTCCGTTTCATCAAGTGGATTTATGATCCATGGTGGTATTTCCATCGTCAGAATATCTTCAAATCTGATTTTAGAGTCATCATGCAGGGCAATTAAATGTTGAACGTATGTGTGAATATCCCCATCAAGGCATTCTACCTGTGACAAGTTTGAAAACTGAGAAAATTCGCGCCGACTAATATTTTGCTTCATTTCAATTTTCCAAGAGAAGCTGAAATTACACCCTTTGTTTTTATTAAATTGAGGCTGTGCCCTTGTAATTGTAAGTTAATGTCATTAAATTTTTTGAACAAATCTGTCAAATACTGTCTGCTTTCAAATTTATCAGGTTTTCTTTTAAATCTGGATCTTTACTTTCCAGAAACTCTAAAACTGATTCAAAAAGTGAGAAAAATCTTGTTAAACATGCACCTTTCGACAACCAGCGTACTTCAGTATGTAAGAGAAATCGTTGGAAGTCTTCATCATTTTCATCCATTTTTTGTTTACTTACGTGTACAATAAATTGTAAAATAAATAGATAAATAAAAAATAAAATAAAAGTATGTATAACAAATAGGCAGGTAAGTACTTACTTTTCCGACAGTGGCAAACACTAACATCGATACACTTTACTTTACTTTTCTTTTCGAAATTCGGGAAACAAATGAGTAACGTTTATCCGTGGCATTCGTATTTATATTGGTGAAGAATCAAACAAGTTCATGCAAGATTGCAAGCACACACACCACAAATCATACTTCGTCCCTTTGCACGTCTGAACAAGCATTGCAGACGGCGGTAGCGGCAGCGCTTTGCAAGTCTCGACACGTTGTACTGAATATGGAATATGCAAGTTTTTACAAGTAATAGTCGCTGAGCTTCTTAAAATATTATCTGCCTACATTGATAGGTGAACTCAAGCCAACATTTTAGTTCTTCACTATCGAAACCAGGTAAATTTTCGTGGACCCCCGCTTACGAATTATGAACCCCCATTTTTTTGTCACGCCAACGTAGACCCCCGTCGAGTCTCCCGTGGTCACCTGGACCACTTTGGGAATCAATGATCTAGTACGATTTCTACGAAACCAAACCATTGGACCGCTTACATGAAGATAGCGCATGAACGATTTGTTAGGCAGACAGAAAAAAAACTACTAAGCTGCGTTATCAGATACATAAATGCTGTAACATATTTGCATGTGTAAGTGTGTCTTACTGAATTTTCAGTCGAGAAGTATGTTTTTATCCATAGCCAGGAGCGTAACATGAAGATAGTTATGATCGTTTTATAAAAGATATTATTATTATTATTATTCACGATTATTACAATATACGATGACATATTTTTCTAAATGTTCAGATATGAAACTTTGTCTTTTCGCACTTAAAGATATTTTTAAATTGTGAAAATGATCTCTCTAAATACTCAGGGCCTGAAAACTCCATTTTCTACAAACACAACAGGTACCCAAGTGAAATAGATACTAGTATTTTCTTAAAAGATATAACTTCTCTTGTTGATACATATTTTAAAGATATTAAACTCACGTAATTTCAAGGGGCATAATACCATTTTCTAATATCAGTCTTTATAAATTTTTAATATTAATCTCTTGGATAAACTTAATTCGATGTATTTACTTTATGTACTATATGTGTTCTGAATAAGCAACCCAATATAACTTGAAAGAAGGGATTTAGAAGCAACCCTATATTGTCTTGTGTATTATTATATTATTATTCACGATTATTACAATATACGATGACATATTTTTCTAAATGTTCAGATATGAAACTTTGTCTTTTCGCACTTAAAGATATTTTTAAATTGTGAAAATGATCTTGCTACATCACAACAGGTTCCTGAAGCATAATTGTAGTTACTTAAACTAGACTTCGCATTAATGTTATCATTTATTAAACTTGTAACGCGCGGAAATCGGCACTTGTTCATTTTTCGTCGTTATTCAATAATTTTATAAACGGACTTGTATATCATTTATTTTCAATATATTTATGTAAATTTCGGTCGTTAAAATTTTTAATAATATTTTCTTGTGCGGATATTTATCCTAGAGTTAGATTAAATTTGAATTTTTATCATAAGTAAAAACACAAGAGCTTTTTTTTATCGGATAAATTTCTCTTTGTAACGAAATTATTTTGCCAATCAGTAATTTGACGAGAAAAACTTACATGAAAAAATCTCGAGACTGAAAGGTCGAGCGATTTTGTCTAATGTAAGTTTTTCGAGCAAAATTACTGATTGGAAAAATTTTGAGTTAAAAAGAAATTTATCCGTGAAAGAAAGGCTCGAGTTTTTTGGCAAGATAAATTAACGACATGAATAAAACTTTTTAAATTATCTCCATATTGACGATCTTGTATTTCTTGTGTATCGCGGTATTGATCTTTTGATATTTGTTAAAATTTTTCCAAACCGACTCATACATTTTACATTCAACGACACTTAATAGTTATTAGTAGTTATTACCTGTCAGCTGCCAAAATAAATTAAGTGATGCAGGGCTACTAGATATGTAATACAATTTTAGGAAGAAGCATTTTTATCGGTGATTAAAAGCTATGTAGGTTTTTATCGCTGTCAAAGTGACAAAAATGTCACTCGCAAATGGACCTTTTTATATAGGAGTTAATTTATCGTAGTAATTTTCTAACATGATTTTACATTTAATTAAGAATTTACGAGATATTTTCACGTTTATGTAGGCAACCTTGTTTGCATGTAGTTTTGGATTGAGAATCGTTCATATTTTTCACGCGTAGATGGCGTTGATGTTTTAAATAATATAATTGAGTTAGCAAATGGTGGACATTTATTTCGTTAATTGGGTTAATTTGTACAGGTTTAATGCAAGTTCTTATTGTTAAAATTTATTAGAATATTTTACGGCTTGTATTGTATTACTAAAATTGTATTACGTGACGCCTATGAATTCAAAATATTCAGAATGTATATAAATAATAAATACCTCACACACACATACGTTATAGCGTATGATTACATATTGGTTTGAAATAAATTTTGGGTGAAAATTAAAAATAGAATTAATAACGTATAAATTAATTAACAAACATAACTGGATAAGGAAAAATAAATTAAAAAGAAATCAACCGAGGTTGTGTATTTTAAATGCACCTCGTATATCGTATATTAATGTAGTATTAAAATATTAGATGAATATTTCTAAGCATTAATATGTAAACAAGTAACGTTATATCAATAAATTTTAGGTTAATTAGATTATTAAACGCTTAGAATGTAAGTAGATTAATAAAACAAAGCCATGCTTAAATAATATGAACGCATCGACAGGCATACGAATGAAAGGAAAGGACAAGACAACGCCATATGAACAAACACAAGGAGAAAGGAAAGAAAATTTAAAGGATACGTAAACGGCTTTCTCCGAAATTTTGTCAAGATCGAACGGGCATCAGAAGTATTTCAGGAAGGACGAGATTAAAACTTCACTATTCCAAAATAAAATTTACAAATATCAAAATAATAACAAAAAGGCAAAATATATAAACGGGGAGACAACGCAAAGACATGAAAAATTTAAAAATACACAGGGGTGGAAATATTAAATAACTATGATAATTAGAGAAAACAGAAATAAACTATTAGGAGTGGGGATCGATTCCGTAGAAGAGAGAAACGCTGCATATAAAAGCAGGAAAGCACCGAAAATAGGAGATTCGTCGTTTTAATTTCGACATTCACTGACGTTTATTTATTGCTTCACATTCATTTCAAAATTAATTGTAATGTAGATATAGTCAATAATCTCGAAAATTTCAAGCCTGTTGGCATTCTATTTAAGTTAAGAATAAATAAAAGTTGTCAGTATTATTCTTATCATTATTATTATCTAGTTTAGAAATATACCAGGAGGAGTTTAAAAATTTTGTATGTACAATTAAGCATTTGGAGGAAAAATACCCCCTTTTGCGAGTGAAATCCTCAAGAATCTTTGTTTGCGAGATTCATTAGGAATCAGAATTAAAGCTCTAATAGTATCCGTGTGGGAGTCACAAAAGAAAATGTGTATATTAGAGTTGCATTGATTGGTTAAGGTATAGGTTAGGAATGAGATATTTTAAGTTACAACAAAAATGATATGTGATGTTACGCTTTGCATATAACGGGTGTTCAGAAACATTCGAAGTCAAAGTAGTCCTTCAAATATGAAGTCATGTCTGAGATAGATTGATTTTTGACAGACAACAGTTGACATTTAATAATTATTACAAATCAGGTACTTATGTAAAGATATACGATTTTTTGTTCAAAGCCCACTTGACGAATGTTTCTTCTGAGCACCCGTTATAAGAATATTTTAATTTATTTTTAAATAATATTTCTTCTGAAAATAACTCAAATTTTTAAAATATTAAAATATTAAACTTAACTTAGACATTTTTCTGTACATATTCGTTTGCAAAGAGAAAGCATTTCTTTTGTTATCGCGCTACACTAGACCCTTGGTCTTCTACCTGCTTACAACCATCACTGTGGAATTTCTATATACACTTCGATGTTAACTTACGTTGTGTTATTAATTTAAGTACATACGTCTGTGGTGTTTCATATCATTTGAAAGCTTGTTTCACAAGGGATATTTCAATGATATTAGAACACCTCTTCAGGTCGCGTTTTTATTAATTATTATTTAAGACCTCGACAACTTCGATGTCTCCCCATCACAACTTAGGTCGTAAAACAAATCCTTTTCTAGACCAGTGTTCTATCTACACAAATTCTCGGCCTTCTCTAGAGAACCATCGTAAAATACACATCTTACCCGCCGTGCTGTTCAAATACCGGCCATGATGCATGTGCCCTTGCATCTCCGCAGCTAGAAGGTAATCTGTATTGTGCATCGCCTTTCATAGTTGTCCAAGTATATGACGCACTACGTGGCCGACCATCTTCGCAACTCAAAGGTAACTCTGTTTTGTTCTATACAGAGGTTATTTTATATTAATTCACATTTAATTTACTGCCCAATTTAACGTTCGTTTCAGTATATTTTGTGTTAATTTTTAATTACTTATTTACCACTCCTCGTGTATATGTTACTTTTATTCAATCACGTTTAAATATATAAGGTTCAATTTCTTTTATGTAAATATAAATACAAACTTTAAGGAAAACGCTCCTGTGTTTTATTTAGTTAGTAAGTTGTAATATATTTATTTAATTAACCATTATCACACACGTCCTGGATCTTTAATGCAACTTCACCAGCACCACAATTATTTTAATTCAAATAATTTTATTATTAGCACACCAGCCGGAACCAGAAACGTGTAAAGCCCGTGTTTGTAATAAGGAAAATACAAGCAAACAATAAAATACTTTGAAACTATTACTTCTTGTTGTATTATTTCTTTGCATTTACTTTGGACGCTAGGCCTAGATGTGTAGAATTAAAAAAATAGCCCTGAGATACCAAAATAATATACAAAGTCTCAACAGAAGTTATGCTTGTCTAAGTGCCCACACGAATCATCCATTATAATTTAAATTTGAAAGCGAAGTTACCAGCAATATGTAACAACTGGATGAGATGTACAATAACAAAACTATTATTTTTGTTATTGTCGGTCAACTTTAAGATATCGCCTCTTATACTTTTTGTAATCGCACAGTAGCGTGATAATTATTTTTTTTTATATTATTGTCATTTTTTTCCCGCTTATGAGAGGGAATTTTGGGAAAATATTTTGGATTTATATAATGACAGTTGTCCATTTTTCATACGTTGTCTTATTATTTCAATGACATCCTGTATATTTAAGCGAGAATTAAGATAGGAAGTGGTCCACTGAATCAAGCACGAAGAAAGACCAAAAGCGAGTGATCTGAAATTCTTAATAGTATCACGAAGTAAAATAAGAGAAGAAATTCAGTAAACATACAATCGATTCGAAGACATAACAAGTGTTCATTTGAAAAGTCAATCTAGTAGCATGTGATTTACTGAGAACATTTTGAAGTATATCGTAAATTAAAATTTACTACTTAACCTACGAAGTCGTATATATTGACAGTTTCATACATACAAATAAATAACAAATAATAGGTATTTATTGAAAACTAAAACAAATGTTGAAAATGTTGTCCTTCAAGATCAATGCTCTTTCAAATCCTCCGTTCAAAATTTCTGATGATATTCTGCAACATTACTGGATTGTTATTAATTTCCATGCATTTCTGTTCGATTCTCTGTAGCATATCATTCAAATTCAATATAGGTGTTCGAAATATGTTATTTTTTAGATAAGGCCAAAAATGAAGTCGCAAGGTGTTAAATCGCATGAACGTGCAGGCCAGGCAATTTCAGTTTTTCGACTAATTATAGGCTCATCAAAAAATTCTCTTAAATAATCCAAAGATTCTGCAGTACAGTGACAAGTTGCTCCGTCTTGTTGGAAATATGCATTTTGAAGTTCTTCATCATACAACTGATTGACAAATGGTTGTAAAATTCCCGTACGGTACCTTTGAGCAGTTAACGTTCCCTGAAAAAATATTGGTCCAATGATTCGCCTTTGGCGTATCGCTGCCCAAGCACCAGTTTTCTCTGGATGTAGCGATTCTTCATTCATTACATGTGGATTTTCACTACTCCAAATTCTTGTATTTTGTGAATTTAGGTATGCCGTTTTATAAAACCATGCTTCATCAGTAAGGATGACTCTTTGCGAAAGTTCTCCATTATTGTTCATATTTACAAACCAATTACAAAACTGTAGTCTACGTGGGTAATCAATTTCTAACAATTCTTGTACTGCTGTGACACGGTATGGATAAAGTTGCATATCTTTTTTTAATAACTTGTGAGTTGTACCAACAGAAAGGTTTATTTGTTGACTCAAATGTCGAACAGATGTTTGTGGTTCACTTTCCATTATTTCTTCAACACGATTGACAACTTGAGGTGTACGTTTCTCAACTGCTCCGCTGCCTGATTTTCTTAATAGACTACCAGTTTCAGAAAAAAGTTTTAAAGTTCTATCCAAAGTATTCTTAAATTGTATATAATCTATTACAAAATGTGGAAACTCAACTTGAAATTCTACCATGCAATCTCGAACTGAATAAACCCATAAACCATCAATTTTATTACCACTTCGAAAATAAGCCGGGACTAAAAAAAAATTATGTTCTAAAGTGAAAGCCATTTTAAAACTGAGAAGCAATTTATTTAAACCAGAATCGGCGCACGATTATTTTATGTACTAACTGATATTTGTGATTGACATTATCAAATGTCATTTGGATTTACGTTTACGGAACAACAAACACATACTAATATATTTGAGTCTTACTCTATCCAAATTTTGACTTTTCAAATGAACACTTGTTATATACAGTAATAATCAAAAAAGGTGCTAAAATAGAGCTTTGCGGAATTCCCCTATCGCTCTACTCAGTTCGTATGATCACATATTTTTGCCCTTTTTCTGCTAATTATATAAATTAGAAAGTATTGTTCCTTCTTTGTAAACGTTAAACACGAAAGTTACGTTAACGATTTGACTTTCCAAATTTATTACAAAAGAATACAAAATAAATACACTATTCTAGTCATCTTCTATAAATTTTTGGACAAAATATTGCATTCTAAACATAAAATAAACTTTATGATATTGCACACACTATGGCATTAAATATATTGCTTCTTGGGCGTTATAATAATAATAATAATAATAATAATAATAACATAAGGCAGCATAGTGTTTACATCAGAGGAAATTTTCTATGTAACAACTTTATACGCTCAGGCAAGAAGATCCAATAACTGATTATAAAATCGTGCCTCGTTCCCATCATATGCCTTCCTCACACATCGAACAACATAACGATAGAACAAAACGGTCGATAAGCAAGTTTCGAGTAGACGAGATGGGTGATTTTACTCCTGCTACATTACTTCAACATTACTTTCGCTAGAGCTGAATTCGAGAGGAAGCGAACGCCATCGAGACATACATTTATCCTTCCCGTATACGTGGATGTGACTTTCTTAGAATGATTGTAATGGCTGATCTTTTGTTGCCGTGAAGTTGTTTGTAAATGAAAAATTGCGTCGCTTGTGAGTCAGAATAATAACAGGAATTGCTGGTGTACATTTTCTTGTATCTAACGTTAGTATTTTTTGAAAAATGCACGGTTCTAGAAACATTTCGTTTGATTAATGTTATTTATGATTATTTAGGAATTTTACTCGAAAATAAAGTTCAATAAAGGAACTGGATTCGCATTTAGTTTATTTAACCCTCTAATGTCTGAATTTTATTCTGAGCAGATAAATTCAGAACTTTGTGACAAATAGCAGAAATTTTATGTCAGAAATTAATTTTGATGTCGAGCTTACCGACTGCAGGCGAGAATAGGTAGTCTGCCCGTAGGCGGACCTGTGCAGTAAATACATAAACTTAATAGCATGTGTTTATATTATTTATTTAATATAAAAAGAATATAAAACGTAAAAAATTACTTATTTACAAAAAACTGCTTTATAGAAGCAGGCTTTTATTGGGGAATTACACAAGAACAAGTTGCATTTAATACAAAATGCTTGTGTTTCACTAGATCGGTCCCGAGAAACGTACCGGTGGCCCCACTGTTCCATACTTGCAGACTGTGGCGGGTGGAAAAACATGGTTCAGATTCTGCTGTCGACATGGGCGTTGTACAAATAATATCCAACAGTTTGTATGTTTCCGTCAAAACCTTTTTTAGGTTGTTGACTAAAAGTGGCAAAACACCACCTACGTCACACATGTCCTCACGCTCATAAATTACTGAAAGTTCACTTTTCAATTTTACACTGTTCAACATAGGATAAGATTTCGCAGTTTCATCAAAATTTTTTTTGTGGAAATGAATGACTATAAGTTTTAAAATTTTGAGAATCAAATAATTTTGCTGCACTTAAGTGATCCCTAAAATCAAATCGGTCGCAAATTTAGCTTAAAATAGTGTGACATCCTTTGCAATAACAGCTCTGTTATCTCCAGCTGTCGGTTTTTGGTCTTTTCCTTGCAGGTTCTTCATTATTGCGTTCTTGATTGTCATTGTCAGTAGAATTTCTTAAATTTCTAATGTGATTAATTTGCTGTTGGCATTGTTCAATTGCCTTTCGCAGTTGAGCACTGTCAATCCCGCGCATTTGAGTCTGATTAAATAATATTTCAACATGTGGCATGATTAAATGAAATATTTTCAACCAGTAGAAAAATTCCGGGGAATTCATATATTTCAATAAACCACTTGCTTCACTAATAGTAACTGAACCCATTCCATCTTCGCCAATAATTTTGTCTAAACATTCTTTGAAAGAATCCTGGTGTTCAACTAATGTATTCACAGTTCGACTTTTGAAAATCCAGCGTGTAGGAGCAGCGCGTGGTAATCTACGTTTGACTATTTCATCAAGAATTACCGTTCGTTTGGCGATCGAGAAAGAAACTTGAAAATGACTGTTAATTTGCAAAGAAAACTTTTACATTTATTTATTGCACTGTGCCGCTCGTTCGACAATTAAATAAAATTGATGCGCGTAACAGTAAATTTAATGTGCATGTGTAAATGTTCTTTTGATAATAGCTTGGACACCATTTGTCTTACAACTCATCACGGACGCCCCATCGTAACTTTGAGCGATTAGTTTATTGTTATCAGACTCAGAAGAAGAATTTAAAATAGTTTTCAATTCATTCAGCAATGTTTTTGCTAATACATCAGCATTATGTCCACTCGGCTTAAAAAATAACCAAAAGCGTTCAAAAATTTGTTCATTAAACGCGTATCGAATAATAACAACCATTTGTTGATTATTAGAGGTGTCTGTAGTTTCATCGGCCTCCAAAGCAATGAAATTTGCTGATTTAAATTCTTTTAATATTTCCTGCTTGTAAATTTGCCACATTGCATCTAGAAATTCGTTCCGAATAGTTTTTGAGGCTAAGACTTGTGAACCTTTCATATGTATTGTAAGCACAGCGTCTAATTCAGCTGCAAAGTTGATTAAACCTACATAAATACCTTGATTATCCGACGTCAATGTCTCATCATGGCCTCGTAACGTCAATTCAAAAGCTCCGCAAAATTTTATACACATAATTAAACGGCGCAAAATATGACGATTTTTACCACATCTTCGTTGTACTTAATTTTATATCGCAAATAAGCACTGTCTAACTGTTCACGTATGTCCACTTTGCCTAGAACACTAAAATCAATGCTTTCATTCATGTGAGAAACGGAATTTTCGTGTTCCTTTGCCCTGTCTGCGATATGCTTTAAATCATTCAACCCATGTTTATTCCACGCACTAACCTCTTTCTTTAAAATTAATCAGATAAAACAAAATAGTTTTATTTGTTAGTGAACATCCTTCACAAAGTTACGATCGTTTCACTCACACAGAAGCTTCGTCAGACATATAACTAACTTATAGAGTTATATGTCTGACAGCTTCTGTGTGAGTGAAACATTCGCAAACTTTGTCAGTAAGAAGTAGAGAAATTCACTAAATTTTGTTTTATTTTATCCCGATAATAGTCAAAGATAAGTGCTCTGTTATAAACTAAAACCTTAAATAGAATTACATAAAAGTAAGAAAATTAATATTAACGGTTAAATATACACTTTGTTCAGTGAAATCTGAACACTAATACTAATAATAGTGTTCTTTTATTGCTAACGTTTTAATCTATTTTCGCTTATTTTTTTTTGTTGTACTTCAAGTATACTTTCGACATGTAGAGGTACATGTACAATATAACAATTCAAATCACAATTTACTCGTTCCCTTAGATTCAATGCATTGAAGCATCCTTGTACGCCCAATAGTGTACAAGTATTCCTAACATTCGTGCACCTATTGGGGCAGCGCTATTTGCATGCCCAGCAGCAATCATGACGGAGGCGGCCAGGTGAACCGATTCAGTTCCCATGAGCTACAATATGTACTCGACGACAAAAATCAATATCGGTCAGTACGAACAAAGTAATCAATGTTATACATTCAGGTGTTCTTTAAAGTAATAGACGACGTGTGAAAAATTGAAAGATGTAATTGTATAGAATATATATATCCAAAATATTGTGTGTCGATTACGACGCAAACTCCAAAATTTAAAACGACCTGAAAATAGTATTATGTGCCGCCTATGGATCAGATTGTCTATAAAAAATACCTCGTTTGAACTTACACACAAACTTACGCTGCAATGTTTATGCTTATAAAGACTCTAAAAAATAACATTTTTTAAACGGCTGTCGATAAAAACTCTACAAAGGAGCAGCTTTATTTAATTAGGGTTCAGTAACCTCAATACGATTACGTACGAATATATTAGCTACGAATCATTTATACACTTTTTTATGTTTAAATGTAACAACCGTTTGTTGTTTCTGAAAAGAACTGATTTGTAAATAGGTTAAACAGGTGGAGACCATTTTAAAAATCAAACTAAAAATTATTTTTGGACGAAAACTTTTAGAACTAACATAAATCAACTTCATTTCATGTGTATTGCGTGAATTTTTTTTAGTTGCGAGAAGTAACAAAAACATTAATATGGATTCAGAATGTCTATAAAAAATATTTCCGTTGAATTTACATTGAAATACACGCGCTGCAATGCTCATGTTTATAACAGCTTTAGAACATAACATTGTTTAGACAGCTTTGTATGCTATGGGTTCGATAACCTGGTACGAAAAGTCAGCTGTTAAAAATTTATACTTGCATGTGAATTTTTAAAGGAAGATGTAAGATGGGACATTTCACGTTCAATTTGGTAACAATCTACCTTTAATCGAAGACATAAAACTGACCGACAATATCAAAACTACTCTTTTTGCTATTGTCGGTCACCTTTAGGAATCGTCTTCTTCGATACTCTTTATGATATAGTCGATGGCACAGTGACGTGACAAATATTTTTAAATATCTTTTTTCTCGCTTATGAGAGGGAATTTTGGGAAAATATGTTGGATTTACATTCCATATAATTACATCTTTCCACTTTTCAAAGCTGTCTCTTTCTTTCAAGGACACGTGTATATAAAATTGCTATTACATAAATATAATAATATAAATAATATATAAGCAAAATAAATACAGATATAACACAGGTTTAACAGAAAAAAATATCCATACTTCACACCAGATTTTTAATAATATTTTATATTATTAAAAATGCTTTTGTATTATACAAAACTGGTGAGGTTTTTACTCACTCATGTATGTTTTAATTTTTTATGTTACGTTACACATGCCGTTATCCCGTAAGGAGGAGTGAAGACACAAACAAAATACGGTTTCTAGAGATATGGCAGTGCCATCTTTGGAAGCACTTCGTTAGTTCTGTATTGGTTATGTAGACAGAGCGAGTACTTCGATTGCCTGATAATATGCAGCGCTAAATATACTTCTACTTCTTATACTTCTTCTTCTTATACTTCTCTTATACTTCTCGATCTTAATAATTTCTGTGAGATAGCGAAGTCGTTCCTTTTGTGAATGTGTCTGAATATATCCTTCTTCAGCAGGGGCGTACTGATGAATCTGTAGAAATATGAAATACGTATCTGCGTGTCTAGGGAGGGATATTTTCAGATATGTTCACAAAAATATTAATATTGAACTTGTATTTGTGTTCTTCACACCATACTTTTATATAAACACTTTACTTTCTTAGAAAAAACTGAAGCGACTCGCCTAAGCGGTCAACAATGCAAAACCGGTCGGCCAATGAGAACCTCTTCTCACTCACTACCAACAGACGTGCGACGCGATGCAAATACTAAATAAACGCAGTTAATAACCTCTATAACGTAGAAGAAACTCGAAAACCAGGGCTTCTAATCACTTCTCAGCGAGAATATTCGCCTAAACATTTCTGAATATAATCTGCGTTGTGTAAGTAGGTTTATTTCGCCTCAAGTTTTCGGCAGGTTTGGTACTGCCACCTTCAGAGAGTAGTCGTTATCATTACTTGATTCAAAGTAAGGGAAGCTTCTTGCGTCGATGATACTTGTACTGCTCTCTGTCACTTGCGAGGTCGTAGCACCGATGATGTGGGAAGTGCTCAACGTGCTCAAATCGTAACGTTATTTTTGAACACGGTTCGTGTTATTTATTTTTGTAGGCTATGTATTCGTGATGAATGTTTTTCATGGAAAATTTGAAAGGCTTTTTCCAAAGTAATAAAGATGTGATATTTTTACATACATTGGATTTTAAAAAGGTAAATTTTTGTAATATTATTACACTTTTTTTAATTAATTTATCTCACTGGAAAATTCGGTTTCCAATTCAATACTCCATGTGGTAATATACAGTGATGGTCACAAATGTATGAAACCATGTTAAATTAAAAAAGATAATGCAATAAAATTTTAGACACGAAATTTAGGAATGAAGGTCAATCATTTGAAGTATTTTTTAAATCGTTGATTGTCGAAGGAGATACAGTATGACCAGAAATATACAGTACTGAATTAAAAAATATTTATTGCTCACTTAATTTAACAAAATTGACGAACTTAATATCTAATATAATGGCGAATGATATGCTGTATATGCCCACCATTCTGTTGGATGCACAACTCAAGGCGGTGTTGGAGATTTCGTACCATGTTGTTTTCGTACCAGAAACGAATAATTGCTATTCTTAATTCCGGAATTGTAGTGGGTGGATCGTTTTGAAAAATTACTGATTTCATCATGCTCCAGATGTATGCATCGAGGTGAGTAAGGTCCGGGCTATGTGAAGGATAATTAAAGTCTGTTTTTCGGGAAATATCTCTGTCATCAAAATCATCCCCAATCGTTCTGAACGATTGATCCGCGGTGTAACTAGTCTTACTGAACCCACTGTCGAAACAACAACAGATTTCTTGATCTACAGAAACGTCTGAGGTCCTCTATAGAAGGTATCATAACTTGATGCTGATATCTTTCACTGTTGACGGTGGCAGTTCGCCCTTCATGATCAGTTATGAAATACGGGCCGATAATCCTATTTTCAGAAACTGCACACCATATGGTCACTCTTTGTTCATAAAGTAGTGTTTTAATGAATTCCTCATTAGGACTAAACTTAATGTTTCTAAAAGTCTGTCTGTTAATATGGCCAGAAAGTGAAACATGGGACTCATCTGAAAGCCAGACATTAGTCAAGAAACTAATAATCTTCATAAATGTAAGCCAAGATCCGAGAACAGTAAACTAAATGTTGTACGAGGTGCATTCAAGTTCTAAGGCCTCCGATTTTTTTTCTAACTAACTACTCACCCGAAAACTATGAAACTGGTGTTACTTCTCGACGTAATCTCCCTGCAGACGTACACATTTTTCACAACGTCGACGCCATGATTCCATGGCCGCGGCTAAGGCTTCTTTAGGAGTCTGTTTCGACCACTGGAAAATCGCTGAAGCAATAGCAGCACGGCTGGTGAATGTGCGGCCACGGACAGTGTCTTTCATTGTTGAAAACAGCCAAAAGTCACTAGGAGCTAGGTCAGGTGAGTAGGGAGCATGAGAAATCACTTCAAAGTTGTTTTCACGAAGAAACTGTTGCGTAACGTTAGCCCGATGTGCGGGTGCATTGTCTTGGTGAAACAGCACACGCGCAGCCTTTCCCGGACGTTTTTGTTGCAGTGCAGGAAGGAACTTGTTCTTCAAAACATTTTCGTAGGATGCACCTGTCACCGTAGTGCCCTTTGGAACACAATGGGTAAGGATTACACCCTCACTGTCCCAGAACATGGACACCATCATTTTTTCAGCACTGGCGGTTACCCGAAATTTTTTGGTGGCGGTGAATCTGTGTGCTTCCATTGAGCTGACTGGCGCTTTGTTTCTGGATAGCAAAATGGCATCCACGTCTCATCCATTGTCACAATCGACGAGTCCCTTTCATGCCTTGGTTGCGCGTCAACATTGCTTGGCAACATGCCACACGAGCAGCCTTGTGGTCGTTCGTCAGCATTCGTGGCACCCACCTGGAGGACACTTTTCGCATTTTCAGGTCGTCATGCAGGATTGTGTGCACAGAACCCACGGAAATGCTAACACTGGAGGCGATCTGTTCAACTGTCATTCGGCGATTCCCCAAAACAAGTCTCTCCACTTCCTCGATCATGTCGTCAGACCGGCTTGTGCGAGCCCGAGGTTGTTTCGGTTTGTTGTCACACGATGTTCTGCCTTCATTAAACTGTCGCACCCACGAACGCACTTTCGACAGATCCATAACTCCATCACCGCATGTCTCCTTCAACTGTCGATGAATTTCAATTGGTGTCACACCACGCAAATTCAGAAAACGAATGATTGCACGCTGTTCAAGTAAGGAAAACGTAGCCATTTTAAGTATCTAAAACAGTTCTCAGTCTCTACGCTGCCGCTACAATTCCATCTGCCGTACAGTACTGCCATCACTGTGACGTATTGACAACGAACGCACCCTCATTTTAAAACAATGCACATGCTTCTATCTCTTTCCAGTCTGGAGAAAAAAAATCGGAGGCCTTAGAACTTGAATGCACCTCGTACTTTCTCATTGTGGTTCAGCTTATGGCACTATTGAATATTATAAGAGAAACCACCAATATCCTTCCCCATTAAACACACAGATTTTCTTTTTATATCCAGTTTCTATATCCAGTTCTTCGTATGCTTCTTTTCGGTGACTGCGGCATTACCCCTTTGTGATTTTCCGAACACTTTTCTATCTTCCTGACTTGCATTTTCTTTGTATGTTAACATTGCCAGAAGTATTGAATTTGTTAACAACGTACAAAATAACACTGTTTGATGGTTTAGACTTTTGAAACGTCTGCTCTAATTGAGATCCAACCCATTTAATGCTGGATCCATTGTTTCTGCCAAACTCGTATGAGCGATCATATGCTTCACATATAAAAGTTTTGTCTTCGGTTGTGAGCATCTTATTCACAGACAGTGTTTTCTACACTAACAGATAACGGGTTAATGTTTATCTAAAATAAGTTTGACGGCACTGTCATTTTCACAACAACTATGAAAAGAGTTACAATTTCGGTACTGTATATTTACGATCATAGTGTATTTGTTGAAACTTCATTATAGCGATAAAAAAATACCAAACTTCTAGTTCCAAAATTTTTTATTGTAAATCCACTACAATATTGTTTAGGCATACAATGGCTTCATCAAGTGGATGAAATACTGAATATTTAAAATGCAAATTTGAATTTTTGTGTACATATAATTGAGTTTTCTAACAAGTTAAATTTCTTGCTTTTATCTTGAATGTGCAAAATTTTGAAATCAATATTAAATTTATGACTAATTTCTAAAAAAGTTTTCTTTCCTCTGTGACTTCTCTCGTGTTCTTTCATCCTAATTTTGAACCTCCTCACCCTTTCTCCTATATATACCTTATTACAATCTTCACATGTTAACTTATATACATCAGAGTTTGATTCTTGGTCTTTTTTATCTTTGTTGTTTTTAATAATGTTCTGTATAGTATTGTTTGTTTTAAATGATATATGTTCGTTATTAAGTTTTTTAATGAAAGTACCAACTTTTTCCGAAATATTTCCTAAGTGATTGAATTCTAGGAATTAGTTATATTATTTGTTTTTTTAATTTTGGGTAAACTAAAGAAAGGGTTTTAGATTTTTGTTGACTATTCAGGATGTTATTGATAATATTTATAGAGTAACCATTGTTTAATGCTATTGTGTATATCCTGTTTATATCGCCATCGAAATTACTTTTACTCATAGGTACGTTAATTAATCTATACACCATTGATTCTTATGCTGATAATTTTTGTGTTATAGGATGAAATGAATTACCGTGAATTCTGGCGTCTGTATGTGTTGGTTTAAAATAAGTACACATCCTTTGTTTAGTCCTTTGTGTTTATTGGTTTAGGTATCTTGACGACCTATTACCTTGCTTTAATAGTTCAGATAGGCAATTAAAAACTTTACATAATTATATCAACGCTATTCACTCCAAAATAATATTTACAATAGTAACAGAAATAAATAAAAGCATGAATTTTGTAGGCTTAACCATAACACACAAAACTAATAAACACAAATTCGCTATATACCATAAACCAACACGTAGGGGTATTTGTTAGAGATATTCAACATCGCGTATACCTGATGATTTAAATGTCCAGCATCATGCGAGGCAATAATTCTTGTTCTATTGAAGATATAATCACGAAAATCGTTTGACTACAAATGCAACAAAACTGACCGTTTTCATAAACAATTGAAAAACAATCACACGTGTGTTATCATCAAACGTCATTGCTATTTCTTTTCCCATACAATGTGCCTACTTTGATAACTACCCAGAAATAACAATACATCATACAAAGGTATTTTAAATAATATAAAATATTATTAAAAATCTGGTGTGATGAACACAAATACAGGTTCACTATTAATATTTTTGTGAACGTGTCCGAACATATCCCTCCCCGGAGACGTAGATACGTATTTCGCCTTTCAACAGGCTCATCGGTACGCCCCTGCTGGAGAAAGTATATCTTCAGACACATTCACAAAAAGGAACAACATCGCCACATCACAGAAATTATCCAGACCGAGCGTAGAAGTAAATTCAGCGCTGCCTGTTGTCAGACAGCCGAAGTACCTCGCCCCGTCCACATAACCAATGTGAAGTAACGACGCCCTTCCAAAGGTGGCACAGCCATCTCTCTAGAAACTGCATTTCGTTTGTGTCTTCACTCATGCTACGGACTAACCGCATGTGTAATGTATCAAAATAATTGAATATTAATATTAATAGTGCGAATTTTATAAGAATGGTATTTTCATTTATTACTAATTCTCTCTACTGAACAACGACTAATATCATGCCTTTGCTTCAGCTCATTTGTAGATAAATGGGGATTTCCCACTACATATGTGGCAATATATTGCTCTTTAACATCATTTGTAGCAGAATTTGGACTACAACAAATCTTTTGCAAATTGCGGACACTGCCATTTATGTTGTACCTTCTTAAAGTTTTGGTAACAATAGAACGAGAAATTGACTGCCGATGGGGATGTATAGTATGCTACGACCTGCTACGCCGTTCTTGAAATAAAAAAAAAAACAAAGAAAAACAAGAAAACGCTCCCCGGAGCAGACCCGGTCTCGGACAACTAAAACTGCCCCTGTCCGTTCTTGCCAACGTTCAACGACCTACCCGGCTTCTGAGGCTGCCTCAGCCCAGGGGTGGGGAGACCCAGAGGTAAGTAAATTAGCTAAAAAAAAGGTGGATAAGGGCGCCACCGAATTTATGCCGCTGGACGTCGCAAACTCGGAAACTTTGACGTAAGTCTTATTAAAAAAAAAAGGCAAGTAGCGCGGGGCAGAAGGCCGGCTCCGTGACCGAGACTCGAGACCGAGATGTGGGAAAAAAGAAAATAAGTTGTTCCCAACCAAACAAATCTTATTTATTAACACCCAGTATATATATAAGAGGGTAGGAAAAAAAACAATTACAGATCTCAAAATGGTACAATTATCAATAAGTTCTAAATTTACTTGACCAGGTATAGTGTATATTTAGAGAAGAGAGAAAAAAAAGAAATTGAATAGCAATTTTTTTGTATTTAAATATGCGGCCGAAGGCCAGTCAAAAGTAAGAAAAGATTAATTAGAAATAATGTGATGTAATTCAGATAAATCGACTTTTAAAATTATTTACAGTACGGATGATGGCCTTAGTTCGCCCTAAAAAAAAACAATACGTATTCTTTCTTTCTTGTTGGTTCACAAGTATTACAAGTTCAACAATTCATTGAAATAAATCGATCTTTAACTAGAAAGTTTTAAATTCAAATAAGATTCAGCAAAATATGTAATTGCATATAATGAAAGGATACTCATCGAGGGAATACCGTACATTGAAAAGTTCCAACTAGAACGAAACGTCGTCTGTACGTTTCCTCCCGTTGATTGACTTGTTTTTTCAGTATTTCTTAATTCTTAATTAACCTAATCACCAGGAAGTTCGTTGTCGCGAAAGGGTGTGTTCTGCATACTGGTACAAACTTAGTTTGTCGGATTGTAGTTACGAACGCATTAAATAAGTCGACATTTACATGTAAGAATGTGATTTAATATTCATTAATTCTCACTTGCAGTAAATTCCGAAAGGATACTAATCAATTAGCAAAAATATGAAATACATACAATTAAAGTGTTCAAATAAGTTAACAAAAATCTGTAAGGCATATAATTAAAGTATTCAAATTAGTTAGCAAAAATATGTAATGCCTATAATTACAGTATTCAAATCAATTAGCAAAAATAATCTGTAGGCATATAATTAAAGTATTCCAAATAATATTTATGTATAAACGCAAGTTTATATTGAAACGGTACAACAGTTCGTGAAGCGAACTAAGAAGAGGATAACAAAAATGACCACAAAAAAGAAGGTCAGGCAACACAGGTTATTTCGTTTGGAAAACACCTGGGACTATTTAACAGCGATCTATTAATTTAATAATGACAATAATTTATATATGAAATGAAATAAGAAATTTACGAATAACAAGTGAAAACTAAATTAGCGAAACGAGTGATTATCTGGCGGTTAAACTGCTAACGTGTCCTTCTCCCTCCACGAAAAAAAAGCGTCACTTGCGGGAACAATCAGGTGATGCTACGTAATTTCTTGCTCGTCGGGTACACCATCTAAATAAAGGAATAACAACAAAATAAGCGAAAAGAAAATAAAACAAAGAAAGCCCTATACATACCGAATAATGCGTTCGATGAATTAAAGCGATGCTATTTAACGTGCTACAAGTTACTTCTCCCAAACACTTCAGATCCTCCAAGGGAGATATCGCATTAACTGAATAATATTGGTATAAAGATCGATTAAATTCCCTCACGGGGCCGTAATTATAACAATCAGGTAAGGCTACATCGATCAATATCCGTGATGGGAGAGATCGTAACTACGTTCGAAGATCGACCACTAACGACCGGGATCTAGAGAGCGAGTGCCGTACTCTTCCTTTTCAAAAAAGCGAGCACTAAAGTTCGAGAAAAAAAGAAAAAAACTTGAAAGAAATTAGATATATATTAAAATAACGAATAACGATACCTATACAGGTAGGTTCGTTGGAAATGGAGCGAAATATATTGAAGATATCATTAATTAAATTACAAAATAACGTAATAAAGCGTTGAGCGTTACGGACACGTAACAAGTATTAAAAAGTTACATACTTCTTGATGAGTTCTTGTCCTATCACCAAAACCGAATATCATTAATATTTGTATTCTTTCTTTTTAATTTAATTCAACCATTATTGACAAAAAATAATAATTTAGTGGCACTTTTAAATACCACAAACTACTAGACCTTGTGATAAAATTTAGAGATTGTAATATTCACATTAACTTTTTGTTCGACAAAAAAAAACTATTTTTTAATAGCCACGACGAAAGAAGAAATAAAAGGAATTGTTGTACAACATTTAGAGTTGTAAGGTTTTAATTTAAACGATTATACCTAAGCATCAAGTGATACTTATGATTTTGAAAATATCGAGACATAAATATTCTAAAATTCTGACTTTCGTTTGCATGTAAATCTCCAGTTAAATACTTTATATCCCAAGTGTTGTTGAAATCATCTTATCGAGGAGAATCCCAAAATATAAAAAAATTCAGGGTGTTAAATTTAAGAAAGTATAACTTTAGTTCGTTACACTTTTTTGGGACTGTCTGTATATTTAAAAAATACTTCAAATGAACCATTTCATGGTTCCACACATTTGCCCATCCCTGTACAAGTAGTAATATATACAAAAGAACAAAACTACAAATGCTTCGCACCAATACTGCATGAAACATATTCCGTGAATCCTCTCATGTTTCACTATTTCCTGCCTCACCCTCGTCCCATTAGCCATAAATAAAAGACGGTAAACTTTATTTATTATCAAGTTAGGCAAATACTTACCTTACGAAACCAAGGCTGCACCAACATCTAATTGGTGTTTCAATAAGAGCGCAAGATTTGAATTGCGCGCCATGTTTGACAGTCATAATGTCACATGATTATGACGTGGCAGATCGATGGTTGACAGATGGGAGTTAGTAAACATGGAGCATTACACGGTAGAACAACGCGTCCTGATTGTCAAAAATTATTATGAAAATTGTGAAAGTTTAATTGCCACTATTCGTAAAGTGCGTCCAATGTTCGGTCGAAATAATGTGCCTAATTCATCTACGGTTAAACGAATAATCGAAAAATTCAAAAGTACCGGTTCGGTTAGTGATGTGAAACACACGATACGAGCTCGTAGAGGTCGTTCAGAACAAAACATCACGGCAGTTCGCGAGAGTGTGACAGAAAGGCCAGAGACGTCAATTCGCCATCGGGCACAAGAATTGGACATTTCAACAGGCACTCTTCAGCGAATTCTCACTAAAGATTTACAGCTGCATGCCTACAAAATCCAACTGACTCAACAACTTCTGCCAGTAGACCATGAACAGCGAAGAGAATTCACCAATTGGATCCTTGAGCAACCTGCTGATTTTGCAAACAAAATCATTTTCAGTGATGAGGCCCATTTTCACCTCGATGGCTTCGTTAATAGGCAAAACTGTCGCATTTGGGGCTTCGAAAATCCACGAATGATTCATCAGAAAGCAATGCATTCCACAACGGGTCACTATATGGTGTGCATTATGGTCTGGAGGAATAATTGGACCGTTTTTCTTCGAAAACGAAGAAGGTAATGCAGTAACGGTGAATGGCGAACGTTATCGTGCTATGATAACACAGTTTCTTGTACCTCATTTGGAAGCTATTGATCTTGGCGACATGTGGTTTCAGCAGGACGGTGCCACATGTCATACCGCCCGTGAAACATTGACGATCTTGCACGAACTGGTCGTGTCATTTCCCGATTTGGTGACCAGAATTGGCCTCCACGCTTCGATTTAACGCCTTTAGACTTCTGGCTGTGGGTTATCTGAAGTCACGGGTTTATGCCAATAAGCCTGCAACCATCGAAGCATTGAAAGCCGAAATTAGACGCTGTATCAATGAAATACCACCACATGTATTCAATAACGTTATTGAAAATTTCGTCAAAAGGGTACGCATATGCCAGCAAAGCCGTGGCGGCCATTTACAAGATATTTTGTTTCATACATAATTCCCAAATGTATATTTTCTAAATCAATAAATATTTCAATACTTTACTACAGAAAACCATGTTTTATTGAACACTGAAATCTTGCGCTCTTATTGAAACAGCCTTTATAACAGTACGGGTCTTTGCATTTACTGTTTGTCCTCTGTTTGCTACTGTTCCGCGTTCGTGCGGATGTAAAGTTTCCTCCGGTAGGACAAGTAACTTCCAAAAGAAAGAGAAGATTGCATTATTAAATTTACTTCGTAAGTTCGTAAAATACCGGTACTGAAATCTGAATAACCTTAAAGTTCTCCTGTTCACGTTGCGGTCGTCGACCCCATGAAATTTATTTTCACGTAGAATGCTTGCCTAAAAACTTTTTTTTTAAACCGAAGACTACTTCCTAAACAAAAAAGTAGACTGAAATACTGATGAAGAGTAAGTATAGTATAATCATCTTTTTCTTCTTTAGTCGTTAACAAAAGAATTTTGTTTTTTAAAATTTAACGTGTCACATAAATCTTTAAAGTTTATATCTGTACAAAGACGGAGAAGAAGCTACAAAAGGACAGAGAAATCTTTTCGAAGAAGAGCTGCTATAAATATTTCCATATAGGTTAATTTTATACATTTTCTATATCAATTTTAAAGGTTTTCTAAAATCATTATCTCTAGGAAGGAAATATTCATGGCAATAATATAATAATAAGAATTAATAAAAATTATTATAATGTTTAAACGGCACGATAAGTCCCACAGTAGGGTGATATTTATTACAATGTTTTGTGGGATAGATATAATCTTTATTTATTATTTTTGTAATTTAAATGTAAGGTAATATTTTTTTTAATGTAATAAGAATAGAATATTTCTTACCTTAAATTACAGATCTTATATCTGCAATTCCTTCGTAATTTTTGGAGCTCCGGTTTTTGCTTAGCCAGTCGGGTTGTTGTGAGTTCTTGTTCTTATCAAATGCCTCGTAAATGCTTTGTTTATATTTATAAACGCATTAAAAATTTTAAGATACTTAACTTGGCAATTATTGCCCTTAATTTTGTTATTCTTTGGTGCTGTTTAGGTGTATTATGCAAGAGAAACCGGTAATTATGAATTAATTGCTTCTTTATTTAATATAAAACATAAGAAAAACAGTGTGATAAAGGTGACAATATGACAATTTTTGGTACAAGTTATGCACACGTACTTATTTAAAGTATAATGATATAATCTTTTTTTTTCAAAACATCAAACTCATATTATATAAGCAAATGTCTTTCTTTACTTTTTGTGACAAACGCAACAACCCTTATTATTGCGAAGTGGTATTTATATTCTTGGACAACTCTATTTGATTCAATACTATTACTTTTGCTAATATAAAAAAAAGCTTAATAAAAGGTGAGCGCTTCACATATATTTTATTGATAGTAATAATGATAATAATCCTTTCTAGGATTTCTTTGCCAAATTTTACATAATTCAAATGTTTTTATGTACCTGATATGTTTGCTTAGCGGATCCGTTCCCGCGCGAATTTGCCGCGTGAATTTGCCGCCAGTTGCTGTTGTCCGTTGATTGGCCGCTGCTTCCGTGTCCGTGGTTGGACGATTTCAAGCCAAGGCGCCGTTTGCAAAACAATTGCCTTTCCACTTCGCGGTTCTTTTTTCGCGGGGTTTTTTCTTCTATGGAACTTCGCCGCTTTAATATCCGTTTGGAACCAAATTTCTTGTTACCTTGCCTGGATACGTATCAATCTTGTCCCTTGCGTCGTGGGTGATCTTCTTTGGATAATTTTATATGATTCTCTGATCAATATTCCGTATTTGTTTTTGGCGATTTATCGTTTCGTTTTATCACTTTGTGTATAAGTCGCTTTCGCGCTAATATATTTAATAAAATGTGCTTCTAAGATTCGTATTTTTATTTTGTTCTAATTTTACTATCTTCCTAAGTTAATTAATTTAGTTTTTAACGCTATTTTTTTTAATTCGCTACGGGGGTGATATAAAAAAATTAAGCAGTATATACTCTTACTTAATTATGTAACGATCTGTAATTTACCATCATAATATATGTTGCTGTAATATAATTATATATCTCATGTTATTTAAATATCCTTACATTTGCTTATCATGCTGACTGTTCCGTGTTTTGATTCCTGTCTGGTTGTCCGAGTAGGTTTTCGTGGTTTTCCTTCTCGTTTAAGGCGAATGCCGACAGCTTTGCATCTTAAGTCGCTCCACGGGCGCATACATAATAATAACTCATGTCTTGTGTTTCCCTTTTTTTGTTTAACCATTTTAAAATACCAAGGCATGATTTATTATTATTAAATTGGAATGTATCTTTGAATTATTTTATCCATAGCAACTACAAATGTATGACATTAATATAGTGTCATTTATATTTTGTATTCCTTGAGAAAGGCATCATTAGCCGAAACATGTACATATAGGATTGTTTTAAATATATAGTTTTTGAAGTAAAACCAGACCTTAAATCGCCTACAAATTGAATTTACCATATATATATATATATATATATATATATATATATAAATTAATTAATGGGTGAACGGTGTGTCAAATAAAAAAACTTTATAAAAATTTATTTCACTCTATATTTCATAACGAATTTGTTATTTCTTCAGGAGTTCAATTAAGAGTTAAAATCTAGTAAAGACGCCACAAAAATGTTAAAATCAATCGTCTAAATTTAAAACATTAAATTAATATGATGTTGGTTTCTCGTCAACCTTTTAAAAACAAAATTTAACTTTTAAAAACATTTTGTGGCGTCTTTACTAAATTTTAACTCTTAATTGAACTCCTGAAGAAATAACAAATTCGTTATGAAATATAGAGTGAAATAAATGAGTTTTTTTATTTGACAGACCGCTCACCCGTTATTTAATTTTTACTAAAACAGTACAGTCGATAATACTTAATAGTCTATATATATATATATAGAGGATTAGGGGCATATTTATATTATTTCTTATTTTGGAAGTTAGCTAGAACAAATATTGCTGGCTGGAAAGTGAGACATGTAACACAGAATTACACTTGAAAATAAACAATAATAGTAAAATATTGAACATAAATAGAGGAACATTTGGTAAGTGTTAATAGTCTTCCTGGGCATAATACCAAATTTATATTTTTATAACACGCAGTTAGATAACGAATTATGTAAAATCTAAATTAACATTTACTTTCTTCTATCCTCGTTTCCACTTTCCCTTTTAATTGCCTCCTCGTAATGTCAAAGAATACTCAAGAGAATCCTACACCCTATTTTTAATGAGCTAAAAAGGTGTAAGTTTCACTTACACGTCTGCGGTTCTTGAAAACAACACGCTAACGAGGCGACAAATGAATATCATGATACACAATTGCCTACCTCACTACCTCCTGTTACATTACTTCATTATACCTGTCTGCATACGCAATATCTGGCATATAGTATTACTTGTATGCGTGCATGTCGATATCTTTTCGTGATTACATTTCCAACACGGCATAAAAAAAGTTTTTAAAACAAATGCGTTGTATATAGATACTATCGGAAAGTATGTATGTAACCGAGTGTACTAGTTAACTGATTACAGCAAATATCCTAGTAGTTTAAACTTGTAATGAAACTTTTTTAATCCAAATTAAACATTTTTTCATGTTAACCCTAAAAAGTCAATATTTTTCTATACGAAGCTAAATCTTATTTATACAGGGTGGGGCACAGGAACCGGATGCATAGAATGCATAATATTCGACCATTAGCATTTGACAGGTGGGCATTTGACAGGTGGGGATACCTTCCTTGACTCAAAGCATTTTACTGTCAGTTACTGTCATGGAGCCGTGGACGCTAGAACAGCGCATATTTGCATATGATTCTTTCGTTAGAAGTGGTGAATCAGTGACTACGGTTCAACGTGAATTTAGTCGGAGACTCAATATTAATCGAAATGACTCTGTCCCCACGCGTAACACAATCCTACGTTGGGTTCATAATCTTCGAACACGAGGCTCAATACTCAAAATAAAACCTCTCGGATCCCAACGTACAGTGCACACTCCAGAGAACGTTGAAAGGGTTAGACAAGCGATACTGCGCAGCCCACGCCGCTCTGCTCGGGCTCATTCAGCCGGACTGCGAATCAGTAATCGTACTGTAAGAAGGATTTTACATGGTGAATTACATTTGCATCCATACAAAATAGCGGTTCTGCAGGAATTGAATGAAAGGGATTACCAGCAACGAGTGAATTTTGCCCAACAAATGCTTACACTTTATGAGCAGAACGAAAACATGTTGGTGGTAATGAGTGATGAAGCCCATTTCCACCTTAATGGGGCTGTCAATAGACAAAATTGTCGGTATTGGGCTGCCGAAAATCCTCAAGAGCTGCATCAAAAACCGCTGCACAGTCCTAAGGTTAAAGTTTGGTGCGCAGGGAGGTTTGGCGTTATCGGTCCCTATTTTTTTGAACAAAACGATGTTACCGTTACTGTTACATCGGCGCGTTACATTAATATGGTGAACACCTATTTTATCCCTGAATTGCAAAGAAGAGGTTTGGATCCTCTACAATTATGGTTTCAGCAAGAAGGAGCCACGGCACACACCGCCAGAGCGTGTATTGCTGTTCTTCGTACTCTGTTTCCTAATCATCTCATTTCGAGATTTGGTGATGTTTTATGGCCTCCTCGGTCTCCCGACTTGTCCACATGTGATTTCTTTCTATGGGGGTTCCTCAAGTCTCGTGTTTACGAGGGTAGACCTCGTACGTTACAAGAACTGAAGGAAGCGATACGTCAACAAGTTAATCTAATTCCTAGAAACCTGCTGGAAAGAGTGGAAGTCAATTTTCGTGAACGACTATAACAATGCGTAAACGAAAACGGACATCACATGCCTGAAGTAATTTTCCGCAAATTATGAAATGCTAAATTCTTGCGTATGTAATCCTACCAATAAATTTCTTTTAAAGCAAAAACTGACGATTTTATTGTTATTTCAAAAGCATCCGATTGCCGTGCCCCACCCTGTATATGCTTCAATTGTTTGAAGCTATATATATATGAGGTTGGAAAAAAGTTTGAGAACTATTGAATTATGTAATAACTTTTTGGGTTCGGTTGGTTATTTCTATGACAATAAATTCATCCTAAATTGTATCACTTTTTGATGGTCATTTAATTTCTAACTCTATAAACATTCACTATTATGGTCGCATTTACAAATCGAAACCCTTTCCAAAAACACTAAATCGAATTAAGCACAGATCTTACATTCGTTGGTTTTCTGACCCTCCACACTTCGAATTTATATTTTAAAATAATCATTCCGTGTTGAACAAATTCTGCAATAACAATTTACATTTTCACTTTAAACTTATCTAATAGCATAAAGTGGAAAAATCTAATTTCCCGAGCTAGACCATGTGCGCTGCAAAGTTGAAACTTTCATTCCGTTAGTAGATCGTAGGTACTACAGACAGCCACAAAAGAGACCCGCTTTCATCTCTCGCGTAATAAAAGTTGCATCCAATAGAAGAAAGTAGCCATATGTGCCGCTCAAACAGAATACTGAACTAATAAAAGTCGGATTATAGATATCACATCATGTACTGTGTTTAGGGCTTAAGTTTTGTTCTTTTGCGCCTAGATATATATTCGTTCTACACATATTAATTCAAAAAAATAATTTGCGAGAGTGATTTAAAATTTTATTTTCTTCTGATCGATACAAACAATAAATTAATATTATATATACATAAATAATTTTCCTAGTAAACCCTCTTAAAATACGTTTGTCTCATTGCTCCGGTAGCTTCTGTATTCCCGTCGAAAAAAATTATTTCCGTTGACGACGTAGCAAATTTTGCACTTCCTCCCAACAGTTTTTGAGTGGTCCAAAGATATTGTAGTCACTCGGAGCCAAGTCCAGACTAAAGCAGTACTTTCCAAACCAACTTAGTCAATCAATTGTTCGTTAGATGGGCTGCATGTGGGCCAGCGTTATCGCGTAGGAGAATAACGCCCTTGCTTAAGAGACCGCGTTTTTTGTTCGTACAACCAGCTTAACATTTCCAAGAAGCTCACTGTAATAAGCTGAATTAATCGCTTTTATTTCTTAGAGAAGATCCAGGTAAACTGCTCCAATAGCATCCCAGTATACAGTCGTGATCACTTTGCCAGCTAATGATTGTGTTTGAATTTTTTTTGGCGGAGATAAGCTTGAGTGACGCCACTCCATGTTCATATTCTGGGATATAAAGGTTTACCTAGGTCTCATCAGTTGTTGATATATATATATATATATATATATTATTATATATATATATATAATAATTTCGTGACCTTCGTATGATATGGTAAATTCAATCAGTTGGCGATTTAAGGTCTGGCTTTACTTTAAAGTATATACAGAGAATTTCATGTAACTTGCAATATATGAATGTAGTAACCATAGATACGAAAATACTATGCACTTGCACTGTCCCACATAAAATGCAATATGTAATAGTTATGATCGATATGATATCTTTCATGAAATTGCCCTTTTTCTAGTGAATAAGAAACACCGGTTTGTTTTAATGGTTGTTTTGTCAAATTATTGCCAGTAAAGCCTATTTAATTCAATATAGTGTTTTAGGATTAAAACTGCATTTCCGATAAATATCGTTTATTGAATTGAATCCCGAAAGATACCATGTCACTAACTGAGTTCTCTCTTCCCTTGTGTATATCATTTAAGATTGATACTAAGCTAATATCGAAATAGAAATACTGCTACTTTTGACTTAACTAATGTTAAATTATATTGATATGTTGCATTTTACGTGGGATAACGTAAGAATGTATTACCTAGTTTCTATGGAAATAAAAAACCTATACATGTTTGTATATTGCATCTTAAGTGAAATTCTCTGTATATTTAAAACAACCCTACATGTTTCGGCAATGATGCCTTTATCAAGGATATAAAATATAAATGACAGTATACAAATGTCATATTCTATATTATTATATATTATATATTATTATTATATATTGGAATACTAAGGCATGATTTATTATTATTCAATTGGAATGTATCTTTGAATAATTTAAACCATAGCAACTCAATTATTTGACATTTTTATTCTGTCATTTATAGTTTATATCCTTGATAAAGGCATCATTGCCGAAACTTGTAGGGTTGTTTTAAATATATATACTTTAAAGTAAACCAGACCTTTAATCGCCGACTGATTGAATTTACCATATATATATATATATATATATATATATATATATATATATATATATATATATATATATGTAAAATAAAAATTGTTGGGGAATCCGGCAATAAAAACCTTTAGTTAGTCAATTAGAGTCCTTTATTTTTTACCTTATATTTCGCTCTGTAGATTTAGAGCTTCATCAGAGGTCAAAAAGCGAAACTATTTTTTGTGAGAGATATAACATTTTTAAAAAAACAAAACCCATGAGAAACAAGCAGTCCACGTAATACAAATAAAACTTTATATTAATTAAAAATTGTTACTTTAAAAGCTTATTGTTTTTACATATTAAAACCATTTAAAAAATTATTATTTTTTCAACAAACACATCTAAAAAGAAACACACACGTAGTAAAGAACTACTTGTCTTGATGTAAATTACATTTTAACAATTCAAGTGTCGACTTGTTTTAACGGCAAAGACTCTTTGTCTACTTATATATATATATATATATATATATATATATATATATATATATATGTATATATATATATATATACAGTGTGGTCATAAAGTTTGGAACCAAGCTTATAACCGCATTATTTTACATTTTTAGGAAAAAAGCTCGGACAGGTAAATTTTCTTTTTTAAAACGCCATCTTTTGACATACAATTTTTTTCTATAACGTCATTGGTTTTCGAGTGATGACGTTATCAACACTTTCTTTAAATGGCAACCATATTTTTTTTTTCTCGTTTTTGGTAGATCTTTATATCCACCAAATAGTGATATAAAACAATTGGTATGTTGCATCACATTTTTTTTGAAAAAATGACATAAATTTAGAAAAAAATACGAAAATGTTATTTTTGTACAAAATTAAAATTAAATTAAAAAAAATACATCTGAACTTAAATTTATTGTAGCAGTTAACGTAAATTTTCAAAATGGACCCCACCAACCAACTGACACTGTCCCAGCCGAGTGTAAACACTTCGTATACTCGCCTCAATTATGTCTGGGTGGATGGCGGTGAACAGATCCATTTAGGCAGAACGTAGCTTCATCTGAGAAGACGATGTTTTCCAAGAAATTTGGATTTTGGTCACAACGTAACATTACGTCTTCACAGAACTGCAGTCGACGATCTTCGTCATCCTCATGTAATTCCTGTATAAGTTGAACTTTGTCAGGACGATAGTGTTCTTTTTTAAATAAGTTGACGACAAATGAGTGAGCCACCTGATTGGCTAACGCAAGTTGTCTGGTGGAAACATGATGCCTTTCTTCTGCTTCTAGAAGCACATTTAATTTCACATCTTCTCCTACTTGAGGCCTACCTTGCCGTGGTCGATCTTTTACGGATCCCGTTTCGGTAAACTTTCCAACTAGTTTTGTCACCGTAGACCTGGTAATTGCAGGTCTATCAGGGTGTTCATGGTTAAACAAATCGCATGCTTCTGCATGCGTTCTTTGTCTGTCCCCATACCCAACCATAATTAAAATTTCGATTCTTTCTCGCTCAGATAAATGTGCCATTTTTTATATTAGCGAAAATGAACAATTTTTACGCAATATCTCAAAAATTTAACGTCAAAAATAGAAGTAAATAATTCAACAATGTTGTCGCCATAGAAACAATTTCAAACTAAAATTTTTGTACATAAATTGTATAAAAAGAAGCAAGAATGTCATAAAGAAATATCTTGCAAAAAAGTGCGCGTTTTTGTTTTTGTAAATTTTTTGCATAGTAACATGAGTACATGTGCTTTTGACGATCCGGTTTGTTCAAGAAGAATATTTAAGTCCTCACACAAGACAGAAGTGTGAAAAAAACTTACTTACTTATTTCAGTAAATTTTGTAAGCTTAATTAGTTTTTGAAATCTTCAATTTTTGGGCGATAATTTTAATTAAGAAACGGTCTGCCACATCATGTCAATTTTTAAATAAATTAAACTTCTTTGGCCCTTTTTTGTGAAACTATTTAATGTTAAATAAGATTTTTTAATAAGTAATTGGCCGATTGGGAAGACGAATTTCTTTTGACCTGGAGCGAATAACGTAGATTACTATTGATCGCAAAGCATTTACACTCGGCTGGGACAGTGTCAATTGGTTGGTGGGGTCCATTTTGAAAATTTAACAAAAATAAAATTTTCGTATATTTTTCTAAATTTATATCATTTTTTCAAAAAAATTTTGATGCTACATACCAATTGTTTTATATCACTATTTGGTGGATATAAAGATCTACCAAAAACGAGAAAAAATAATATGGTTGCCATTTAAAGAAAGTGTTGATAACGTCATCACTCGAAAACCAATGACGTTATAGAAAAAAATTGTATGTCAAAAGATGGCGTTTTAAAAAAGAAAAGTTACCTGTCCGAGCGTTTTTCCTAAAAATGTAAAATAATGCGGTTATAGGCTTGGTTCCTAACTTTATGACCACACTGTATATGAAGAAATTGATTTACAGTAAATCTAGTTTAACATGTTGAGTAACGTCCACTGCTAATTTTTAATTCTGTTTTTTTCTCCTGAAGAAGTAGCAAATGGCTGCGAAATATAGAGTTTAAAATAAATGAGTTTTTTAGTTGACAGACCGCTTACCCGAATAATTAGTCATTATATATATATATATATATAGTCCGTAGTTTTTGTCATTGTAGTTCTGTAGACGTAAAGCGTTATTCTCACGTGTTAGTGAGAATAACAGTCAAAGGTCGGAAATAAAAGTAAACTCTTTTAAATTATTCCAAGTTTTTGGTTTAATTTTTAACCTTCGTCAGGCCTGAATTACATAATGAGATAAAGAACATCAATTAGTTGTTAAAAATTACATGTTTGTTAGAAATACTTACAAAAAAAGTCGAGTTAAATAAAAACGACATCGATATAAAGAGAAAATGTGTCTGCACAACAGACGTAGATTGCAGGTTACAGGTTGATGCAAGCAACCAATGTCCTCGTGGCTCAGTTGATTAAAGCGACGGTCCCGCAAACCATAGACTTGGGTTCAAGTCTTAACGTGGAGGAAAATCTTTCAAATAAAGAATTTCGTATAATTTGCGTTGTAATTTGTAGACAACAATGTTTACATTCACGTTTACTTGGCAAAATAATATACTAATTTGAAAATATTTAAAATATTTAATATAAAATCCGAAAACTACAAGAATTTAATGAAATTATATATTAAATGAACGGCTAAGAAATTGTCTCTATATGTTAATATCTAAGGATGAAAAATTAGCAATTTCAAACTTTGAAACTGACATCTGAATATTAACATCGATGCCTTATATGGCATTTCCAATAAACTCGAAACGAAGATCGTCGTGGCTCAGTTGGTTAGAGCGACGATCCGGCAAACCGTAGACTTGGGTTCAAGTCCCAATGTGAACAAATAAAAAATTTCGTATAATTTGCGATGTAATTTATAAACAGTAATGTTTACATTCACATTTACTTCGTAAAATAACATACTAATTTGAAAATATTTAAAATATTTAATACAAAAGCTGAAACCTCCAAGAATTTATCAAATGGTATATATATATATATATATATATATATATACACTTTGTCCGTTTTCAGTTTGCAGTCACATGACTAACTATGTCATACTATCTCAGACACAGAATCTATATACTTTGTTTTTCAGATATATTGAGCTACAAATATTCAGAATTGAAACGTATATCATTTGATACAAGACATACGTCTTTGAAATTTCTTCGTAGCAAAGACAAAGAAAAATAATATTAGCATGTCTTGTATAATATGAGATACCGACAACTGTTTTAGTCAAAAAAGAAAATACGTATTTATCGACATATACAGGTTATGTTTAGTGCGGTCTACTACTTGTTTGTATTTTTCCGTTGATATTTTAAGATTTCTTATTTATCTGTTCTTCTTGCAACAATAATAGTCAGTTTCGAGTAATTAATCGTAAGTATTTAACGTAATATTTCTTAATTAAATTATTTTACTTTGACACTGACAAATTACATTTTTTGATAAATTGATATGCATATCGCAAAATGTAATTTTCATAATATGAAGTGATATAAAATTTCATGTTTGTGTTCTTTTTGTTGTAGAATATGCCAGGTAAACGTCTACTCACAGGCACAAAATCTAGTTGCCAACCTTCTTCATTATTTTGAAGAAGAGAAATATAATAGAGGTCCATTATTGTCTGTTGATTCAGTTTATGAGGTAAGATAACACCAAATTAATATCTTTAGATTAATGAGGAAAAATATTTTTAGAGAGTAGCAAGTGCTCTTAAGATCTCTGTCCGAACCGTTTACAATATCAAGAAACGTGGGACATCATCACCTGGAAAACAAATACCCCGACGTAAACCAAAAACCAAAGATTTGCCAGAAAGCTTGAAAATGGAAGTCTGAAATACTTTATACGACATGTTTCATCAAAGTATTCTAAGCAATTTTATTTTCATAAATGATTTATTTTTTAACGATATACTTTTTTAGAAAAACATGTTACATTGAAAACATTGAAGACTGAACTGGAAACTAAACAAATGGTGCAAATAGGAAAAACATCTCTTTCCATTTTACTCAAACATATCGGTTTCAAATATAAAAAAGATGATAATAGAAGAGCATTAATGGAAAAACTTGATGTTAGTGTAATGCGAAGTGTATTTTTAAGGAAGTACATTGAGAATACAAATTCTAGTTTGCGTCAAGTTGTCTTTTTAGATGAAACATGGATATTTTCCAAAGGAACGAAACCGTAAAGAGAAAGTTTATGAAATTGATGAACTGTTAAGAAATGCAGGACATGAAATTCTTAGACTGCCACCATACCACTGTGACTTCAATGCTATTGAGCTAATTTGGGCAAAAGCAAAAACATATTACAATGTGCACATCGGTAGGGCTGCTTACACCGACGAAAAGGTGAAAGAAATGTGGAAGGAGGCATTACATACATGTGATAGTAATACATGGAGTAACTGCATAAGGCATACTGATAATTTAATAAAACAATGGTATGAAAGAGAAAACTGCTTGGTAGACTTGGATATAGATCCAGTAATAATCAATGTTACAGAATCAAGTACAGAATCAGACTCTTGATTCAGATTAATGTATGTAATTGCAACTAAAGTGTCATATTTTATGTTAGTACAAGACAACATTATTTTCTGTCTATGATAGTGTTTTTATGATTGTATTAGAAAGATTATATATTTAAGCTTCCATGTAAATATGTTTTATTCAAATAAATATTTCTTATTAGACCGACTATGAATTAGATGAATTATTTGCTATTTCTACATACTTCTATTTTCTAATATGCTCAGTTAATATATGAACAACTCAAGAGTTTGCAGATACAACCAACATAAATTGCGAAGATAAAGAAAATAGCTTTTGTCACATACTGCACTACTGTTGTTCATTGAGTTTAGTATGCTGTATGGCATTTTAAAATCAGGTTTTAATGGTCTTATGCAGAATAACATTAAAAAATATCAGCCCTCACTTGTGCAGTCACATCCATATCTGTTAACACTAGAATAGAATAATACATAATACAATTTCGCTATTTTGTATTTATTGTATTGATTAAAGTATCTGCATTTTATTAAGTTGAATAGTTTTTATATGAGCAAGTTTAACAAACAGTATAATTTTTTAACATACTGATTCCAAATGAAGTTATATCTTCAATGGTTTTACTTAGCGTAGCAATGTAATAATTGAACTGTATAATTAATTTATACATAATACTAATAGTTCTCTATAGTTTTTGTAAACAAATGAATTATTCGTGTAATTATTATTAACCATTTTCTTGGAAATAATAATACCAATATAATCAAGGTGAGCTTTTATTTATTTAATTTCTAATGCAAAAAATTTGATTATACATATGAAACAATCAAAATTTAGCTTCCTATTTTCTTATTTCCCAACCTTTCTGTTCTACTTTTTGGTTATATTGAATTGCTTTGTAATTCATTTATGTTAGTGAATTTCTTCTCGTATGATTTCTGCAAATTCCAGATTATTTCTTATTCCAAATTTATTTAATGCGATTAATGCTAGAAGTGAAGCATCTGTTTACAATACAAGAAAAGCTGCATTTTCTACATGTACCTTTGTCTTCTTTAAAGAATATTATTTTATATGCGTATTTGAGACTTAAAACTTCCAAAGTTACTGTGTTTATACTTCAAAAATTTTAGGTTATGTCATACGGCATCGTTCCAATTTCATTACCATTACATTGGTCAATAACATCGATTGATTAAACAGGAAAAACATTTAGAAAATAAATAGAAAACATTATGTATTGAAATAACAATTTTATATTTATAAAATACTTAAACCTCTTTTGACTCAAAAGTACCGACTAGATTCATACTACTAAAAATAAATGAAAATTGATCATGTGACTGCAAACTGAAAACGAACAGAGTGTATATATATATATATATATATATATATATATATATATATATATATATATATATATATATATATATATATATATAGAGAGAGAGAGAGAGAGAGAGAGAGAGAGAGAGAGAGAGAGAGAGAGATATCTTTTTAACATTTTTGTTTTATTGTATTTTATCCTTTCATGATATTAGACCTCATGTTCATATAGGTTAAAAATATATATTACATTTGATAACTTATAAACCTTCAAAGAGATTTGTTTCAACTAAAAGCTAAAGGCAAAGAAAAATCCACGACCTGAGTTAAGAGACAATTAAAATTAGAATTAAGTAAAAAAATAAAAGTTATGAAATTTAAATTTAAATATTATTGTAAAATTAATTACATTAGCTTATATTTAAACGTGGGACAGATAAACAAAATTTCTTATTCATGCCCCTTCATAATACTAGTTTTCCGTTCCAACGGTTTTTTTCGTTTCCTTTCAATAATCTATAATAAAATAATCAAATTTATTCATATGTAAATGAGTTAATTCTGATTAACAGCAATGTACACATAAATAAGGCCTCCAAACGATATAATCATCAAATGACCTACGTCTAACTTATTCTCGTTAAAAATTCGCATTAAATTCTCTTTCTGAGCAACTGCACCAAAAACGTGGTTGTTAAAATGTTCCCATATAAGCATGCACGTGGCATACCCATACCGCTTAATTAGTTTTAACGATGTCGAAAATTGACTCTATTTGTGTATCTGAATGTTCAAGTAAAGTGTTTGCTGTAAACGTTCAAGTCCTGTCAGAAGCATACCTGTATGCAAATGTAACGTTTCCAACGCCTGCCGGAACTAAATCGTGAAAATTCGGGACTCAAATACGACCGGAACCTGTGCATATGACTCACGGTGTGCGGAACGTATGTAAATGACACAGGAATATCCGGGAGTTTTTGCACAATTAGTAGTTCTCACTGCGACACAGTGCATGGACAGGTTACACAGATAATAAAACTTTTGGTGGATTTACATTATTACTTTTCCGTGCAGCAAAATAAAATAAAAGGCCAATGTACTTCAAAAATATAATTTATTCTATTTTGCGTTTGTAATAAACTCATTATGACATCCAAAACAGTATCGAAATAAGCTTTTTTTTCATTTTTCAATGATGGCGTTATTCGACAAAGATGTAAATATCTTATTGTTGTCATTTGATTTTAAGTATTTAAGTACATTTGACAGAATGATATACGTAGAAAAGGACAATGCTACACAAACAACGTATATTGAATACAATTGATAACAAGATATATTAGTTTCTATGTCACTCATGCTTATATTTTTAAATAAAATATCAAGTAATGTTAACGAAAATTAATAAAAAATATTTCGCGGATAGCAAGATTTAAATTTAAAAATGGCAGGTATCAATGTGACCAACTGCATACTTTATATAAAAATAAGACTCTGAACTTTCTGAATCTCTGATTCAAATAATTTCAATTTATTAATGTAAAAAATGAAAAACAGAAAAATGTATATATGCCAAGTATCAGTATCAAAGATGTAGAAAGAGATTTGTGTTAGTTAAAAGTTAGTTAAAAAAGATAAAAGTTAGTTGCTATCAATAATCAATAATATCCTTTTCTCTCTTTTTTTTCTTCAAAAGTTCTATCTATTTTTTTTTCTAACACAAATCTTTTTTACATCTTTCTGACACTTGGCGTACATACATTTTTATAATTTACATAACCCAAATAGTTCATTCAAAATCAAATCTAACCCAATAACTTCTTAATTAAGATTTCATAACTATAACTATGTAAATAAATATATACAGGGTTGGGCAGAAGTAACGCATCAGTCGAATAATTCCGAAAATATAAACTTTAGAACAAAATGTTGTCAACAAAAGTTTTTTGACAAGTTATTTTGTATTGGCTTCAATCATTTGCGTTTTTTTTTATAATGATTACATAAGACAGCAAAAAAAAATTTTTTTCTTTTAGAAAATTCGGAATCTTTATTAATTTCTGAATATGAATATGTACTTTTTTCATGGGGTTAGATTTAGATAATAAAAATATTGAGAAAAAAATAAAATTTAATAAACGTACATTTGGACTAGTGCAATGTTTTGTAGATTTCTTTGGAAATTGTAGATTTTTTGACTGTCATTGAATTATTGACGTTTCACAATAAAATAGTTTCCATCGTAAAACTAGCTTTTTTTAATACGTGTTTTGTGTCAAAATGGTCAAATTAACTACTAAAGAAAGAATAGAAATTCTTATGATGGTCGGATACGGTGATAGGCAACGTTCACATCACGAAGTTTGCACTTTATTCAATAATGTTTATTTGGATCGAGATCCTATAGCTCAATCAACAGTTTCGAGATTGGTTACTAACTTTAGAGAAACGGGCGATGTTAGAGATATACCTAAAGCTGGCCGACCAAAAGAAATCACTAATCAAGACCGATCTCTTCATGTTTTACTTGCTGTAACGGAAAATCCCACTACGTCAACCACTCAACTAGGATTAGAAAATGATATGAGTAGCAGATCTATTAGACGAATATTAAAAACGAACAAATACAAGCCCTATAAGATACACTTACTGCACGAACTTAACAAAGATGACCCGGAGAGAAGATTACAGTTTTGTAAAACAATAATGGAATTGTCCAATAACGATCCAAATTTTTTAAACAACATCGTATTTTCTGACGAAGCTACATTTTGTCTAAATGGATTTGTAAATAGGCATAAGTGCTGTTATTGGGTGACTGAGAATCCACATTGGATGCGAGAAAATCATACACAGCACCGCCACAAACTTAATGTGTGGGCTGGCATTGTTGGGTAACGAATAATAGGTCCGTACTTCTTGGAACACAACCTAAATGGTGATGGTTACTTACATTTATTGCGTAACCATATTGTACCACATCTGTTGATTTTATTTCCTAACGACAATCAACCAAGCATGCCAAACCGTAATCTATGGTTTCAACAAGATGGAGCACCACCACATTATGCTATTAATGTTCGACAGTATTTCGACACAATTTTTCCCGGTCGTTGGATTGGACATCGGGGTTTTATTGATTGGCCCGCTAGGTCTCCCAATTTAAATCCATTGGATTTCTTTCTTTGGGGACACTTGAAGTCGCCACTATACAAGGATAAACCTAGAGGATTTGAGAGCAAAAATTACTCGTGAGATACAAGCCATACCACCTAATAGTTTACAAAATACAATTCGTCATTTTTGGGAACGTTTAGGACACTGTCAGGTCGTAGAAGGACGTTTTAATTTAATTTTGTAGTTTGTTTACTTTTATTAAATTTTATTTTTTTCTCAATATTTTTATTATCTAACCCCATGAAAAAAGTACATATTCATATTTAGAACTTAATAAAGATTCCGAATTGTCTAAAAAATAATATTATTTTTATTTAAAAAAAAAATAAATTTTGGCTGTCATATGTAATCATCATAAAAAAAAAATCAAATGATTGAAGCCAATACAAAATAACTTGTCAAAATACTTTTGTTAACAACATTTTGTTCTAAAGTTTATATTTACGGAATTATTCGACTGATGCCTTACTTTTGCCCAACCCTGTATATGTACATATATATATGTATATATATTTACATATATATATATATATATATATATATATATATATATATTGATATATTTATTAATAATTAAATTTGATTATAACATTTTAAAGAATGAAGCTCCATAGTTGGATGCGAAATTTATATTATTATTTTTAATTAAATGTTTCATAATACCTAATAATTATAATTTCCTCTTACTTAACCAATAGAAAGCAAGCAGTTTACTGGACTAATAAATATTCGAATATATTATCGATAAATCAAGGGGTTCCACAGGGGTTAATATTAGGTCCTCTGCTCTTTCTAATTTACATGAATGACAGGTATATTGCTGTCAGATTTTCTAAATCTGTTCTGTCATATATGGAATTTCTATTTTTGTGTATATAGATGCTTTCTAATATATTTCTTACTTTGTTGTTTTTTTCATATGTAATTATTGTGGTTTTATCGAAATTGAAAGTATATTTTGTTTCTTTAGTGTTTTTAAAGGCTGTACTATTGTTTGAAAATTTGTGTCCATTTCAATGTTCTTGCAGGTATTATGTTGTTTGGCCGATATATACGCCTTCGCAGTCGTTGCATGGAATTTCATAAATAACATGTTTTCTTTAATGTAGGTATTTTGTCTTTTAATATTGAGTGCAGGTTGTTGAGATTATCTAAATTTTTGTAAGCTACTTTTTTAAGGCCACATTTTTTAAAGGATACACAGATGATTGCATCGCTTGCATCCCCTCTGATAAAACAGAATACATACTAAAGAAATTTAATCCCCCCCCCCCCGCATGTGTGAATTCAGACCACATTCCTTCTGCCCGTAAAAATAAACACGTCCGAAAAAATGGTCTACCAGCAATACAAAATTTTTAGTCCTAGTTAGAAATATGTTATAAATAATCACGATATGTTAATACCACAATAATTTCATGTAAGTAGATTTATTATAATATTTCTTTTGCCAATTTTGATATTAAATAAATTTTTTAGATTTTTTAAAAGGCACTATATATAGCACCGAAACGTCAAATTAAATATTTTTTTAATTACTAGGCCGCTACTCCCAAAAAATATTACTTTTATCACGTATTATAATTACGGCTAAGAAAATAAGAAATTCTTTCTAATACTATATATATATATATATATATATATATATATATATATATATGTATAGTAGATTCAATTAGTTGGCAATTTAAGGTCTGACGGTATGACAGCAGTGGCGGCTCTTGATGACGTACGATGTGCGCTGCTGCACGGGTGAGACTACTTCACTATTTCGGGAGATTTCGGTACGGTTACTTGCTTCTCTGTATATATGAAAGCTTAAACGAAGCAGTCTCATCCGTGCAGCAGCTCACATCGTACGTCATCAAAAGCCGCCACTGTATGACAGTATATTAATTAATATACTGTCGTTTATATTTTAAATTCTTTGAGAATGGCATCATATGCCGAAACATGTAAGATGTTTTAAATATATAAATTTTTAAGTAAAACCAGACCTTATATCGCGAACTAATTGAATCTACCATAACATACAAAGGTCACGAAATAATTATCTATATATACATACTAGTGATGTACCGGGTTCTAAAAAATGCCGGGTACCGGGTATCAGGTATTGAGAAAGAAAAAATAACGTACCTGGCCGGGTAATCGAGTACTCGAACGTTATGTGAAAGTGTGCATCCTACGCCATCTGACGGAATAGCTGCATATGTAAACAAAATCTGCCGCTGTTTTGTATAAAATATACTCTCAGTTCGCATTTAATTTCAGTTGCATATGGGTCGAATTACATTTTTTTAATTTCTTACATATTGCTGTGAATAGTGGGTTTGGTTGAAAAGTAGTACAACAGTTCACCACAATATGTCCGAACTAAACTCAGTCAAGGTTTTCTTCTTAATTGAAACTTCTTAATCCAGGGCTTTCTCGTACAAGAATGTGGAAATTCAATAAAAATACACAATTTTAATTTATTTTTTATTTAAAAAAAAAGAAAAAAAAATTGTCTTTACAAAGTGTAAAGACTCCAACTGTAACATAATACAGAAGCGGAGAGTAAAAAGATTGTGTGATACAAGACACGCACACAATGAAAAATCTCTCATGAAACGCGAGCAAAAATGAAACTCTAATAGATTGTTTAGAAAACTTTCAAATTCAAAATTTAAATAATTAACCCCAAATTCAAAAACGTAAATAGACCAATTGTCAAACACGCGTAAATAACTTTCACTCATGCGCACTAACATGAGCATAAAATCTCCCTCCAAAACCTAAATTTCTAAATGTTCTAGAATAACGTGACAAGCAAAAAAACTCCCTCATAAAAAAAATATGATAGTTTTCTTTACCATCTATATTAAGCTAAAATAACGATAAATCAATATATAACTAGGCAAAATTACAATAGAATTACAAAGAAAATAATTAATATAAATGTAATATGAAAAATTACTTACATTAACGTAAAATTTTCACAAAAAACTGAATAGGAGAGATTTCAAGTGGATTTCAAATATTCATAAATATACGAGATAAAACAACACTCGTAATTAAACGATAATGAAATTTAATTCACATCAAAGCACAAAAACCAAAATAAACGGAAGTTATAAAATATATAGAAATAAAAAAGAAGTTTTTATCTCTAAGACATGTTCCACTTGAAGCACAAAGTATCTCTCTGAGGCCGGAAAAATAGATCGGACATAGAGTACGAATAATCTAAAATAATCACTCCACTCGATACACTTCCTGTTCAATTTGACTACGGTGAACAACATAAATATAAAAAGTATACAGTTGCGGTCAATAAAATACGCCATAATAAATATTTAAACAAAATTCAAATTATTAATAAATATGAATCTATAAACAAATTGTATATAATAAATAATTATTTTTAAAATTGTTCTTCAGGGAAAAGTTCACAACAATATGTTCCCTTTCAATAATGAGTTCAGTTTGGAGTTTTTTTAAAGTGTTTTCTGAAGACGAAAGGAGAGCAGTGTGCAGTTTATGTAATGTGGTTTTATCCAGAGGTGGCGCAAATACAAAATCCTACGGAACATCAACGATATTGAAACATTTACGTTTAAAACATTCAGATTAGTTTAGCGATTGTGACATTGTTAATGTTAACAAAAAGAAATTAGACGATCCGACACCGGGACCTTCGCGCCCCATTAAACAACAGACATTGGTACAGTGTTTAGACAAAATTATCACATGGGACATTAATAATATCAAAGCAAAGGAAATCCATGATAACCAACCCATTGCAATAGTCGAGAATATTGGATTTATTAATCTTTTGAAAACATTATAGCCCCGATATCAAATACCTACACGAAAATATTTCTCAGAAATTATTATTCCTACTACATACGATAAATGTTGTTCGAAAATTTGTGATTTAATCCATATTGAAAAATCACAACTGAATTTGATCTCCTTGATATCAGACATATGGACCTGTTCTGAGAATAACGAAAGCTTTATAAGCCTCAGTGGACATTGGCTTAATGAAAAATTTTAAAAAAATTGCGTTGTTCTAAATGCTCGCCATTTTCCTGGAAGCCATATAGGTACTGCCATTAGTGATTCATTAAGCGAAATGCTACAATTCTGGAAATTAGACACTGAAAACCACATACACTATTGCTACGAAATGGTACTCGTAATATGATCAGTGGATCAAATATTGCCCATTTGAGAAATGAGTCACGTTTTATTCATAGCATCTAATTGGTAATTCATGATAGCATATATTCTCAAAAATCTAATTCCGACATAATTGCAAAGTATTGCAATATAGAAACCCATTTTAATCACTCGCAAGCAGCTAGTACTAAATTGAAAGAAATACAAACCAAATTATCGCTTCCACAACACAAATTAGTACAATACGTAGTCACGAGATGGAATTCGACGTATCATATGCTCAAGAGGATATTAGAACAAAAAGATGCCATCGCACTATATTCATCTGATCAAGATATATCAAACTCGAATGCAGCAAATTTGAAGTTACTTGAAAATATAGTTATCTTATTGGAACAATTTTACATCGTTACAGTTGAAGCCAGTTCAGAGGAAGCTCTTATTTCGATGGTAATCCCAAATTTAGTTGCTTTAGAACGCTTTCTCTGTAAAAAAGACTACACGACGAAGGAACGGTAACTATGAAAAAAGAAATGCTAAAATCTAAGACTCGATTTTAAAATGTGTAGAAAAAGAAGTTGTATGTAATAGCTACGGTATTAGATCCCCGTTACAAACTAAAATTTTTAAAACCCGATATACAAGTTATTGCTAAAAATTGGATTATAGAAGAAATAAAAAGTATTTCTGCGATAAGTATTGATAAAAACAATGACAATAAACAAAGAGAACCTGCAGAACATGGAAAAAATAATCATGATAAAAAGATGTGTGGGCTTGCATAGATGAAATTTTATTTGAAAATAAATCCATTGAAGAAGAATCCTATACTTTGGGAAATTCAACATATAATATTCAACTTTTAAATTTTCTTAATCATCCTAACATTCCTCGTACCGAAAATCCGTTGGCTTGGTAGGCAAAAATTGCAAATATTTATCCAACACTATCAAAATTAGCTAATTGGCTTGACAATACCTAGTAGCGCCTCCTAGCAGCATACCCAGGGAAAGAATGTTCAGCGAGGCGGGTATTATTAACGAAGAGAGAAGAAATAGACTTTTTCCGCGAAACGCAGAGAAATTATTATATCTGTATTATAATCTCCCATTATTGAGATTTAATTATTAAATTTAATTTTTTGTTTTGTATTTTTTAATAAAATGTCTAGTTAAAGTAAATTTTATGTAATTTATTTTCATTCACTTATTATCTTATCTTCTTTTCAAATTTCAGATAAGGAACCCATTACCTGGCAATATTTGCTGAATCCGGGTAATTTTCGGATACTGAAAATTTTGCCGGGTATGCCGGGTACCGGGTAATTTCCAAGTACCTCACTAATATATACATCACTAATATATACATATATATCTTCTAATGTTCTCGCGGTTGTATAGTATTGAATGTGATTATTGTTCCCCGTGTGAGTTTGGTTCTGAGCAGAACCTCCATCTTGACGTTTCAACAAAATCTCATTCGTCTTCATTTGGAGAAGATTGGCGTTTCAATGTTTACGTATTCTAACGCCTATACCTATCAATTATATATATTATTAATAAGTATAGTTATACATAACTAAGTAATGGAAATGGATAATAAAATAAAACTTGAACCAAAAAATTTAAAACTGCTTCTGGTAATTACGCATTCCGAAAGTAGAAGTACCAACGACAAGAACTTACAAAAATTAATCAAAATAAAATATGAACGTATCTTCGAAGTGTTGGTTAAACATCCCCACGAAACTTTTATAAGCGTCTTTATAAAACGCAATCCCCACTTAAAGAAATATTATTGGAAAAGTAATTACGAGGCGATCCATCTCCTTAAGCTGTAGCAAATCTAAATGCGGATACTGTTACGATTGAGATAGATTCAAGGACACCGGCGACGTGGAAAATTTCCCCATTCGACTATGTCCCTCACGTACTATCCTGTTTATTTAATTTGTCATTTCCTACCCACTCACCCTAATCTACTCGGCATAACGAATATACAATAAATATGCGTAATAATAACACGCCTACAAAAGCAACTTCCAGTTCACTTCTTATAAATATACAATTTTTTTTAAGTAAAAAATGGAAGATTTCCTTGTTTGCAAATAACACGATTGGGTTTACGAAATATTAAATACGAAACAAGCAAATAAAAACTTCTCGATATCAATCAAAATGAAATATGACCAACAGCATCTTACCACTTAGAGTGAGAAATCCATCAAAGCGTTAATTAAATAACTCAAGAGAACTCTTATGACTGTATTTATAAAACGAAGCTCTTATTTTGAAGGACTGGGAATTGGGAAAACAATTACGAACCTTTCCGTCTCTTTAAACAGTAAACAATTCTAATGAAGACAATATTTGCGTTTGAAACAGGTTCAAGAGCACAAACAGTGTGAAAGTTTCCTCGTTTGCGAATATATCCCTCGCAAACGATCCCGTTTATTTAATTCGTTATTTTCTACCCTCTTATCGTAATTGCCTATTACACATGTAGATGTACAATAAATTATTCACCTAATAACGATGAGCTTGTAATGGATGATACAAATCGGTATCAATTATTTAAAGAAGCTGGTTAAGGACACTCTATAAGTTAGCTTTGTATTTTATTCGATTCCTTTGATTGGTAGAATTCAAATTTTTATTTTAGATGAAGTTTGTAGAAGATGATGTCTTTCTGAATTAATTCTCTTCTTTTTTCTGGGACAGCAATACAGTGTGTTTAAAAAAGATCATTTTATACAAAAAGTTCCTATAAACATAGGTCCGCATACGCTTCGTTACCGATTTACAGCGTGTTGAAGTTTAATTTTAAGAAACAGTAAAAACTTGATTTTTCCAAAGCGGCTTGAGATATCATAATGAAATTTTAGGCATGTTAATAGCTGTGGGAGACACATACTTTGCAATACAACACAATGTTTCAGTCGTACCCGTGGCGCGGGTATTGGCACGTCACAGGCTATTTTTCAAGAAAAAATAGGACGCCTCTGATTTCTCTAAAAATACAAATATGCTTTTATTTATTGTTCAATTATGAAGAAAAAAGCTCTCTTAACTTTTTATCGTACGACTTACCGTTTTTTAGTAAAAAAAAAACATTTTAGTGCATGTCCATTTATTACAGAAATAAATATTAAAGAACAAGGTTTTATTCAAGGGCAAAAACAAATATTTTACCAAACCAACAATTTTATCAACCAAAAATTACAAAAACTGTGTAAAGTGACCACCTCTAGCTCGGTTGCAAGAATCCAATCTTCTCCTCATTGACTGGCGAACTCTCTGAAAAACACCAGAATCGGTTTTAATTGAGTTGCACCCAGCAATGATTCGGTTTCTTAAGTCTTCGACGTTTTCAATGGAGTAGCGTACACCAAGGACTTCAAATGGCCCCACATGAAAAAATCCAGGGGATTTAAGTCCGGGGATCGTGCAGGCCATGAGTGAGGTCCACCTCGGCCTAACCAGCGATTTCCGTATACTTGTGTTAGGAAATCACGAGCTACTTGACTAAAGTGGGCTGGTGCGCCATCGTGCATATACCACATTGCATCTCTAATTGCTAAGGTACGTCCTCCAGAAATCCAGGGAGCGTGTTTTCCAAAAAGTTGCGATACACCTCTCCGGTAAGTCTCCTTGGTAAAAATACCGGTCCAATTACTGCATAATTGGACCGGTATTTTTACCAAGGAGACTTACCGGAGAGATGTATCGCAACTTTTTGGAAAACACGCTCCCTGGATTTCTGGAGGACGTACCATTAGCAATTAGAGATGCAATGTGGTATATGCACTATGGCGCACCAGCCCACTTTCCCAGCCACTTTCACCCACAATCCCAAGCCAAACGTTCAAAGAAAACTGATGTTGAAAACGATCTTTAACAATTTCATGTGGATTTTCGTCACACCATACATGGTTATTATGGAAATTCCGTATTGCATTTCTTGAAAAATTCGCTTCATCGGTGAACAGAATCAATATCAGGAGTTGAGGGATTTGAACCATTTTGTGCAAAAGCCATTGACAGAATGCAATGCGAGGAGGAAAATCAGCAGGAAGAAGTGCTTGAACGCGTTGTATATGGAAGGGATACAACAAATTTTCCTTCAGAATGTGCCAAATAGTCCCATTACTTACATCCAAAGCGTCAGCAATTTTTCGAGTAGAAGTACCTCGATCTTCTTCAATCATGTCTAGCACATCCTCTTCCAGCTCTACCGTTCTTGCTGTCCTTGGCCTTCCTGCTCCTCCATTTCGTCTTAATGTGCCTGTTTCATAAAGACGCCGATGAATACTTTCGAAAGGAAATCTTTCAGTATACAACCGCCTAGCTTCTAATGCATTGCCATCAGCACGCCCATAAATGTAGTGCATGTCGGTCATCTCGGCATTCGTATAGCGATTCATGATAAGGAAGTTCAACAAATTCGACACATACAAAATTATTAATCACGAGACTCATTCAATATGTCATTCAATTTGTCAGTGAATAAAACAGGACTGTGGTTTGGTAAAATATTTGTTTTCGCCCTTGAATAAAGCCTTGTTTTTTTATTTTTTTTTCTGTAATAAATGGACATGCACTAAAATGTTTTATTTACTAAAAAACGGTAAGTCGTGCGATAAAAAGTTAAGAGAGCTTTTTTCTTCATAATTGAACAATAAATAAAAGCATATTTGTATTTTTAGAGAAATCAGAGGCGTCCTATTTTTTCTTGAAAAATAGCCTGTGACGTGCCAATACTCGCGCCACAGGTACGACTGAAACATCGTGTTGTATTGCAAAGTATGTGTCTCCCACAGCTATTAGCTCGCCTAAAATTTCATTATGATATCTCAAGCCGCTTTGGAAAAAACAAGTTTTTACTGTTTTTTAAAATTAAACTTCAACACCCTCTAGATCGGTAACGAAGCGTAGCGGACCTATGTTCATAGGAACTTTTTGTATAAAATGACCTGGGCAATCACCCCCTTTAATATTGCCGCATATTTTTTAAACACAATGTATATAGAAGAAGGTATGTTTAATAATATAAAATATTATTAAAAATCTGGTGTGAAGAACACAAATACAGGTTCACTATTAATAATTTTGTGAACGTGTCCGAACATATCCCTCCCCAGAGACGTAGATACGTATTTCGCCTTTCTACAGGCTCATCGGTACGCCCCTGCTGGAGAAAAGATATCTTCAGACACATTCACAAAAAAGGGGCGTACCGACGAGCCTCTAGAAAGGCGAAATACGTATCACGTCTCTAGGGAGGGATATGTTCAGACACGTTCTCCAAAATATTAATAGTGAACCTGTATTTGTGTTCTTCACACCAGATTTTTAATAATATTTTATATTATTAAAAATACCTTTGTATTATATAAAACTGGTGGGGTTTACCTACTCATGTATGTTTCAATTATTCTGATATAGAAGAATATTAGGTCTAATAATAATAATAATACATACATAATCAATAACCTTTTACCCTGAGGTGTAAGTTGTACGTAAAGTTAATACTCAGTCCTATTGTGATGAGTCATCTAACGATGCGTCGCGCGTCATACCTCTGGCGCTTTCTCGATGCATGTAGAACGCTCGAGAAGAGAATTTCACATTCATATATAAGCCGTCGAGGAAGGGATGGAGATTATTCGGTACCAGAGCATCGACGAGTGAACATAAATATAAATACATAAATATAAATACATAAATGTGCTTATTGTTAGTAATTAGTTTAAAATTGTTATTCGTTTTTATTATTAATATAGTGTGTGTCTACGTTACCGTTAGTTTTATTTAAGAACCCGAAAAGACAAACGTTACACTATGCTATAAATGCTCGTATCTATACTTTCCTGTTCTTGGCCAGTGCTGTCGCTTCTCTCGAGTTTTTATTTCTCTTCTTTAGTATACCAGCTACTTCATCGATCCATGCTTTCTTTGATCTTCCTCTTCTCCTTTGTTCCTGTATTTTTGCTGTCCATATACGTTTCACCTGTCGGTCTTCTGTTATTCGCATAAGGTGGCCAATCCATTTCAGCTGATTCGTTTCAATTACATTTATTATGGACTCGATATCCAATTCCTCTCTTACGTCGTCATTTCTGATGTTGTCCCTGCGTGTAATTCCTTTGACTGCATGAAGGTACTTCATGTCAATGGCTTGTAAGCTACTCCTCTGCGCAGCGTTCGACACCCAGCTTTCACTTCCTTTAGGAAGTGTGTGCCTAAATATGGTTTTGTAGACAGTGAGTTTTGTTCTCCTCCTAATTTATCTTTTCCTTATTAATGCTCTATTCAGAGTATGATATACCTTTCTTGGGTTTATTCTTTCTTTTATTTCATTTTCCATATGTTACTCCTAGGTATTTGTATTCATTGACTTGCTGGATTTCGTCTTGTCCTTTCCTATCACCATTACCTTTATTTTACTCCTATTAATCATTAGATTCTTTTCCAGAAGTTCTTCTTCCCATATCGCGAGGTTTGTTTGCAGGGGTCTTTCAACAGGTGCAGCTATCAAGAAAAGTAAACCGGTTCTAGTCGTCTGTATCCTATGTGTGCTTTACGGGTCCTGGATTGTACAATTTTGATGACGTCTTCCAATACCAGTACGAATAGTGTTGGGCTCAATACACATTCTTGTCTTAAACCGTCGCTTATGTCAAAAGTTTCCGACTGCATGTTGTTTTTCCTTACATAGCTCTTATTATTTTCGTACAGACTTTGTATTCCTTTTATTAGTGTTTCATTTACTTTTCTGCGTTTTAGCCCCTCCCAGATAGCTTTTCGTGATACCCTGTCGAATGCCTTCTTCATATCTATAAACGCTAAGTATAGCTCTGTGTCCTTTCTTCTTGTTTTGCCTGTCAATTGTTTCAGTGTAAAGATGTGGTCTTGTGCGTTTCTTCCTTTTATAAATCCACTTTGCGCATCGGCTAATTAGTCTTCTATTGTATTTTTCAGTCTTTTCTCTAATATAAATTCATAGATTTTAAACACGGTGCTTAATAGATAGAGCAGACCAGTTTCCGTGCGCGCCATGAGCGCCGGTATGGGAGTGTAATTCGTAATATATTAAAATATGCGATAGAATAGGGACGCAACATGAGCTTGTTACCGATATAAGTATAGAAGTAGAGACATTTATTCTATCAGAAATAATTAAATATACAATTGGTTTGCTGCTATTAAATTAATATGCATAAACACACGAAAAATAAGAATAGTACATATTATAGCAGCGTTGTATGTACCTATAAATAAAATGGAAAATGTATGAAATCAGTGATTGTGTGCACCACAGAGGATTTAAAAAAACACTTGCCGTTTTAAGCGTCTTCGAAGGATTGACAAACTGGAGAAACTCGATTGTATATTTTCAACATCAAGTGTGTTTCTAAGGTTATTTCTGAAAAACATGTCCGCCGTGAGGAAAAAATATGTTTATATTCGGAAAACGAGCGTTCTACATTTAGTGATGTTATATTAGCATAATCAAAATACTTTTTTAAGCAACTTAACGCATCTGTAGACGTGCCTTCATAAATACGTGTTAATGTGCCAAAATCTGCATTTCTGTCGAAAATACATTCAAATTTAATTAGAGCACTTTCACTATTTGCGTCTTCTACAGCACACAGTTGTGCGTGAACATCTTTAACGATTTGCAGTAATTCCTCTAACGACAGCGATGAATTTTCTAATTTTGTTATTGCTTCTTCTAGTCCCAAGTAATTCTCACGAATACTTTGTAAATCTATTTTAATCTGGGCATCTTGAAATTTTTTCTGGCTTGTATTGATAGGTGCACTTTCTTTCGGATCGAATGATAAAACCACGTCCTTAATTTTTCAAAATGTTCATGATAGTAACACCCCGCCCGTAACCATGTACCCCAACGTGTCAGAATCGGCTGTGGTGGCTCAGGGGTATAGGGACACAATTCGTGAAATTTCCGAATACGTTTTGGAGACTTCAGGAATACTGCCTTTGTACTCGATATTAAAGCATCTACCTCTGGATAACATCTACGAACCTGTTCTGCCACAAGGTGTAGAGCATGGAGTTTACAAGTAATATGTAACAAGTTAGGACAATATTTTCTAAGAGACCGGCCTTCAGAACACATGGTTGCGGCACCATCGGTCATAAACATTAATACTTGGTCTTTCGAAAGTTTAAATTTTTCCAAAGTATCTAATAGCACCTCTGAAATTTTTTCGGCATTATATTGTTCTAGTCGTCTGGATGCTAATAAAATTGAAGACGTTGGTTGATGTGGTTCCATATTACGCGCCATCACATTAACTACAGATTGTTTTTTGCTGTCAGTTGTTTCGTCCACACATAACCATAGTTTTTTATTTTTCAGTTCGGCTTTGATTTTATTTTCAACCTGTTTACGCACCGATGGTAAATTCCTTCGTAACGTTGTCGTGCTTGGTAATGTTTGATTCGCGTATATATTCCAAAACAAAATAAATGAATCATTATTTAACAAGTTAAACGGCAGTGTACACACAATCATAGTTACACATAGTTCATGTATAAACTGTTGTCGATTAATTTTGTTATTATTGTGCTTCGAACTGCTTACGTGTTCTTTACAATGTGTTTTTGACCAACACATTAGATATGTATTGCACACTAAACATTTAATTTTTAAGCCATCGTAACTAAGTCCGGGAAATCCATAAACTTATTCACTTCGTCTGACAACGGTCGCTTTCTCGATTTATGTGTCGACGACATTTTATTACGTATGCTTTCACTTACATGCAGTCTAAGCAAGTACCAAACACATACTGAATCCTTTTTATTCGTTCTGATGCAATACAATCGTCCTCACATCGGCGCATATGGCGCGCACGGAAATTTGTCTGCTGTATTAATAGTGTAATGCCTGAGTAATTGGCGCAGTTTCATTTGTCTCCTTTCTTGAATATCGGGACAGTGTTTGGACATCTCGCTTCCACTCCATGCTTTATTGAATATATTGGTTAATATTTCTGATCCCTTACAACCTAAGTTTTTGAACATCCTTGAGGTAATTCTGTCATGGCCCGCCGACTTTCCTAATTTTATATTTGCGATTGCTTCTGCTATTTCGTCTACGGTTATGGATTCTTTTACATCTTTGTTGGGATTTATCGCTTTTTCTGAGACACCTGTGCTCTGTGTTAGTGTATACAATAGTTCGGAGAAGTATTCCTTCCACCTAGACGTGATTTCTTCATCTTTTCTCAACAGCCTACTATCTTTGGATTTAACGTGATTAATTATATCTTGTTTATCTTTCCTTAGGGTTTTCAGAACTTTATAAAACAGTTTTTGATTTGTTTTACTATCAGCTGCTACAGTTACTGCCGAATTCTTTCCGCTTAGAGCAACATTTCTTTTCCTTTTATTCGCTGTTGTTTGTATTTGGTGATGCATCTTCTGCGCCATAGCCTAGGTACTGGTTCCATAGTTCGTTCCTGTGCTTTACTTCTTTCTTTATGTCTTTGTTTCACCATCTTGTTTGCTTCTTTCTTTTATTTATGTTTATTATTCCACATATATTTCTTGCTGCTCCTAGAACAGCCATCCATTTGAAGGTATGCTTCTTCTAGATTCAGAGTTTCCCAAGCGTTTATGGCAGGTGCTGTATCTTCTATCTCGTACTTAAATTTCCATGCTATTTCTGTCTCTTGTAGCTTGTATGCTCGTATGTTTTCGTTTGTATTATTTGGTGGTACTTCTTTGTTTGAGTTGAGATTTTCCGTTCGTGTTGTCATCTTCGCTAGTAATAAGTAATGGTCGCTGTAAATGTCCGCACTTCTTCTGACTTTCGCATCCAGTACATCTTTCCTATACTCTCTGTTCACAAGCACGCAGTCCATTATATATTTCTCGTCTCGGCTTCTTATTTCTCTTGTGTACTTGGGTATATCCCTATATTCAAAGAGAATGTATTAGATATGATCATGTTGTTTTCTCTGCAAAAACTCAGCATTCTGTCTCCATTGCTGTTCCTCTTGTCTTCGCCATGTAATCCCAACACTTCAATAGTTGTTTGTGTTCTTTTTTAACTCGGCTATTAAAATCCCCCGCTATTATTATTCTTCCATCTTCACTCTCGATCGTGCCTGTTATTTCTTCCCAAAACTGTTCCTTGGTTTTAATTAAATTGTCCTCGTTTGGTCCATATGTTGCCACTATCGTTGTGTATCTTTTTTATTAAAAATCAATTTTTATTTTCATTATTCTCGGTGACACGAATTCCCAGCTCTTCACTCCCTCCACTGCTCTCTGTTCTTGCAAACCAGCTGTATATGCCCATGCATTTCAGCCACTCCTTAGCCCTTTTTCTTAATTTCTATGATTGCAAGTACGTCAAGATCAGCTTTCTCAAATTCATCTATAAGTTCTTATTCCTTTCCATTCCACATTCCAGGTTCTCACATTCCAGGTTTCTACTCTTATAATATTTTCCAGTTTTCCAGTTCCTACTATTTTCGTTAGTTTGCTTTTATCCTCGCCATTCTCCAGTTCAATTCCAGTCTCAATGTTTTTTGTCGTTGCCAAATCCTTTTAGTTTGTTCCCTCGAATGATCCTAGTTTTTTAATTCTAGTTTTTATTTACCCTTTGCCTGTTTCATAATAACAATAATAATATCATTTATTACCCGATAGAACAAGACAATACCAAGAACATAACACGAAGGTTAACTTATGCTATACTTAAAGGCGAATATGTGAAACTAACAAAATTCACAAAAAATACAAAAATAAAATATTATATATACAGCGTTATCGCTGAATGGCGCCCAAGCTATTCGAATCTGAAGAATACGTATAAATGTCTAACTGTAAATCGAAAAAGTAATTTCTTTGTAATTCATAAAAAATTTCCAAATATTTAGGGCCAAAATGTAGTTAAAGTCGGTCCCTATCTTTGTTTATTTTATATTTACGAAAATGGACCTAATTCAAGTTCATGGACCTGCAAAAAAATCGATAAAATCCTTAAACTTATTGTTACACGGTATGAACAGTGAATAATTGCTTTTCTTAACAAAGGATTTATGTAATACAGTCAACAACATATGGTGATGTTTTTTTTGTGGATATCAATAAGTAGAATTGTTATTTTTCCCCACATTCCAGAGTCCTACTCAGTACAAGTTAATATGTACTAATGTTTTCAATATACATCGCGTACTGACATATATCGACATATGTGTTTATAACGACACAACTTCAACCGCCTCGCATCGAGATCTACGCTTAACTAATTTATAAACATCTGGCCGGCATATACGACCTAACACAATGCATACAATGCGTATCTTCAAATTAGCAATCTTTCTTTTGTAACTTGGTGCGTCTCGTTAAAAAAACAAAACTTTTCGTAAACATCTCGTACAATAAGTAATTTCTTTGTTAATACTTACATCGTTTCTGACTGTATATATTAACAAAAATGCTGAGTTGTAATTTAATACGAACACGTGTTCTTTATAAAACGCAACACATTAGGCGACATTTGCATGTACAATGGCAGTAAAGAGACAATTTAGGGAAGGCGGATTGCGTGATTATTTTTTCGACCGAGGAGTAAATTTGCAGTAGCTATTGTTACAAGGGATCCAACTATCAGTGTATGTCGAATCGCTAGACAACTAGGAGTGCCACGAACAACAGTTTGGCGAATTTTAAAACGTGAGGGCTTATATCCATATCACTATCGCAGGGGACACGATTTGAGGGAGACCACTATGCTTGTCTAGTTTATTCTACCTAGATATTAAGACAGTCACGGCTTCATTTTAGTTTCTACAGAACAGTCCTCTGGATAGATGAATCTACGTTCACGAGAAGTGGTGTTACAAATCTGAGAAACCTGCACACATGGTCATCAGAAAATCCCAAAGCTATACTCCCAGCTAAATTTCAACACGAATTTTCTATTAACGTTTGGGCGGCCTTAATCGATGATTTGTTGATTAGTCCTGTCGTTCTTCCTGTCAGGTTAAATACCGACAATTACCTTCAATTTCTTATTGACGAACTGCCAGGTCTTTTAGAGGATGTCCCACTGAATGTTCGACGAGACTTACGGTTTCACATGGATGGGGCAACACCACAATTCGGAATTGCTGTCCGAAATTGGATTAACATTAATTATCCAAGATAGATTGGTCGAGGGGTTTCTGTTACATGACCACCCAGATCACCCGATCTTAATCCCCTTGACTTTTATTTATGGGGGTACATGAAAAATTTAGTCTACGTGCACAAGAGAAGAGTTGTTGGATCGTATTCACCTGGTTGCCGAGCAAATCCGACGAAACAAGTATGAAATTCGGATAAGTACTTCTTCTGTTGGCTTACGGGCACAAGCCTGCATTCAACAAGGAGGTGGACATTTTGAAAATATTATTAATTGAACTTTTTCAAATTAAATCAGTTTTTATTGACTTTATGATTACATTTTTTTTTCATTATCTGACAATCACATTCATAAATCTGTAACTTTGAAACAAATAAAAATGGATATACAAGTTTTCCGTTTTTGTTACTTGAAATGAAGTCTACTTTACACTCCTAAAATTTGAACATAATGACACGGGACACTTATATATAAAGTATAAAAGTGAAGAATCGTATCTATCCAGGTTACTGTATGTTGATAAGCTCCAATAAGGGCGAAATGCATCCGCACATTCCGGGATAAGTGTGATTTTTCACGAATTTTTCATGAAACGTAGCATCGCGACGTTTCGAAGCGTTTCTGCATGCTGGTACAAACTTAGTTTGTCGAAATGTAGAAATCAACGCAACACATTAGGCGACATTTGCCTATAAAGTGAGATTTAATACTCATTAGTTCTCATTTACAGTAAGTTCATTATTGAAAACTGTGTTTTCATATTTTTCTTTTATTTCTCCAGTAGTTCGTTCAGACACAAAACAAACAAACTTTGTAAAATATTACCGATTATCAAATACTTCCGCTAAAATATTTACATTACTAATTATACCACAATGGAGTTAATAAACAAGCGACCTGGGATATAATGCACATACCATGATTACCGCTACATCACTGCATACAATATGTACATATGCGTGTTTATAATGAACATGTAGAAGACATGCGGGCAGTTCATAAAACAATTACATTTTATTTATTAATTGTCACGAACAAAATGGGTTTGGAAAATATTCACATTTGTATAAATTTATTTATGCGATGATAATTTTAACATTGTTCCTATCGAAATTTACATATTCCTGCATATTCAAATATGAATTGAATATTATTTTAGATTATCAAACAATATTGTATTTACACGAGAATAATTACGTTGTTTGAAGCTGTCAGGAATGATTTTCAAGCAAATACTTACCATACATGCAAATGAAAATTTAATGAAAATGCATTTGCTTTTAATTTCACTTATTATTTGGAAATGTTTATTTATTTCTGATTATCTCTATATAAATAAAAATTTAGCCTGCGTATATTTGCGCTCGCAAAACTAGAAAAGTAGTTGGTCGATTATATTGAAATTTTGACACAACGTTGCATTCGAATGCCCAAATGTTTATATCTAATTTTTTTCTAACACGGAGCGGCGACAAATGTCTTCCCATACCGGTGAAATCTTCGGTGCGCTTAGACATAAGTAGCGCAAAAATTTGTCAAATACCTGATTTGGTAGTACTTATTTTATAACAAGTTAACATTTGCTAATCATATACTCTATTTACGCTAACATATTCTTATGAGATCTTAATTATAAAAAGTAAAATAACCTTGATTTAATCTTGAATGAATTGTCTTATATGAAAACTTAAAATAATGTGTGTAGGTTAAATGTAAACGTCAAAAAGATGCTATTTTTAAAACAATTACGACAAATAAATGCAAAATTTGAAAGGCGAAAATATAAATGATATTGATATTTGAAAAACAATTAAGCAACTACATGGGTTTTTGAAACAAAAAAAGGAGAAATTATTATTGATTTTATAAAGATGCCTCGCCCATGTTCGAACAAAAACCACCTTTCTCGACACATGTACATAAGGTATATTTGCCTGTGGGTTAAATGTTGTGTATCACTCCCTACTACATTCCCCTTTCAATATATTTTCGCAGTATGTTGTGGTTATATATATATATATATATATATATATATATATATATAAATATAATATTTTCGTGACCTTGGTATGATAAGGTAAACTTAATAAGTCGGCGATTAAAGGTCTGGTTCATTACTTCAAAGTATATATATTTAAAACAACACTACATGTTTCGGCAAGGATGCCGTTGTCAAGGGAATAAAAAATATAAATGACAGAATATAAATGTCAAATAATTGAGTTGCTATGGTTTAAATTATTCAAAGATACATTCCAATAATAATAATAAGTCATGCCTTAGTATTCCAAAAAATAGATAGCAAGGTGTGAACATATGTGTTGTTCGCTGCCAGCAGCTTGTGTCTCTTTCTGGGTATGAACCTGTGTGTTGGTTGCTGCTGTCAGCTTGCGTCTCTCTCTGGGTGTGTGATTTTGTATTTGTGTGACCGCGTAAGTGTAGGGTTTTGTATGTTAGTGCGCTCGTGCGTGTGTTTAGTGACCGGTCGCGTAAATTTAGAGAGATCGGATAACCAGCCGTTGCGTAGGGCCGCCAACCCTTTCCCGGCAACTTCTTTACTTTTCCGAGCAGTACTTCGACGGCCCGACCCCCGCCCCAACGAGGCAAGGCGCAGACCAGCGAAGCGCACCCTGCACGGGGTTGCTCATCGCCAACCGAGGGACCACTCTTAGTGGCTACCTCAGTCGACGACGGTCACACTTTGTGCCATCTTAACGATTTCCGCAAAAGCGGGGGCAATGCACACACGTCGAACGTGTGTGTGCTGTTAACAGCAGCTGAGCCAGGTTGCCGCCCAGGATCGGTCCTAGTGGTGTGTGCATTGCGCGACGCCGTGATTTGCGCCGCGTAGCTTGGTTTCTCACTCCTACTGGAAAGGCGGAATGGCACCTGACTGCCTACTGGGCAGACCCCCATAGAGTTTGATAGCGCATATGCTAGGCTACAATCCAGTAGAGGACCACATCAGCACAAAACAGAAAACAGGGAAAAGCAGGGAAAAGCAAGACATGAGTTATTATTACGTATGCGCCCGTGGAGCGACTTAAGATAATAATAATAATAATAATAATAATATTTATTTATTTGCCCAACAGGTAATCCCAATTACAGAGCAATAAGTACACAAATTAGATGTATGAATACACATACATACTATGTTAAACTATTACATAACTAAAATAATTTTGATATATAACAAATAAGTAATACAGATAATTATGATGTCAAGGTTCACATATCCTTAGTGTCCACCTTTCCAATGAATATGTCACTATAATATGCCTCAGCATTCCTCATCATGTGGAATATCGGTGATCTCATCAGTAGATTCGTCCTTGGAGTCGACAGCAAGAAAGTAACAGGGTTACGGGTACTCACACTAGGCACATTGAATCTGACCCTAGACAACAGCGCTGCACAATCAATTTTATTGTGGAGAAGATTATGAAGAAACCTTGCGCTGTAGTTAACTCGACGAACAGTCAAAGACTGAACCCCATAGAGTCGAAGCAGTTCTTCATAGGAAGTGTTCCAGTCAGGATATACACGATTAGATTTGAAGAAGAGGTATTTTACAAATCGGCGCTGTATACGTTCAACTGGAAACTGTTGCGAGATGTAGAAGGGATACCAAACAATAGACGCATACTCGAGTTTCGGAACTATAAGAGTGAAATACAAAGATTTTAGCAAGGAGATGCTGCTGAAGCACCCCGAGGCTCTAATGAGGAAGCCCAATGCTCTCGAAGACGAGTGGCAGATGCCCACAATGTGATCATTAAAAGATAGCTCCGGATCAAACGTCACTCCCAGGTCCCTTACCGAGTTTGTGTTATTCAACTGCTGATTATTTATAAAATAACGTGATAAGACTGGTGCGTTCTTCCTGGAGAATGACATCACCACACACTTGTCGATATTCAAAGACAATTCATTCCTCTGAGACCACTCCATAAGAATGTTAACATCATGCTGCAAGCCAATAGCATCACCTGGTTTGGCGATATCAGAAAATAGTTTGATGTCGTCTGCGTAAGCTAGCGCCTGACATCTTAACAGTGGAAAAAGGTCATTCATATATAATGAGAAAAGCAAAGGTCCCAAGTTGGAACCCTGCGGTACTCCAGAAGCCACTGCAAAGGTGTACGATTTATAACCATTATAAAACACATAATTATATCGATTAGATAAATAAGATCCCAACAACATGTATAAATTCGGAGATAAGCCAAAGCTATCAAGTTTTTGAAGTAGCAACATATGGTTGATGCTATCAAAAGCATGTGAATAATCCATATAAACAACATCCACTTGACCCCTACTGTCCAAGACTTCATTCGTATATTGCGTAAAGCAAGCTAGATTTGTAGTAGTAGACCGACCTTTCATAAAACCATGCTGGTGCTGTGTGATATATGAATGGGTATTGAAGTAAATAGCATCAAACAAAACTTGTTCGAAAATTTTTGCAAAGTTTGATAAGAGCGAAATCGGTCTGTAGTTTGAAATATGTCTGCTATCACCCTTCTTGAATACAGGAACAATACGGCCGCACTTCCATCTATCGGGGAAGGATGATGTCTGCAGTGCTAGGTTTATAATTTTGGTTAGTGGTGCTGATAGAACAAATTTGGTGTCCCTGATCAGGAAGCTGGGAATGCCATCATCACCAGAGGTAAACTTATCAGGAAAAGTAGCCATTATGCTGGAAATAGTATGTTCAGTAATGCGACAGAGAGAAAACGGCTGACATTGAGATTTTAGAGTGGGAGAGTCAACAATATTGGCGGTCGAGAACATTTCCGAGAAATTACTGGCAAATGCGTCTACAATGGCTTGTGGTTTGTCAAGCCAAGCATTTCTATAAAATAGTTTTCCAGGAATACGTGAGGTTCCCCTCCGGGAATGTACGAAAGACCATATTCTTCTAGGATCCGCCGTGATGCTGGTCTCTATATTCACCATGTATGCAGTATAAGCAGTAGATATTTGTGATTTCGTTAGTGTACGCAGTCTTCTGAACTCTTCATAGAACATCAGACTATTAGTACCTTTCCATTTACGCCTATAATAATTTTTTGCTTTAATGTTACATTTAATTTCATTATTGAACCAAGCAGGAAAATGCGAGGTGCTTCTCGACATCTTCGGAATAGTTGAATCAAATATATCGCTCAGAACATTGTAAAACCAATCCAGGGCGAGATTAACATCATGAATACCATCCAGAAAGGACCAATCAACCTCCACCAGGTCCTCATACAGTTTTTCATAATTCGCCTTTCTGAAGTTGTACTGACAGTTAGTAGATGGAAACTGATCCGGTCTCAATGTAGATAAAAACTCCATATTAACTGACAAGGCAGGATGATATGCGTCTTCAGGAACAAAGGGATGCTGGTCGTGGGTAGTGCTTAGATTGTGATCCAAGTTCGACAAGACCAAATCAAGAAGTCGACCGTCAGCATTCACAATCGCATTGTATTGCTTGAGTTGTAAAAAATCACAAAATTCCAGGAAAGCAGAAACTCTAGTACTCACTGTACTGGAACTAATATGTTCATAATATTGTGGTAAATTAAAATCACCAATAATTAAAATAGGTTTGTTTATTATAAGGATTTGAAGTGCTTCGAAGAAGGTATCCAAAGCAGAATTCGGTAATTCAGGTGGAATGTATATAACGGAAATATAGAAATTGAAATTATGAATAGTGCACTTGCAAATGAGAAGGTCAATCGACGGCACCAGAGTTTCTAATTCAGAGATGTCAAGCACCTCTAATGTAAATTCAGTTGCTAAGCCCAACAGAACACCACCACCTGTGGATTTTCCCACAGAGGCAAAATCTCTGTCGCATCTGACAATATTGTAGTAGGGAGGAAAAAATTCACAGCTGTCGAAAGACTCGTCAAGCCATGTTTCAGATATAAGTATGACATCATATGCCAAATCAGAAGAACTTGGATAGAAAATATGCGACTTACAGCGAAGGCTGCGAGTGTTTTGGTAATAAATACTTAATGTCCGGGAGATACTGTCGGGCTTTGCTGGTTTTCCGATATAATAACAGGGATACCGCTCCTATACACAATTCTCAAGGCATGTTCACCCTGATCCAATCGCTGCTCTAATTGTGCCCTAACACTTTTATAAAGTTCCCGCTGCATGAGAGTGCGATCGCGAGAAAAACCAAAACCGCGCCACTGATTAAGAGATTTTATTTTGTCAGTTTTCCTCAACAAAGCAGTAACAATAGACTCGCCTGGAAACTGTATTTTAATAGGACGACAACGGCTGCTGCTGCCAGGGTCAAACTTACCCAATCTATATACCTGAAAGTCAGGTGCATCTATGCTTACGGCAGAAAGCATATCCTTTATAGAAATGATATCAGTAGCTATTTGCTCCTTGCTGGAGGTAGCTGACTCAGTACAGCCGTATATAATTACATTATTTCTGCGTTTCTCGCGATCCTGCACCTCTTGAATAATTTTCTCAGTCTCCAACAATGATAAAGAGGACGGAGCAACGATAATGATAAAGAGAACGAAGCAAGATGCAAAGTTGTAGGCATTCGCTCAAAACGAGAAGGAAAACCACGAAAACCTGCTCAGACAACTAGACAGGAATCAAAATACGATAAAATAATTGATATTTAAATAACATAAGGTATATAACAAAAAAATATATTATGATGGTAAATTGTAGATCGTTACAAAATTAAGTTATAGTATATACTGCTTAAATTTTTTATATCATTTCTGTTGTTAATTGAATTTTTTTCCTGTTTAATACTAATCATTTCTTTAATTTGTCTTTTCATTGTGTGTTGTTCTTTATCAATTATCTGTGTGTTCTCAAAATCGAAATGGTGATCGCGTTGTAGTTTGTGTGTAGACAAAGCAGTTTTGTCTGTTCTCAATTATTTGGCATTTATATTCTGCCATTTATATTTTTTATTCCCTTGACAAAGGCATCATTGCCGAAACATGTAGGGTTGTTTTAAATATATATACTTTGAAGTAATGAACCAGACCTTTAATCGCCGACTTATTAAGTTTATCTTATCATACCAAGGTCACGAAAATATTATATTTTTATATATATATATATATATATATATATATATATATATATATATATACGCATTACAACAATCAAATAGTTACAATACCCAGAGTTAATAAAAAGAAGGAACCCATTTATGTCAACAAAACAGGGGAGGTCATATAAATGATATTATATCCAAAATATAATGTCAGTGATTGCTCTATAAAATAGAAATTAATGAATTATTGCTTGTAAACTTTATTGTCTCCCATGTTAAAGTTCTGAGTTTCTTATTAGTAAACCCTTGATTTTGATATACCAAAAATTTCGTTTATATACTTCCCACGACAACATTTTTGACGAACGAATAAGAATCTAAAGCAATAAATCCCTCCTATATAATCGTTTAATGCCATCGTATTAAATTTTCATAATTAATATTACGCCAACTTAATAAATTCTTTAACAAGCTTAACATGTAACAAAGAGCTTATCCTGCCGCTTCGCCGAGTTCAAGTAACGCGCTTTCAATCAAAACATCGCAGCCAATTTTAATTTAATTTCATCTTTAATTAAGTTCAAAAACAGCTTCCAATGCCGAACTTAATTGCACGACATTATTGTTGGCCCTTTCGTCAAACTATGTCGATATCCGTATCACCTCCGGGTACTCCCCGCCATAAGAAAAGTTTAAGTACTATCGGGGAGATGAAACAAGAAGACGCCGAGCACGCCGCGAGAGTTACGTACGCTCCATGAAGTCCCACACCATCCGCAGACGATTTTATTGATCCGTTACACACAGAGACCTCCGCACCTGTGCTGCTTTCCTTAAAGCTGTAACACTTCGGTATCCCTAAAGGTTAAGTCCGCGCCCCAGCCACCGAGATATAATTAGGGTTCGCAGCAGTCGGCGGATTCGTATAAGAACACTACCATTTGAGACCTTGCTTTACGTTTAGTGTTACACCTCTATGCCCAGGAATGAAAATTAACGGCACATTAGACCGATGAAACTAAGTGAACCTTTCTTCCGCTAATGTGTTTTATTGGTAAGTCTTAGTATGTTTTCTCCATTACTCGGTTTATATATGAGAAGACAGCAAGAATAATTTTCTATACTTTTGAAATTAACTTTAGTATACATCGTCTATATAGGATGTCCTTTAAATAAAAATACAACGTATTAGAAATGGAAAGGTGTAATTATATAGAAGATAAATTCAAAATATTTTCTTAAAATTCCCTCTCATAAGCGAGAAAAAAAATGACAAAGATATTTAAAAAATTGTTGTCACGGCACTGTGCGATTATAAAAAGTATCAAAGACGATATCTTAAAATTTACCGACAATAGCAAAAATAATTAAACACACATAAGATGTTTTTAGATTTACACTTTATTAATAAGATAATGACAGCTGTTTCGCTAACACAGTAGCTTCTTCAAATTCAACTTAATGACTAAAGATACACACAATATACAGCGTTAAATCAGGTAGTTGACCCAAGTTAAAATTCTAGGAACTATTACATTTATATTTATTGCTTTTTGAAAACTATACTATGTCCGAATTGTGTGAGGTTTAAGTTTAATAATATAACATAAGCAACTAAGAAACAATATTTCAATGGGTGAACAGATTTAACAGTGGGGATGAATTCAAGTCTAATTTATCGTTTAATAACATTTCTGAGTTTTTGAGTTTATTAATTTCTAAAGACTCTAAACAATTTAGTTTTCTACCTTTATTTTTTACATGTATAATATCGAATTGTAAATTGAATTCATGTTCATTCTCTATTAAATGATTAGAGTAGGTTGAGTCAGTTTTCTTATTGATATAAGAATGATAGTGGTCTTGGATTCGTTTTTTAAACGTTCTACCTGTCTGTCCAATATATGTTTTGGTACATGATCCGCATGATAACTCCTGATTTATTGTCTTTGGTAGTTTTTTCTTTATTATTTTTAATATATTTTGCTAGATTATTAGCCAAATATATTAAAAATAATAAAGAAAAAACTACCAAAGACAATAAATCAGGAGTCTATAAGTTATCATGCGGATCATGACGACGAGTGTACTTAAGTTGTGTAAACGAAATTTACAGTGAAGTGTCACAATAGATCATATTTTATATCCAAATTATAATAAACTTGCCATCTTATACAGGTCGTACAAAAATTAAAACTAATCAAATAAGAACTTTAAGTGGCAATAACTTAATTAATTTAAAAAGAACGCTATATTTTTTAACATACCAGCAAATGCACTTTTTAATTACCTATCGAATGGTATTTATATGTCAAGCTTTACTTCTTCGCGATTTTACAGAATACGCCTCGTTTTTCGCACTATTTGGTGTTTTTTAAATAAAAATTCTAATGTATCTAGTTGCCTATTGTATTTAGAAATGTCAGATAATATTTAGTCTGACATTTTAGTCTACAAAATCTGTTTTTGCTATAGTGGTACTATTTTTTGTAATTGTGGAAGTGTAGATCGTTATTACATGAATATTTTTGTTGTATTGCTTTGTCAAAATGAAGATTTACACAAAAGAAGAGCGTATTGATATGATTTTTATACTTGGAAAATGTCATCAAAATTGTTTATTAGCTTCTCGGGTTCATGCTCAAAGGTTTCCCGAAACAAATCACCCTAAGCCAGCCATTTTTGAGAGGCTATTAAACCAGTTTAAGGAAAGTGGAAGTGTCAATTATAAAAAACCCATTACAAGGTAATTTGTCACTGAAGATGAAGAAAATGTTTTTACTGTAGTTGGTTCAGTTATCGAAAATCCAAATATTAGTCAAAATCAGATATCCAGAAATACTAACATTAGTCAAGCAAGTATTTCAAGAATTCTTAAAAACCACAGATTTCATCCTTATAAAATCCAGCTTTGTCAAGAACTTTATGGAAATGATTTTGACAATGGAATTTAATTTTGTATGTGGGTGTTGGATAATGTGGCAGAAAATGAAAACTTTTTTGAAAATGTACTATTTAGTGATGAATGTAATTTTCATAACAATGGTGTCGTGAATATACACAACTTCCATTACTATTCTGATTCGAATCCGCATGAATACAGAGTCATGAGAATTCTAGGTGGCTCATTAATGTGTGGGGTGGAATACTGGGCCCATAATTAATTGGACCTTATTTTTTTGAAGGACCTTTGAATGGTATGATGTTTCTCGAATTTCTTTTACATCAGCTTCCAGTATTATTAGAAAAAGTCCCTTTAAACATCAGAACAAACATATGGCTTCAATTGGATGAAGCTTAGCCTCATTATCATCGCGAGGTTCAGCAATTTTTAAATGCCAACTTCAAAACAGGTGGATTGGAAGAAATGTATTTCAAAATTGGCCCCCCAGATCCCCAGACTTAACTCCACCAGATTTTTTTTTATGGGGATACATAAAAGAAAATATTGTAGTGGTATTTACAATAAAAGAATTTTTACTTATTACTTATTTCTTAGCGTTATAATGAAGTTTCAACAAGTATCTCCTTCGTCAATTAACTACTTCTTAATTACTTGAAACATGAAAATTAGGTTAGATTTTGACAAAATTCAAATTATGTATAAAACCTTAAGGTTTAGATATTATAAACCTAATTAAAATACACACTTATTTTGATCTAATAATCCAAAAATGTAATAATATACAGGGTGTTATATTTTAAAAAACACCACTTTCACTTTTCGGGCTTTTGGAACACCCTGTATAATATGAAAATAAATTTAAAAAGTAACCATAATAGACCTCTATATATCTCAAAAATAAAACTTTTTGAAAGTCAAGTATTTTGGCCACAATATTCCTATATATCCCAAAAGGAAAACTTTTTGAAAGTCAAGTATTTTGGCCACAATATTCCGTGCCGTAAAGCGTGAATAAGCCTGTAACATAGGAATAACAAATTTTCAAACATTTTTTAATTACAGACTCAAAGATATCTATCTACATTTGTCGTATGTGAAGTCTTCTTCGTTGCTCTCGACTCCAGCACAGGTATCGTTGATCCACTTCCGGCATAATGAAAAGTGAATTCATTCATCTCCGCTTTTACTTTTTGAATAAAGACTTTCGCAGTAAAAACATGCAGTTCATGCAGTCATCTTCGTCAGAGCTGCTACTATCCTCGTTTTCAATCGGACATAATATTTTACGCTTGGCTTCTTGCTAACGGGTGCTTTTCTTTTATTCTTCTGTTGACACCTCTTGCTTTCCTATTTCTTTTTACACCCCCTACTTTTTTTTTACTTTTTCGCATGTAAAGAAGCATTTAACTCATCCTTATAAGGTGTGCTTGATAATACATCTGCTTTACCTCTATTTCTGCTTGGTGCTTTCTTACTTCTTGAAGAAGTTTTTGGATACGGGCATAGAATCTTGGGTGAAATTAGTCGAGACGGCCCTGGCTTAGGGGAAATAGCTTTGGACGATGACGCTTTTGGTGAAGGGAGCGACATATCTTCATCTTCTTCTACTGGCAGGCAAGGGGGTGGAGGAGATTGCTGAACTGCCGCTCTTCATTGTTCATAGGCAAATCAGGTGAGTTTGGTGAAGTGGTGCGTCTAGAGGGGTATGTCTGTCTTCACCTTCGATTTTTGGCACATCAGTGGGAGCAGCGGCAGCGAACATATCCTCTATGTGTACATGACGATTCAAAAGATAAAGGCCAGTTTTTTCAAAACCGTGTATTGCATTCAATAGAGTTGCAGCTCTTAAGTATGCTTTGCCGAATGAATTAGCAACCTGGTAAATTGTGACCACTTATTCGGAATTATTCCTAATAAACGTTTCAACTTCTTGACTATAAAAGGTTAATAAAGGGTCCATAAATGAGACATCGAGAGTTTGCATCAGATGGCTACAATGAGGAGGCAAACATATCAGATTTACTTCATGGCTCCTGGCTTTATCTATCACTGCGATGTTCTGTCTATGGGTTTTGTGCCGATTCATTACCAGTAAAACTGTATTTTCTTTTGGTGCTCCAGTAAATGTCAAAAAATGATCGAACCACTTTTCAAAAAAATTCTTTTGTATCCATCCTGTTGGATGACAAGTCGCTATTGTTTCAGGTGGTGCCCTATTAATAAATACCCTCTTCATGCGCACTTGTGGGAATACAAGAATGAGTGCAACGTATATCTCTGAAGCATCCATGCACATTACCGCAGTGACCAAGGTTCCATGCTCGACTGATGTAAGGATGTCAACTTGTTTCCTTCCCTGCAATGCAATTACTTTTGAAAGACATCCCTGAACCGTAGTTAATCCCGTCTAATCAACGTTAAACACTCGTGATGCTGAAAATTTCTATTGCTTTTAAATAGCCTCCAATGTACATACTATAAAGTTGTTCACGTTAACTTAATTGAAGCTTCTTGTACGAGCTGCCGAAGAAGCTTCTGGAATCCTAATGGAATATTGTGGCCTAAAAATTAATGTAGCTATGCCCAACCACCCATTTCTTTATTCGTGTAAAGTAATGCTTCGAGTTATTCTTTTCGGCTAGTTGATAAACAACCACCCCAGCCTGTCACTTTTAGGTGTATAATTCACGCCGGTATAGCACTTGGATTCTGAATACTCCAAATTCTGCAGTGAGCCCCATCACACATGATCACATGGTGAATGAATTCATTTTAATTTCTGGACAATTATTGGAATCCTGACTGCATATGCTAATCTTGTCCGATAATTAGCTGGCTTCAGCACCTATGCCAATTCAATTTTGTACGGAAAACGACATAAACCATATAAAATGCGCTAAACTGTTGTGCGTTTTGAGCTCAATTTATGTGACCGTCTACGAGTTGACGCTTTTAGGCACTCACTGAATATTTGCCTCTGTCCTAGCAGAACGTCGTTCATCGACACATCGAAGGTCATTTTCTGCATCCTATTGTCTAAAATGTTACAGTAAATGACGGAATTGTTGATTCTGAAAGAGGTTTTCACACTCCCAGAGGTCGGCGATATGTCTGTTTACTGTTGATGATTGACAGATGATTTCCAAAATCTCGTCGACATTGGCTGTGCAATTGTCAATTTCTCCATGACGAACTTTTCAAATATTAACTACAAATCCCGAAAAAATAATAATATAATATTATCACACTTAAAATTTATTAAAAGTTCGAATCCCTTTGTAACTTATGGGCCAACCTGTATAAAAAATAGTATTTAATAGAACTTACCGTAACTACAAGGTACGTAGATTAAAACAGAACAAATAACAATAAATGCAAACGTAAGAAATTCTTACTACTTCCATACAGTATTTAAATATTCCAAATAGACACATACTTTCTTACACTATGAAATCTTCGTTAAACGATTGGGTTGAAAAGGCCGACTCCACGACGAAAAGAGGTCATTCTCCTTCTAATACCGCTACAATGCAAGGCAAGGGTGTACGACCTCAATTAATTTATGAACAGCCGCAAACTGATACGATAAATTATCTTAATGGTCCACTAAATATGAGGATTATTACCAAGAACTAATGTTTGTGCAGATACAGTTGCATGCAAAAGTTTCAATTTACTGGCTATTCAATATGTAGCAAAAACTTATCTAGAGTATGAGGATATCCAAATTATTGCTTCCTAATAGCGTTTATATTTCAGGCATAGGTGCAGAAACTATGTAGCGACAACATTTACTGTAAATACTAAATTTACTACGATAATCAATAAATACAATCTGTACAATAAAAATCATAATATTATAATATAATTCTACCCCTTTTATTAAATTATTAATAAAATGTCTGGTTTTGTTTATTCCCAGACTTCAATGCTTGTTGACCTCAGCTTAACGCCTCGGCCAACAATTTACATCGTCGTCCGGGAATATATCGCTTTTACTACTAGATACACAATGTACTATTCTTTACTCCTACATGCGTACTTATTGTAAGTAAAATGTTTATAATAAATTATTTTTGCTCGTAAAATGATTTTTCAATATTGTTTAGGCTATATTGCGACCCCCTATAGTATCACCGCGACCTCCAGGTTGAGAAACGATGCTCACATGTTCAGTATATTATAAACACAATGCTTATTATCCCGCAGGAATAGATTGACGAATTCTTTGAGGTTATTTAAAAAACCTAGCACACTAATAATAAAACAATTATATTCCCATGAACATGTGTTGAATGGTCTAAACTATTTAAAACTATTCTTAACATTATAATTAAATATGAAATAAATAAATAAATATTATAATATAGGTACAGAGTGTACTTACAACAATTACCATGAATCGTTTCAGGACATAAACTGTGCCATTTTATATGAAGTGAAATAAATGAATTCCAATTAGAGACTACAATCCCGGGGTCTCAGAATCCCGGCCTGGTTTTGATCCCGTAAATCCCAGGACTGTACTTGGCTAATCTCGAGATTTTCGGGATTGCCAGTTTGCATTCCGTAATCCGTTGCGCCTTGACAATGACCTTACCTAGATTATATTAAGGGCACTTATTACATAAAGAACAAAAATCAACCTTAGGTACGCCGTACGATAAAAGAACTACACAGGTACAGCCCAAATAATATGTAAATTAGAAGGGACTTTCCCGCCCGGCATACTTCAATACAATACTGCTAAAGTAATTCCCCAACGGGCTAACAGGGGAATCACCCGATCACCTCATATTATATATCATAATATTGTTGCGAAGGATTCCCCGTCGGGGATTCCCTGTACGAAAGTATAAATACGCTTTTTAGGATTTACTTTTTTCATTTATTATTCTACCAGCGACGGTTACGCAGGTTACGTCATTTATATTTAAAAGACAATTATCTGAAAAACTTATTTTAAATGGCGGAAGACTTTCTTCAACATTAAAAAAACAGTGATACGTCGTCAGCGTGGAGTTATTTTTTTGTTGCGAAAGACGGGAATAGTGCTAAATGTAAGCGATGCCTTGCCATGCTCAAGACTTTGGGTGGATCGACTAAGGGATTACATACACATTTGTCATCAAAACATAACATTAAGATTTTAGCTGACGTTAATCGTTTAACAGCTTCCACAAGTCAAGATTCTGAAGATCTGAATACAGCACCACCGCCAGCTAAACGAAAGTTAGAAGTTTATTTTACTAAAAGTGCCGACGATAGCCTGGATGATGTTTTGGCAAGAATTATTGCATTAGATGGATTTCCATTCAGTTTATTCATAACTTCAGACGATTTTATAAAATTGCTCTTAGCGAAATATACGGATTTACCAAAATCAGCCGTCACAATTCGAAAGCGTGTTATGAATTGCAGTGAAAAAATCAGAAAGCAAGTAACTGCAGAATTAAAACATTTGAAAAGTGAAGGTGAAAGATTCAGTGTATCTTTCGACGAGTGGACATCAACGTCCAGTAAACGATACATGACTATCAACGTTCATTCATATAAAAAAATTTGGAACTTAGAACTCATTTCTATTCATGGAAGTATGACGGCTGAAAATTGTCTTCGTATATTGAAAGAGCGTCTAAGTAAATTTGATATTTCCCTGGAAATTAATATCGTGACTACTGTAACCGATTGACCGAACGTTATGATAAAGTCGGGACAGCTTGTTTGCACTGAACAACAACTGTGTCTCGCACATGGTATCAATTTGGCCGTCTGTGATGTGCTTTATAAAATAAAGAATTATTTTCAAAACAGGCAAGACAGCCCTTCTCACAGATGATACTATAAATGAACCAGCTGTGACTGCTGATTATATGAACGATAGCGATGATGATGACAATTTAGAAGACTTATACTGTCCAGAATCAGGTTTAATCTTAATGTCACAAAACGAACTTTCGCGAGAACACATACCAGAGTTAACGAAAAATGAAAACATTAATGAGCCGATAAAGAAAATCCGCAAAGTTGTAGTGTATTTCAAAAGATCGCCATTGTAAAATGAAACAGTACTTCAAAGATATGTGAAGATTTAACATGAAAAAGAGCTCTCACTTCTTTTGAACTGTAAAACCAGGTGTAATAGTCTTTTAACCATGCTGCAACGATTTTCGCTTTTAAAAACCTGCATTCAAAAAGCTCTTATAGATCTCAATCATCCAATCCGTTTAGAAGATGCTGATTTTGACTTACTTGGTAAATAAAATTGTTGATGTGCTGACCCCAATTAAATTAACAGTAGAAGCAATCTGTCGACGAGATGCTAATTTATGCACAGCTGATGCCGCTTTGAAATTTCTTATAAAATAATTGTCTAACAAGAACATCCTTAGTGGAACGTATAAAGCAACGACGAAATGATGATTTAACTGGTGAATTATTCACAAAATCCATGAAAAGATAATGAAAATCAGTTATTATCGGATTTGGAATGGCTTGACTTATTTCCAGTTCCTACACAGGCTTTAGTGAGGGCGCAAATAAAGAGTATTGTTAAAAACTAAATAGTCGAGATGACACGGAAGAGGAAGAAAGGTCAGGATCACAAACAGATACTGAGCCAAGGCAACAAACCTCCCAACCCCAATTGACACTAAAGGAAAAGTTACAGCTTAGCTTGAAATTAATAAGAGCATGAAATCCCCAGATCCTGAAGTACAAAATGAATCGGGGTTGGTAAATAGTATTAGATGCGAAATGAGCCTGTTCGAAAATGGAGGAGTTCGTGGATATCATTTAGAATTAGCATATAAATATATATTGTCTATTCCTCCAACCAGTGTAGAACCTGAGCGAGCGTTTTCAGCTACTTCTTATGTTGGCAATGAACTACGAAGTAGGCTTAGGAGTCAAACATTGGATGCTTGATATTTCTGCGATTGAATTTTCGAAATTCTAAATAGTTTTTTGTATTGTCTTTTTCGTTCCTTATTTTAGTATATTGTATATTGTGTTGTGCAACAATCTTAATAAATAATTTTTAAGAAATTACTTAATTTTTTTTTTCATTTGAGCCCAATTCGAAACCTGATAGTCTAATCCCGGGATCCCGGGATTACGCTTCAAAAATTCCGTTATCCGGGACTGAAAAACATGCTCGGGATTGTATTCTCTAATTCCAATTTAACAAGAGTACAAATGTCAAAAACTCAAAATCAAACCAGTTGTGCCAATATGTAAGATATACAGAGTGGCCCAAAATGACCGAAGGGGTTTGAGTTCATTATAACTTCTTATTTAAGACATAATTACTAAATTTTTTTAATTTTAAATACAGTATATTAATGGAGAATATTTTTAATTTAATTATGAAAAATAATATCTCGCAAGTGGTGGCCATTTTCTGCTTCGCATATTCGTGCTCTTTCCAAAACATTTTCCATAACATTTCGCAAAACTTCAGGTGTTATGTTGTTGATTTCGTCGCGTATATTATTTTTTAATTGCTGTATGGTTCGCGGCTTATTAATATAGACTTTTCCTTTCAAATAACCCCAAAGGAAACAGTCTGAAGCGGTTAAATCCGGTGAACGCGGAGACCAATTAAAATCGCTTGTACGGGAAATAATTCGTATACCAAAGATGTCGCGTAAAAGAGCCATTGTGTCCCTCGCAGTATGCGCTGTGGCTCCATCCTGTTGGAACCATACTTGCGGATGGTTTTCCACGGCTGGCCTTAAAAAATTTTCCAACATTGTCCGATATCTAACACCAGTGATGGAAACGGTGACACCGTGTTCATTTTCAAAAAAATATGGGCCAATTATCCTTTCCTACGAAACACCGCACCAAACGGTACACTTAAGTGGTTGTAATTCTCGCTGTTTAACTACTCATGGATTTTCCGTAGCCCATATCCTGCAGTTTTGCCTATTAACGAACCCATTTAATTGGAAATGGGCTTCGTCGCTCATAATTAAATTATGAATAAAAACATGATTTTCTTCTGCTTTTTGACGAAAATAAATTACATAATCAAGTCGTTGCTTGTAATTTGTCGGTTTCAATTGTTGGACAAGCTGAATTTTGTATGGAAACATTCTTATTGTATGCAAAATTCTCTGCAGCGACCCTCTTGAGAGGCCAAGTTGTATCGAACGTCTCCTGGTTGATGTTTCTCCATCTTCCCGAATACGCTCCTGTACCCGTTCAATATTGTCATCCGTGTGCACTGTTCGTCGTCTGCCGGCACCAGAAAGGTTCCTTACTGCCTCTTGTTCTTGAAAATTTGCAACCAGACGGTTTATTGTTGGCTCTGAGGGTCCAACCCGCACATTAAAAATAACGACGATATGCACGCTGAGTCAAAACAATGGATCGTTCTTTTGACAAATAAAGTTCAACGATTTTGGCACGTTGTTCAATTGTGTACTGTTCCATTTTAAATTCCCAAAGTCTTCTTTACAAAATTCTGAAAACAAAAAAAAAATTATAATAAAAAAGTTATAAGGAATTAAAACCCCTTCGGTCATTTTGGGCGACCCTGTAGTTGAAAAAAATATTTCTTCTTATGAAAGATAGTAAAAAATCCAATCAATTAATCTGTAATAAACGCGATAAAATTTTATAATTGTTACTAGAATATTACATTTGCCTTAGCTAGAGAAAAGGAAGAAACAAAAAATTTTAATGCTATTTTTAACAGTAAATGTTTTATTACCAAAGTATCTTAACTTCAGTCTTTCAATCCTATTTTCGAGAATAATTTTTTAGTAAGAGTATTTTTTTGTTTAAATATTAAATCAATAGCTTTGGCGTTGGTAAATATAGAAAGGGAGATCAAGGGAAAATCTTTCTGACGGAAACGCGTTGATTAAAATTGATGAAAATTTGATTAGGCACCCCGAAGTGCTCCACTACAATACAAAACAGTTTTCAACAAATGTAAAACGACATGGAAATCGAACTCCATACAAAACGTACCATTATCGAATATTAAATTATTAATGTCAAACATTGAACGGATTGCCAATCGAGTTTTTATTGATTTCGGATGGAATTTCGAAAAAGGTCACACGTAATACAAGGGAATCTCTTGTCGTTTGTATTTGCGTACCGATTTTAATAAAAACCACTCACGATTATTGCCGACTCATATATTATATTGAAATTATGAATTCGTGTGTTTCCAATTTGTCTATTATTTGAAAAGTTAATGAATTTATAAAGTTGCTATTTATTAAAACTAATCGCGTACTTACACTAATTTAAACCAGTTAAATTCATCGGAGCGAATGTCAACAAATATTGATTGAATTTACTGAATTAGAAAATTAAAGTATACAATACTGTATACAATAACAAAGCCTTAAAATGAAGATTTTCACGTAAAAGAGTTGACACAAAATTCAATGAATTTAAAATTAAATAAAAATGAAATAATATCAAGTTGGTAACAAAAGTTTGCTGGCATTGTTTATTGTAAATTGACAGTTGGTTAATTTTAAGTTGTTGCTTTACAACAGTGGCGGCTCGGGGTGGTTCACATAGGGAGTGCATAATTTCAAAATTAAAAAGTGTAATACGAAAACGCTTACCCAATCTTTATAAATTTCAGCGACGTACTGTGCCAGACAGGTACTGTTCATTGTAGAGTTTGTTTTGAGGGAATACTAAATATTACACTACACAGTTTAATTACATCTGACGATAAACGAAGTCCATTTTACGTGTCTTTGACTTGCAGAACAGTTCTATCACTTTTTCATTAAAGTTTGGGAAATCATTTATACATTCTTTTTCACAAGATAACATAGTAAGGCCATTTAATCTCTCTTCTTTCATTGTATTTCTCAGGAAAGTTTTCATTCTCTTAAGCCGTGAAAACTGGCGTTCCGCTTCGGACGTTGTCATTGGGATTATAATGACAATTTTTAAAAGCGTAACCACTTCATTAAAGGTGTCGCTTAATCCATCCAGCAGAAGACCTAGCAGACCTACAGCACCGACTTCTATATTTTGCCTAAATTCTTCTCTAGAATATAGAACGCTTAATTCAGTTCGTAGTCTGCTTTCATTAAGGCATGGATAAAATTTTACTGCTTCTTTAAGGCAACCTTCCGGAAATTTTATTGAAAAGAGGAGAACTGTTTAAAAGAAATTAAGTTTGCTAATATTAAGTGCCCTGTATACAGAAATCTAGTTTTTATTTCTAGCAAAATAATATCGCACACTTCAATAGTTTCCCTCCTTCTTTGGCTACCATCAGTTACTCTTCGCCGCTTTGATGGTCGAGGAGTCAGTTCTGGGTCATTTTGTTTAACCAACCGATTATCTGTGTCAGCGATTTCGGTTCGAATTTTTCCAATAGCGCGTTCAAAATTATCTAAATTATTCTTGATTTTTAATGCATCTGTATTGACATTTTGTAATTGATTAAACAATATGTCCACATGTGGCATAATTTTATGAAAGAAAGTTAACCAATAGATAAAATTCTCCTCCTCTAAAATTCGCAAATTGGCACTAGCTTGATGAATGGTAGTTTGTAAACTAGCTTCTCCCTCGATTTGTTCTAGAGCTTCAATTATTTCTTCTCGGTGCTCATATATTGTATTCACTGTCCTAGAATTGAAGTTCCATCTTATTTTTGAAGAACGAGGTAAGCTTTTTCTCTGAAGGAATTCTTCCAATCTTGCAGCTCGTTGTGGTGAAGTGGAGAAAAATGTACATAATCCCGTCAGATTAGCAAAAAAGAATCTGCAATTACTACTGCTCGATGTAGCATGTGACATAATTAGATTTGTCTGATGTGCAAAACAATGTACAAAATTAGCCCTTGGATACTGGTCTTGGACATGTCTGAATGCTTCCCATGGCAACCGTTAATTCGCATTCAATTTCCAATGAAATAGGAGTAAATATTTGCACGCCGTTAATAGCACCATTCATGACTGCTGCCCCATCATAGCTCTGTCCAATCAGTATTTCTGGGTCATCAACAAGCAAACTAATTTCGTTAAGGATGGAAGCAGATAAAGAATTAGCATCATGTCAACTAGGCAGAACAAATTTCCAAAATTTTTCGACCGGTCTCGCGTTCACAATATATCTTAAAGCAACCACCAACTGAAACTGATTGGACACATCTGTGGTTTCATCAGCTATCACAGATATGAAGTCGGTTGCTTTAATTTCACTGGCAACTTGTTCATGATACACGTTCAACATTGCATCAAGCAGCTCATTCTGTATCGTTTTTGATAATCCCTTAAAAACCGGTGCTGCTTCGATGTGATCTCTGAGCGATTTATCCAATTCTGCCGTAAAATTTATCAATTCCCTAAAAATGCCCTTGTTATTCGACGTTTGCTGTTCATCATGACCCCGAAGTGCCAGTTCAAACGCGCCACCAAATCTAATGCAATTTATTATTAAATTTAACACATGCCTATTTTTTGTTACCTTTTCATTGTGTTGTTGAATTGCTTTTCTATATGATGAATCTAAAACATTCTGAATGTTATTTTTTCCTAACATTCTTAGACTAAATATATTTTTCAAATGCCCTTATCTCTTATTCCGTTCTTTGACCAAGACGGTTCACCACCAAACAAAAGACACTGAAAACAAAACAAAGTATTTTTAATTTCACACCCACAAATCCAGTCATTTTTCTGATAAATATTCATTTTGAATTTTCTTATAACGTCTTTAGCAGATTGTTTATTTTCTAAACATAATTGAGGCATCGGCCGTTTAAGATTTTTTCCTGCGATTTTTTCATTATACGTTAACCGCGAAAACGCGTTGTTCTGTAAAAAAGATACCGTATTCATTGTAACAACGCCCGAGAGCAGTCTGGTTCAGTTGCTCCAACGCTATGTATTATACGACATTGAAGTACGGGAAAATACAGTTCTCCCCCCGTCAATGTAATGTTAATGCCTTAACAGAGCAACAGTTGGGCTTTGCTCAGTATATCTGTGACGACGATCGGTATATATACGTTGTTAGCGTGCCACGTTCCTCGTCAATAACTATGAATACATAATATATATAATAAATAAGTACTTTCACAGTTAGTCACAGTTAGTTAGTTTTGTTTCATAATTCCAGGGGGTGCAATTGCTCACTTGCTCTCATTGAAGAGCCGCCACTGCTTTACAATGTCTAAATTAGAACTCCGAAAAAGTGTCTACAACTTGATTAGGCGGGTGCCAAATGCTGAAATATTCCAAATCTAAGAGAAAGAAAATATTTCTCATAAAACGATTTATTGCACAGTAGTAGCGGAATGCGAGCAAGGAATTCCATGTCTAAACCTGCAAAAAAGTGGAAAGACCCCAGGTATTTACCACACATAGGATAGGACAGGTTGTTGAGAAGTGCAAGAAACTAAGTTAGGATATCAGTGCTCAATATAGCAGTTCGAAGAATACGGTATCGTTGGAATTGAAAAGAAATGGTTTAAAATATCGAAAAATACCTAAGTGCCCCAAATGCGCCCAAGCCCAGCAAACTTGTCTGAGGGTCTCTTGCGCAGTCACAGTTACAATTTACATTTATAAAATTTGCCGAAGATATTTAACTAATTTAACTTGATTTAAAAAGGAAATGCGTTGAAAAATTAAAAAAATAAATTTGTATTTTTGCGTGGAAAGCACATATACAAGGTGTTCCGTATCGTTATGTTCAAATTTTAGGAGTGTAAAGTAGACTTCATTACAAATAACAAAAACGCAAAAGCTACTGAGCTATTGAAAATCCCAAATCCAAGCAACACATTAGTGAAAATTCTATCAAAAAGTCCAGCGTATTTTAGTAATATAAAAGGCATACCTCGCCTATCAAAGATAGGCGAGAAGATCTAATGGATAACTCCAGAAACGGGGACAGAAAAAACAATAACGATCTGTCAGCATTTTTGGTGTTTGCCAAACTTCTTTTCGCGCTAGCAAATCCGCTGACTTTAGGGAATATTGTTATACAAGCTGTCCCGTATCGTTATGTTCAAATTTTGGGAGTGTAAAGTAGACTTCATTTCAAGTAACAAAAACGCAAAACTTGTATATCCATTTTTATTTGTTTCAAAGTTACAGATCTATGAATGTGATTGTCAGATCATGAAAAAAAATGTAATCCTAAAGTCAATACAAACCGATTTTATTTAAAAAAAGTTATACGATTCAATAACAGGCCTGTGATTGTTAACGTCTCATAATATAATGTTATCCTAAAATAAATAAACACGTGTCGTAGTGCATACAGTAATTTCTTGGAGATCTACAAAAAGGAGTACTGGAAATTGATTTATGATAAAGAAGGTTCTTACTTATTTCGGAAGTGCTGAACCATGAATATTATACAATAAACAAATGTTCAGATGACTGTTAACGTTGCAATTTTTAATAAAGAATTACATTAAGTTTCAGTTCATACAACAGCTTATTAGTGAGTGGACACGTTTTCTTTATTCAAAATGCCTTACCGATTTTCTTCTCAAGAGAATGCGGATATGCATTTTGTGTATGGCTACTGTAACGGCAATGCACGTCAAGCAGTTATTGAATACCGACATCGGTTCCCCGATAGGCGCATTCCTCATTACAGAACGTTTCTGGAAGTACACAGACAATTTCGGGAATGCAGACTGCGTGATTATCCTTTCGACCAAGAAGTAAATTTGCCAGCAGACTAAGAGGAAGATGCAGTAGCTATTGTTACAAGGAATCCAACTCTCAGTGTACGTTGAATCGCTAGACAACTAGGAGTGCCACGAACGACAGTTTTGCGAATTTTAAAACGTGAGGGCTTATATCCATATCACTATCGCAGGGGACACGGTTTGCTTTAGGCTCGTCTAGTTTATTCTACCTGGACAGTCACGGCTTCATTCTAATTTCTGCAGAACAGTACTCTTGACAGATGAGTCTACGTTCACGAGAAGTGGTGTTACAAATCTGAGAAACCTGCACAGGTGGTCATCAGAAAATCCCTAAGCTATACGCCCATGTAAATTTCAACATGAATTTTCTATTAACGTTTGGGCGGCCCTAATCGATGACTTGTTGATTGGTCCTGTCGTTCTTCCTGGGAGGTTAAATGCGGACAATTACCTTCAATTTCTAATTGACGAACTGCCAGGTCTTTTTGAGGATGTCCCACTGAATGTTCGACGAGACATGTGGTTTCACATGGATGGGGCACCACCACTTTCGGAATTGCTGTCCGAAATTGGGTTAACGTCAATTATCCAAGATGGATTGGTCGAGGTGGTCCTGTTGCATGGCCCCCAGATCACCCGATCTTAATCCCCTTGACTTTTATTTATGAGGATACATAAAAAATTTAATCTACGCGCAAGTTTCGAACACAAGAGAAGAGTTGTTGGATCGTATTCACCTGTCTCCCGAGCAAATCCGACAAAAAAAGTATGAAATTCGGATAAGTACTTCTTCTATTGGCTTACGGGCACAAGCCAGGATTCAACAAGAAGGTGGACATTTCGAAAATATTATTAATTGAGCTTTTTTAAATGAAATCAGTTTTTATTGACTTTGGGATTACATTTTTTTTCATGATCTGACAATCACATTCATAGATCTGTAACTTTGAAACAAATATAAATGGATGTACAAGTTTTGCGTTTTTGTTACTTGAAAGGAAGTCTACTTTACACTCCTAAAATTTGAACGTAACGATACGGGTCACTTGTATAAACTCAAGAATCTAAAAACTGAAAAAAAATGATAAACAATTGTATGAATTATGGTTAGATAGTATCTAAATCCTACCTAAAGACGAAGAATATTAAATTTTAGAAGGATACGATAATATTTTAAAATTAGTGTAAAATATTACATAAATATAACTAAAAGAACCTGTGAAGAATCCGATATTATTATTTATTCTTCTTGAACAATGTTCTGGCTCAATTAATTGGATTTTGCTGGAGATAAAGACGTCGAAGAAATCATTAGACATCTAATTGTAATACAATCCAAGATGACTTAATCTCGTTGTGAGTCAAGAATAGAATCCATCCAGAAATTCTAGGAGTAAATTGATGCCTGTTTCCAGAGACAATCTTCTCTTGAATAGGATGCAATTATAAAAAGTATAAAAAAAGTTAGTATGATAATATTTTATGTAACTTAACTAGTAAATTGAAGAAGTATATATTATTTAAAAAATAGATTCATTTTATATTTACAAATTTTGTAAATATTTATTTAAAACATTAAATGCTTAGAAGTCATTACTAAAAAGTATTGTCATGCGTAATAAATATGATTAGTTTTTTTAGTTAAAAATCATATAACTCCTTAAATTAAAATAATGCTTTTCACAAAAACTTAAAAAAAGGTATATAACCCCTTACCACAATTGTGGTAAGGGGGTATATACCTTTTTAAGTTTTTTTTTAATATAATGTATAGAATCCACGGTTGGCTCTTGGTGAAACATAATGAATAAATTTACTAAAGAAAACACTCGGTATATTTGTTTCACAAAATATATTTATTAAATCTCTAACACGTGTTTCGACTTTACAGGCATTGTCAAAGAGTTTGTAAACTGAACTAAAAATACACTTCTACCACTATTTATGAGTTTTTAAAAACTTTATTACGGTATCAATAGTAGGGGTGTTGAAAAAATCCAGCTGTGTATTTGTGACATGTCTATTAAGATTTATGGCTTTTTTAATTTCTAATATTTCGAGAAAGTCAAGTCTTTTTCCTTTATTACAAGTATGTAAATGTTTAAAATTATTGGTATTGAACAAATGTGTATTATCGATGCAATGTTCCGCAAATCCCGTATTCATATTGCCATAAAGAATAGAACTTCTATGCTCTTTAATACGTTCTTTTATTGAGCGTCCTGATTGGCCAAAAACGATTTGAGTTTGATATTTTTAGAAAACCCACTACAACGGATACAGTAATGCCGGCAAATTCCAATCAATCATGGAATATAAAAATGGCAGCGTTTCATAGTTTTATACATAGACTGATTAATTTCCCTTTAAATAATGAGAATTACGAAAAAGAAGTAACCACCATAAAAACAATAGCTAGAAACAACGGATATGAAACAGAATTTATAGATAAAATGATTAACAAAAAACAACGTAATATCCTTACGAAGAATTTTTACTACGGGCACACATATACAAAAACGAATAAAATGTTTCACATACTCAAATTAGCAATAAAGTTTCTAATAAACTGAATAAATTAGGGTTAAATGTCATCCAAGTGAATAAAGCCAATCTAGGAAATATTTTAGTAAATAATAAAGAAAAAACAGAATTGTGTGATAAGTCGGGTGTGTACGAATTAAGTTGCAGTGATTGTAATGCGATATACATTGGCCAATCAGGACGCTCAATAAAAGAACGTCTTAAAGAGCATAGAAGTTCTATTCTTTATGGCAATATGAATACGGGATTCGCGGAACATTACATCGAAAATACACATTTGTTCAATAACAATAATTTTAAACTTTTACATACTTGTAATAAAGGAAAAAGACTTGACTTTCTCGAAATATTAGAAATTAAAAAAGCCATAAATCTTAATAGACGTGTCACAAATACACAGCTGGATTTTTTCAAAACCCCTACTATTGATGCCGTAATAAGGTCTTTAAAAACTCATAAATAGTGGTATAAGTGTATTTTTAGTTCAGTTTACAAACTCTTTGACAAAGACTGTAAAGTCGAAACACGTGTTAGAGATTTAATAAATATATTTTGTGAAACAAATATACCGAGTGTTTTCTTTAGTAAATTTTTTTTTTTTAAGTTTTTACTTAACCACAGTCTCCAGGGTTTTTAATGCTATTCGCATTAAATAAAACGTGGATTTTTTTACATTTTCGATTAATCCTGTTATCTAGAAATGTATACACATGTTTATGAATGAGTTATACTGAATGAAGAAACTCAATATTTAATTTTCTTGTTATAATAATATTTTACATCTTTTCAAATAATTAAAAAAGATGTACTAAAAGATACTTACTATTATATTAATGTTAGTATTATTTTTCTACAAGCTTAGTCGTTGGCATATATAAAGTATACAAAAATAGTAACACACTAAGTGAGGTTATAATCATTACAATCGATTAATAACTTATAAGATATCAACTTTCAACATCAGTACATATACTTGACTTTAGTATCGTGGGATACCATAATATTAATTTATCACATCACCATGAGGCATATATTTATTACAATATATATACAGGATGTTACAAAATGTAAGTCAATTCGTTAACCTTATATTCTTTGGATTTAAAATCGAGACTTTCCTTATGTTACTTTCTATTTGAACGCATTCTTCAATATACGGTGTGTCAAAATTAACATTTTAAAAGTAGCCCGATCGTCATAAAATATCGTAGTCAGAGGAAATCGACACCGTAGAATCCGAATCTACCATCGGAATTTACCTACAGCCCTCGGGGGCGGCTCGAAGACGGTAGAGGCTTTCTCGATATCCAGGGGGCACGCGGCAACTCGTAGCTCTGAATTTGGTCCATATGTTGACTTAGAACTCTGCATATGGATTTAAAGAGGAAATATGTACTAGCAAAAAAATTTGGAACATCCTCGCTACAATAATATCCGAGCTATAACTGCTCAGACCTGACCTATATTCCTGCGATTTTCTCCCAAAATTCAATTTGACACTGCCGCAACTCCGAAATGGGGAAAGCAAGGATGTTCTCAATTTCAATTCACTAGATGTCCCAGATCCGGAGCTATAATTTTTCGCACCCCTCCTCCATATCGAGAAACCACTGCCTTCGAGCCGCCCCTGAGGGCTGTATGTAAATTCTTACGTCGTATTCGGATTCTACGCTAAGTTTTAACTCTGTTTTTTGTAAGGATGTTAGTATTAGCATATTCATTAATGTATTGTGAGTTTTTGTTAATCTTGTAGAGTCTCCTGAGAAAGTAGCAAATGGCTGCGAAATATAGAGGTTGAAATAAATGAGTTTTTTAGTTGATAGACCGCTTACCCGATCAATTAATTATTTATTTTATACATATATACGTAGACAAAATTTTTCAATTAAAATTTCGCATGATTTGCGTTGTAATTTGTAGACAACAATGTTTATATTCACATTTACTTCGCAATTACATGCTAATTTGATAATATTGGTAAATATTTCATATAAAAGCCGAAAAACTCCAAGAATTTATTGATTGGTTTGATGAGTACTATGTTTAAGACTCCATTTACTTTTTTCCAGCGCCATCTTCAATTCCTAGCGATTGTCAATTTTTTTTTTCAAATTGTACGGTATATATTTTTTTGCATAATTGAATAGAGATTTTTTTCCTGAATCCATATAAAATATAAATGACAGTATATTAATCTGCTTAATATACTGTCATTTATATTTTATATTCCTTGAAAAAGGCATAATTTGCTGAAACATGTAGGATTGTTTTAAATATATATATTTTGAAGTAAAACCAGACTTTAAATCGCCAACAAATTGAATTTACCATAACATACAAAGGTCACGAAATAATTATCTTTATATATATATATATATATATATATATATATATATATATACAAGATAAAAGTAGTATTTTTTGGGAATAGCGGCCGGGTAATTAAAACAATATTTAATTTGACGTTTCTATAATATATATAGTATCTTTTTCAAAAACTGTACAATTTATTTTAATGTTAAAAAAGGTATAAGATGATATAATAAATCTACTTACATTAAATTTTTGTGGTGTGACTATATTGCGACGTATTTGCTATATACGTCGCAATTTCTAATTAACTGTCTTCGGACATGTGTTTATTTCTACGGGTGGAAAGAATGTTAGCTTTGTCGACAGTTTACGGCGGGGGGTTGGTTTAACTGTTCTCGAACATGTGTTTTCTTATTTTATTTTTGTGATGTTTACATTTTTATTATATAATGGGTAGGTATATTGCTGACAAGTTATTTATACGCCAAAAACTAGCTCCGCTCACCTTTTTTATTAAAGTCACCTAAATCTCTAGCTACGCCAAAAACTAACTCCGCTAGCCTTTTTTTATTAATGTCAACTAAATCTTCAGCTACGCCAAAAAGTAACTCCGCTAACTATTTTTTAATAAAGCCAATCGAATCTTCAACTACATCCAAAACTAACTCCGCTAACCTTTTTTAATTCAAGTTAACTAAATCTCCAGTTATATCTAAGACTGCCTCCATTAACCTTTTTCTTACTAAAATCAACTAAAACAAAAATCGCTTATATTTATAAAATAATCTAATAATAAAATATAAACAATAATCGTTGACTTTACATATCCTATAACTTATTCACTAAACGCACTAAATTTATAATAAACCTGGAAATTGACCACATTTCCGGAATACCTAATAAAACAATTCTAATAATAAATTTTAATTCTATTCACTCATCTTCTAGTATATTTCTTGCTTTGTTGTTTTGTTTGTTTGTTCTTTTAGATATTGTGTTGTTTGGCCGATGAATACGGCATCGCAGTCATTGCATGGAATTTCATAACAAAAGTGTTTTCTTTAATGTAGGTATTTTGTCTTTTAATTTCGAGTATAGATTGTTGAGATTATTGGAAATCTTGTAAGCTACTTTTATGTTATATGGTGTTAAGATTTTCCTTATTTTTTCTAACAGGTTGTTTATATAAGGTACTGGGACATATTTATAAGTAGTTTGGTGGGTTGTCTTCCTTGGTTCTTCGTGGTATTTATTTTGTTTATGTTGTAGTGGTGATATAATTTTTGTTTTATGATTTTGTTAATGAACGGGAGGTTGTAGTTATTTTTTTGTAGAGAATCTTTTGTTTGTGATAAAATTTCTGGCCTGAAGTCTGGGTTTATTAGTTTAATCGCTCTATTAATTAATCCTGTTGCTACGTTCATTTTGAATGACATTGATTAGCATGAATCTAAATTCAGAAAACGATCAGATGCAGTTGGTTTGTGGTATAATTTTGTTAAGATCTAAGATCTTAAGTCTAAGAAGTTAATTTTTGAATTATTTTCTTTTTCTATTGTGAACTGTAATGAAAAGATATAGTGTCGAAACGTCAAATTAAATCTTGTTTTAATTACCCGGCCGAATATTACTTTTATCTCGTATTATAATTATGGCCAAGAAAATAAGAAATTCCTTCTAACACTATAACAAGTGTTCATTTGAAAAGTCAATCTAGTAGCATGTGATTTACTGAGAACATTTTGAAGTATGTCGTAAATTAAAATTTACTACTTAACCTACGAAGTCGTATATTTTGACAGTCTCATACATACAAATAAATAACAAATAATAGGTATTTATTGAAAACAATAACAAATGTTGAAAATGTTGTCCTTCAAGATCAATGCACTTTAAAATCCTCCGTTCAAAATATCTGATGATATTCTGCAACATTACTGGATTGTTATTAATTTCCATGCAATTCTGTTCGATTCTCTGTAGCATATCATTCAAATTCAATATAGGTGTTCGAAATATGTTATTTTTTAGATAAGGCCACAAAAAGAAGTCGCAAGGTGTTAAATCGCATGAACGTGCAGGCCAGGCAATTTCAGTATTTCGACTAATTATACGCTCATCAAAGAATTCTCTTAAATAATCCAAAGATTCTGCAGTACAGTGACAAGGTGCTCCGTCTTGTTGGAAATATGCATTTTGTAGTTCATCATCATGCAACTGATTGACAAATGGTTGTAAAATTTCCGTACGGTACCTTTGAGCAGTTAACGTTCCCTGAAAAAATATTGGTCTGTGATAATGGTGGGGCCTTAAGCCCTAAGGCAGAATCGCCATGTGATAATAGTGCCGTTTGTGCAAGTTCGTGGCAGGGCGCCATGTGATAATGTAGGGCCCTATGCCCTAAGGAAGGCATGTAATGTGGGCCGCTTGGGCGGCCACATTGGATAGCAGGTTAGGGCGACTTATCGTAGTAAATGATACGCACAAAGTTCGGGTAACATCTTATAATTACTTTAACACTTACAACTGGTTAACAAAGTATTTACATCGAGTACTATTACTATGACTGTATATGTGAATGTGAATATCTCTCATTTAAATTACTGTCAATATATATTCGAGAAGATCCTTGTAATTCTTTCTAGAATATAACACAAACCCTGACATATAATATTGTATATGCAATATACGCAAAGAACGGTTGTGTTTATATAACACGTTACCGTTTGTATTAAAAAGAGCGAGGCTGTGGCCTCGCCGAAAGTGTTATGCATATACATGACTATATTGCGTTATTACAGGTCCAATGATTCGCCTTTGGCTTATCGCTGCCCAAACACCAATTTTCTCTGGATGTAGCGATTCTTCATTAATTACATGTGGATTTTTACTACTCCAAATTCTTGTATTTTGTGAATTTAGGTATCCCGTTTTATAAAACCATTGCTCATCAGTAAAGATGACTCTTTGCGAAAGTTCTCCATTATTGGTCATATTTACAAACCAATTACAAAACTGTAGTCTACGTGGGTAATCAATTTCTAACAATTCTTGTACTGCTGTGACACGGTATGGATAAAGTTGCATATCTTTTTTTAATAACTTGTGAGTTGTACCAACAGAAAGGTTTATTTGTTGACTCAAATGTCGAACAAATGTTTGTGGTAGATTTTCCATTATTTCTTCAACACGATTGACAACTTGAGGTGTACGTTTCTTAACTGCTCCGCTGCCTGATTTTCTTAAGAGACTATCAGTTTCAGGAAAAAAAAGTTCTATCCAAAGTATTCTTAAATTGTATATAATCTATTACAAAATGTGGAAACTCAACTTGAAATTCTACCATGCAATCTTGAACTGAATAAACCCATAAACCATCAATTTTATTACCATTTCAAAAATAAGCCTCGACTAAAAAAATTTTATGTTCTAAAGTGAAAGCCATTTTAAAACTGAGAAGCAATTTATTTAAACCAGAATCGGCGCACGATTATTTTATGCACTAACTGATATTTGTGATTGACATTATCAAATGTCATTTGGATTTACGTTTACGGAACAACAAACACATACTAATATATTTGCGTCTTATTCTATCAAAATTCCAAAGTAACCTAGATTGACTTTTCAAATGAACACTTGTTATATATATCAACATGATATACAGCATTTCAAACGTAAAATTTTTATACAACAATGTCAATTAAAATAAGAAATAACTTTGGTACAGAAAGAACAAAATAATTTGATACCGTGTTTGATAATGGATTCGAAATTCAAACAAGGAAGCAAAGGTAGATAAAACAATTATTCGTGTATCTGAAAACATCATTTGTAAAACCTAGCTCTAGCTATAATTTGTGCATCTGAATTAAGACTATTTGGATAATACATCTTTATTTGTCTTATACAACGACAGCATAGCAAGATCTTTTGCTTCTGATGGTATAATGAAAGATAAAATGTGTTAATATGGGATAGAGATTAGCAATAAACAGCAATAAATTCCGTTTTAGAACTGATGTTCTAATTTTGTTAAAAGGTTTTACATTAACCATTGTAACTGCAACATTAAATTAATGCAGAATGTAAAAATAACTCGAAACCTTCCATATTTTGCATGAAAATAAGTACCATAAATAATTCAAAATAAAATTTATTTTTCATTTGATATTTTGGCATATTGATCTCCAACTATGTCAAAGTTGATAGAAATTGTTTCCTTTTCAGAATATCTATCCACATTTCAAATAAATCTTCATCTTTTACCCTTTAAAATTTCCCCCCACCCTCCATTAAATCAACACGTATCTCGTATCTATTTGATTGCTTTTGAAAGTTCAAACTTCATACCGGCTCGAAAAAAACGCGCAACTTCGCGCCCATTCCAACGATCACGATTAGGTCATCCGTCACTCCAATCTCTTCCATTATGTTATTGCGGCCGTTTCAAAAGTTAGTCTCTTTTTTCTCTGGCTGGATGCTCCCTCGACATCACCCGTTATACTACTATCTTCGGTTTCGTTCGCGCCTTCTCGTTCCAAATACATTCGCAGCCTCGGCTACGGTGATTAATCTTGGCATCTTATCTCGAGAATTATTGCCACATGTTTTGCTGTATTTTTTCTCTATCTCGCGCGAAATAAAGCAGAAGGAAAACTTCGAGATGAAAATACATACTGGCACGACCGCTGTAACAGCCCGCACGATCTCATAAAACGCATTCGCATAAAAACAACGCGCGACATTGTAACATAATATAACAAATTTATTCACTGCAAATTGGGTTATTTTTTGTATGAATACATTATCTAAGAAAGTATAGCGGAATAAAAGATTATATTTTGATGTAAGTAAGTGTATTTTTTCATTGCAAATGAACGTTTTAAATTTCATTCTTCTATAAATCGTGTTAAGCGTTTTTTTTTCATTTAAAATTCAATTATATTGTTACAAATGAAACAGTTGTTTCGTCCACACAGTTTTTTATTTTTCACTTCGGCTTTGATTTTATTTTCAACCTGTTTACGCACCGATTGTAAATTCCTTCGTAACGTTGTCGTGCTCGGTAATGTTTGATTCGCGTATTTATTCTAAAATGAAATAAATCAATCATTACTTAACAAGATAAACGGCAGTGTACACACAATCATAGTTACACATAGTTCATGTATAAACTGTTGCCGATTAATTTTGTTATTATTGTGCTTCGAACTGCTTACGTGTTCTTTACTATGTGTTTTTGACCAATACATTAGATATGTATTGCACACTAAACATTTAATTTTTGAGCCATCGTATATTAAGTCCGGGAAATCTATAATAAACTTATTCACTTCGTCTGACAACGGTCGTTTTCTCGATTTATATGTCGACGACATTTTATTACGTATGCTTACAGTTACATGCAGTCTAAGCAAGCACCTAACACATAGTGAATCCTTTGTATTAGTTCTGATGCAATACAATCATCCTCACATCGGCGCACATGGCGCGCACCGAAATTGGTCTGGTCTGGTCATGACAGTGTTTTAACATTATTTTATTTAGGCTTATATTTAGATGCTGTGTAAAATTTGGACAATTTCATCTGCCTTTATTTACTTTCAATAAATTTACTAATAATACTTTCTGCCTGAGTTTGATCTTGAGAAACTATATCTAATGCAAGATCTTTTGTAAGTAAGCAATACACTAAAATTTTTCCAGCATATTTTGATAAAAAATAACTTGAAATTTTTAATTAATTTATTTCAAAACAATAACAAACCATTCAATAAATAACTTTAAAGAAGAGGAAATACAAAAACTGAATTTATACCTAGAATTTTATAAGGCAATAATTATGAATTTCATGATTTAAAAGTTACAGAAAGAAATAACACTAAAATAATTGTATTAACGTCACAAACAGATTCTAAAACTGAATTTGAACTAGATGCTTTATTAGGATTTATAATAATTGGCCGACTCATATTTCTAACAGTTTGTTTGGAGATCTGAAGAGCAGCTGCAGCTCTCTGCAAGATTCAATCCTTTATTATGATTTCAAAATACATTAATATAGTAAATACTTCAAAAGCTGCATTCATGTTTATCAGAGGTACTTGATTTAGTTTCTGTCTTTCGAAGAAGTCCAAGACATTAAACATAAGTTGCTGGGCTTGTGAATTCAGAGATTTTCTAGACACATCTGTAATAAACGTAAATTCCTAACCTATAACCAAATAAATAACTTAGTCATAAGAATACTTAGTGAAAATGTATTATAACCAGTTCTTTGTGTTCTGAAAACAACAATTATTGATCAGAATAATTGAAACATACATGAGTAGGTAAACTCCACCAGTTTTGTATAATACAAACGTATTTTTAATAATATATCTGGTGTGAAGAACACAAATACAGGTTCACTATTAATATTTTTTGTGAACGTGTCCGAACATATCCCTCCCCAGAGACGCAGATACGTATTTCGCCTTTCTACAGGCTATAGGACAGGGCGAGGTACTTCGGCTGTCTGACAACAGGCAGCGCTGAATTTACTTCTACGCTCGGTCTGGATAATTTCTGTGATATGGCGATGTGGTTCTTTTTTGTGAATGTGTCTGAAGATATCCTTTCTCCAGCAGGGGCGTACCGATGAGCCTGTAGAAAGGCGAAATACGTATCTATGTCTCTTGGGAGGGATATGTTCGTACACGTTCACAAAAAATATTAATAGTGAACCTGTATTTGTGTTCTTCACACCAGATTTTTAATATTTTATATTATTAAAAATATCTTTGTATTATACAGAACTGGTGGGGTTTACCTACTCATGTATGTTTCAATTATTCTGATACATTACACATGCGGTTAGTCCGTAGCATGAGTGAAGACACAGACAAAATGCAGTTTCTAGAGACACGGCTGCGCCATCTTTAGAAGGGCGTCGTTGGTTCGCATTGGTTATGTGGACAGGGCGAGGTACTTCGGCTGTTTGACAACAGGCAGCGCTGAATTTACTTCTACGCTCAGTCTGGCTTATTTCTGTGATATGGCGATGTTCTTTTTTGTGAATGTGTCTGAAGATATCCTTTCTCCAGCAGGGGCGTACCGATGAGCCTGTAAAGGCGAAATATGTATCTACGTCTCTGGGGAGGGATATGTTCGGCCACGTTCACAAAAAGTATTAATAGTTAACCTGTATTTGTGTTCTTCACACCAGATTTTTAATAACAATTATTTTCTAGATGGAAAGAAAATTAATTAGAAAAGCAATAAAACGAAAATAAACCAAAGTACGATGTCAAACGTCAAAATTTAATTATTCGACTATTGTAGTGCAGGGGTGTCATGGCGGGCGGATGACCGCGTGTTATTTCTGTCTATCCTATTGATACTACGGCGAAGACAATCCCACATTTTCGTTTCAGTTTTATCCTTGTTTAATCATTGGGCTTTGAATGAAATGAGAATACATTCATTACAGGTGCCCATGGCCGCGATAAGGCCACGCAATTAATGACGCGAGCCAAAACATCGAGTGGACAGATAGTAGTAAATTAGTAATGACGTAATTTTATTTTTTTTTAACTTAAAGTATACGTGGACGGCTTGTAAAATGTTTCGTGATTCTTTGTGTTAGCTTTACCGTCCACCATATTCAACACTGTGATTATTGTTTTTATCTATTGAAGATTACAACTTACTTGTCGAAATATGTATTTAGAGTACGATTATTAATTGTGCTAAATGGTTTTATGCCTACTATCAAAAATTTTTAGAACAGCTTTCGCAATTTCGTTAGTGAACGCATAGTTTTACGACAGGTAAGTAACAAGTGTTCATTTGAAAAGTCAATCTAGTAGCATATGATTTACTGAGAACATTTTGAAGTATGTTTTAAATTAAAATTTACTACTTAACCTACGAAGTCGTATATTCTGACAGTTTCATACATACAAATAAATAACAAATAATAGGTATTTATTGAAAACTATAACAAATGTTGAAAATGTTGTCCTTCAAGATCAATGCACTTTAAAATCCTCCGTGCAAAATTTCTGATGATATTCTGCAACATTACTGGATTGTTATTAATTTCCATGCATTTCTGTTCGATTCTCTGTAGCATATCATTCAAATTCAATATAGGTGTTCGCAATATGTTATTTTTTAGATAAGGCCACAAAAAGAAGTCGCAAGGTGTTAAATCGCATGAACGTGCAGGCCAGGCAATTTCAGTATTTCGACTAATTATACGCTCATCAAAAAATTCTCTTAAATAATCCAAAGATTCTGCAGTACAGTGACAAGGTGCTCCGTCTTGTTGGAAATATGCATTTTGAAGTTCATCATCATGCAACTGATTGACAAATTGTTGTAAAATTTCCGTACGGTACCTTTGAGCATTTAACGTTCCCTGAAAAAATATTGGTCCAATGATTCGCCTTTGGCTTATCGCTGCCCAAACACCAATTTTCTCTAGATGTAGCGATTCTTCATTAATTACATGTTGATTTTCACTACTCCAAATTCTTGTATTTTGTGAATTTAGGTATCCCGTTTTATAAAACCATGCTTCATCAGTAAAGATGACGCTTTGCGAAAGTTCTCCATTATTGTTCATATTTACAAACCAATTACAAAACTGTAGTCTTCGTGGGTAATCAATTTCTAACAATTCTTGTACTGCTGTGACATGGTATGGATAAAGTTGGATATCTTTTTTTAATTACTTGTGAGTTGTACCAACAGAAAGGTTTATTTGTTGACTCAAATGTCGAACAGATGTTTGTGGTTCATTTTCTATTATTTCTTCAACACGATTGATAACTTGAGGTGTACGTTTCTTAACTGCTCTGCACCGCTGCCTGATTTTCTTAAGAGACTACCAGTTTCAGAAAAAAGTTTTTTAAAGTTCTATCCAAAGTATTCTTAAATTGTATATAATCTGTTACAAAATGTGGAAACTCAACTTGAAATTCTACCATGCAATCTTGAACTGAATAAACCCATAATCCATCAATTTTATTACCACTTCGAAAATAAGCCTGGACTAAAAATATTTTATGTTCTAAAGTGAGAGCCATTTTAAAACGGAGAAGCAATTTATGCACTAACTGATATTTGTGATTGACATTATCAAATGTCATTTGGATTTACGTTTACGGAATAACAAACACATACTAATATATTTGCCTCTTATTCTATCAAAATTTCAAAGTAACCTAGATTGACTTTTCAAATGAACACACATTACTAACATGATTTTTAATATCGAAATACTGTTTGCTTCATAAACGCATTCGATGTGAATAAAGAGAAAGGAAATAAATCTTGAAGATAGATAATATTAAAAATTAAACAGCCACTAAAGTTGATTTATTATTAAATTATTAAAGCTTGTTGGCAGTGCATTCAAATTAAAAATACCATTTATAAATAATTTGTATTTAGCTTCTCCGGCATTCACTTTAATAATAAAATTGCTACGTTGTACAAGGAACTTTACGTTTGCAGACAAATTTTCAAAACCACTATCCGTAGTATGTTCGTATGTATGCATCTAGCCTAGATCTTGTATAGTCCGAACGTAAAATCGAATTATTTACAATCACGCTTTCCTTACCGTTTCTGATTTACTGCAAATGCAGGACCAGCATAATGTTTCCGCAACTTGGCCGGAATAAATTTATGACTTGCTCCGATGCATTTTCGTATTCAATAGATTCACGGCAGGGAAAGATAAAAAGGTCTTCACCTTCACTGTTTTATATAGATTTAGGATAAATCCGGAACAGAATACCGACATGATATTCTTTCTATTCACTAAAGTTGAAAAGCTGTCAACTAGTAAAATATAAGCGATTAATATTTTCTTAAAATACTTCTTTTGTGTAAGAGTAAAGAAAATTATTTTTTGTAGTTTATGTATGCCATGAATTTCTATACATTTTATATTAACACTTTCGTATAATGCAGGACCATTTGCCAAATTAGATAATAAATCAAACATGTACAATTGTACAGAATTCGAGACTTGTTTTCCAGAGCACATGACTTCTACGAACGCAACGATTTATCTTAATGTCAGATGATTTATATACCCCAAGTTAGTAATACCATATAGTTTTCTAAGCAGTACAATTTTTTTAACACTAAGAATTTTCAATATTTACTTTAATATTACAAATAGAAAGTTGCCTGGAATATAAGTATGTAATTCAAATTAAAGGAATTGAAGTTGAAAGACCATATAATAATAATAAACATTTTCACTTAAATAGTTAATTGACGAAGGAGATACTTGTTGAAACTTCATTATAACGCTAAGAAATAAGTAATTAAACTTCTAGTTTAAAAAACTTTTTATTGTAAATACCACTACAATATTGTTTCGCCATACAATGGCTTCATCAGGTGGATGAAACACTGAATATGTACAGTACAAGTTTGAATATTTATGTGAAAATTATTGGGAAAATGGTGGTGGAAAATTTTTTACAATCTTAAATTTAGTAGAGGGGAGTTGTTTAAATCTAGTTGGTCATTTAAAGCTAATCCTAAACTATTGTATCTATTAATTTCTAAGTTTTCTAACAGGTTAAGTTTTTTACTTTTTTCTTGAATGTGTAAAATTTTGAAATCTATATTAAATCTATGATTGATATCTATACAATGACTTGCGAAAGTTGAATCTGTTTTCTTTTCTTTATGGCTTCTGTCGTGTTCTTTCATCCTAATTTTGAATGTCCTCCCCGTTTGTCCTATGTATACCTTATTACAATCTTCGCATGTTAACTTATATACACCAGAGTTTGATTCTTTGTCTATTTTTCTTTGTTGTTTTTAATAATGTTCTGTATAGTATTGTCTGCTTTAAATGATGTATGTTCGTTATTAAGTTTTTTAATGACGGTACCAATTTTTTCCGAAATTTTTCCTAAGTAAGTGATTGAATTATAGCAGTCGAGATAGGGGAAAGAACATGGATAAAGGAAGAATTGAAAAATCTATTCAACAAACGAAACACGTTGTCAATATACCTTAAGGTATTACATTCACAGTTAACTTTAAACTTTATAATACAGAGTTTGATCTTTTGTATAATGCGATCCATGATAAAATTAATCTTATAATTTACAAAAAATACTTAATTCAAAATAGAAAACTAAATAAACTTATTACCTGTAAAAAACATAGCACAATGCCGATTCCTTTAGTTAACATAAATCAAAATATTAACTTTTATGAACGATTTAAAAACTTTAGGGATGTAGAATTCAAAACCGAAGAAATTAATCTTTTATCTAAAGGTCTCAAATACAACTTAACCCCTAACATTAATAATAAATACTTAGAAATCTTAGCAGTAGAAACGGATTTAGCCTTAAATAGGCAAAAGGATAATCAGGGAAATAAATATGCAGCTAAACATATTCTAGAAAATTACCGTACTACTAAGCATTTTAATATTGAAAATAAAATAATTAAATCAATTAAACAGAAAGCGACTAGTAACAATATTATATTTACAAAAGCTGATAAAGGAAATACAGTTATATCAATTCCGGAATCAAACTACATTCATAAAGTCATGAATTCCTCGATAATAATTCATTCATAAAACTTAAATCTGATCCTACTAACAAATTTCAAAAACAGATTAAACAAACTATAGAAAAATCAGGTTCTCTTTTTAATAACACTCAAAAACGTATATTAACCACTATGAATCCCCTACCTCTCAAATTATACGGTTTAATTAAACTACATAAAGAAAATACACCTATACGACCAGTAGTATCATACGTAAAAGCACCTTGTAGAAATGTGTCCAAACACTTAATATATTTAATTCTTACACACACTAAATTCAAATCTAAGTTCTCCGTTAAAAATTCCCAGGAATTAATTAACAACATTTCAAACTTGCAATTACCAAACAAATGTAAACTCATTTCTTTTGATGTCTCGAATTTGTTCTAGTTACTTTACAACTAGAACGTAGAAACACGAACATTGTCACAAAGAACGAAATTTTACAGCTCTTAGAAACGTGCCTGGAACAAAATTATTTTCAATTTAAAAAGAAATTTTATAAACAAATAGAGGGTCTAGCAATGGGAAACCCACTAAGCCCCTTATTAGCGGAAATTTTCATGAATAATTTAGAAACTATAATTAGAACACATCCCTTGTTTGCTAATTGTGTATATTCGTTTAGGTATGTTGATGACATATTAATTTGCTTTAACGGTTCAGATAGACAATTAAAAACTTTACATAATTATATCAACACTATTCACCCCAAAATAAATTTTACTATAGAAACAGAAATAAATAAAAGCATTAATTTTCTTGATTTAACCATATCTCACAAAACTAATAAACACGAGTTCGATATATACCATAAACCAACACATAGAGATACCACAATACAAGCTAATTCTTTTCATCCTATAACACACAAATTATCAACATACCAATCAATGGTATATAGACTATTCATGTACCTATGAGTAAAAGTAATTTCGACCTTGAACTAAATAGAATATACACAATAGCATTAAACAATGGTTACTCTATAAATATTGTCAATAACATCCTAAATAGCCAACGAAAATCTAAAACCCTTTCCTTAGTTTATCCAAAATTAAAATACAAGATAATTAATTCCTATAATTCAATCACTTACTTAGGAAAAATTTCGGAAAAAATTGGTACTTTCATTAAAAAACTTAATAACGAACATATATCATTTAAAACAGACAATACTATACAGAACATTATTAAAAACAACAAATATAAAATAGACAAAGAATCAAACTCTGGTGTATATAAGTTAACATGCGAAGATTGTAATAAGGTATACATAGGACAAACGGGGAGGACATTCAAAATTAGGATGAAAGAACACGAGAGAAGCCATAAAGAAAAGAAAACAGATTCAACTTTCGCAAGTCATTGTATAGATATCAATCATAGATTTAATATAGATTTCAAAATTTTACACATTCAAGAAAAAAGTAAAAAACTTAACCTGTTAGAAAACTTAGAAATTAATAGATACAATAGTTTAGGATTAGCTTTAAATAACCAACTAGATTTAAACAACTCCCCTCTACTAAATTTAAGATTGTAAAAATTTTTCCACCACCATTTCCCCAATAATTTTCAAATAAATATTCAAACTTGTATTGTACATATTCAGTATTTCTTCCACCTGATGAAACCATTGTATGGCGAAACAATATTGTAGTGGTATTTACAATAAAAGAATTTTTGAAACTAGAAGTTTAATTACTTATTTCTTAGCGTTAATAGTAATTAGTATCGGTGACTGAAAGATGATAGGCGGATACTATACGTGACAACAATCCGCGGAAAAGGATGACTGAACAAACAAATTTCCTAAAATTTTAGAAAAATTGTATCTACTACATTAGTAAATTGAATCAGTCAGGCTTTTATACCTGATATTATTGACTATGATATGACTGATCTGTTATCGTAAATAGACTATACTGCACCGAGGAAGACGTAAGATCGAACACATGTGTGTGTTAACACATTTGCATTAATTCGTATTCACGAATACTTCGATATGCTATTTTTTGTTGTTTTAATAAAGTATTAATAGCAATGTTAACACCGTACATTTTAGGAATTCCGTTTAATTTTTTGCAAAATCTAGCTTATAAGGGAAAACTGAAGAAGAAAATTGACGAAATAAATAACTGTTAATGAGTTTTCTCTACCTTAAGGGAACTGTACACATGATTGAGAAAAAGGCGGCTAATAATAAAATTTGCGGACCACAATTGGGTTGCCGGTTTAATTGTAAGGGCATCGATTGTTCTCCATCCAAATTCGGCCCTGCCGAGTCTCCGTTTCCCTTTAGTATTTTATTCATTTTGAGGTAAAACTCTTTGCTGGCGTATTTTCGATGTCGTTTTGTTCATCATTTTTTCCATCACCTTACCAAAAGCTATTATTCTACAAACTACCTACGCATCCGGACTTATTGTATAGAGTATATTACCTTAATGTTGAGTCTAATTAAATCGAAGACTATGGCAAATTCCTAAAAAATTAATTTAAAAGTAAACCTTTACCATTATAAACTTCTAATCCTGGATACATATTTCCACAACTAAGTAGTAATCTTCGGCATTAGAAAAATTATTATACTTGGCTACGGGTAATAGCAAAAATAAATATAATAAAACTGCTTCGGTAACTTTTCGATATACTGTAGTACTGCTTGACGCTACTTGACGTATAATCTACGTCAAGTAGCGCTCTGAGAACTACCTCCCGAAGATGGCAGCAGCGAGTCTACCGAAAGCTCGTGTACAAACTCCTCAACGTGGGTCAGTTCCAGAAATCCAGTCAACACATACATATATATATATATATATATATATATATATATATATATATATATACATATATAATATAATTTAAAGGAAATTATCAATCGTACTATATTGGATAAAATAAATTAAAAGCGGGCAAGCGGTCTGTCAATTAAAAACTCATTTATTAATTATCTCTATATTTCGCAACAACTTTGTAGCTTCTTCCGGAGATAAAAATGTAGAGTTAAAAAAAAATTGATTAGATTTTATTGTCCGTTGTACGTCTCTTATTATTTTTTTGGAACTCTACATTTTTATCTCCCGAAGAAGCAACAAAGTTGTTGCGAAATAGAGAGATAATTAATAAATGAGTTTTTAATTGACAGACCGCTTGCCCGCTTTTAATTTATTGTATCCTAGCAACTCAAGCAACAGCCACTTTGAGAAAACATACGACGGCGATCGTCAAGCGAACGCGGAAGAAATGGCCAGACGAATTAGTATCATCACTAACCTCAAACTGAATCCCAGATTCATAGAAATGTGTACTCTCGAGTAACGTGCAAACAGCCAGACCATAATTGAAAAAACCATCCATGAAGACGATATTCAAGAACTTCTGTAGAACACACCGCAAGTATTCATCGTGGACCCAGAACAACCGACGCGACGGTAGAAATAGAATTAATAGAAAAGCTTCCTGAACCGCCCAAAGAAGCAAAACACCCGGAAAAATCGAACAAAAGACATCCGGAACAGAAAAGAGAAGACAAAGACGGCTTCGCATACCAGTAAAATACAACAAAAAAGCCGAAAACCAAACATGTAACCACACCCCTTCAAGTCAAAAATTCATACGGTGCCTTCGAAAGCAAAAATCAGCAAGAAATGGAACAAGATTCCACAGAATTCACCTCTCAACCATAAACTTCAGACAACACTCCCAGGGTAAGTGACAAGCAAAACACTACAGCAAACCCCAAACATTGTAACACACAAAACACCTAAAAACCAATCATAGCCACAGAGAAAAACAAATGGACCCTAATACGACAATTAATTAAGACACATAATATCAAGACCGTACTAAGTGAACTTGTTAAACCTGGAATACCTATCCAACCTAAGACTGGCGACGACTATCGCACACTTAAACACGTACTTAACTCAGAAGACATATAATTTTACACTTTTCAATTACGCAGCGAAGAAAACATTAAAAGTAGTTATTCGAAGAATTCCTACCTTTTTTGCTGACACTGACATAACGGACGACCTGACTGACCAAGAATACCCGACACTGAAAATCAAACGTATGAAGGGCAAACCTGCACCACTTGTTTTAATCGAACTGACGAGACAATACAAATCAATTTACAACATACACGAATGCTGCGGACTTTCAGTCAAAATCGAACCACTAAATACACGGACAGACATAATACAATGCCACAAATGTCAGACTTTCGGACAACAACAAATACACTGTAACGTAAATTACAAATGCATGAAATGCGGCGACTCACACTCAACACACTTATGGACAAAATCTAAAACTACGCCACCAAAGTGTGCAAACTGCGGTTGTTCCCACCTATCAACATGGCTTAACTGCCCTAACAACCCAAACAACCCTGACAAAAAAAACCACACCCAAATACATCCCAGCACCACTCCCAACAGCTAATCCCTGAACAAAAAACGAAACAGCACAACACCAAATACAAATAGCGAACTTGCACTTGCCCTAGGCAAAATGCTAATCACACTTCACTCTACAAACGCAACAACACCACAGTTACCCGACTTCGCAATACAAACAGATAAAATAATCACACTTTACAATAACAAACAGTAAACATATACAAAATAATACCTGACATAAACGCAAAAACGCGACAAACACACATTCAACACACTACGGTGCAAAAACACACAATACTACACGATTAATTATACAGGTCTACAGTGATTTTGATGTTTGAAAGCTGTTTGCTAATTTGTATATGTTTGGGGGCCCTTATTCCAAAAAAACGCCATATTTTTTCTCTATCACGTAATTTTTTTTTATAGCGCTCTATATCTTAAAAATGTTAATTTATTAATATACATACCTATGACAAGAATATGTTTGTTCCATGTTAGGCATGATTTTTAAATGAATTGATTTTTATGAAATTAAATGTGATTTGGCAACACTGGTTAATATTAGGCAGCAGAAGCGTCAATACAACGTTGAAACCTGCTTATGTGTAGTTTGGTTGTGTTAGTCGTCGTGCTACTGTGTCCGCGCGCTTGTTGTCTTCGTTGTTGCGTATTTGTTCTAGAACGTATAAATATGGAAAGAAGACATTGTGTGAACAATCCGAATAACTTTTGTTATATATGTGGTAGTTATGTCGTAGTAAACCAAAGGCAAACTATAACTTCGTTTGTGAAAAATGTATACCACGCTTATTTTGGTGTAAAAATTGGCGACCAAGACAAGTCCTGGGTTCCTCATACTGTTTGTTCCGTTTGCGTTGAAGCATTAAGAAACTGTTAAAAAGGTAGGAAGAAATGTTTAAGCTTTGGTGTTCCTATGGTATGGCGAGAGCCTAGAAATCACAGTGATGATTGTTATTTTTGTTCGTTTAATGTTCAAGGATTCAACAGAAAAAATAAGAAACAAATTGTGTATCCCAATCTTGACTCTGCTATTCGACCAGTTCCTCATGGACTAGATATACCGATACCTACCACCCCAAAAGCACTAGAAAACGTCATATCGTCAGAATCAGAGGAATCTAATTGCGACCCAGATGACTCAGATTTCACACCATATTTCAGAGAGCCCGAAGTGTTTAACCAGAGCGAACTAAATGATTTAATTAGAGATTTACACCTTCCAAAGGATGCATCCGAATTGTTAGCCTCCCGACTTCGTGAGAAACATTTACTGGCACCTGGCGTCACATCAAGCTTTTACCGGGATCGCGAAAAAGAGTTATGTCAATATTTTACTCAAGACGGACCGGACCACTAGTGTATTGCAACAATATTCCTAACTTAATTTCAAAATTAGGAAATGTGCCGTATGTAAAAGAAGAATGGCGCCTGTTTATTGACTCAAGGATGCGTAGTTTAAAAGGCGTTTTATTGCACAATGGTAACGAGCTGGCCTCGGTTCCCGCTGCCCATTCGGTACATTTAATGGAAACGTATGAAAATTTTGAACTTCTTTTAAAGAAAATAAACTACCAAGAACATCAGTGGATGCTTTGTGGTGACCTTAAAGTGCTGTGCATGCTACTAGGACAACAAGGAGGTTATACAAAATTTCCATGCTTTATTTGTGAGTGGGATAGTCGAGCAAGGGATAGACATTGGACTCAAATAAAATGGCCTTCTAGAACAAGCCTTACACCTGGTAGCAAAAATGTATTAAGAGATAGCTTAGTTGACTCCAAAAAAGTTTTACTGCCTCCTCTCCATATCAAACTTGGCTTGATGAAGCAGTGTGTTAAAGCCCTAGACAAAAATGGACAGTGTTTTAAATATTTGTGCGAGACATTTCCAGCCTTATCAGATGCCAAGTTAAAAGATGGTATTTTTGTTGGGCCGCAGATAAGAACATTATGCAAAGACAAGGATTTTCAAAACACAATGACCAATGTCGAGAAAAACGCCTGGGTTTCATTTAAAGAAGTAATTGATAAGTTTCTTGGGAACTCTAAAGACGAAAACTACGAAAATATTGTTCAAAATATGTTACAACACTTTCATCGTCTAGGTTGTAATATGAGTTTGAAAGTGCATTTCCTGTTTTCACACTTGAACTATTTTCCTGAAAATCTTGGAGCAGTTAGCGAAGAACAGGGAGAGAGGTTTCACCAAGACATTAAGGAAATGGAACGGCGATACCAAGGCCGATGGAGCATAAGGATGATGGCGGACTACTGCTGGGTGTTAAAACGGGATATGCCCTTAAAAACATACAACCGAATGTCCGGACAACGCAGCTTTCTGGCTAAAAGACAAAGATTTCACTTAAAAAAGACTGAGTATTTTTTTTCCACTTTTTTAACTTGTATTCCACCTTTTTACTCAATAAACAAATCATTTTTTTTAGAAATATCGTCTTTTTTCATTTAACATTTGCAAAAAAACCTTCCGTGATACAAATAAATGCATAGAATTTTTGAAATCAGCCTACCAAAATTATATAAAATCAGTTTTCAAAATAAAAACATCTGCCAAAAAGTTTAATTTTGTAGACCTGTGATTAATTATTAATCAGACACAAACACATCACAACCCTGGGAAATAAGAAACAATGGAGTAAAAATGGAGATTTACTTCGATCACAAAACAAAATCAATGGACTCATGAAAAAATATACGGGATTTTTATATGTTCTCTACGTGCGTTTTAACGTAACCTTAAAACATTATTTGTGTGTGTGGGAATATGCGTTGTAGAAGTGCTCCATATGTATTGCTGAGATCAACATTGATGATTTATCGTATAAACTATGTTCGGCGATACCGCAATCAGCGGCAGAAGAAAGGATAATTCGGCGCCGAACCAGCGTAGAGAGCGGTTTATAAGACGGCGTCGGACCAGCGTAGTAAGAACGATCCTGTACGCAGCGATAGACTAGTCCAGAAAGCGGCCCCAATTAAGGCGGCGAATGAGGCCAAAGACCGTCTTCAAAACAAATGAAAACCACACTTGTACATACGTTTGTAATTTTATATTTCTAATAATCTGACACATTGCTTTGTCATTTTCTAAATTCATGTCTCCCTCTCTGCAGTTTTGTCTATGTTCGGGCGCATGGTTACATGTCGTTAGTTCTGAATCGCGCCGCATTTACGGAATCATCATCTTTGTAGGTATCTTCAGGTTGTTACAGCGTTAAATCTCTATTCTTAGTCTATCAAAAGTTTTTCACATGGAAAATGATAACGAGTGCCCAGCAGCTAGCTCCTCCTTTGGTTCAAAACGCAAACAGTCATCTAACTCACGCCATAATGTTGTACGGCGCATTTCAACTGTTTTGCTCAGCGGGATGGTATATATATATAACAGCTCTACAGGCCCTCGAGGCCCTTGGCTTTTATTTCTTCTACTACTTTCTTCCATTTCTTTCGGTCCCTCACTCTTTTTCTCCAGTCATCAATTCCTTCTTCCTCTATATCCTTTAGCACTTGCTGTAACCACTTTTTCCTTGGCCGACCTCTTCTTCGTTTCCCACCCTCTCCTCCGTGCAACACTTTCTTCACAATTCTTTGTTCCGGCATCCGAGAGATATGTTCCAACCAACTAGCTCTTCGTGATCGAATTAATTGAGTTATATTTGGTTTTCTATACATTTCTTCTAACTCTGTGTTTGTTCTTCGTCGTCACCTGCCATCCTCCTCCTTAACTCCTCCAAAAATTTTTCTAATCGCTCTCCTTTCCCAGATTTTCATATTTTCTTCTTGTTGTTTTGTCATGGTCCATGTTTCGCTTGAGTATAGAACAGCTGGCCGGATTATTGTCTCGTATATTCGTATTTTAGAAGTTTTTCCATATCATACCATTCCACTGTTCTTTTATATTCCGCCTTTCCCAAACAGGTGTTTGCAGCATTTGTCATTGCAGCCTGTACTTTACCCCATTCTTCTCCAATTGTTTGACTTTCTACGCTACCTCTTAGTAGACTTGATCTTATTTCATCTTCTAACTCCCTTGCCACTCGCTCCTGACCAAGTTTCTTTAAATTATATGTCTGTCTAACCTTTCTCTCTTTTCTTCCTGTTGGTACTTCTTGCTTTAAATTAGTAATGACCAAAGAATGGTCACTGCATTTCAACTGTTTCGCTCAGCGGGATGGTGGAAAGCATAAAACCTTTCCGAGATTTAAATCGACTCAATGGGATTTCATGATTGGTCAATGGATTTCTATGGTCAGTTTCTTGCTTTTTCCTCTCACATTCCGCGGGGACACGTCTTCTGATCGAAGGTGGTCTCTCATTCAATGCCACATAGACATATATGCCGAATTAAATCACACTGGTGCGGCATATTTGGCAGCTGAGAAGCACAAGGACAGAGTTGATGTTCGTAAAACTCGTAATTCCATAGAAAGAATTATGATTACCAACGAATCTCGGTTCCTCTCTGGCTTTGTCAACTTTTGAAACATGAGAACGTGGAATGTATCCTCAAAAAGTTGAAGTTCTGGACAGCTATTGGTCAGAGAAGAACTGTTTATCCATATTTTCTGAAGTAAAATTAAAAGCTGAACAACTTCCACAAGAAATTTTATTACCATTTGTCAATATGCTGCATGATGATGAGCTACAGGTAGGTTATTTTCAAGGAAAATGTAGTTCAATCAAATTTTTAGGAGGATATATTTTTAGTTTAAGTGTACATATAAGCAATATGGCTATCAATCTGACACCAGTGGAGTTGAACCTATAATCAAACAATAACTTTTTCTTGGAACAATTACGGAGGAAGATGTAAAAAAATGGATCAAACCTAATGGTTGTTTTTCAACCATTAAAATACATTTATTCCAGCAACTGGAAGCGTTTCTTACATAGTTCTTATAGAACTACTTAAACTGACAAGTTTTATTCAAATGAGTGTCTCTAGGTTGGAGAACTTTCCTTGTGAGCTTTAAAGCCCATAACAAGGTGAGACGTAGTATGTCGTGTTAAAAATTTAAACGCGAAGAAATCACAAATTTTAATTGGAAACTAATAATTTTCAAGGCACTGAAAGTCCACTTATTCAAGGAATCAATTCGAGCCGTCGTTAATTCACAGTCAATAAAACTGCATGCGAAAACTTTCCAATACTATTCATGTAAAATACAAACTTCGCAAGACGAAACTTGTTTCGTACTTTTCTTTTCTATTTTTCTCTTACCTTTTCATTCCTTTCAATATTCCTGAAATGTTATCAATTACAACTTACGAATTTTCTTTTTTCCTCCACGGCTTCGCTTCTTTTTCCGTCGTACCCGCTTTTATCTCGACTTTAAAATCGATGAATAAAATATCCGATAAAAGTTTAGCGCAAAGAGAAAGATATAAAAATAGAAAGAGAACGTTATCGATTCACAGTTGATATTCAGCACCGACGGATTTTACCTCTTACATATTTAAAACTTTCAGTTCTGGCAATATTTTTTCGAAACCAACGGATAGGAGGAAGTGGAAATCCATTTTCGGAAGGACTCCACTAATGCCTTGGAAGGAAATTATTTAGTTTTCTAACTTTACACTTATAACATTTCCTAGTTACGTTTCATATGTAATCATACTAAAATTTATACTTCTACGTTCATTAATAATAGTAATGAAAAGAATAGAAAAGTTCCGAGATGTATATAAATACAAATATAATACCAACAAACAAAGTATTCCAGCCCGGTATTTTGGAATTAAAAGAGTTTTACCAGCATGTGGTCAATAATCATTAAAAAATCTAATACCTAGTGAAAACTTCAAAGGAAGTATCTTTTACAGCGTGGCAGTTTTGATAGTTTCTGCTCTTGAATATTAAAATTTCGTGTTTCCTCGCTATAACTAACAAGTGTTCATTTGAAAAGTTCATCTAGTAGCATGTGATTTACTGAGAACATTTTGAAGTATGTCGTAAATTAAAATTTACTACTTAACCTACGAAGATGGTTTCACAATGACAGTTTCATACATACAAATAAATAACAAATAATAGGTATTTATTGAAAACTATAACAAATGTTGAAAATGTTGTCCTTCAAGATCAATGCACTTTAAAATCCTCCGTTCAAAATTTCTGATGATATTCTGCAACATTACTGGATTGTTATTAATTTCCATGCATTTCTGTTCGATTCTCTGTAGCATATCATTCAAATTCAATATAGATGTTCGAGATATGTTATTTTTTAGATAAGGCCACAAAAAGAAGTCGCAAGGTGTTAAATCGCATGAGCGTGCAGGCAAGGCAATTTCAGTGTTTCGACTAATTATACGCTCATCAAAAAATTCTCTTAAATAATCCAAAGATTCTGCAGTACAGTGACAAGGTGCTCCATCTTGTTGGAAATATGCATTTTGTAGTTCATCATCCTACAACTGATTGACAAATGGTTGTAAAATTTCCGTACGGAACCTTTGAGCAGATAACGTTCCCTGAAAAAATATTGGTCCAATGATTCGCCTTTGGCTTATAGCTGCCCATACACCAATTTTGTCTGGATGTAGCGATTCTTTATTAATTACATGTGGATTTTCACTACTCCAAATTCTTGTATTTTGTGAATTCAGGTATCCCGTTTTATAAAACCATGCTTCATCAGTAAAGATGACTCTTTGCGAAAGTTCACCATTATTTTTCATATTTACAAACCAATTACAAAACTGTAGTCTACGTGGGTAATCAATTTCTAACAATTCTTGTACTGCTGTGACACGGTATGGATAAAGTTGCATATCTTCTTTTAATAACTTGTGAGTTGTACCAACAGAAAGGTTTATTTGTTGACTCAAATGTCGAACAGATGTTTGTGGTTCATTTTCCATTATTTCTTCAAGACGATTGACAACTTGAGGAGTACGTTTCTTAACTGCTCCACTGCCTGATTTTCTAAGTTTGAGAAAAAGTTTTAAAGTTCTGTCCAAAGTATTCTTAAATTGTATATAATCTATTACAAAATGTGGAAACTCAACTTGAAATTCTACCATGCAATCTTGAACTGAATAAACCCATAAACCATCAATTTTATTACCACTTCGAAAATAAGCCTGGACTAAAAAAATTTAATGTTCTAAAGTGAAAGCCATTTTAAAACTTAGAAGCAATTTATTTAAACCAGAATCGACGCACGATTATTTTATGCACTAACTGATATTTGTGATTGACATTATCAAATGTCATTTGGATTTACGTTTACGGAACAACAAACACATACTAATATATTTGCGTCTTATTCTATCAAAATTTCAAAGTAACCTAGATTGACTTTTCAAATGAACACTTGTTATATCTATGCAGTTAATAGCATATATTGCTGTATTAATGTGATGAAATTCATAGAAATTCAATACACAAATTAGCAAATTTATGTATCGAAGTTCATGTTGAACACCTGTGAATTATTGAATATTCATTATGTTGTTATTCATAATTTTCTGTATTTACAACTTTTAAAGAGAAAATTATAATATATTAATAATTCACTTTTCTGTAAGTATTTGTACTTACTGTATTCATACCGTGCCTCTTTTATCTTGGCCACTCTGTATAAAAAAAATAATAAGAAAAGACAAAATAATTTAAACTCGCAAAAGAAAATAAATTTGTTGTACTACCAATGTACATAATTATTTTTCCACATAATCATTTCTCCAAACGCTGAATCCATTTCTTCATTCCATCCATGAAAAAGACCTTCTTGTTTACTATTGATCCAATTGCGAACAGCAGCCCAAGCTTCAGTGTTTGATGAAAAATGTTGACTTTTCAATACATGCTTCAGCTTTGGGAACAACCAGAATTCTGAAATGTCCCAAATCAGAATTGTACCAAAGTCATATCTTGCCGGCTTGCTTGGTATATAGGTACTAAACGAATCGGCATATGCGTCCGAAGCCAACAAGTTGTTCAACAATTGTGAAATTGGTATCTGGTAAGATGCACGTTTTGCATTGTTGATAAACAAATCGCAGATTGTTTAAATTTATTTAAAAGATAGTCTTATTTTATTATAGGTATACATGAACTTAATAAGTGTATTACTTTTCGTGATTTGATTTTGAAATCACACAGATAATCGATAAGAACAACAATGAAAAGGGAAATTAAAGGAATGATTAATATGAAACAAACAAAAATCAATTAATAACAGAAGTGGCATAACAAATCTAAGCAACTTAATAATATAGAATAACGATCTGCAATTTACCATCATGTATATATACAATCGTTAATTAAATAACATACGAGGGATATATATATATCTGCACACTGGGTTATCCTGCTGTCAATCCCGAGTTTAGATCCAGGACTAGGCTGTCCGAGGAGACTTTCGTGGTTTTCCTTCTTGTTCTAGGGGAATGCCGACAGCTGAACATCTTAAGTCGCTCCACGGGCGCAGACATAATAATAACTCATGTCTTGCCAATACCCACTGTAATTAGCGTCAAACTATTGGAGAATGCTAAGACATGAATTATTATAATTAAATTGAATGTATTTTGGAATAATGTCATTTTTATCCATGACAACTTCACATATATAAATATGACATGAATATACTATCATTTATCATTTAAAATTCTTTAAAAAGGCAGAAATTGCCGAAACATGTAAGAGATTATTTTAAATATATACATATTAAAGTAAAACAGACTTTAAATATATATATATATATATATATATATACATATATATATATATATATACAGGGTCTTCCCTGAGGTAAAAGACAAACTTACACAATGTGTTCTAGAGGTGATTCTGAACAAAAAAGTTCATATACACTTTAGCTTAATTTTTTTTGTTCTTTAGATTTCAACAAAAGAAGAAAGCTGTTTCAGTAATGTATTTAATCATGAAATTACATAATGTGAATATAAATATTGCTTTCTACATTTTTCGATTAAAAAATTCGAATTTTGTCGTGGTTTGAATTGTGCTTAAGGGAGAATTTTTTCGGTTAAAAATAAATCGAATAATTAGCGTCGGAAAATGTAGAAAGCAATATTTACAAATTAGAAACTATTTAAAAAATTCCTATCTGAGCCTTTTTGAAGCTGATTAATATATCACCGAAATATTTGAACCAATAAATACAATTTTTAAATAAAAGATATGTACTTATTTTGTTGCATGTCAATCACTGGATATATATTATTAAATTTTGAATACTTTCCGAAAAAACCAGTAGGCTGATCTAACTTATACGTTCGCAAAAGTAACGAAATGAGATTGTTTGGATAAATTTACCCAAATTTGATTTAATACATATAGAAGCGCTTGCAAAATAATATTTCCCTGTCTAATGTAATCATTTTCACCATTTGCTCATTCCGAGAGATCGATCCCGTCCTATACCCATTCTCAAACATCCAATCGCTAATTTAAGGATGTTCAATTTTAGGTTCGACTGTGGCTCAGGCGTCGGCATGGTTCGATCCGAAGAGACCGTACTGTTAAACCAATGGAACCACATAACGTTATATAGGCACCGTTGGGACGCCTGGCTGCAATTGAACGGAGGTAAACACGTTCAGGGCCGTTCCAAAGGTCTCTTTTCCCGAATCACGTTCAGGGAGCCCCTGTTCATCGGGGGTGCCGGCAATACGACCGGATTATCGGAAAAGTTACCGGTCTCCGGCGGTCTCAAAGGTTGTATAAGGCATCTGGAAGTGAATGATCATTTGTATAGGTTTGCGTTAGAACCGAATGGAGAAGCATCGAAAGGATTCGGTGTGGGTAAGTAATATAAATAGAATTAGTGCTAATTAGTAATTAATTGTTTATTTGTAAATAATATTCTTTGAGAATGAATTATTCTCTGAAGTAGACTCAAAATTGATCATATTAAAACGATTTTATAGAAATTTGGCTTCGGGTTAACTCCTAATTTAAAACTGTGCTTACTGATTATACAAATCAGATTTTAAATTAGTTTAAACGAAATAAAAATAATTAATTACTTTTTTATAAATTTAGTAATAGAAACTGGATTGTGTACTGACACGAGATAATATCCAAAAGATCCCGAAATGTATCGATAAATAACATTACAGAATACCTGGATTTCTTTCATAAACAGTTGTCTCGTGAAAGCGATTTGTGACCTCGTATTATCATGGTTGTGAACCGAGTTATTCCCAAGGAGCATATCATGTAAGAGTGCTACAACAATGTTAAAAGTAAGACCCTTACGCTAGCGCCTTTGATGTTGATATGAAAGTACTAAATTCGTAAACAACCGCGATGGCGGCATTTTTAAATTACTATAATGTTGTTTTCTTGTTCGAAATATGCTCTAAATACATGTTTCGATCTTTTTTGATCTCATCAGTGCGATATATCTATAAATAAAGAAATCACAGACAAGTATTTACGTGTATGTAAATAAAAATTTTGTTAAAAAATAAATTTAAGTGTAAGAAAAATAAATATTTAAAATTCAACAAATACAAGGTGAGGCATTATAATGAGCGATTTTAAAAAACGCGCGAATTAAGCTGCGTCGGTGGGACGTGGAAGGGATAGTGTCAGTTACGTTCGGCGCGAAATAGCATTTAGTCACAATGGAACGTTGGACCCCACAGCATCGTGCGTACGCTGTGAAACATTTTATCAAAACGGTAGTTCGTACCAGCTAGCACGTCGTGCATTTCGCAACCACTTCAACATTAATCGAAATCGGCCAGTGCCATCTGCCTGTGCGATTAAAAAGTGGGTTGAGAACTTTGAAGAGACGTCGTCAACGACAAGGAAGAAAACTGGGAGACCAATATCTGTGCGCACACCTGAAAACATTGAACGTGTAAGAGTCACCATTGACGAAAGCCCTCGTCGCTCAGCTCGCCGACACAGTGTTACACTTGGGATTTCAAACAGAACAGTAAGAAGAATTTTACACAAAAATTTGCACTTTCATCCATACAAGATCCAAATGTTTCAGGCCCTTAGGGGAACAGATTATGTGAGCCGACGCCGGTTCAGCTTAGAATTTTTGGACTTGATTAATCGAGACGAGGACATTGTATACCGTTTGTGGATGAGTGATGAAGCGCACTTCCATCTCTCCGGTTACGTTAACAAGCAGAACTTTCGATTTTGGAGTGACGTTAATCCTAGAGAACTGCATCAGCAACCATTGCACTCCGCAAAAGTTACTGTTTGGTGCGCCATGTCTTCATTAGGGATAATAGGGCCATACTTTTTTGAAGATGGCCTTGGCAATGCTGTAACAGTGACTTCGCAGAGATACGCAGAAATGTTGGAAAACTTTTTTACTCCACAACTTGCACACTACGACGTGAACGATGAGACGTTTTTCCAGCAGGACGGAGCAACATCCCACACTGCTCGAGTAAGCATGAATATTGTCAATCGTTTGTTTCCAAATCATGTGATCTCCCGAAATGGGGATATTGCATGGCCCTCTCGTTCACCGGACCTCACAACATGTGGCTTTTTTCTTGTGGGGTTATCTGAAAAGTAAAGTTTACCAAGATAACCCTCCTCGAACAATTGAAGGCCTGAAAGAACGGATCCGACAAGAAGTTGTTCAAATCCCACTGGCAATGCTACGCAATGTGATGGGTCACTTCAAGGTCCGGCTGGAGGAATGTGTGCGTCTAAACGGAAGGCATCTTACCGGAGTTATCTTCAAAAAATAACTGACGTTTTACTATTGCAAAAAATGCTTTTTCATTTATTTTAATATTATAAAATCAGAAATTTTCTTAAACGAAGTGTTTTTATTTAACAGCCTTTTAAAAATCGCTCGTTATTATGCCTCACCTTGTATATAAAAAAAATACAATATTCTTGCAATAGAACAAAATAAACTATGTACTCATAACAATAAATAATCAGAAATTCTAATAAACAGCAATATAAAATAAGGACAATTTTTCATATGCACAAAAGTTAGAGAGCCCTAACCTTGCCAACCTACCAATAACCTAATTTATCTTCTACAAATGCATCAGCTGTCTAATTTTTCTCGAGCTTCGATTCAGAGGTCTATGATTAGAATACAGACAAATGTCATCATGAAATTTACTAATAATTAAACTCATAGATGTATTTAACAACTGCTCTTGAACTTAAGTCTGATACAAATGAAACAGACATGCAATATACATATCTGTAACTGTACACATGGACAATACACCTCGTATTTTCAGCATTTACTTCTGCTTAAGACACGTGTTTCTGCCATTTACTATTAGGCGTCATCAGTTAAGCTAGTGAAGTAATTAAAGCTTAAATCGCCTATAAGGTATAGCAAATTTTGTCCTATCAGGTAGCACCATATAATATAGTGTCATCTGACGGACGAAAGAGACTATTGTAACAGTCCTCTTTACCCTTAACATTGGCGTTATATTAATAATCTCCTGGGCTTCGAGGGATTCGAGAGTGCTGTACAAACGATAACTTTGGCGCCGAAAATACTTAAATGCCGCAGTTATCCTAAATATTGAGATATAGATTAATTAGATTATTAAGTAATTGACTTATTCAATTACCGTTTGTTGGGCGCCAAGAGGATTATCCCCTCTAAGGTATAATTGAATTTATAATAATTGCCGGTTAGCTAATATTAGCGGAGAGATATAGGAGAAAACTCTAAATAAAAGCGGGTAAGTCGAAATGTGACTTACGCCTTTCTCTCTCAAAGCGTGTATGAAACTTAAGGTGAAAAATAATGAATCCCTCTTTTTGCTTTAAATATTTCAATGAATTCCTTTTGATTTATCTGCTTTTCCAATGAGGTTTATATTACATGATTTGAAAAGAAACAAAATGAAAACAAAATATATTTATATATTGATAAACAGAAAACTTATTAATTTACATATAATTACTACAAATTTCCTTATGGTTACTACGAAGTGTTTATTATATACTAACATACATATGGGGCGAGATACAGTAAATTTGACATAGATTTGAACTGTTTCGTCTGATCAGATTGATAAACAGTATTAATAAAGACTAACCTTTATATCGCTGCACTAATGGCCATGTCACTTTATAGTTTATTCGCTGCTTCTGGAGTGATGCACTTATTCACTGTATTTGCACTCTTTCTTTACGCCTCAGGGTGCCTGTAATTTCAGACAAAAACCCTGATGTATTGAGCGTGAGGATTCACTTTTAAACCAATAACTCCACTTGTGGACAATTGATACTTTTTCTTACACTGTGTAGTTTTTGTACTTAAGTACACAGAATGCGGTAAATACTTTCTTTACTTGTAATTTTACGGGTCCACACGTTTGACCGCTTCGTGACTTAGAAGCAAGTACTTTTATTACAGTATTCCCTCACTTTTTATCACGTTAAGGGTAGCATATCTGACTCATTTGACTGACTTGGATCGAGTACTTTTATTGCAGTATTCCCTCACTTTATTATCACGTTAAGGGTAGCACATCTGACTCGTTTGACTGACTTGAGTCGAGTACTTTTATTGCAGTATTCCCTCACTTTGTTATCACGTTAAGGGTAGCACATCTGACTCGTTTGACTGACTTGAGTCGAGTGTCCTACTTTCGTTTTCCTTGGTTCGTTCTAACTACTCTTTTCTTTCGGTGAATCCCAGCTTACTTATAAAATTCTGTATCGTTCTGGTTGCGTGAATGATGTAATGTAGTGACCCTGACGATTCGTATATGTGACACTAGGCTATTTTAATTAGAGTTTATATATATCTAACTATACACATTGAACTACAGGGGTCGGCATAAGTCAGGCAACAAATTTGCATTAAAAGAAAAAAATGCAGCGTCAAAATGAATTTATTCAAAGAAATTACAAAAGGGATTCGAAAAAGGGTTACTGTAAGTGTTCAAATTGATGGCCATCTTGATCAATGCATTTACTGCAACGTTTCTCAACGGTGAAGCAGGTCCGGCGAAGCACGTCAAGCTGTCCGCGAAGATTTTCTAATTCTTCTTCAATTGCAGTTCGTAGGTCGGGAAGGGTACGTGGTCCTCTTTCAAAAACGCGGTCCTTTAGAAGGCCCCACAGGAAGAAATCACAGGGTGTCAGGTCACATGACCGTGCGGGCCCCTCAACAATTCCTCGTCTGCCTATCCATTCTCCAAAATGAACATTAAGGTACTCCCGCACACATAACGCGTAGTGCGGCGAAGCTTCATCCTGCATGAAATGACGGATGTTCGCGAGTGTTGGATCGTTGTCCATTTGCCCACGTAAATCTTCGAGCATTTCCAGATAACTTTGGCCCGTCACGTTACCCTCAAAAAAGTACGGACCCACGAGACCTCCCGCATGGATACCTGCCCACACACACACCCCAGGCAGGTTTAATTCTTCTTCAATGAAGACGTGAGGATTCTGGTCGTTCCAGTACACGCAGTTATGCCGATTGACCGTGCCGTTCAGCTTGAAGGTTGCTTCATCCGACCACAAAATGGAACGCTGGAACTGCGGATCATCCTGACTGCATCCGAGGTACCACTCGCAAAATTCCAATCTGCGATCGAAATCATCCTCGTGAAGTGCGTGGAGGAGACGCGGACGGTAAACTCGATAGAGCATGCGTTTCAGCATTCGTCGTAAAGAACGATTGGATATTTGAAGTTCTTCCGATAGCCGCACTGCAGATTGGTTCGGCTGCTCGACAAACGCCAGCGCCACTGTTTCCATATTTTCGTTAGTTGTTACAGATACCGGTCGTCCAGAATGCGGCGCGTCGGCAACAGAGCCCGTTTTTAAGAATTTCTGGTACATCTTCCACACTGTTGAACGATTTGGTAGCGGCGAGTTCGGAAATTGTTGTTGAAATTCGGTAAACATAGTTTCGTAATCCGCGTTCGTACGAAGATACGACGTAACAAAAAAACTCTTTCTTGAAGCGTGAACTTGTATCGGTTATTCATTCTGAAAACGCGTCTACTCGACGAGCACGTGTTATCATGACACCGAGACAACTGTCTGAAGCACGAACATGCTACGTTTTAATCTTTTTCGACAGCGTTGCCTGACTTATGAGCGTTGCCGGACTTATGCCGATTTTTCGAGAGCGTTGCCTGACTTATGCCGACCTGTGTATATAAAATTATGATTTGGCATAAAAGGAACTGAGTGAACTACGCATTTGATATTATTGCGAAATGTTTTGCAATAATACTTAATGGCGGGAAAAGCATTAAAATTTATACAATGTGACTTTTTATTTCAAATAAATTAAATTTTAATATTCTTTAAAATTTTACCGATTGATAGAAATGTCTTTAAATAAGATGAGCGTAATGTGTCCCATTACACTATGCCGAAATGGCTTAACTGATGACGCCTAATAGTAAATGGCAGAAACACGTGTCTTAAGCAGAAGTAAATGCTGAAAATACGAGGTGTATTGTCCATGTGTACAGTTACAGATATGTATATTGCATGTCTGTTTCATTTGTAACAAATATGTAATACGTGCTTAACGTATTGATATACTTCAACCTTTTTTGTATATTAAGTCTGATGATCGAATTTAAGTATACCATGAAAAACTAACCTTCTGCAAAGTTACCAACATTTCCTTGTGAATAGAATTTACACGGCCAACAGATTTTAACTACACAACCATCCAGTGGGATAAAGCAGATTATTTGATTCACTAAATTCCTTAAATATTATAAATGTGTGATGAAGTTCTCCGTCAGTAGAAAATAAAGAAAATTTACAAACCTAACAATCGGGTAAATTAAGCTTTTTTAGGAAGAATCCACATACATAGGTGACAGCTTGATAATTAAAATCATTAATAATCGACGAAGGAGATACTTGTTGAAACTTCATTATATAGATATAATAAAACACAGTTGTATAGTTTCAAAATAATATATATGCACTACATATGTTTCACCACACTGTGGCTTCATCAGGTGGATGAATATAATAATTCAAAATATTAATTAGATCTTATATATATCAATACAAAGTACAGAACTAATCTTATTCTAAGAGGGGGTGGACATGTATGAGTTTTAAGTTTAGTAGGGGGGAGTTATTTATGTCTAGTTGGTCATTTAAAATTATACCTAATTTATTATATTTGTTAATTTCTAAACTTTCTAACATATTAAGTTTTTTACTTTTATCTAGAACATGCAAAGTTTTAAAATTAGTATTGAATTTGTGATTATGTTCTAGGCAATGATTGGCAAAAGTTGAGTCTGTCTTCTTGTCTCTGTGGCTTCTTTCATGTTCCTTCATTCTAATATCAAATGTCCGTCCTGTTTGTCCGACATACACTTTTTTACAATCTTCGCATGTCAACTTGTAAACCCCTGAGTTTAATCTATTGTCCGTTTTATCTTTGTTGTTTTTTATAGCGTTTTGTAAGGAATTGTTGGTTTTGAATGAAATGGTCTCTTCTTTACTTGTTTTTATTAAGTTTCCTACTTTGTTTGAAATTGTACCGATGTATGTGATAGAATTATAACTGAATGTTTTATTGTTTTTTACTGTTGGGTAAATTGAGGATATCGTTTTAGATTTCTGTAGTTTTTTTAGAATATTATTAATTAAATTTATGGTGAAACCGTTATTTAGCGCTATAACGTGTATTCTATTTAGTTCTATATCGAAATTTTCTTTACTCAACGGGACGTTAATTAGTCTGTGAAGCATTGATTGATAAGCAGATAATTTGTGTGTAATGGGGTGAAACGAATTTGCGTGTATAGTTGTGTCTGTATGTGTAGGCTTGTGGTAGATAGAAAATTCATGTTTTTTAGTTGTGTGTGTTATAGTGAGGTCTAGAAAGTTTATGGATTTATTTTCTTCTATTTCAATGGTAAATTTGATGTTTGGGTGAATAGTGTTAATGTAATTATGTAGAGATTTTAATTGTCTGTCTGTACCGTTAAAAGAAACTAATATGTCATCCACATATCTTATCCAGTAAATACAATGTTTGAACAACGGGTGTTGGCTTATTATGTTTTCTAAATGATTTAAGAATATGTCAGAGAGTAACGAACTTAGGGGATTTCCCATAGCTAGTCCCTCTGTTTGTTTATAAAATTCATGTTGAAATTGACAATAGTTTTGGTTTAAACACATTTCTAGTAAATTTAAAAGTTCTATTGTAACAGTGGGATTGGTCTTGTTTTTGTTCAAATTTAAGGAGATTATGTTTATTACGTCCTGGGGTGGAATACGTAAATAGATTAGTGACGTCGAAAGATAACAATTTACAATTGTTAGGTAAATCTATATTTGAGATTTTATTTATTAAATCCTGAGAATTCTTAATTGAAAAGTTGGATTTGAATTTAGTATGTTCAAGGATAAGGTTTATTAAATATTTTGACAAATTTCTACATGGGGCTTTTACATAAGATACTACTGGTCGTATCGGTAAATTGTCTTTATGTAATTTAATTAGACCGTATAATTTAGGTGGTTGTGGGTTCATAATAGTTAATTTTGTTCTTAAATTATTATTAATCAGTGCTTCTGACTTATTTATGGTTTGTTTTAGTAGTTTTTGATATTTATTGGTGGGGTCGGATTTTAGTTTAGTGAAGGAGTTATTATTTATAAATTCTTGAACTTTCATTATGTAATCTGTCTCTGGGATCGCTACAACAGTGTTGCCTTTGTCTGCTTTGGTAAATATAATATTGTTGTCTAATGTTTTTTGTTTTATTGATTTTAGTGTATTGATATCTCTGTTATAATTATGGGGTGGTTTATAATTTTCAATAATGTTCTTTGTTATATATTTATTGGCAATATTATCTGTCTGTTTGCTTAGGGCTAAGTCTGCTTCTACCGCTAGGTTTTTTAGGTGTTTTTCATTGATGTTAGGATTCAGGTTAAATTTAAATCCTTTTGATATCAGATTCTTTTCTTTTGTATTAAAAGCAACGTTTGATAGATTTTTAAAACGATCATAGAAAGTTATATTGCTGTTATTGATATCCGGTGTTGTAGGGATGATATTTCGTTTTTTTTTTTTTTTTTTTTTTTTTTTTTTTTTTTTTTTTTTTTTTTTTTAATGAGCACAAGTTTGTCTAATTTGCTTTTTTGTATTAGGTATTTTTTATGGACTATGGGGTTGATTTTATTTTGAATAGCTTCGTACAATAGATCATACTCTAGTCCATAGTCCATAAAAAATACCTAATACAAAGTTAAATTTATAGTTATATTGCTGTTATTGATATCCGGTGTTGTAGGGATGATATTTCGTTTTTTTTTTTTTTTTTTTTTTTTTTTTTTTTTTTTTTTTTTTTTTTAATGAGCACAAGTTTGTCTAATTTGCTTTTTTGTATTAGGTATTTTTTATGGACTATGGGGTTGATTTTATTTTGAATAGCTTCGTACAATAGATCATACTCTAGTCCATAGTCCATAAAAAATACCTAATACAAAAAAGCAAATTAGACAAACTTGTGCTCATTAAAAAAAAAAAAAAAAAAAAAAAAAAAAAAAAAAAAAAAAAAAAAAAAAAACGAAATATCATCCCTACAACACCGGATATCAATAACAGCAATATAACTTTCTATGATCGTTTTAAAAATCTATCAAACGTTGCTTTTAATACAAAAGAAAAGAATCTGATATCAAAAGGATTTAAATTTAACCTGAATCCTAACATCAATGAAAAACACCTAAAAAACCTAGCGGTAGAAGCAGACTTAGCCCTAAGCAAACAGACAGATAATATTGCCAATAAATATATAACAAAGAACATTATTGAAAATTATAAACCACCCCATAATTATAACAGAGATATCAATACACTAAAATCAATAAAACAAAAAACATTAGACAACAATATTATATTTACCAAAGCAGACAAAGGCAACACTGTTGTAGCGATCCCAGAGACAGATTACATAATGAAAGTTCAAGAATTTATAAATAATAACTCCTTCACTAAACTAAAATCCGACCCCACCAATAAATATCAAAAACTACTAAAACAAACCATAAATAAGTCAGAAGCACTGATTAATAATAATTTAAGAACAAAATTAACTATTATGAACCCACAACCACCTAAATTATACGGTCTAATTAAATTACATAAAGACAATTTACCGATACGACCAGTAGTATCTTATGTAAAAGCCCCATGTAGAAATTTGTCAAAATATTTAATAAACCTTATCCTTGAACATACTAAATTCAAATCCAACTTTTCAATTAAGAATTCTCAGGATTTAATAAATAAAATCTCAAATATAGATTTACCTAACAATTGTAAATTGTTATCTTTCGACGTCACTAATCTATTTACGTATTCCACCCCAGGACGTAATAAACATAATCTCCTTAAATTTGAACAAAAACAAGACCAATCCCACTGTTACAATAGAACTTTTAAATTTACTAGAAATGTGTTTAAACCAAAACTATTGTCAATTTCAACATGAATTTTATAAACAAACAGAGGGACTAGCTATGGGAAATCCCCTAAGTTCGTTACTCTCTGACATATTCTTAAATCATTTAGAAAACATAATAAGCCAACACCCGTTGTTCAAACATTGTATTTACTGGATAAGATATGTGGATGACATATTAGTTTCTTTTAACGGTACAGACAGACAATTAAAATCTCTACATAATTACATTAACACTATTCACCCAAACATCAAATTTACCATTGAAATAGAAGAAAATAAATCCATAAACTTTCTAGACCTCACTATAACACACACAACTAAAAAACATGAATTTTCTATCTACCACAAGCCTACACATACAGACACAACTATACACGCAAATTCGTTTCACCCCATTACACACAAATTATCTGCTTATCAATCAATGCTTCACAGACTAATTAACGTCCCGTTGAGTAAAGAAAATTTCGATATAGAACTAAATAGAATACACGTTATAGCGCTAAATAACGGTTTCACCATAAATTTAATTAATAATATTCTAAAAAAACTACAGAAATCTAAAACGATATCCTCAATTTACCCAACAGTAAAAAACAATAAAACATTCAGTTATAATTCTATCACATACATCGGTACAATTTCAAACAAAGTAGGAAACTTAATAAAAACAAGTAAAGAAGAGACCATTTCATTCAAAACCAACAATTCCTTACAAAACGCTATAAAAAACAACAAAGATAAAACGGACAATAGATTAAACTCAGGGGTTTACAAGTTGACATGCGAAGATTGTAAAAAAGTGTATGTCGGACAAACAGGACGGACATTTGATATTAGAATGAAGGAACATGAAAGAAGCCACAGAGACAAGAAGACAGACTCAACTTTTGCCAATCATTGCCTAGAACATAATCACAAATTCAATACTAATTTTAAAACTTTGCATGTTCTAGATAAAAGTAAAAAACTTAATATGTTAGAAAGTTTAGAAATTAACAAATATAATAAATTAGGTATAATTTTAAATGACCAACTAGACATAAATAACTCCCCCCTACTAAACTTAAAACTCATACATGTCCACCCCCTCTTAGAATAAGATTAGTTCTGTACTTTGTATTGATATATATAAGATCTAATTAATATTTTGAATTAGTATATTCATCCACCTGATGAAGCCACAGTGTGGTGAAACATATGTAGTGCATATATATTATTTTGAAACTATACAACTGTGTTTTATTATATCTAATTAAAATCATTCTCATCATTAATCGAAATGTTTAGAGAAGAATCTTCTAATTCGTTCGTATCCAATGTACTAATATCAGCACGTTTAGGCTCTTTTTCTTCTTCTTCTCTATTTTGGGTTGGGCTCTTTGTACTATCCCCAATAGATCTCTCAATTCCACTCTGTTAGTCTTGTGTCCTCGATAAAAGCCACTATCCTCCTCAGGGGAAGTTTGAGTACACTCGAAGGATCCAATAGATCCCTCCCGAAATATTTCTGTCTGAGTTCCTTCAGTTCCTCACACGTGCATATTACATGAAGGCTAGTTTCCTCCTGTTTCTCACATCTCCTACACCAGGGCTCGCTAACCAATCCCATGGTGTGCAAATGCTTCCTTAAAGGACAATGTCCGGTTATTAACCCGGTAATTATTTTAATTTCTTATTTTATGTACCGCCATAAATAAAAGTCAAGGGGATTAAGATGGGGTGATCTGGGTGGCCATGCAACAGGACACCTTGACCAATCCATCTTGGATAATTGACGTTAACCCAATTTCGGACAGCCATTCCGAAATGTGGTGGTGCCCAATCCATGTGAAACCACATGTCTCGTCGAACATTCAGTGAAACATCCTCTAAAAGACCTGGCAGTTCGTCAATAAGAAATTGAAGGTAATTGTCCGCAATTAACCTCCCGGGAAGAACAACAGGACCAATCAACAAATCATCGATTAGGGCCACCCGAACGTTAATAGAAAATTCATGTTGAAATTTAGATGGGCGTATAGCCTTGGCATTTCCTGATGACCACCTGTGCAGGTTTCTCAGATTTGTAACACCACATCTCGTGAACGTAGATACATCTGTCCGGAGTACTATTCTGCAGAAATTAAAATGAAGCCGTGACTGTCTTAATATCCAGGTAGAATAGACTAGACGAGCATAGTGGTCTGCCTCAAGCAAACCGTGTCCTATGCGATAGTGATATGGATATAAGCCCTCACGTTTTAAAATTAGCCAACTGTCATTCGTGGCACTCCTAGTTGTCTAGCGATTCGACATACACTAAAAGTTGGACCCCTTGTAACAATAGCTACTGCTTCATCCTCTAAGTCTGCTGGCAAATTTACTCCTCGGTCGAAAAGATAATCACGCAGACCGCATTCCCGAAATTGTCTGTGTACTTCCAGAAACGTTCTGTAATGAGGAATGCGCCTATCGGGAAGCCGATGTCGGTATTCAATAACTGCTTCACGTGCACTGCCGTTACATTAGCCATACACAAAATGCATGTCCGCATACTGTTGAGAAGAAAATCCGTAAGGCATTTTGAATAAAGAAAACGTGTCAACTCACTAATAAGCTGTTGTATGAACTGAAACGTAATGTAATCCTTTATTAAAAAATACAACGTTAACAGTTATCTGAACATTTGTTTATTGTATGATATTCATGGTTCAGCACTTACGAAATAAGTAAGAACCTTCCTTATTATAAAATCAATTTCCAGTACTCTTTTTGTGAATCACCAAGGAATTACTGTATGCACTGCGACACGTGTTTATTTATTTTAGGATAACATTCTATTATGCGACGTTAACAATCACAGGCCTGTTATTGAATCGTATAACTTTTTTTAAATAAAATCAGTTTGTATTGACTTTAAGATTACATTTTTTTTCATGATCTGACAATCACATTCATAGATCTGTAACTTTGAAACAAATAAAAATGGATATACAAGTTTTGAGTTTTTGTTACTTGAAATGAAGTCTACTTTACACTCCTAAAATTTGAACATAACGATACGAGAGACCTTGTATACATTGATAAATAGCTAATATATGCTATAATCACTTGAGTCAAATTTGACAAGTCAAATAAGACATGTCTAATTTGATAAACCTGACTTTTATAATTTGATAAATATGACATTGATAATATGGTAGTGTACGAGTTTTACATGTGGGTAGTGTACCATGGATCTATAAAATTTATAGTTTACCCACGGATCTCAAAATTATATTATTAAATTTTTTGTAATACTTTATGTGCAATATAGTAACATTCATTTTCTAAAATTCTGAAGAAAGTACTTTGTATACATTATTTGATACGACTATTACAAGAAAAACACTACACTAACCTTTTCAACCAATTGGACAAAAACCTTTGAGAGAAATGTTCAGATTCAGCAAAGAAAAAAGTCATTTTATTACCTTTTCATTGGAGAGCCGGGGAAAATCCTGTATTCCCTGCGAATTATTTATTAACGTCATCGTCTACGGCTAGTTGTAAGGCTTGGTAATACAGTATACTGAAAAGAGTAAGTAAAATAAATAATTAATTAATAGTGAGCGCCCAAAATCCGTATCACGTGAATAACTGAAAGAAAAGTTGGTTTTAGAACTTCCTTTAAATGAATTTTTAAAAATAATGTTTCTATAAAAATTAATAAACCTAGGGAAAAGAATTAATAGTGATTAATTAGAGTAATGGATACACCACATAAATAAAACTAGGAAAATTGACTCAACGAGGTATAGTAAAAAATGCGTATCGAACGATATATTAGTAGATTTAAATGCATATTCTCTATTGCAAACAAAAAAAAAATTGAATAGCATAAATGTAATACTAAGTGTTTAACTCGTATTAACAATAAGTCATAATACCGGGTGCGGCGTAGGTCAGACAACGGATTTACATTCAGCAAACTCGAAGCGACTATCAGGATCGTTCTCCATAAGCCCCTGCAGTCATCTCGGTCGATAAGCTGTCATTCCTAACGCTTTCACCATACAACGCAGACCTCGATAGGAAATGTTGAGGTTAGCTGAACCGCGACGATCTAACTGAGCGGAATTTTCTACGAAGGTTTCAGTCACTAACTGAATCTTCTGTTCTCACAGATCTTGGACGACCACTTTGAACTTTATCAATGACAGATGTTTTTTTGCATTTTGAACACTTTTCTCTAAAGTGCAGTAATAGACAGTTACAAAAAAAAACACGTTCCTCCTAACTGTATTTATAACGATCCATCAGAGTTTAACGATGAGTACATGCTCGAATTCAATAGTACTATAAGAATCATTCGAACCGGTATCTAAACGGGTTTTTCCATCATCACCCAAGACACAAACAAGCTGTCATCAATACTCTTGTTCATGGTGCGGTTTCTATCTCAGAACCTAATGCACTACCCTCTGAACTTAAACATATTTCTAACCTCCTACTCCAGAATAATTACAACGCCCTCGGAGCGAACCCGATCCTAACATTAGTACCGCCTTCTTGCCGTATATTCAAGGTATCACTGACATATAGGAAAGGTTCTATATAAAAATAAAATCAAAATCGTCTTCAGACCCCATTCTAAAGTTTCGGACCTCTTACCCTCGGTTAAAGACAAAATATCTCCGCTCCAAGCCCAAGGAGTGTATCGCATTCCGTGTTCGTGTGGCAGTGTGTACATTGGCTAAACTAAGCGACCAGTCGGCGTGCGTCTGTCTGAACATGAACGTTATACTAGATGTTGAATATAGCCGGTTCAGCGCTGGTAGAACACAAACTCAACTCCGGTCTTCAAATTCTATTCAAAGATGTGAAGCTTCCGTCCCGTGAATCGTATTACTTCCCTAGGAAAATCCGTGAATCTATTAAAATTCACAAACATCCCTGCAATCTCAATAGAGACGGTGGCTATACGTTACATCCAACGTGGCAAACTCTATTGAATTCTACTACGAAATACCACGCCCATACGACGCATGCGATTGGCTCATTGTCGCCAACCAATAGCAGGGCACTATCTGACCCTGTCCTCCCTATATAAGTTGTGCCGGTCTCTGTCCTAGCATTCTTCAAGCTACTGCGAATCAACGAACATCTACGTACAGCCCTGAAGATGTCCCTTGCAACAGTGGACGAAACGCTGGCAATTACGCCTAACTTGACGCGGTTCCAACGTGGAAACCGAGATCCCCAATATGCAGAAAATTATGATTTGGTAAGCAATACGAAGAATTGCAAACGAGTTATAAGTCATAAAAACGACAATATTACGCACAAAAGAGAATATTGAAGGAGACGTGTGTAGAAGATGGTGAAATTTACCAGACAACACAATTTTTGTTCAAGAAATATGGACGAGTTAAAGCGGAAGATATGATTCGTGGCAGAAAATTCCACCGGAATTTACCTGAAAGTTAATATCATCTATGCCCAGACAATTACTGAACGGTATAGAATTCCATGGAGAAATGACGAAATATTAATGTATTATCTGATAAGTTAAACAATAATAATAAACACCTTTATTTTATACAATCAAGTGTATTATAATTCCATGCTTCGCGATTATCTTCAAGCACGCCAGTTGACGCCAGTTGACGCAAAATTACTTTTGCACGTTACTACGATCTTAACAACGTTAGCAACGTCACAATACTAAAATGTTTAAAAATTGACTTTACATATAACTTCACTACTGTACCACTTTTTTTTTAATTCGACAGAACATCAAAACGCTTTAAAACGGCAAAGAGACACAGAAGCGCACTCAGCAGCGAATGTTCAACATGACGTTCGAAGTCTCTACTTTTAATGACAGTCGTCGAAAATAGTATATTAAAACACAAGTTTCATAAGGCACCATTTTATTGCACCAACCAAAGGCCCTGACCAAAGGCCTTATGAAACGAGTTTTTTATACTATTTTTTCTATTCTGCATTTTTAACACAAGTAAATCCAAACATACTAAACATAGTTTCTTTAATTGTTTATTACTTAAGAATTTCAATTTGAGTTTCAATATTTAACTTCGCATAATCTTCTAAATTCTATGTTGTACCTAAAAGAAATCAATATAAAGCAATACGATATAAAGTTAACGATATAAATATCAAATATTACATATTGTCATGATTTTTTCCCCGAAGAACATTTTTAAAAAAACATTTAAGTATATTGAACTTATTTTCAAAGCTATTATTGTGTATATTTTGAATTATGTTTGAATATTTTTTTTATAAGAGAGTTATTAATATATCACAAACTACCTTCACGAACGATGAACAACTTTTATTAGCAAAAGGTCTGAAATTTTCACCTTATAGTTATAGTAATAAAGATATAGAAACTTTAGCTGCTAACACAGATTTAATTACAAAAGATTTAGATAACCTAGAAAGATACAATATCGCGAAAACAATCAGCAATAATATCAACCCTAAAAACAAATCTAAAGATATCAATATTGTAAAACAGGTTAAAAATAAGATTTCCGACAATAGTTTAATTTTATGCAAGGCCGACAAAGGCAACACGGTAACCATTATGTCCGAAGTAAGTTATTCAAACAAAATGTACAATTTACTAAATACAGACGATTTCTCAGAACTTAAAACCGACCCAACTCACACATACCAAAAAGAAATCAGACAAGCGCAAAAAGATGTCAAAGATATTTTGCCACTCACTTATTTAACAATAATGAACCCTAGAGCTCCGATATTATATGGTCTTCCAAAGTTACAGAAGGAATCGATTCCCTTAAGACCGGTGGTGTCCTACATTAACGCCCCTGACTATAAATTATGTAAATCATTAAACAAAAATTTACAAGATATAATAAATTTCATTTCGCCTAAAGCAGTAAAAAATTCCTTGGAATTAATAGACAAATTAAAGAATATTGAGTTAACCTCTAACATGAAACTAGTGTCCTTTGATATAAAAAGCCTGTTCACTTCTATCCCCTTAGATGAACTAAAAATTATTTTAAAGAGTCACATTCAAAAATCTATTCCGAACATCGAACTACAGAACACTTTATTTAACCTAATTAATATTTGTCTTAAACAAAATTATTTCAAATTTCATGAAAAATTTTATACACAAACCAACGGTTTACCGATGGGTAGCCCTCTTAGCCCTTTACTCGCTGAGCTATATCTAGCAGATTTTGAAGATAAACACATTCATAATTTCAACCGCAGTCCTTTATTAAAATACATTTCCTTTTGGGGCAGATATGTAGACGATATTTAGTGCAATTTCTTAATTATTTAAATTCCCTTAATAAAAAAATACAATTCACAATAGAAAAAGAGGTAGACGGAACGATTAACTTTTTAGACTTAAAATTAACAAGAGTTGATAAACGATTTGAATTTTATATCTTTAGAAAACCCACTACAACAGATACAGTAATTCCGGCAAATTCCAACCAATCGTGGAATATAAAAATGACAGCTTTTCACAGTTTCATACACAGACTGATAAATTTCCCTCTAAATAATAAGAACTTCGAAAAAGAAGTATATACCATAAAAACTATAGCTAGAAATAACGGGTACAAGACAGAATTCTTAGACAAAATGATTTACAAAAAACAACGCGCTATCCTTAAGAATAGTTTTTACTCCGGACATACATACACAAAAACTAACAAAGTGTTTCACACCCTGAACTATATACCTGGGGTTAGCAATAAAGTTTCTAATAAACTTAATAAATTAGGTTTAAATGTCATCCTAGTAAATAAATGCAATTTAGTAAATATTCTAGTTAACAATAAAGGAAAAACAGAATTGCGTGATAAGTCAGGGGTGTATGAATTAACTTGCAGTGATTGTGACGCGGTATACATTGGCCAATCAGGACGCTCTATAAAAGAACGTATCAAAGAGCATAGAAGTTCTATTCTACATGGCAATATGGTCACGGGATTCGCGGAACACTGTATTCAAAATTCTCATCTGTTTAATGCTAATAATTTCAAACTTTTACACTCTTGTAATAAGGGTAAAAGGCTTGACTTCTTAGAAATTTTAGAAATTAAAAAAGCCATAAATCTCAACAGACAGGCCACAAACACGCAGTTGGATTTTTCAAACACCCCCACAATAGATGCTGTAATAAACCTTTAAAAAAATGAAAATAAAAAAAAATAACTCATAAATATTGGTAGGAGTACACTTTTCACTTAGTTTACATGACTCTTCGAGAATGACTGTATAAGTCGAAACATATGTCAGAGATATTTTAAATACATTTTGTGAAACAAATATACCAAGTGTTTTATTTAGTAAATTATTAATCATGTTTCACCAAGAGGCAACCGTGAATTCTATACATTATATTTGAATATTTATTGGGATTTATTTTGTTGACCGCGCCTGTACATTTATATTGAACAGGAAATAGTTCGACTAGGGAGACTATAATGTAATATGTGTGCCCGATGTCCGATCTGAATTTTCCGGTGGGTGACGGACAGAGATATCTGATCCTTTGAATGATATAGTTGGAAATAAAAAACTTCATTTTTTGTTTCTATATTTGATTTAACTTCGGTATTTTGCTTATTTGATCTGATGTGTATTTAAGTATCATTTTCGGTTATCACGAGTTTTGGTAATCTCGTAGATTTATTAATATTAAAAATTTACTCGATATCTCTGGTATTTAGTTTTTTGTGTGTGAACAAATGTTACGTTAACGTAAGTAGAAATTTCACATTAGTATTATATAAATTCGATTCATTGTAATTCGATTATATTTGTGCTTATTTGTAATTTTGTATTATTATTAATATTAGATTTAAAATATAGATAGTTAAGAAAATTATCACATTTTTTTGAGGGAGTTTTTTGTCACGTTGTTCTAGAATATATTTTTTGAAAATCAGGTTCTGGTGGGAGATTTTATACTTGTGTTTTGTGCGCACGAGTAAAGTCATTTACGAGTTTTGACGTTTAGTCTATTTACGTTTGAATTTTTGGGGTTATTTATTTAGATTTTTGAATTTGAGAGTTTTCTTAATGATCTATTAGATTTATTTTTGCTCGCGATTCACAAGAGGCTTTTCTTTGTATGCGTGTCTTTTATCACACAATTTTTTCCTCTAAGCTTTTGTTTAATAACGCATTAGCTCTCTTTACACTTTGAAAAGGGTTTTTTTTTTTTTTAATAAATATTGTAAATTCCAAGTGTGACTTTCCTTTATTGACACATTATTTTTTCCACTTTCTCGCTCGAGGGAGAGAGAGACCAAGTTTAAGAAGTCTCATATTAAGAAGTAGAAGTATCAGAGCTAGTCCGGACATATTGTGGTGAACAGTGGACCTACCTTTTAAGAAAACTCACAATTCACAGCAATATGTAATATTATTATAGTATACTACATTGTGTTCTTTTTGGAGGAATAAATATTTGTCTACATACCTAATAATTGTCTTATACTATCTTTATTTATGCTAACAATTAGGTAAAAAGATTTATTCCAAAAGTTACTTACATGCAATTATATCCATTATTAGAACCTACCTCTGAGATAAGTGAACCACTCTTTCTGTTCGACTAGCTAAGTTTTGTTTACTTTGTTTGACTATTTCTTAGCCGAACAATTAATATATATCATTTGATAAATCTTGGAAATTCGGCTATATTAGGTTGCTATTTCGCCGAAGTTTCGTTAATTAGTGAAATTGACAAGTTACGATTTAACTTATTACTAATAGTAAAACATGTATTATGCATTCCAATTAAGAAAGGACCAGATGGCGCAGCAATCTGAGTATAATTTACACAGGAATTTTAAAAAAATTAATAATTTGTGCGTGGGGTTATATATCTACTAACTTATATAAAAGGTTATTTTTGACGTTTGTTTATTAACATAGTTTTTATTAAGAAAGCTTAGACTTTAATAGTTTTATTCAAGCAAGAAGCGGCAAATATATACCAATGCAAGGTATTAGACTTAATTGAATTGATTCGGCATTTACTTGATGAAGATCCATAATTAAGAATAGAAATAAAACTACAGTTTTAATCTTCACTTTTAATTATTTAATCCCATACAACACAAATTAGCGAGTTTTCATAGTTCTTTACACAGATTAATTAATTATCCACTATCTAAAGAAAATTATGAAAAAGAATTAAATTTAGTCAAACAAATAGCTATCAATAACGGCTACACAGATACTTTAATTGAAAATATGCTGACAAAAAAACTGTTCAAGAAAGCTATCTCTATGGATAAAGAAAATTCAAAATTTAGATTACAAACATACATTGGGACACCTAATAAGCATATTTCAAGTGATTTAAAAAAACTTAATATTAACACGGTTTTCAAAACTAATAATAAGTTATCAAAGCACATCAAAAACAATAAAGATGAAACAGACAAAAATAAGAAATCCGGAGCCTATAAGTTAATGTGTGGATGCGGTAAGATATATGTCGGTCAAACAGGAAGATTGTTTGAAAAACGTATTGCCGAGCATTGTTCTTCGTTTAAAAATAAAAAACAAGATTCTACTTTTGCGAATCAACTATTTGAAGAAAGCCACACTTTCGATAAAAATTTTCAAATTCTGCATTTAGAAAATAAAGGCAAAAAATTAGATTTACTGGAAAGTTTAGAAATCAATAAATTAAAACAGTCACAAATTTTATTAAATGATAAATTAGATTTAAATAACTCGCCTTTATTAAATTTATTTACTTAAAATCTGTTTAGACGATAATACAAATGTATATGTAGGTTATTAAACAAATTTATGCGTAAACATGTTTAGTACCCTATAATATACAGTTAGGGCCGACCAGATGGGCCACATTCTTTCACTGCCGACAATACTTGTAATTCAGAGATTTCTTTAAAATATTTTAAATACCATCCTCCTTGATTTTATAGATATATTATTTATTTTTTATTTAGTTTGTAACGTACTGTTTAGAGATAAACACCTGAGGAAGCCACTGTGTTGGCGAAACAATTGTCGTTTTACGAGTTATGATTAAAAGTGAAGATTAAAACTGTACAATATGAAACAAACATGTAAATAATTTACATATCTGTAGTTTTATTTCTAGTATTAGACTTACATAAAATACTTCAATCAATATCTTATAATCTGTTATTTATTGTTTGAAGGTGTTGCATCTACAATAAATTTGTACGTGAATATTTGTGTATCGTTTAGCTTAAAAATATAGCATTTTACAAAATACAGTTATTTTAATAGTATCTATAATGAGAGAGCAATAACTAAATTCATTTACCTGCACATCATTTATACATCTAAAAAAGGTATTTGAAAATATTTTCATTTTACAAAAATAAGTAAGTACATATTAAAAATGGTAAAACAACAGTTTTGCGCCAAAAGATAGGTAAAACGTAAGCATTTTTCCAGTTTCAGTATTTGGTTAAACATGTGTCGTTTCTTTATTTCAAGTTATGGCTGATTAATACTTACTTTTTTGCTTATTTATGGGATAAATTGCTACTATCGTACAATGATTTTTTTTGCTTTTAGCAGAAATATGGTTTGATTACAGTTTCAGATTTCAATGTTATTGAAAAAAAAAATAAGAATAAATAAAAAGAGAAATTTCTTTGATGGGAAACTTCGTGTGTTCAGTAAAAACATTTTTTTTTGTAAATGTCTGAACACAATGAGTATAAAACCCTCTTTTATTAGCATAATATACATTAAATCTTTTACCTACACTTACATAATTATATTAAAAAAATTATATAATCATTTTCTACTTAGAAACTTCATTAATATTCCGCGATTATCACCATATCTGGTAGTTACTTGAGACCCAGGACGTCGAACAATTTCTGAGGACCTGAAACAACTTACAATCTAATGAATGTATATGGTAAACATTATTATATAATTATATTTGGTTTACATATTATTCACTATATTTACCAAAATATACAATTTATAACTATAAAAAAATTATATCTAACACATCACACACACACACACGAATCAAAATCAAGAACATCCCACACACATAACTAAATTTAACACATCACAGTTCATTATGTTACATATTGTTCACGAATATATATATATATATATATTGAAAACTACTCATCCTCAAGATCAGAACCTGAATCTAATGAAAATTCTGAGGATGACCCAGTATATACAGTAAAAGTCAAATTTTCTAATACATTTTCAACAATATTATCTAAATCATACATTTTGTTTTCTTCTGTTATAACGTGATGAATGCTATTTTTCCATGCATCAGCATCAACCATGTCCTTCAATCCTTCTAATAATAATTTCTTACTTCGTCTAATTTAAATGTCTTATTATTGGCCGTAACATGCTGCTTGACTTGAGCCCATATAAGTTCAATGTGGTTAAGATTACAGTGGTATGGAGGTAAACGTAAAACTGTACGGCCACTTTCTCTAGCAATTTCATCGACCACGTATGAAACTTGATGACAGGATGTGTAATTTTTTACAAGCTCAAACAATTCAATCTTTAGCATAGAATTATCAGCTAAAATTCCTTTGGTTAAAAGCCATTCAATGAATGTCTCCTTTTTCCATGATAAAGTAGGTGACTTTTCTGTTTTAGTAGAATGATAAGGCGCATTATCCATTACTATAACACTATTGGGCTCAAGAGAAGGTAATATATTTTGCTCCATGCGATGACCACCTCACTATTCATATCTTCATGGAAATCTGCAGTTTTCTTGGATTCAAATAATAACAAACCCCCATTCATAAAACCAGTTTCGCTGCCAATGTGAAGCACAATTAGTTGCTTTCTTTTGCCAGATGGATCTTTTAAACCAGTAGAAAGACCTTCAACAAATGCTTGCCGTGGACTAAGTACCTTTGTATCTTTCCATATTTTTGCTTTTGTGTAACCTGCTTTCACCCATGTTTCATCTAAATAATAGATTTTTCTCCCTTCTGCAGGAAACTTTCTTATACTTGTCAAATAACGACGTCTCTATAAGATAATATCATTTCGTTCAATTAATATGTTATTTCGTGTGCGTTTTTCCTACTTGAATTCTAGTTTCTTTAGGATTCTCCAAAGTGATGTACGTTTTAAAGGAGGGAAACTGGCATCCCCTTTAATAGCTTCACATATTTTTGTGCAAGAGAACTCATTTTTAAAGAAAAATGAATGCACATGCCTTCTAATCGTACTTTTTGATACTTCATCATTTATTGTAAGCATCTCGGCAACTTCGTTTTCTTAATGGAGACTGTGTAACTCCAGACATTTCAATTTCCTTAATAATGTCAAACATATTTCTACCAATCCCTCTTCCCTTGAAGTTTGACGAACAGCAGCTGTTTTGGACATATTAGCTTTGTTCTTAAAATACACGTTGTAAGCCATCTGCCTCTGTCCACTTTTTACATATTTTCCTTTACGATTTTTTGATGGGCCTGGTAAAGCTGCGTCATCCATGCTCTAAAACGATTGCGATTAAATTAATGAAATAAATTAATGAGTGATAAAATATTTTTAGAAAATGATGTTTTCACTTTATAATCTCTATAAAGAACTATCTTTAACGAATATTAATAATAAATAGCACAATAAACAACTAGTAAAACATACAATTGACTAGCATAGACAGAAATACCGGTCAATACTGACAGCAAAACTCTAATTTGACAGAACTAAATAAACATAATTTTGCCTGCATAAAAGCGGCCTCTATTTTAGCCAATCACAAGCTCTTATTTTAAGCCCTATCTTTCCCAAACGGTTTATTCTTATTTGGAATGGACATTAGGTTAGATCACTTAGTCAATCTAAGACATAACTAATTTAATCCATGGCATATTCTGAGAACTTTTTTTGTGGCTCACTCAATAGTATTCTTCTACTAATAATAAAATCAAATTATTGACATTTAAAGTTTTAAGTTCTCTAAATTAATGAAACATATTGAATCGAACATTTACTCATTAATAATTACCTCACATTTTCTAATAATCGTTTAATATTTACGCATACAAACGGCAGTTTCTAATCTGAAAATAAGATCAATAAGCCCGCATCGTTTCTACTTACCATATATGTACGTTTATACCGCACCATATGCAAAACGAATACATATACGAAGTATATCAATCTCTGCTCTCCCATGTAAATCTCATCCGCTGGAGATAAGCTTTCCTGTTGTCAGGATATTATGTTACCCCCCTCCGTCCCACACCAACGCGAAGCCGAGTTACAGGGGGTGGGTAGTCGAGGGCTCTCGGCGGCACAGCGTCCCACGAAACTCCACTCCGTTATTTTGGGTTATAATGAATTTGTGTTGCGTGTGCGGTTGAATATAATATTTAATTTAATCTTCTTGGCGTATCCAATCAACAAAAGACGACAGGAATGAAAGTAATTGTGATTTTAAGTAACTCGACGTACCTTCTAAAGATAAATAGGTTCGTTAAACAGATATTTATCGTATTTGAAAAATATTGCGCAAAATTTTAATAAAATTTAATACGTAAAATGAAATTTTACAAATTTCTGGATAAAACTTTTGTTTTCCTTTCAGTTTATAGATTACAATATACAGTGATGGGCAAATGTGGAGAACCATGTAAATATCTGTTAAAATAAAAAATATATTGTACATAATAAAATTTTAAACACGAACATTTGGAATAAAGAGTCAGCATTTGAAGTATTTTTTTAAACATACAGAATATTCAATAAAATGTAGCGTACTAAAGTTATGTTTTTTTTATTGAAATAATATAGTAAATATACAAAAAGGTTTTGTTTAAGTATAACAATACGTTAAGCACGTATAAAGCGTTTGTACAATATGAAACAAACATGTAAATAATTTACATATCTGTAACTATGCACATGGACAATACACCTCGTATTTTCAGCATTTACTTCTGCTTAATACATATGTTTCTGCCATCTAGGCGTCCTCAGTTAAGCTAGTGAAGCAATGTCCATGTGCATAGTTACAGATATGTAAATTATTTACATGTTTGTTTCAAATTGTACAAACGCTTTATACGTGCTTAACGTATTGTCATACTTAAACAAAACCTTTTTGTATATTTACCGCCATCTGGCTGGTTGTTAATGGACTACATCTACATACGTATTTTATCGTTTCCCGTAGCAGCTTAGCTGTACGAACGATAGGTAGCCCTCCGGACAAAGTCTCGTTCGCCCGTAAGATGGCAATTATTAAATAGTTGTCTTCTTATAGGACGGAACTTGCTTGATCTATGCGGGCTATTTCAGTAAATTTCAATACAGATACAAACCAGTTGTTTATAACAGGTTTATATTAATTTGTATACATTGCTTCACTAGCTTAACTGAGGACACCTAGATGGCAGAAACATATGTATTAAGCAGAAGTAAATGCTGAAAATACGAGGTGTATTGTCCATGTGCATAGTTACAGATATGTAAATTATTTACATGTTTGTTTCATATTGTAATATAGTAAAGTTAAACCTCGATTATCCAGGTTGTTCGGGACCGGGCTCATTACGGAAAATCGAAAATCCCGGTTATAAGAGGTTGTACCGTATGGAACTGAGGTGAGAGAACGTCGGAGAGGTAACGATACCCCGCCAAGTATACTAGACAGAGTTGTAAAATTACCGTAATATATATTTTTGGTAAATTACCATGGTAAATTACTGCTCTTTTTTTACCAAGATTTATTCTTGCGTAATTTACCATTTTTTGAGTAAATTACCATGGTAATTTACCACACTTTTTTATTGTTTAAATAAAACCCCTACAACAAAAAAAGTCCTATACATTTTATTAAAGGGAAAAAAATAAAGAGTACAATTTTAACATATTTTAAAATTAAACAATATTCTGAAAATAGAACTAAAAATGATTTTTCATTATTACCATTATGTAATATGTAATGTTATTTACATTGCTATTCCAGATCACTCTCAGTCTCAGTATTGCAATTCGAATCAGAACATTCCAACTCTTCTGTTGGGAGTTCTTTCAGTGCCGGATTTTCTTTCAGTTTTAATTTAAATTCACATATACCAACTTAGCAGCTCTTTTATTAGTTAATCTATTTCTTTTTTACTGTGTATAATACTAAACATTGAAAAACTTCTCTCCGTCGCACATGTTGTTGGTGGGCTGTTCAAAATTTCTATTGCGACTTTACTTAAAGCTGTAGTACAACAAAGTGATTTCCACCATAATCCAGAATTCAATGTGCCTGTCTCTAATGCTTGCCATATAAAATCTTTTGCAAACAATTGTTCTTTCGATTTGTAATAAGCAACCTCAGTCATAATTTCTGCTATATCAGATCCACTAACTAGATGCGTTGATAGTTTGTTAATATATGTCAGTGCTGTGATATATTCCTCCTTATTGAGATTTTTGCCTATAAATTTTGGATCTAGTAAATTGGCAGCCAAGTGTATAGGTGTTATAGCCATTTCCCTCCGTGATTTTAAATGTGATAGGACAGCATTTAGTTCTGAAACTGGGCATGCAGCAATCAGTTGATCTTTCAGGTCTTGAAAATATTTAACAACATGAGATATGCAAGGTTGAGAGGTTTGTATGTTCTTTAAAATTACGGAGACTAGGTGTAAAATTGTATGTAATGTATCAACTCTTTCCCAAAACAGATCATCTAAAATATTATTTTTTATTCTTTTGTCTAAAGTATTAGCTATAGCCAATTCTTTTAAATTTTTTTTATTTATCCTTAAGCTTTCTAAACAGAAAATATTAGAGCACCATCTAGTTTGGCCTGGTAGTTTAAGAGATTTTAGTGTGTTTGATTTTTGTAATGCTCGCTGTTCATCTTGTATATTTTTAAATGTAGCATTCAAAATATGCGATTTTTTAATAGTTTTTACTATGACTTTACAATCAGTAATTAAACATGCAAATATTTCCAATTTTAAAATATCTTGTGCGAATAAATTCAAAATATGAGCACTACATCCATAACAAGAAAAATAATTAGACGGGTACATATCACTAATTAATTTCCAAGTTGATTTCATATTGCTAGCGTTATCAGTCACTATGCTTATAACTTTATTAATACCTAAGTCGTCAATAACAGAACTAAGTAAAGAACAAAGATATGCAGCATCGTGGCGATTTTCCTTGCAGTCAATTACTTTAAATAAAACTGATTCTGGACATGTAATTATTATATTTATAATCGATTCGTTTCTAATATTACTCCACCCATCAACTTGAATTCCAATTGTTTTAGCCCTTGCTATTTTTTCATTAACTAACTGATTTATTTGAGAGTATTGTTTATCTAAAAGCGCATTGGATAACTGATATCTAGTCGGCAATCGTAAAGATGGTTTAATTTTTTTAAACAATTTTCGCCAATGAACATATTCCGTAAAATTTAAAGGGGTATTACTAGCAAAGCATGCTCTTGCTAAGAGATCCCAAATTTCCTCTTCTTCTGATTTATTCATTACATCCACAAAAAAATCCAAATTTTCACTGTAAGCGGATTTAGTGGTGCTTGCAGCAGATTGTGGGCGAGAATCGCTTGAAATCGTCTCTCCATCGTCGTCTTCTAAATCTGTTTGCGAAGAACTTTTTCTTTCCGGAATCTCTAAAATGTTTAATACTTTTCGATAAAACCCAATAGGAATCAATCAAAATTACTCACCTTTATTTATTGCTTTAATTTTCTTAATACTTAATGCTCTTGATTTTGATTGTATTTCATTCTTTATTTTACGAGGACAACGAATGCACTTATTCTGTAAGTGACTGGACATTCTGGTTACATTTAAAACATAACTTTGCGAACAGAAGTTACACGAATATAATTTCGAATGTTCTGTGGATTTTGAAAATGCTGTTAAAATAACTTTTTTTATTTTATCTTTTCGCCCAATCCCAGCGCACTGCACTACGAGTAGTATATTCACAAACTTTATATAGTTCAACTTATACACCGAAATCTTTTGAAAGACTACTTCATTCGTTATATAAACGGATGATTCACGAGCATTTACATCTGCTAGAAAGGGACTTCCCCAATCACCGAGTGTGCAATGTCATACGTGTACATAGATGATGTTTTACTTTGTTTGTAATTTACAGAAATTTTATGTGGTAATTTACCGTAAATGACGGTAATTAATTCGGTAATATACGGAGTAATTTACGGGGTAAATTTTCCAACATTGTCCGATATCTAACACCAGTGATGGGAACGGCGACACCGTGTTCATTTTCAAAAAAATATGGGCCAATTATCCCTTCCGACGAAACACAGCACCAAACGGTACACTTAAGTGGGTGTAATTCTCGCTGTTGAACTACTCTTGGATTTTCCGTAGCCTATGTCCTGCAGTTTTGCCTATTAACGAACCCATTTAATTGGAAATGGGCTTCGTCGCTCATAATTAAATTATGATTAAAATCATGACTTTCTTCTGCTTTTTGACGAAAATAAATTGCATAATCAAGTCGTTGCTGGTAATCTGTCGGTTTCAATTGTTGGACAAGCTGAATAATGTATGGAAACATTCTTATTGTATGCAAAATTCTCTGCAGCGACCCTCTTGAGAGGCCAAGTTGTGTCGAACGTCTCCTGGTTGATGTTTCTCCATCTTCCAGAATATCCAGAATATCTGTACCCGTTCAATATTGTCATCCGTGTGCACAGTTCGTCGTCTGCCGGCATCAGGAAGGTTCCTTACTGCCCCTTGTTCTCGAAAATTTGCAATCAGACGGTTTATTCTTGACTCTGAGGGTCCAACCCGCACATTAAAATAACGACGATATGCACGCTGAGTCAAAACAATGGATCGTTGATTTGAGAAATAAAGTCCAACGATTTTGGCACGTTGTTTAATTGTGTACTGTTCCATTTTAAATTCCCCAAGTCTTCTTTACAAAATACTGAAAGCAAAAAAAAAATTATAATAAAAAAGTTATGAGGAATTAAAACCCCTTCGGTCATTTTGGGCGACCCTGTACTTGAAAAAAATATTTCTTCTTATGAAAGAGAGTAAAAAAACTTTTGATTCCAATTTATAACTTGGAAGTAGTTATTTGCGTCAAAATTGATAGTCGGGACCTCAAACACGCGAGGTTGCTTTCCAGTATGAGGTGAGCTTCGTGCTCCTTGAATTCGTCTGGCTGCCAGTTCTCTCTCTGTTTTATTGGTTTAAGTTTTCTGGGTGAGCAATATAGGCGTTACGTTGAATTACGGGATCTATTACCAGTTTTAATTCTGCAGGAAGGTATCGTGAGTTTGTTACCAATTTCCAAAAATTTTTAGACCCATGTTTGCAAGTTGGATTTGTTTTTATTTCAAACCATACTGGAGCATAAACTTTTACACAATACTCAGCTAATACTTTTAGCTGATATGACGGATTTGATGTAGAAATATATAAACGTAAAATTCTATTTGCTTTTGTTAGCCATCGAGCATGGGATATTTTTCCTGGAGACCTGTTATCTAAGCCATCGTGGCAGTGTCCACTTATAACAGATATAGTTATTTCATACAAATATTTTTGATCTGTACTTAAGCCCTCAAATTGTATTTCCGGAAGCTGGCCTTCAATTCTCTCGTACTTGACTATGGGTAGTTTTTCGCAGTTTTCTAATAAGTTGCCAATAGGACCAGCATACGAATATGGTCCCTTGGTAACACCATCTAGTTTGTTAAATAGATGTTTTAATGGCAATTCGTTCAAATGTAGCATGCAAATAGTCCTTTGCAGTGGGCGCTGAAGTCTTTTTTCCAATACTCTTATTACTCCGTTAAATTTCCCAGTGTTAGTGACTGTACCATCACAACCAATTGCCATCAAATTTTCTTTATAAATTTTTTGAGACGAAAGAAGGGCAATAATTGACATTTCAATACGTTTAGAAGTACTTCGATCTGGTGTTGCATAGCCAACATAAACTTAATCTGGCTCCTTAAGAACAGATACATGTTCCTCAATCAATATTTGTCTGTATTTCTTAGCTCCCTTTTTAATAATATTAAGCGTCTTATCTTTTCGGCCGTCAAAGTATAAAGCTGGTAGGTCTAGCTGCTTCTGCTTTTGAATATATTCTTTACATACTTTTTTCTTTCCCGTCATATTTTTGATTTATCAATTGGTTCACTGCCAGGAGATATATCTTGCAATACAGAAAAAGCAATAGCAGCCGCTGCTCTATCGGAAACACCGTAACGGTCACAAGTTTTTGACAACATAGGCAAACTAAATTTTTTTTTTGTTTTTTCTTTTTTTCCTTCTGCCTTTGGCGTGGAAGGTAAATTAAAAGAATCATCACAAGAAGAACTGGAATTACTTACAGATAACTCCAAGTCCTGCTGTTTTGAGTTAATTTTGTCGTGACTTTTATTTACGTTTTTTTCTGTCTTTGGTGCTCGGGCTACTCTTTTTTGCAATTTAGTTGTAAGAACTCGATCTATTCCTCCAATACGCATCTTTCTCGCCCCCCTTTGGTCACTCAAAAACTCCTGTTCTTCTTTAGGTACCTTATATTGCCTTGAACAGCAACAAAGCTCAATTTGTTTACATTTACAGGAACAAATATCAAACAAAACTCTGCTACGTCGGAGAAAATTTTCTTTCTGATAAACGGATATTTTTTTCAACGACTTTTTGAGATTTTTGCACTTTATATGATAACCGTTTATTAGTTGTATTTGAAACTGTAGGAAGAGACGATTTTCTCCAAACACATTCTACCCTTTGAGCTACAAGTTTTGCAATATCTAAAAACGATGGTTCTTTGGTAGTATTCCTCGTTATTTTTAGTTGCAACCTATTTCACTCATAGCATTTCATAACATCTTCGTAAGTTGGCAAAACGTTATCATTAATATCTTCTACATTTCCGAATATCGGGCAAAAATAATTGGCTTCTGATTTCCATAATAACGATTAGAAGTTAAAACAGTTCAAATAAAAAAATAAACACACAACTTCACTGTCTGAGTAGTAAAACCAAACTGATCTTTTTATTATGTATTATTTTATATGTATTCTATCAAAAATATTTCCTGGAAGAAGATATACGTTTCAATGAATGAATTGCTTGTGTGTCTGAATTCTCGAGAACTTAAAAGTCGTTAGGATACAGTAATATGCTTTTCTGCAATACAATGCTATGTTGTTATGTAAAAAAGGGATATGGTCGTTATATTCAAAATTTAACAAAATTGAAGATCAAAGCGCGGGCTCTTACACTAAAAATAAATTAATAATATTTTACAGGGGTCTAATGCAGACAAAAATACAACATATTTACGCTATTAGAAGTCGATACGAGAAAAAAAATTTTTTGACACATTCTATTGGACATCCCCGCACTATATTGTATATTTAAAAATTCCTTCAAATGATAGCTCTTCATGCTTCATTTTCGTGTCTAAAATTTTATTACAATATCTTTTTAATTTAACAGATATTTATATGATTTCACACATTTGCCCGTCACTGTATTTAAGCGATGTATATTTTTGATGTACTTTGTATTTATATTTTTTGTCTTGTAACTGGATATAACTTGTTGGGCTATAAAAGGTATTATAAATATAAATCAATTCAATATTTTATTTATTATTTTATAAACTTACCGAACAGTCTCGTCATAAAATGCTCGAAGCTGAAATAAATTTTTATTATTATTACGATATCACGACAATAAAAAAAACTGTATTGAATTTATTATCTTTTGAATATATATCCACCGGAGGCTTGTGTGGACTTATTACTTTCGGATACGCTATTTTTAAAGTCGAATTCGCCCACCTACACAGAGAAATTAATTGATTGTTCCTCTGAATGCTTTGTACGTTTATCATCTAAATTGAAAACTAATCGCTTTAGACTGGTGGTAATTGGCACAATTCGACCGTCTCCCATACACTATAACGATTGGTGATTATTTACTATTGTTTGTTTACCAGCCTCCGCGTCTACGATTTCTATTTTCCGTGACCACCCCTTTGTTCGCGTACTTCCATCGAACTCCGAAATTACAGCTGTCGTTTCGAATATGAGTTGTTACGCTGAACATTTATGAGAAATCGGAAAACGCGATAGTTGCATTTTATACAATTTTCTTTTCGTATTATACTAGAAAAAACGTAAAATATAAAGTCAGTTGCTTCTTTGTTTATTTAGTTTCCCAGTTTATTACGATCTGTCCCATTGGAACATTCAGTAATTAGTGTGACCGGGCAAGACACGTGTAGAAGGTAGCCCATTGATTTACTCCTTTTTTTAAATTCAAATAGTTAATTAATGTCTAACTACTAAAAAAATCTTAAAATAATCTAAAATCTAGTTGGTAAGCCTTTGGAATCATATCTTTTAAGCTTACGGTTAACAATAAGTTTCCTACAGAGTTAAATCACCAAACTATTAGGTTGGGCACCTAATTTCTATAAATAGCTCACACTACTTTTTTTTTATTTTCTACTTTTCACTCATAACACTGAGGTCGCTGCTGATGACATCCTTAGGCACAAACCATGAGGCGTCTGTTTGGAATCCGATATTGGAGTTGGAGGCTGATCTCCACAGCTGTGTCAAATACCATTAGTTTCAAAATACATTTACAAATCAGTACCTTATTTTTTTGAATTCATTGATTCATTGGTGTTTGTTCTTGAATTATCCGGAAATTGGATATTTAGTATATACATTAATCCTATATAACTATAGACCGGACGCATCACGCCGAAATTATGATGGGCCATATAAATAGTCTATGTGTTTTTCAACCTGTGAGTCGTGGCCCCCTGGGGGGTCGCGAAGCCTCTGTAGGGGGGTCGCGAGAGGTCGAGAGAGTAAAAAAATCAATAAATTTTAAAAAGGTAGATATATTAATTATACAAACACATTAACATAAAATAAAATCTTCGAGTACTCGTTCATTTTAATGTGAAGGTTGCGCTTGAGTTTGTTCAATCAATTTCTCCCATCGTGGATCCGTTTTTGCAACTTTAAGTATTAAATCGTTTTCCAAATTTAAGCGATTTCTTAGTTTACTTTTTATTTGGGCCATTGATGAACATGCCAACTCGCACAAGTACGAGGTATAAAATGGAATCAAACACTTCAAAGCCTCGGTTGTTAATTCCGGGTATTCTGTTTTTCTTTTTAACCAAAAGGTATCCAAATTTTCAGACTTGAATTCCAAGTGTAACATCCCATCGGCAGATAATTCCAGCAGATTCTCTTTGAGCTTAGTTGATAAATTTGCCTCATTTATAGCTGCCTTTAAAAACGGATTTAAGATCCATCTTCGCCCAGTGTTATCCGATATCTCTTGCACTGAGAAGTAATGACACAATTCTTTCTTCAAATTATCTAACAAGATTTTCATACCAGATATATATGAGTTGATGTTTATCTCGCTTCCGACTTCTTCAATGAAAGACTGTGTCGACGAAAATGAATCAAAGTTGTTTTGATTTATAGATGATGACCACAATTCAATTTTTTTATAAAGCCATGGAGTTTGTCTTTTGCTGTACCTAATGACATTTTCATCCCGCCCTTGAAGACTTTTATTCAAGTTATTTAAATGCTCAAATAAGTCAGAAAGAAAAGCCAATTTCAAAAGGAATTCCGGGTCAGAAATGAATTCAGAGTAATGTGACTTGGCTTGTTGTAAATATACTAATAGATCAGCGCGAAGTTCCATAACTCTGGTCAGTACTTTGCCTTTTGATAACCACCTAACTTCTGTATAGTAAAGCAAATTGCGGTGTAGTGCCCCCATATCTTCACAAATGATTATAAACAATCGAGTCTGCAACGCTTTTCCTTTAATAGAATTTACAATGTTAATAATAATATTTAGAACTTGATTGTATTCTTGTGGAATAGTTTTGGCTGCAAGAGCTTGGCGATGGAGAAAGCAATGCATCCAACAAGCGTTTGGCATCTGTTCTTTCAGTCTAGCAATAAATCCACTCTTCGCACCAGTCATGGCTTTTGCTCCGTCACTACAAATAGCAATGCATTTTTGTGCCCAATCGATATTCATATCTTGCGTAGCTTCAAGGAACGTGTCATGCAAGCACTGACCTATAGTATTTTTGGGTAGTGCCTTGCAAAATAGTATTTCTTCCATTAATATTTCATTGGATTCAAAACGCACAAAAGCTACAAACTGCGCACAACCCGCAATATCCGTTGATTCATCAAATTGCAAGGACACAAAAGAACTTTTCTTAATTTTTTCTATGACTTGATCACGAACGTCAGTCGCAATATTGCTTATCCTGCGTTGAATAGTATTGTCAGAGAGAGGTATACTTTTGAGCTTTTCGACCTCTTGCTTGCCAAACATAATCTCTGCTATATCTAAAGCCGCTGGTAAAATCAAATTTTCGGCAATACCGTGAGGTTTTCCTGCTTTAGCCACACGAAAAGCTACTCGATAACTAGCGAGCAACGCTTTCTCATTTAGGTTAGACATTTGTCCTATAGCAGTTTTGTTATGTTCAAGAGCTTTTAATTTTCGCTCAAAAAATTCCACGGGTTTATTTTTTTCATTAGCATGTTTTCTGTTTAGGTGGCGTACCAACTTCGATGGCTTCATGCTTTCTCTTGACAAAGTTTCGAAGCAAATTACGCACTGCGGCTTATTCTCAATCACAGTAAACCCAAATTTCAAATAATTGTCGTCATAAAGACATTTTTTCTTTATTCCACTACTGCCGCTAGACTTAGACGTTGATGGTTCTGATGATCATTTCAGGAATTTATCAATTTTCAATTATAACAAACAACTCAAATAAATACGTAAAACAAGTGATTCGCGCTCTTCAAACAACTAAACAGCAGACGACACGACCACTTGCTTCGCGGTCTTGCACTCAACTGCCGTGGTCGCGGTCGACCGCCCTATTTATAGGCCAGCGCATTCTAGCGAAAATCATCTCGAAGCGTAACGAAACGTCTCGAAGCTTGTGGACCTTTAGCGCGGGCCGTGGAGCGCGCAGGGGACTACCAGCGCCATCCGTTGGTTACACTCGGAACCTGTACTAGTTCCGAGTGTTACCAACAGATGACGCTGGGAGTCTCGGCCCTAACAATAAGTTTGTATTTGTTTGTTAGTTATCAATTGGCCACGTATTCGATTTAAAATTATATGTTTTACGTACTTAATTGTATATTTATATCCGAATCCTAATAACGCAAACGCCTAAAATTTTTGTATGGATTAAATATTTTTAACATACATGAAAAAAAGGGTCGGAGGTCGGGAAATATTTTTTGATACTAGGTGGTCGTGTCATGAAAAGGGTTGAAAAACACTGGTCTATGGCATCGCTAAATATATACAACACGCAAGTATTGAATAGCACTATTCATTCAGTTAACCGCACATCTGTTTTTTGTCATTGAATTGTGACGCAACTACTTCAATATTATAGTGAAATTCCTTTCTTCATGGGCGTAGATAGAAGGGTGAGGAGTTTTAATAATTTATTTTATTTATTAGTTTATATTTCGTAAAATAAATAAAGTACGGTGAGTCAGTTTCTTTTTTTCATTGTTTTAACTGTTAATTGGAAAACAAACGGGTGGTGATCTATAAAATACGAAATACATTTTCATTTGTTTATTTTGTAGTTCAAGTTGAGTAAAGGAGTATTAATATTAACTAGCAACACTTTCTCAATGTTCTCTTCTGTAAAATTTGTTCTCTTTGAGTGAAATACATCCTTGCAGATAGAAAACGTCTAATCTACATCGCAACTGGTTAAATTTTGAGGCATTGTCCCCATACACAATTGCCGCAATGTTATTAAATCTGGATTTCTATTAAAAACTACGTCCAACTTTTTCCGAAGGCCACATCCGAAGTTACTTGGAATATTTTTCAAATTATTAATAGCCACATCTAATGTGTTTAATCAATGATTGAATTTGAGATTTTGATTTTCAAAATAAGTGATTAGTTATAGGAAATTTCCAAAGTGTCCCTGAAGAATGTACAACTTATTTTTTAAATTTGGAATTTGTATTAGTTCCTTGCACTCAGGAATACTTCGAGCATCGTCGTTTAAACCTGTAACGAAATTTTGTAATCTATCGAAATTCTCTGCATAGAAACTAGTAGCTTCCAACCATGTTCCCCATCTAGTTATTACTGGAGAGGGAGGCAGTGACAAAGACGAAAGTTTTTCCCTGTAAATACTTACTCTGAATGAAAACTTTTTTAAAAGCGGATATAAGTCTATCAACTTCCGGAAAGGTGTTTCTGATATATTCACAGATTCTGTGGAGAGCATGTGCTGCACAAGTAATATGCAGCATATTAGGATATGTTTCCTCAGAGACACCTTTCCGGAAGTTGATAGACTGGTATCCGCTTTTAAAAAAGTTTTCAAAAAAGCACCGTTGAGAGTAACTCTTTACAGTAATAACTAGATGGGGGACATGGTTGGAAGCTACTAGTTTTTATGCAAAGAATTTTGATAGTTTACAAAGTTTCGTTACATGTTTAAATGACAATGCTCGAAATTTAAAAGATCAGTTGTACTTTCTTCAGGAACACTTTGGAAATTTGCCAAAACTAATCACTTATTTCGAAAATCAAAATTTCAATAAATGATCAATTAACCACATTAGATGTGGTTATTAATAATTTGAAAAATATTTCAAGTAACGTCGGATGTGGCCTTCGGCAAAAGTTAGACCCAATTTTTAATAGAAATCCAGATTTAATAACATTGCGGCAATTGTGTATGGGGACAATGCCTAAAATCCAACTGCTAAATTCGCTGAAATAAAAGAATATTTCCAGTATGCACCTATAACCTGTTGCTATGTAGAAAGGACATTTTCTATCTACAAGGATGTATTTCATTCAAAGAGAACAAATTTTACAGAAGATAACCTTGAGAAAGTATTACTAGTTAATATTAATACTCCTTTACTCAATTTGAACTACAAATTGAACAAATAAAAATGTATTTTATAGATGACCACCCGTTTGTTTTCCAATTATTTAAATACAATCAAAAACTCTTTAAAACCACAAATTTTCAACAGTACACCCGTGGGCGATAAGTCATCCTCTCGTGTCCGGTCCCTAAGCATTATGTAAAATTTGTAATACTGTGGCTTCTGATACCGCCACTTTAACAGCAATAGTTGATCTGTTGCTCGACTTTCTTTAAGTTTTCCTTAGTTCTTGCTTCGATAGGAGCTTCAGCATCTTTGATCGTCTTGAATTGATTCCTTACTCCATCGAATTTGCTTAGACTAAAATTTTACTATAACATATGACGGCGTATCTTCCTTATGGACCTTAGTAATCCTCTGATGAATATTTTTAGGTCGATTTCCTTCTTTCGTCAAGAATTTTAATCACGAAATTCAGTTAGAACATTGAATCTAAATTTCGCTAATTGTTAGTGAAATGAAGCTCTGTAAAAACATCAAAACTCTCTAGATTTGGACTAAGTTTAGTCAGTATAAATCCAAATATGACGACTGTTTGACAATAAGAGCTTGCTTTTGTCATTTAATTTTTTCATGGCCTAGGTAGATAATATAGAAATCCCTTATCGTATTATTAATTAACATTGCATTCGGCAAATATTAATTCTATAGATGGCAAATTCTTAAGTGCAAAATATAAATGATCTTACAGATTATATTTTCATGTTTGTTAATAGACACGAGGCTTTAGAAGAGGCTTACGGTTGATTACTTGGTGGAAAACAAGCATTACTTGCTATCTTGCTTTTAGCCATTTATCGGCTCACAATTACGACGGTGTGCGAAGTCGGTGCGCTATTTCAGAGAAAAGGAAAATGTGGAAAATTATTACAGAACGTAATTAACCTCGTTTATAGTCTAATTAACGCAAACTTTAATGAACCATTAACCGTCAGTATCGATCTTTACTTCTTTTTTTTTCCTGCGTTACATGTAATTAATTCTGAAATTATCTCGACGTGTACCTCTGCTTAATAGCTAATTATCAAACTAATTTAAACAAAAGATTAATTAAATTAACAGATATTGCAAAGTACGGAAACGTACGGTCTTTTTTGTTATCATTACTTGCTAAATTTACCGCTAACATTATTCCTTTCTTGTAATATTTTTGGTATTAACTTGTAATAATCATATTTTAACATAAATAAAATTGAATTTTAAAAAAGGTATATAACCCCTTACCACAATTACTAATCGCATCCTATATACGTATTTCGACAAGTAAGTTGTCCTCATCAGTAGGTAAAACCACTAATCAAAGTGTCGCAAAGGGCACAGTAAATCTAGCACATCTGATCACGCAACAACTTTATACGGCGACTTAAAAATAAAAATATATCGACTAAAAATTACGACAAAATTACCTCTCTAAGGAAAAGGCAACCACATGTATTTATTCTCTTTCTACGCGTCTACAACCTTTCTACCTCTTTTCTAAGAATGAAAAGAGACCGCTATAAGGGATTGGCCCCTTGTTACCATTCATAGTGTTCTGTTTGTTTTTAACGATATGAATGCTTTCAAATGCGTCAAGATCGCGGGGATTATTGATGGCGTTGACAGTTTTAACTCTTTAATCGACATATTGTGTAGTGTATTTAAAGAATGGTTGGCCACGTTAGATTTTTCTGGTCTATTGAATTTAATATGTGATATGTGTGTTCTCGAGTTATTATTGATCGTTTCGTTTGGCCTATATATTTAAAATTACAATCATCGCAATTAATTTCGTATATACCTGATTTCAAATTCTAATTAACTTTATCTTTGGTATTCCCTAGGAGACTTTTGATGGTATTTTCGGACCGGAAGGCAACTTGGAGACCTCGTTCTTTAACAACTCTATTAATGTTTTTCGTTATAGGGTAGCATGGTAAACACATGTACTTTTTTTCCTGGTTACTTCGAGATACCAAACTTGTGGATTTGCAGATTGTCTTTTTTAATTTCGTTTTTCTAATTAATTTATTGATTATTTCTATGTCAAAGTCATTATAATTCGCGATGTTTTTAATGAAATCTAGTTCTATTCCATATCTCTCTTTTGTTAACGGAAAATTTAGTAACCGATTGACTAATAAATTAAAAGAAGCTGTCTCATGTTGAAAACTATTATTTGAATCCGCGATGATGAATCTATTAACATTGGTTTCTTTCCGGAAAATATCGATTTCTATTTTATGTTTATTTCAAATAAGTAATCTAAAAATTGTACCCTGTCTTTGTTTTGCTTTTCCACCGTGAATTTAATAGTCGGAAATATCAAATTTAACTGATTAATGAACGTGTCTAATTCGCATTTCCGTGTATCAAAAATCGCGAGAATGTCATCTAAGTACCTGGTCCAGACTCTTGGGAAATATTTAGCGTTATTTTTAAATTCTACTTCAAATTGACTCATGAATGAATTGGCTAGGAAAGGAGATAGGCAGTTACCCATTGTTGTGCCTTGTTTCTGCTCATAAAATTTTTCCCCTTGTGATAACGTAATACAGTTGTGTGTATGCAATCAATCTCAATCAGGTCACAGCCTCGTCCCCGTAACGCAAGTGTAACGCGTGTTACAAATACGTCCTCGCTGACGCGAGTTGTTTGCAAACACAAGCCAAACACAGCTACATGTCAGGGTCTGTATTACATTCCCTAAGTAGTCCGAGGACCTTCTCTTATGTATATATACTGTAGTGTAAGAAGCTCATGATCATTCAGAATCATTCAGATTCACATTCACATTCACACATTCAGTCTACATACTAGTTAGTAAGAATGTATATTATTGTTATGCAGTTTTAAGTGTTGTTATGTATTAAATATATGTTACCCGAACTATGTGTATCATTTAACGGGACAACGATAGCTGCGTGACGGCTCAACGATGTAGCCCTCAGGACCAGGCTAACATCACGTGGCGTCCTGCCACGAACGTGCCCAAACGGCACTAATACCACATGCCGATCCTCCAGGCACTTGGGACCTTATCACGTAAGGCCCTAATATCACATGGCGATTCTGCCTCAGGTCCTAAGGCCCCACAGTTAGCACATGGCGATCCTACCTGTCCACACCACTAGATGGCTCTGCCAGCCATCTAAGGCCGAAAAAGACCAAGTGGAAATTCGGAACGGACCAAGAAAAAAAAAAAAAACCTACAGTTTAGCAGGTCAAAACCAAGAGGATGGCAACAAGGAACGGAGGAAATCATCTCCAACAGAAGCTCCACACGAAAGAAGAAACGCAGGTATTCTATTAAAGTAAATTTTAACAAAGACAAATATTACGGTGTATAAAAATAAAGTACAAGACGTTCATGAATTACGTACATTTCGCGAGTGAAAATGTTTATTTGTATTATAAGACACAATAATATTGATTTAATCCAAGCATACCATGTTATTTATGTTTATGTCTACTTACGCAAGAATGCAAAAGTTGCAAAGCGCGTACCATACGTTTCTTTATGTAAAGGTCAAGTTTATTTAAAAATTAATATGTACTACGTAACTTAGAGAGATTTTGGCCGTACACTTCGCAATTTTGTTAATTAACGCAAAAGTTTAAATATTTTTTTTTGTTTAGAAGGCGCATATATATATATATATATATACATATATCGCAAAAAATATGGTATATTTTTTCATAAGTTTAATTACGTGCATAAAAAATGCATGCGTTGTACTTTTTAACAAGCGCCATATATTGCATATATCACAAACAAAATTAAAAACAATAACTTGTATATTCAAACTAATCGCGAGTAAATAAACATCAAATTCAAATTAAATATGTATAGTTTAATAATACTCGAGTCAAGTTCGCTTATAAGAATGCAAACACATCATTTATTTCTGAACGACGATACTTGGCATTGAATATAGTGCCGACGCATTCAAAAGTTCGCAATAAAAGAGAATAACTTTAAATTAATAGAAGAAACAATATACGAGGAATAGTATATTAATTTTATATTACAAGAATTCCGAAAATTTGTCACAAATGCCTCAGAAGTTGATTCCAATGCCATAACGGTTAGTAACGGGACAATACGATAGCATCCTAATCAAGTCTGGAGCTCTATAAGACAACAGAGACCTATCGATTGTACCTTTACGACACCAACAACAGTGCAACCTACAGGACAGATCATCCTAGAGTTGTGGACTTGGCGAAAACGTTAACCAACCGAATCAGACGAACTTCAAAGTAGGGAAAAGGCAAAAAGACTCCAATTCGCCCCTAGGTCGTGACGAAGCAAGCATGCGCTTCCAGGAAGTGATCCTGCACGACAAAAAACGCTCTCAGAATTTTTTTTTTAGAGACAGTTATAACAAAAATGTGTTTTGTTAACTGGTCTCAAGTTTTTCTAGATTGAAGAAAAGGCTTACAGCATAAGGGAATTACCGCTGCACGAGCCCCCTTACTGTAGTCAGAATAAGCTTCACAAGATAGTTCTGCGCAGGAACATGACAGACACGAAATATGTGCTGTCCAGGGAAATACACGAAAGAGTGATTTCCAGTATAATTTTTTCCATGGAGGAAAATAGATAGAAAAACGGAGAGTCGATTTATTTTAAAGTATGGTTGGAAGGGGAGCATAAGAATTGGGAGCGCACAAAATTGAAGACAAACAATCAAGTATAAGGAATCGAAAACGAACAATCAAAGCAAAGAGTTAAGACAAACAAGCGAACATGAAGAATTCAAGACAGAGAATCGAATGCAAAAAATTAGAAATTAGAAGCAAGAATTGCAAATACGAAGTAAGTCAACTATTAGATATATACGAACACATAATATAGAAATAAAATACTAAAAAGCGAACAGACTAACAAGATTGAGACAGTGTACAAATTACGAAGGCCCGATTATTGATTATTAATAATTATTATTTTGCAACAATGTAAAAACGTACTATGTAGCAGTACCTTGAAAATTTATTTAAAGTTTTAGTGTATTATTGTATTATTATTGTATTTTTGTATTGTATTATAATATCGTAGAATAGAAATAGGGAAGGTAACCGGAGAGAAAGGTCTAACGTAAGAAAAACAAACACCTCAGCGTTATTTTTCTTAACCCCCAGGAAGGGTGGTGTGATAACGTAATACAGTTGTGTGTATGCAATCAATCTCAATCAGGTCACAGCCTCGTCCCCGTAACGCAAGTGTAACGCGTGTTACAAATACGTCCTCGCTGACGCGAGTTGTTTGCAAACACAAGCCAAACACAGCTACATGTCAGGGTCTGTATTACATTCCCTAAGTAGTCCGAGGACCTTCTCTTATGTATATATACTGTAGTGTAAGAAGCTCATGATCATTCAGAATCATTCAGATTCACATTCACATTCACACATTCAGTCTACATACTAGTTAGTAAGAATGTATATTATTGTTATGCAGTTTTAAGTGTTGTTATGTATTAAATATATGTTACCCGAACTATGTGTATCATTTAACGGGACAACGATAGCTGCGTGACGGCTCAACGATGTAGCCCTCAGGACCAGGCTAACATCACGTGGCGTCCTGCCACGAACGTGCCCAAACGGCACTAATACCACATGCCGATCCTCCAGGCACTTGGGACCTTATCACGTAAGGCCCTAATATCACATGGCGATTCTGCCTCAGGGCTTAAGGCCCCACCGTTAGCACACCCTACTTGGAAACAATTTTGCGTTATGCACAGAGTGGTCAATCTCATGTATTCTTTATTTTTGATGGTTCAATGTTATTCTTATGAAGCAAGCCTTCTAAATATTTCATAGTCTCTGGAATAGGTACCGAAGGAAATAATGACGTTACATCGAATGAAACTAAAAATTCCCCGGCTTCCAATTCACAATCTTTAATTCTATGGAATTACTAACTGACAAACTTTCTGGTTTTACGGGTAAATGTTTAAATTCATTCACTAACCATTTGGAAATCAAATAAGTCGGTGAATTAATACCTGAAACGATAGGTCTCATCGAGTTACCTGGTTTATGTATCTTCGGCAAACAATACATTCTTGGTACTAAAGGATTACTAACATTTAATTTATACTTTTGGGTAGAAGTTATTAAAATTGGACATTTCTGCAACGCGTCTTTTGTGTCATTAATCATATTAGGTAACAGATTTCTCTTAATTTCTACATACGAGCCTTCGGCAATTAAATTTTTAACTCTTTGAAAATAGTCGATTTTATCCATAATTACTAACTTGTTCCCTTTATCTGCTGTTAGGTAAAAACAGTCCTTAGATCTAAGAGTTTTAATGATATTCCATTCTTTATTGACCGACTTCTGCTTGTGCTGCTGTAAATTCTTATCGATTTGGGTTTTACAAGCTTCTCGAATGAAGTTTTTTAGCCCTTGTTCAAAATACTTAATCGAAGTTTCGATACTTGCAATCACCTGTTATATAGGAATATGACGGCTTGGCAAACAGTATTTTAAACCTTTGTCAAACAGGTCTATTTCTACATCACTAAAATTCTCGGATGATTAATTGATCACTAATGTTTCTTTTATAGGAATTGAATTGGAGGTATATTGTTTAAATTTTTGAATAAGAAAAAAAATACTGTATACAGGGTGTTACAAAATTCACGGACACGGACTCTGGGATAACGTTAATCGTCAAAAACTGAAACGAATGTTTCTTTACCATTTTTTAATCTAACTGATATTTTCTGAATTTTAACAATTTTAAAAATGAAAAATTACACGTGTAACCTTTTCCTCTACCTCTTCCTTACACCATAAGTAAAGTTTATCCTGGTCGTTCGGACAAACTTTTCCTTAGTCCTCTTCATTCCCTGAATCTCAGCCCGATCGATGGATGACGTGAACTTGGCCACTTGCTCCGCCGTAATTCAGTTCAGAATCATCCTGGGTCTTCTGTACAACATGGTATCCAGGGATCATAGTCGACGGCTTCGCCTATTATGGGACTGGGATGATCAAGTACTTTCGTGAATATTTTCTCAAGTCTTCTTAATTTTCTTGTGGATTGTCCTTATGTTGGTGTCGCAGTGGAGGAAGGTGTTCTTGACGACAATGCTGCACGACACACAACTTTTTATATGTCGGTTCGCTTATAGAGCTTAATCTTGCAAGCAGGCACAAGCTTATTTCACCGACTCATCATTGCATAAAACGTTGCCAGCAACTGCCGCGAACGGTCCACTATGAATACCACATGCAAGGCAAACTTCCAGAATGACTCTCATATGCACTCGCATCGCCAAACAGCTTCGCCACCTTCAATGGTCACCACTCTCGGTGGTCTCCTCTTCCTCTTCCGTGTTTTTTCCGCTTCTCGAAAAAAGTACGACCGTATTTTTTCGGGTTGAATCTCGACCCTTTATTTTCTGCCTCACGTCTCCATTTGATCAAGTGATTCGTTTAGTCAGTCTTCAACAATCCTGATGTTCTTGGAATGGGCGAAGATGTACATGTCGTTAGCGAGCATCAATCACTATATTCGATCGGGATTTTACTGACGTATATCGTGAGGGGGAGTTGTGAGAGTGTCGGCTATCACAGACCTGAAATTAGAACGATGGCCCGTTAGTGAAACTCTAAACGTATGCCTACGTAAAAACAGTAATCTCAGTAGCCCTTTTGAGATGCCAGCCTAGTGCATCTTATATAAGAGGTGAACCGTCCTAGGATGTGATCTCCTTATGTAACCGATGATTGTGTAGTGTGATTACCGCGACGCATTATTATGCTACGTGTGATTGGTCCAGCAGAGGCGTTTGAATTTTGTATTCGAAACGAGTGTACTGTATATGTTCCTGGTGTTGTAATTTTCACGCTACTACTTTAATTGTTTCGCGAAATGCGTCTATCGCATAACACGTGCTTCCAATCGTAGGGCATCGTTTCTTTTATTTAGCCTATTAAGGCGTTCGTCGATTTCGATCGCCTCTCTTATTATTCAAATCATGTAATGCATGGTCCTAACTAAAGTTTTCGTATTGTCGAAATCAATCGTGTGTTAGTGTTGAACCAGCGATGACGTTTTTTTTCTTTTTCGGCTAGTGCGTTTATATGTTCATCTCTGAGTACTTGAGTTCTTCTATTAATTTGCCCAATATACAGGATGCAGTTGAAATAAAAAGACAACGTATGAAAAATGGAAAGATTTAATTATGTAGAACAGGGATGGCGAACCAATGGCACGCGTGCCACAAGTGGCACGTTTGAAAGTTTTGATGGCACGCACAAAAACAAAATTATTTTTTTTATAAGTTATCTTTTTTGATAGAAATTAATTAAAAATTATTAATCTACACTTAATTTATAATTTATGATATAAATTTGTAGTACTGAATACCTATTTTAGTATGTTAACTAGAACCGTCAAATTATACATTTTATTATTAAAATATCGCATGAATTCTCTCGAAGTATATAAAGATGCGCATTAGATAAAATTTTTTGCGTATCCAGTTTCGCCTTTTAATGTTTTTGCATGTTGTTGCCGTCGCAGCGCTCGAATCAGACGACAGACCGCATAGTCATTTTTAGTAAACCGTCGTCTTTGAAACTTCAGTGACTTGTTAAAAAATATAACCGTTTATTGTAAATAGATAAAGTGTTATTTTTAGGTAAATATTTTTACATATTATTTCATATTTCATATTCGGCATTCGTTTGCAAGAACATATTGCGTCACTACTGAAGTTTTAACCTGTAACAACCTTAAGGTATTAAAAGTTACTAAACTTATAATTTATTTTGCATATTTTTGAACAATAAAATATTTTAATATTATAAGAAATTATTTTATCATTAAATCAGTGTAAAATCTAAAAATAATTATTAAAATTATCTTGAATTAATATATTATTTATTTTTTTCTTGTGTTGGTAATATTTTTAGTACTTTAATATGTGAAGAAATATGTTCTTGCAAACGAATGCAGAATAAATTATTTATTTTATAACAATATTATTAAAATATATATTTTTTAGAATTTCTTATTATGGCTAGTTCAATAAAAAAATCGAAATTATCCGAAACATGTAGTAACAGAGAATTTCAAGCTTGGTGGACCGATAGATACGGTATGATTGAAAAGGACAGTAAAGCAATTTGTATTTTATGTTCTAAAACTGTAGTCTGTAGAACATCTTCAGTATAGCGGCATTATGAAACCAACCATAAATTTCTTCTCGATCGAAGTGTTAAAGAGCAAAAGCAGTATATATCACGTGCCTTAAAAAATAAAAATGCTCAAACTACTTCCTTAATGAAATATTTTGGAACTCAATCAAACACCACTGCTGCTAGTTATCAAGTTTCAAAAACTATTGCTCAATATGCGAAACCTTTTAATGAAGGCGAATTTTTAAAGGATGTTTGGCAGCAATGTGCACTATACTTATTCGATGATTTCGAAAACAAAGAAGAAATTATCCAAAGAATTAAAGACATGCCGATAGCTAGGAATACAGTGAAAGAGAGAATTTTGGGTATGGCGGAAAATGTAAATTTTCAACAAAAAATTCATATAAAGTCTTGCGATTTTATATCTATTTGCCTTGACGAGTCTATGGATGTAACAGGCTCTGCTCGCTTAGCAATTTTTGTACGTTATTTTGTTCAAAACAATATTAAAGAAGAGTTAATAAGTTTATCAACATTAACAACAACAACAAAAGGATTAGACATTTGTAATGCAGTTATAGATGCATTGGAAAAAAGAGAAATATGTCCTAAAATTGTGTCAGTTACGACTGACGGTGCCCGCAGCTTAACTGGATGGGAAAATGGATTTATAAATTTATTTACAAAACGTATTGGACACACAATTCTTGATTTTCATTGCATTATTCACCAACACGCGTTATGTGCCAAAACAGGTTTAAAAATGTTTGATGATATTTTGAGTTTTGTAACAAAATTAGTCAATTTTATATCAACACGAGCACTAAATAAAAGAAAATTTCAAGAATTGTTAAACGAAGTAAACTCGTCGTACAATAGCTTACTTTTATACAATAATGTACGCTGGTTAAGCCGCAGAAATGTTTTGCAAAGATTTGTAGATTGTTTGGAGGAAATAAGATTATTTCTAAATAATGAGAATATTATTGACCAATACACTCAATTATTGGAGGTAGAATGGCTAGCAAAGTTATATTTTTTCAGTGATTTATGTTCTCACTTAAATGAACTAAATATAAAACTACAAGGTGTTAATAAAACAGTCATTATAATGTTTGAGTTAATCAAAGCGTTCGAAATCAAATTACAGATTTTTAATCGTGATATTCTTTCAAATTCATATAAATATTTTCCGAATACAAAAAAATTTTTTTCTGAAAGTGAATGTCACGAAAAGCCAAATAAAGAGTCATTAACGAAAGAATTTTCAACGGTAATTCAATCCCTGATTCAGGAATTTTCTGCAAGATTTACGCAGTTTAAAGAATTTGAAGAAACTTTTAAGATTTATTTTATATCCTGATAAAATACCATTTGAAAAATTAAATTTAAAAGTCCTTGAGTGGTTAAATTTTAATAGAAATGGAATTAGCTGAATTTCAGTCAAGTACCATATGGAACCAAAAATTTGTTGATTTAAGAAATGATTTAGAAATTATTGAAAGTAATCGATTATTGGATAAAATAAATAAAATTGCAGAAGATGAAATTCTAACTACATGGAATTCAATTTTTGACACGTTTAATTGTTTAAAAATATTAGCAAAGGCAATTTTATCAATATTTTCATCGACGTGGGCATGTGAATCTCTATTTTCAGAATTAAATTTTATAAAAAATAAATATAGGAATAGAATGACGGATGAGTCGAGCTCTGCATGCGTACTGTTGAAATTAACTAAATATGAACCAGATATTAAATCTTTATCATCTTGTATACAGCAACAAAAATTACATTAAAAACAATTGTTTTTAACGTGAATTTTGTTTCTAGCATATTACTTTTTGTAAAACATTGATTAATAAAAAATTGTTTAAAGAAGAATTGCTTTTATTTGTTTATTTAATTATACTTACGTATAGTTTCACTACGCTAACATTTCGAATGAAATTTTATTGTGGCACGTTACCTATTTAAAAAAGAATTTTTTTGACTTTGTGGCACGGACATCAAAAAAGGTTCGCCATCCCTGATATAGAATATAAATCCGAAATATTGTGAGCCAATTACAGGGGAACCCCAAAATTAAAAACTTCATAAAAAATTCAAAATATTCAGAATGCGTATAAATAATAAATCCCTATATTAAGGTTACACACACACATCCGCTACAGCGTATATTCACATACGTAACAGCTGGCCATGTTATTAAAGGAATAACATTGCTGTATGCTAAGGTCAATAACTTAATATAAAATCAGCCGTTTATACGTTCAAATGAATTATTAAAAATTAAGGTGTGTGTTACTTTAATTTATAAACCCTTTTCAAAAATTATACTAAAATTCATTCGTGGAATTTTAGAATTTCATGTATATTACGTGTTTTTTTTTGTTACGAGAAGTAAGAAATACAAAATAATATGTATTCAGAATGCCGCTATTGAATTTACACGCTGCAATGTTTATGTTTATAAAAAGCTAGAAGATAATGTTACAAGATTTGTATGGTAAAGGTTCGATAACCTTGTACTAAGGTCAGAATTTTTAAAGACAACGTACTAAAACAACATGTAAGATGTGTGTTCTATGATCATTTATCGTCCTATTTGGTAACAATCTATCTTTAATCAAATACGTAAATGTAAATCGTATCGAACGTGCGTAACGATCGACAGTGACTAAACTACTCTTTTTGTTATTGTCCGTAAGCTTTAAAATATCGTCTTCGGTACTCTTTATTATATTAGTCAGTCGCACAGTGACGTGACCAATTTTTTTTAAATATCTTCGTCATTTTCTTTCTCGCTTATGAGTGGGAATTTTTGGAAAAATTTTGGATTTATATTCTATATAATTACATCTTTTCCGATTTTCATACGTTGTATCTTTATTTCAAGAATACCCCCAGTATGTGTGGTCGCAGTTGCTGCATGGTATTTCATATACTCCCTTGTGTTCGCTCTCAAAAACCAAAGTGAGAGCAAATATACCAATACACTTCGTGTTTTTATGCGTGGAAGGTTAATCCTAAACATAAATTACATAAACATTACACAAAACTATATGTAATTTTAGTAAGTGCATACATATGTGACTAAAATAGAAGTATAATGCATTCTTTCATTACAACTTAATCTTGTGGCCCTATCGCAACAACCAGACCAATATAATTATATAATAAGATCGTGAAAGATCCACCCCATTAACGTCACCGATTAGTAAATGACCCTAATCGGATTGTCCGATCTCTCGCCTATTCTCCATTTAAAAAGGATAACCCGTTCAAGTCCTGAAAATCCAATTTGCACAAAGTGCAGCTACGTGAAACAATCTGAATATATGTGCCATTCAATTATTTCGATGAGGTATTTTAACAAAATTCGTAAAGGTATCATGTAATAATTAGTACTTGCAAGGTACTTAGCGCAAAGCCTGAATCGAGAATCGAATGTTATGTACATATATATGATTATCAAATAAAAAGCAAATATCGATACCGAGAAATAAATAATAAATAAATGTAGTTAATGCCCAACAATTCGCAGACGTAATTCCACACCTTACGAATATTAATTTAAGAAAAAAAGAGAAGTAAAAAAAATAACAATAACTAAAATAAAAGTAACTGAATTATTGAATAGTTGAAGAACCATGGATAGTTGATTAAAGAACAGTACATTCCTTAATCTCGAAGAAACATTTATTTAAAAAAGATTATGGTATATATACAAATTCTATTTACAATTTAATTCTAACAGTTCTAAACATTTTAATTTTATATACATTACATTGAATATCGAGGACATTTATATATATATATATATATATATATATATAAGGTAAACTTAATAAGTGGGCGATTAAAGGTCTGGTTTACTTCAAAGTATATATATTTAAAACAACCCTACATGTTTCGGCAGTACGCCTTTGTGAAGGGAATACAAAATATAAATGACAGAATATAAATGTCAAATAATTAAGTTAACTTAATTATTTGATATTTATATTCTGTCATTTATATGTCAAATAATACGCCTACGGCGTATTGTTTTGGTCTATTGTCAGCAACAGTACCGTGAGCCTCGAATTTAGCGATTAAATTACGCACAGCGGTCTCAGAAGGAGCCTGATTACGAGGAAAAGCTGCTCGAATTTTACGAAGTGATACAGTAAAATTTTCACCATTTTGATAGTAAATTTTCACAATTAAAATTCTTTGTTCAAGAGTGTAGCGTTCCATGGTTAAAATTTCCCAACTTTTTACTAAATAAATGTCAAAGGATGACAGCACAATTCTTGAAATTTCATCATTTGACAGCCAAATTAATTCCTACCCTCAAATTTGCCCACCCGTTATCTAAATGAAACAAAAATACAAAATTAAATTTATTTTGTCCGAACACCCTTCATGAATATTATTGATTTTAAAAATTACTTTAACAGATAAAAATTAAAATACATTCGACCATCGATTTAACGAAGAAGCTTAGTTCCTAAAATATATTGTACTTTGTTCCATGCACAATTTTGAAGCGAACATTTCTAAAGGCTTGGTTGACATTCAGCATTAACTACAAATATCAAATCTTTTCATTCGTACTTAATTATATCCATACAAAAGCGAATTGTAGACATTAGACGATGTCGCGTCACCATCATACATAAAGCAACAATAGTAAACAGAAAATTTTAAATCCCCAACAAATATCAATCATACGAACCGTTCGTCGTTTCCTTCTTACATTAGCGGCCAGGATAAATAGAAAAAGCGTTCCCCGTTGCTTTTCAAATTTTACGCTTACAATGGACGCACCTAATCACGGCAGATTATCACTCTCGGGTTCTCCATTTCGGAGACGAAAACGTGAAAGGGTTATTAATTAATTTTTAATCCGTTAAATCTATACGTACCTTCCTGTAGACGCGGAAAGAAAATGAAATGGCGTGATGTTTTCTTTTTGTATCGTTTTTCTCTCTTACTTCACAGGTACCACACTTCACTGCCCCTGTACAAAAAGGGAGAAAATTATAAGACTTTTAAAGTCTATTCTGTCCGCCTATTACCGAAAGCTGGTGCTCATCAGGTTGGAATGATGCTTCTTGACTATTTAATGGAAGCGCTTTGTGGGAAAAAATAAGATGTATTTAACTTTCGTAAAAATGCGCTTTTTTGCTTAAATAGGAAACGCCAACATTGTAATTATAGCTTCGGGTATTAAAGGAATATTATATTTTTAGGACACTATAATGTTTAAAAAAAGGAAACGAATTTAACTAATGCTCCAACTTATTTTCTTTATAACTTTTAAAACAGAAGGGCATATTTCATAGTAGATACTTCTTTCGCAGGCGAAGTTTAAGTAGCTGATAGAAAGATACACTTCCTTAAAGTAAACAACTTCCTTAAAATATAAAACTCCCTTCAAATATGATAGATTCACTTTACATGAGTATTTTGACATTTTTTTTATTTCCCACTTTTCTGTTTTCACATTTCCAACTTTCTAGGTATGTTAGTAAACAAAATTTCCGCATATGGGGCGAGGAAAAGTTTCACATGATACACCACTGCATGTCCAAAAAGTAACTGCGTCGTGCGCATTGTGGTCAGGGCTTTGCTATTTTGAAAACGATGAAGGTCAGACAGTAACAGTCAGCGATGAATGCTATAGAAAAATTAAAAAATAGTTCATTGATTATCTGCTCTAGTTGTATTGTCTAAAATATGATATTTTAACATCTTTTCATTTATTTCAATGTGTATACGAGGGACACCTTTTATATGTTTACAATCGACCACTAGATGGTGCTTTTGACATATTGCTGTAGACTTTTCCCCGCAAATATTTTGAAAAATTTATTATTTAAGATTGTACAATTATTTTCGATGCCAGTGTATAATTTTTGAAATTTATTATCTATGAATGTAATTTTATTTTGAACTGATATTTATTTTTGACTTGTGTAGTTGTAGCATGCCATTTTGTATTGCTGTATCCGCAGAGACATAAATGTGGAGTGTTGTAAGGAAGTTGTGTTTCTTGAAAAGATAAATCTTTATCTTTATTATTAATTATTAATTATTAATTTCGGTTTTTGTTTTTGAATTATTATGTGATATTTAACACTTTCTTAGACACCGTGTCTCGAGTTTTTTGTGAATATATTCTTACGTAAGTTATATATTTTTAAAAGATATTTTCATATTTAAAAGATTTAATATTGTATTTTCTTATGTATAATTATTTTCATATTGATATTTAATCTTAGTAATTTGAAATAAATGACAAAGAAGGTTTTTAAAGTTTCTAGTTAAAAAAATCTGTTAACGATAAATTTTATACGTTGGTATATCAAGGGCATTTTTTCATGTGGCTTGCACATGCGTTAGAGTTTGTTTCGGGCTATCATATCTGGTTGTTTACTTTGTTTATTGAGGGAGAAATTAAAAAGTATCTTTGGAATTTATTAGTTTTAATTTTGCTCGGTTGTCACTAAGGATTTTTTTATTATATGCTACGGTCATTTTCATATAATATTTTTACCTTAATAATATTGTTTAAATGAGGCAATATTTATCTTAATACTTCATTAAGATATTTTTTTTTTTATTTTTTTTTTATTTTGTATTAAAGTTTCATTTCAAGTTTATTGTGTTTTTTTATTTAACATTACTTCAAGAAGTTTACAAGTAACTTAAAGCAATATAATTAAAGCATATGTTAAGACTCTTTTACTGGCGCTTGATAAATTTTGTAGAAGAGAAAGAAAAACACGTTTTCCGATTGGAACCCTGAGGGCAAAGCAGTTTCATCTAGTAAATAAACCGACTGAATAGCTAAGCTGGACAGATTGGTTGTGAATTGTGAATTAGCAAAGTACAACATCACAATTCATAGCAATATGTAATCACTATATTCTTAAAGTTTAACATTTGTCAACGAGAAATCCGCCATAGTTTAGAAATTGAATCAGTAGTTTGTTGACAGTGACAGTTTTAAGACAGTGAGTTTGTAAAATAATGGAGATTACTCATGAAGGTTTTCGCTGGATGATTTTTTACGATTATAAAAAAAGCCTAACTCCACAAGAATGCATTATATCGCTTCGGTCAACTTTTGGTAATGAAACACCATCAGAGAAGACAGTTTAAAATTGGTTTGCAGAATTTCGTCATGGCCGTGCGTCAGTGAGTGATGAATCACGTAAAGGTCTACCAAAAACTGTTGTAATTCCAAAAAACATCGATGTTGTGCGGAAAATAATAGAACACGATCGACATGTGACTTACAGTGAGGTAAAGGCATCTTTTGGCATATCGCAAACTGCAACTCATTCGATTTTACATGAACATTTAGTTGTAAAAAAAAATATGTTCCAGATGGATTCCACATAATTTGCCGAAGCACAGAAAGCAGCTCATGTCAATTGGTGTAAAGAGATGCGCAAATAATTCGACGTAGGAACCGCAAAATCCGTATACAACATCGTCACAGCTGACGAAACATGGATATATGCGTATGAGCCGGAAACCAAGCAACAATCTACTGTATGGCTGTTCCAAGACGAACCGAAGCCCACAAAAGTTGTTCGTGCAAGGAGCACTTCCAAGAAAATAATCGCTTATTTCTTCGGCTGTACAGGACACATTGCAACAATTCCTTTAGAGGATCGAAAAACTGTTAACGCTGAATGGTATACAGTAATTTGTTTGTCAAAAGTTGTAGACGAAATTAGGAAGAACAACCGGAAACGTCGTATTATTCTTCATCATTTGAAGGAGAAAAGTGTTGAAATAATGTCTCATTCCATACTCACCTGACTTGTCGCTGAATGATTTCTTTTTTGTTCCCAACGGTCAAACAAAAAATGCGTGGACAGTGATTTTCGGCACCTCAAGAAGCAGTCGAAGCTTTTGAAAACCATGTTTCTGAGATACAACCGTCAGAGTGGAAAAAATGTTTTGAGAACTAGTTGGTACGCATGCAAGTGTATAGACTATAAAGGCGAATATTTTGAAAAACAATAAAATAGTGTGTTCTCAAAAATTTTGTTTTTACCCCAGATTTTGTAAAAATATATTCTCTTAACCGATATTGAATTAGTTATGGATTAAACCGATTTCTAACCGACTCACGCGACCGATCAAATCTATTATTCTCCTATTTTGTTCTTTTTCTTTATTTGAAAATATTTTGGAAACTGTAAGTATCAATATTCTATAATATTTGTTAGTACCATGACTCCTCGATAGAGGACGCTAGGATCAATCAAGATTAATGCGTTTTTAACATTTTATAAACCTCACAAAGTTACATACAAAATTTAAAGTAGATATATCAAATATTTCTTGTGTCACACGCTTCGAAGGATAATAAGTAGAGTTGTCAGATTTTCCCCACATTCCAAGTTCCTACTCAGTATAAGTTAATATATTCATACGAACGTTTCCAAAGATAAGATTTTCTTGTGCGGATAATTATCCTATTATTAGTTAAATTAATAAATCTAGTAGTATTTAAAATTTAATTAAAAATTTACGATATATTTGTACGTTAAGGTAGGCAACTTTGAGCTTAGTATGGTTTGGTTCATATTTTGCGCGTGTGAGGCGTTGGAATTCGCACTAAGTATAATAGAGTTCGTCTGGTGTGTACAGTTATTTGATAATTGGGTTAATTTGTACCAGTTTTAAGGCGGATCTTTATCTTAAAATTTACGAGAATATTTTACGGCCTGTCTGTAGCAAATTCAGTTAGAATTGTCCTTAGTATTGTTATTTAAGATCTCCTTGGGTATTGTAATGACAGCGTCATCTCGTGGCCATTCTTTTTAGACCAGGGATTTCGATTAATAATTCATTAATTAGTACGCAATTAATTCATATTATTCGTCTAATTTTATTGTTTTAATTTTGATGTAGCGATATAATTTTCTAATTATATATTTCGACATTAATTTCTTTTATACAGGCTCGTCTCCTATCGGTTAATTCTTTTGGACCTACTTACTTTTTCGCATATAAGGAGGGAGTTGAGAAATTCTGGCTCTCTGTTTGCTGTTGAGTTTCATCGAAAACACGCTGTACTAAAGTTGTACGTATTGTGTGATTGGTAATGACTTCTTTTAAGTAATTTTATTACTCGCTAACGGCTTTTGAGGCATTATGAATTAATTATACGTCTGATGGTCACTTGGAAGACTTAAAGACCGTTTTGATATGTTTTTGAACGAGATTAGTCTTCATGGAGCACGTGGTTAACCTTATATTATTTAGGTGAGTTCTTGTTCTTTATCTAAAGGCATTGTTTCTTTCATTATAATTTTATTTCGTTACATTAGTTTTTTTCTTTCTGGAATTTAACAGAGTTCTAGTATGAGATCATTTTCCAGTACAGTTTCTCTAGTACATGGTAGTTTGCCAGTACGTTGTAATTGTACAATTATAGGATACTTTTACCAGTATGGTGTTAATGCGAAGCACGTGGTATATTTTTGCAGCCAGCAAGGTTAGTTTCAGGAGTATAGTGATAATTATTCCTAAGACATTATTCAATCGAAATTGTATTGATCGGTTGAAAGGTATTGATCGTTCTACAACTTACCAGGTATAAACTGCGAAAGTCCAAAAGTTAACTTCCTACGACAGAATTTGCTGGTGTCTATTGAGTAACCATATTGTAAATTTAGAGTCATTCATCGCAAACTGAACTTTGTTTTAATGCAAAATGCAGAATTACTGGGTAATAGGAACGACACAAATAATTCGCGAGTTGCATGTGCGACATGTGTCTCACACACGACGCCTTGCAAAGCCAACGAAGTCATAAGTAATGATGTAATGATTGAATTGTGTGACGGAGTGCTGGCTGCAAATGGGCATAATAATAAGAAAAATAGAGCAAATTTTAAGAAAACTAGAAACATAATTATTGTCGGAGATGGTCATGTACGGGGCCTTTCGGATATGTTGAGGCAACAACCTGAATTAAGTAAAAATTACAACATACTTTGCATTTGCAAGCCTAATGCTACATTACAGAACGTTTTTGACAATGTCGGAAATGTTTTTGATGATTTAAATTTAAATAACATTGTTATTGTAATGGCTGGTATTAACAATGCCCTGATTGGACGAAAAATTTAGGACAGTGTTTATAAAAACGTCGAAAACTTGGCTCTTAAAACTAATGTTATTTTATCATATGTACCTTATTGGCATAGTCGCCCTGTATTGAACACTTTAATATTTGAGATTAATAAAAATATTTATAACAATCTGTCATTGGATAATGTGTGCATTGTGGATGTGAATGGATTTCTCAACTATTCGCATTTTACCAGACACGGACTTCATTTGACGGGGGCCGGAAAAGCTGCTTTAGCTGAACGTTTAATAGAGAGTGTTAAGGATATTGAATGCAGGGGATTTGTCAATGGCAAGGACCAAATTAATTTTATAAATGAAAGGAACTTGATAAAAGTTGTGATTGGCGATGATACTGGCGACGCTGATATCAAAATTGTGCCTGCACTGGAAGATGCTGTTGGATTGGAAGAGAATGCTGAAGGATCCGTGACAACTGGTTGCCGAAACGCAGTGCTGCCATCGGTCCGGGCTGCCGATGGTGAGGGGTCTTCCGGTGCGTCATCTCTGGAGAGCCTTGGGACTCGGACTGGACAGGATTTTTGGGAAGTATAGCTTCTTTTTTACTACTTAATACGCAAGGTTTAAATTCCGACGAATTGTTTTCATTCTTGCAAGATAAGAATTTTCCCTTATTTGTTTATTTAACGGAGCATTGTGCGACGCGCTTGAATCTTGTGTCGTGGAACGGTACAAGGTCGCTTCTTTCTACGGCAGGTCCAAACATATTCGCGGGGGAAGTGTTATTCTCGCGTTGCGAAGTGTTGGATATTGTGCAATTGATTTCTGTGATGATATTAATGCTGAATTCGAGTTTGAGGGATCGTGTGCATACTTTCCGGATCTTAAAGTTTATGTAGTGTGTGTGTGTAGATCACAGCATGGAAATTTTAGTATATTTTTAAAGAAATTGGATTTGTTGCTCTCTAAGTTTAAATTTTCAGATTCTATTGTATTGGTGGGGGATTTCAATCTCGACTACGCGGGAGTGTCGTCCTTGTCGGGCCCTCGCACTGGGCATGATAACGTTTTGTTGAGTTATAATTTGCGCGTGCACAATAAAGAACATACTAGAATAATAAAATCTTCTAGAACATTACTGGATTACGTGTGTACCAACATTGGTGCAAATATAATGTTATGTGATACTGAGTCTGTCAATTTTTCCAATCATGAGTCGGTCTGTTGCTCATTCCGTGTGCATGTCGGGGCTCTGCCTGTGTCCCGACGCGAGGGCCGTATTTATAGTAGCAGTAACTTCTCCAAGTTTTACAATTCCTGCGTTGACACTGATTGGTCGGTGAACGGTGACGTGTCGGTGGATGATAACTTTCTGTCCTTCGTAAACAGTATCATAGAGAATTTTGGGGCTTCTTTTCCTGTTGTTAAGATCAAGCGGCGAAAGTCCAAGCATTGGCTGACAACAGGAATAAAAATTTCAATTAACAATAAAAAAAGTTTGTACTATATATCTAAATTTTTCAGTAGTCCACATTTCGTCGCTTACTTTAAAAATTATAAAAAAATTTTTAAAGGGATAATTAGATTATCTAAGAAGAACATTTATGCTGCCAGGATATGTTCTTCCAATAATGTACCGAGGGAAGCGTCGAGAACGGTTCGGGAATTGACCAATACCTCAAAAAAAAACGATAAAATCACATGTGTCGAAGTAGATGGCATATTGGAGGGCGACGCTAAGGTTGTGTCCGAGACACTTAATAATTATTTTACAACAATTGCTGCAGACTTAGCGCAAAAAATTAATCACGCAATTGATCCTCTATCTTATATGAAAATTAACAGGGCTAAAAATTTCTTCTTCTTCCCTACAGATACAACTGAAATTGAACATACGATTCGGGAAATTAGGAAAGAGAATTCGGGTGGGTCGGATGATGTTCCCATGAATATTGTCCGGTGGCTGCCTCCTCCGGCCCTTATGGCATTCGCTGATTTAAAACTTGTCATTTCAGAGCTCTGTATTTCCTACTTGTTTCAAAATTGCAAAAATAGTTCCTGTCCATAAGGGAGGATGTGGATTTGCGCCGTCCAGCTATAGGCCCATTTCCATATTGCCTGTATTATCTAAAATAGTTGAAAAGATCGCGAACAGAAGAATTCGTAACTTTATTGGGGGGGGAGGATTTGTTGGTTAATTGTCAGTTTGGCTTCAGGCCCCACACATCTACGTCCGATGCTATTTATTATTATCTCGAGAATGTGTACATTTTCATTAACGAAAAACAGGTCGTCGCGACCATGTTTTGTGATTTGGCGAAGGCATTTGACTGCGTTCCGCACTCCCTTCTTCTCCGGAAGCTCGAATATTATGGGTTCCGGGGAGGAGCGAATGACTGGTTGTGATCTTATTTGCTTGGGCGTACACAATATGTTAGTCTGGGCATTGGGACGGGTTGTGCGGAGTCTGGGGTCAGGGATGTTATATGTGATGTGCCGCAGGGTTCGGTTTTGGGTCCGACGCTTTTTCTCTTATTTATTAACGATCTTGCACTGTTGGACACCAGGGCTCACATTGCATTATTTGCCGATGATACATCATTAACTTGGCAAGCTGCGGACCCGCGATCTCTGGAGGGCCTGATGAACGACGAGATTCCGATTTTTCAGAATTGGTTTAATGCTAATGGAATTACCCTAAATTTGAGTAAATCACAACTTTTAATTCACAAACACAATTGTGTAAGTGTGAATATTGAGATTGGTGGCATCAATTTAGAGCCTGTGAACTCCGTGAAGTTCCTTGGTCTGATTGTGGAGCCAGGCCCTTGTTGGACCGGGCATGTTCGTCGCCTTTCGTGTAAGCTCTCATCTGCTTGTTATGCGATTGGAGTGGTGCGTCGTAGCCTGGGAGAGTCCACGGCTAGGACTGTATATTTTTCATTGTTTGAGTCTCGTCTACGGTATTATATAGCATTTTGGGGATTCACGACCGCTGGGAATCTTCTTTCGATTTTTAGGTTGCAGAAGCGGGCGGTGCGGCTCTTGTGCGTGGCGGCAGCGGACGCCCACTGTCGGCCGTTGTATGCGGATAGTGGAATCATGACGGTTTATTCATTGTTATTATACGAATCATTGTCTATCATCTTTAAAAAGCAAAGTAATATCCAGCATAGGTCTGATATTCATTCGTATGATACACGCGGCAACCAACTTCTAAATTTACCAAACCCGCGACAAGTGCGAGTCGCGATACAATAGTTTATATGGGCTTGCAGTATTTCAACAGACTACCACTGAACATTAGGCAGTCTTCAAGCTTAAAACAGTTTCAGAGAAAATTAAAGGTGCTGCTCCTCGGGCAGGTTTTGTACTCGCTGGATGGGTTCCTTGCGGGTTGACGTTGGAATCCCTTGCTTTTATTTTTAAATTGTTTTTATTTTAAATATTGCTTTGATCAAGTATTTTTTATTAGGTGACATGTATTTGTTTGTTTTGGCAACCTAATCATTTATTATTATGTGTTTATACTGTAATTGTATGTGTATATTACTTACTGTCCACGCACTGTATGTGCTTATTGACAATAAATCTATTGTATTCTATTCTATTCTATTCTATTTTCTATTTTTTATTTTTTATATATTTAATTTAGTAAAATTTAAGTAATCGATATCATTAATTTTGCTTAGACAGGGTACATGAAATTTAGTGTCATGCTAAGGTCATGTCCGATTTTTATTTGAATTATTATTCTTATATTTACAAAAACTTTTTAAAGGTTAATAGTTACTTATAACTTGTAAATGATTTCAATTTTCCTATCATAATTGCGTTGTTTCATTTTTTTTTGTTTATTACAAATTTTAATCTGTAGATTGATTTGATTTTGCTGATATTTAATAAACTATAGTATTCTGACTGTACAAGAATCTCGATGTGAGGTTTATCAAAAGATCTTTGGACAAATTACTAATCAATTTATGGTCTAGATTTAGCATACGATTTACTTAATTATGGGTTAATAATTTATATACTGAGATCATATAGCATTTGTTGCATAACTTTTATTTTTCTAATTTCATCAGTATATTTTTAATTCAATTTAATTTCAGGATTTAATTGCTTTGCAATGCACATTATATGTGCATGATTTTTTTTGTCTATCTTATCCCAATAATATACTGGATGAGTCACTAACTCAGTACCACTTTACATATTCATTTCAACTTATTTATATAAAATTTTTATTCTTTGAGCAAGTTGGTCATATTTGCTTTAAATTTTTAGTTCATTATTACTTGTGGCTTGTGAGCCTTGTTAAGATTTTCATATATTATTTTATTAATTAATTTAATACAGCATTGTTCATTGATATGCTTATTGATAGTTGTTTCCCTTGTTATGTTTTGTTAATTAAATATTTCTTCTTATTGTTATATTTTGGGTGTTTTATTGTTATAGCAACAATTGTCCACGTATTAACATGTGATTTACAAGTTACTATCGGCTGTGTATTAACAAATAAATTACTTATTGTATTATGTATTAGCGTCGTATATGTAGAAAGCATTTATTTCATTCACATCACTTCGCGAAAATGCAATTGATTTGCACTAAATAGAGGTTTGAATATCGTTGACTCACCCAGTATATACAAACATATTCAGAAAGATCTTGGATTTTTGTCCTACTATATGTCACTGGTTAAAATGATAAAGTATTTAGGCATATTGTCCTCATATATGAAATGTATCTATACAACACATACAAAGTAATAATTTAACGTGACGGAAGAGATTAATGATCCTGGGTTTCTTTTTGTTCTTGCATTCGTGGTCAAAGGGCCCATCTGTTCAACTATTATTTACGATCCCAACTACTTAAATTCTACAAAGCTCTCATAGCTGAAGATGAATGTACGACTGTTGTGTCATTTATTACAATGGTTCTTTATTACCTTTTCATATTGCAATGTTGTAATTTTATATATTCTATATCCGAAGATTTTTGCAATCTTGGGTGATACTTCTTTATAACCATAATAATAGAAATAATAATATCATAACTTTGGAAGTTCATATTTACTAGAAAAATTTATTTGTTACTTACTAATGAAATAATATAAAATAAAATATATAAATAAGTCTGGCAACAAAAAAGGAATCAATTTCCTATACAAAATTTTAATAATAATGCAAATAAAATTTGGAATGGCAAAATGTAAAATAAGTTGCATGAATGAAAAGGGGATAAGGAGTAGTTCTTGAGATTGAAAGCAAAGACTACTATAAATATGTTCCTATTTACAGGCTAGAGGAATAGAGCACAACATTGCAAAATAATTAACGAAAGAACAATATTTCTCTAGCCGCCGATCGTTATTGAAAACGAGATTGCCGGGATGTAATATCGCCAAAGCAATTAATAATTTTACAACATCCGTACTAACTTATGGGTTTGGAATAATTTCTCCTGGACAGGTACAGAATCTCAAACGACATAAACTACTCAAAAATGAATAGGGAATTAGATCTTTTTTTAACAGATCTAATTAATTCGATTAAATTTAACGTATTTTCTCAAACTATAGATAAATTAGAAGGCCCACAGTCGTTTGTGGACATTTTATTTGGTAAATGTCTTTTCTGTGTGATAAAATATTGAATCTTGTATTTTAACCTTAAATTAATTTAGAATACAAAATTATAAAAATCGCATTTTTTGACAAGTATTATTCATTTTAAACGTCATTTCACATTTTCACGATGCCAAGACGTCATTTAAATAAAGAAACTTTTGATTTAATTGCGTTATTGCATCAGCGAAGGCAATCTGGAGCAGAAATTGCCGCAATTTTTAATGTGTCTTCAAGTGTTGTTAGTAGGGCTCTAACAAGATTCCAACAGGTAGGATCTGGAAGGAGAAGACCCGGTAGTGGATCTGAGAGGAAAACAAATCAGAGACAAGACCGCTACATACGAATTCAGACAAGGATGAATCCATTTAGAAGTGCTGTATGGTTGCAAACACAGTTACGTGCCGCCACTGGAGTTAGGGTTTCGGATCAAACCATCAGAAACCGTCTGAGGGAAATGGATCTTCATAGCTGCAGGCCTGTGAGACGCCCAAAATTAACAAATGCCAATAGAATGGCTAGAAGAACTTGGGTTAACCAACGACTAGCAGAAAATTTTCAATGGGAGCATGGTTTATACACCGATGAATCCAGGTTCTGCTTATTTAGTAATAATCGTAGAGTAAGGGTCTGGAGAACTCGAGGAGACCGTTATAGACGCGAGTTTACAAAAGCTGCAGTGCCTTTTGGCGGCGGTGGTATCATGGTGTGGGCGGGCATTAGTTTGAATGGACGTACGAACCTCCATCTCTTTGAAAACAATGTCAATGGACACATATACAGAGATGACATTATTCAGCAATATGTGGCCGACTTTCGTGAGGCTGTGGATGAAAACATGGTTTTTATTGATGATAATGCAAGACCTCATCGTGCACAAATTGTAATGCAAGCAATAAATGACCTCCATATTAACCATCTACCTTTACCACCAACGTCTCCCGACTTGAATCCAATTGAGCACATTTGGGACAGACTTCAAGAACAGCTCAACGAACATAATCCACCCCCCAGTTAATGTGCAACACTTGCAGGAAATTTTACCGCTGTGTTGGAGAAGAGTGTCACAAGAACACATTAATAATTGCATTATGAGTATGCCCCGAAGATGTACAGCTATGAGAGATGTCCGTGGCCATTATACACGATTTTAGAATTAATTGTTACAGAAAAATGTTTATTTTAGCTATTGTTAAAAATGTTGCTTATTTCATTTTTGATCATTTCTTAGTAATCTAACGATTTTTCTGAATAAGTATACTTAAAAATTTTAAATTGTTGTCTACAATTATGTATCTAATATAATACACTACAAATATTTACCCATACTATCTAAAAAATACAAAAAAGTAAAAATTCCTTATTCATTTTTGAGTAGTTTATATGTATAGGACGTAATGTGATTACAAGATAATGCACGCGAGAAATATGACTAAATAAATATTTCTTTGTCTAATGAATCTTTTGTTCGTGAAATCAATACTATAAAACAAATAGCGGTAAACAATAGTTACAAAAGTAGCGTAATAGACAGTATACTAAAGAAAAAACAATTACAAGTGGCCCTTAGTTTAGTATATCCTAAAGATAGTGCTAATTTGAAACAATTTGTCTCGTTAACTTACTTCGGTAAAATAAGCGAGCAAATTGGAAATATAATTTCAAAAAATAATAGTAATGTTAGTATAGCTTACAAACCATATGTAAAAACAAGTAATTTCATTTTTAACGCAAAACCTAAAACAGATATCAATAATAAATCAGGCGTGTACAAATTATATTGTAGTGATTGTAAAAGTGTATATATAGGTCAGACTGGCCGAAGTTTTATTACACGGGTAAAAGAACACATGAGGTCATATAAACTAAAGAAGACAGATTCAACATTCGCAAACCATCTTATTACAGAAAAGCATACATTTGGTCATCATAAAATATTGCATTTGGCCGAGAAAGGTCGTAAATTAAATCTTTTAGAGTCCCTTGAAATTTTTAAAAGCGGAAACAACACAATAGATATTGTTCTTAACGACCAGTTGGATCTTATATATACACCTCTTTTCCAATGTTGTATATAATAGTTAAGTATATAGTAGTAATTTTAAATAACATCATAAACCACCCCCATATATTTTTGTGTCATTTATAAGATCTATGTAGGCCTGTAACTTTTGCAGTTTGATAATGACATTGTATGTCGAAACCGCGGTCACTATTATATGTGAATAAAGTGGTATAACAAAGTTATTGTTTAATTTTATTTTATTATTTTAAGAATTAATCTATTGTTTTTACGTAGATTTTGGTGTATAACTGGTTATCTACGCCACCATATATTTATTCCTATGTGTAATAGGAAATGAAAATAAATGCATTATACCTATGTATAATAACAAAAAAAACTGTATATTATAATACATAGTAATTCTTGGGACCGTATTTTCCATTTTTATCCACATTACAATGATGCAGAGTGTGCACAAGCTGGATTAGCTTATAAGAAACGAATCGGTTGCATGTAATCATGTCTTACTACGGCTATTATTTGTAAACCCTGTTAAGGAATACGTTCGTACCACTGTATCACTGTCCAATTTACGGAGATGTAATTCTAGTCGTCGGAGTTGAAGGTTCGCATAAATCTTTCGCGACGGACCGTACCACCACGATTGCGTCTGCTGTTTTACTGTGTAAAGCATGCACCCGATGGTATAACATTGTTGTCGGATTTAACACCGCATTTGTCCTTTGGATGTATTATTTTATGTTCTATAGTAAATATTACGCGCGAGTTAGGTGCGCTTGCTTTAAGCCGGTACTTGTAAAGAGAAAATACGAGTAGCGACCGGAAATAAAAATGGATATATTCCTCGTTGGGCAATGTAAGGGTAAAAGTTATAATACGGTCGGATAAAAACGCAAATAAAATAAAGGTTCAAAAAAGCTCAAATCAAAGTAAGTACAAAAACCTTTGTCTCACAAAAATTCATTGCTAATCCGAAAGTTGTCCCTGTAGTTACAGCACATTAAACGGAGTTGGTTTAAATTTCCTTTTTTTAAGAAAATTTATAACATTTATTGTTGTCACAATTGACGCTAGTTCGGTTGTGTATGTGACCACGTGGGAGCGCCAAATTGTTAAAATAACGAACGCTTGTGTTGATTTGTTCCGAACTAGCTGTAGCGTCCCAACAATAATGTAAATGATTTAAAATAATAAATAATGATGTGATGAGGATCAAAGGTTCAGAACGTATATTAGATACAACTTATTAAATAAATGATAACACAACAACTTTGTCCTTGGAGTTTTATTCAGTACTCGTAATTAACAATGCAGGTTTCGAGCTGACTGACCATCCACCATACTCACTTGACCTAGCTCCTAGTGATTTTTATTTATTTCCAAAACTAAAGGAGAGTCTTCGGGGGACCAAATTTAATAGCGATGACGAGGTTATGACAGCAGTTGAAGAATTCTTCTGTGATCAAGACCCTGACTTTTTCAAAAAGGTGTAAATATGTTAGAACTTAGGTGGAATATGTGTCTTCAAGTGCAGAGTGGCTATGTTGGAAAATAATATTATTTTATATGTTAGGGACAATAAATACTGTACATCCCTCGTACGTGCGAAGATTACGCCAGGCTGAGGTTCCGAATAACTAGAAATTAAATCTCGATTCCTCAGTTTAGGGTGTTGCTCGAGAAAGACTATCCAGTTATCACTCGCATTGATGGGCTACTGAACCTCCATATTTAGACATCGGTCTCCTAGATTTCAGTCAGGTCCTGGAGACGTTCTCAAGGTCACCGTCTACAAGAAGATCAGTGTTGTTGATAATCTTAACCCATTTATTCTATGCTGCAGCGAGTCGTTTGATATCTGGCGGGGGCAATATTGGTAAGTATCGGAAGCCAGAGACTAGTTGTAGATCTAACAATACCGGTGCCAATTCTCATTGTATCGTGAAGTTGTGATGCATGAAGTTGTCAATTTTAAAATGCACATTCCAGCATTTATAGTTTATTACCAAAATTGCTATTCTTTTTTAGGTTATTCTGATTGAGGTTATATCAAATAATGTCTATTTGATATTTCAAGACCTTAATGGATATTTTTATTCGATATTTTACGTACATCGTACCAGTTACAATAAACAACGTTTATGTATTTAAGAAATTTGCAAAATTAAAGTATTGATTATGAAATTTACTATACTAAAGTCCTTTAAATATCCTTTTATATCTTGGTGGGTATAGTATGATTTAAATTTTATGTTATTAAAATTTATAAACTAGAACGTAAAGAGATATAATGATTTACATGACATTTGACATACAATATAAATTTACTAAATATACACAGATGTGTTATTCTTAATACGATCTGTATTGTTGTTTATTAAAATTTTTTACAGAAAATAACCGGAAACTATACATAAAATAAACATTAGATTTGTTATATTGATGCTCATACAGGGTGTATTCAAAATTTACCCGTTTTAAATTTTTCATTGCTGTTATCAGCTTTTTCTAATTTTTCAATTTATCTCGCTTAGAAAAGAACACAGAAATATGCTTCAGTTCCAAGTACATCTAGCAGTAGTATTTTAGAAAATCTAAGTCCGTTTCCAAAACCATCTCAAGTGAAAAAAAATCGCCGAATAAACAAAAACTAGCGATACAAAAAGGTTTTGTTTAAGTATGACAATACGTTAAGCACGTATAAAGCGTTTGTACAATATGAAACAAACATGTAAATAATTTACATATCTGTAACTATGCACATTGACAATACACCTCGTATTTTCAGCATTTACTTCTGCTTAATGCATATGTTTCTGCCATATAGGCGTCCTCAGTTAAGCTAGTGAAGCAATGTATACAAATTAATACAAACCTGTTATAAACAACTGGTTTGTATCTGTATTTAAATTTACTGAAATAGCCCGCATAGATCAAGCAAGTTCCGATACATACAGATAAAAACCAGTTGTTTATAACAGGTTTGTATTAATTTGTATACATTGCTTCACTAGCTTAACTGAGGACGCCTATATGGCAGAAACATATGTATTAAGCAGAAGTAAATGCTGAAAATACGAGGTGTATTGTCCATGTGCATAGTTACAGATATGTAAATTATTTACATGTTTGTTTCATATTGTAAAAACTAGCGATATTAACAGAGACGCCTAACACAGAAAAACTTGAGATAGAAACTGAAAAAAAGTAGAGAAAGGCAAGATCGTCTAAACAAGCACAAAAATGAGAAAAGATCAAAAGAGAAACCTTGAAATTAAAAAAAAGTACGAAAACGAAGGTTTTTGAGAACAGCGACTTCGAAGCTATTTCAGAAAGTGAACTGTGCGATGATGATGAGTTGGACGAACTTGAGTCAGATAAAAATGACTTGTGTGTGATATGTGGCGATGGCAACAAAAAAAGACGAGATATGGTACCAGTATATTTGCGACTTGTGCTATATTTATTTTTCAATAATACATTTTATACTTTTTTTATATATTCCTTGTCTGTTTGTGTTCAATAAACTACATTTTCGAAGCTGCTTCTTATTTTTTGTTTGGTGTGCATATGCGCACCACTAACCAAATAGGTCGGAAAATTGTGCGCATTAAATGTGCTATATACCCCTACAGGTACTAGTCTTGCACCTACTTACGTAATACCTTTGCTTATGAACTAACCAAATTTACCTCAATACGTGATTGCCCCGGAAATCTTTCGACTAAAGACCAGCTCAGTTTAAAGGCGAGTGGAGGGGGATTCTTATATCTAAAAGGGCGCCACCATGTTATCCCTTTAGCCGTAACAGAGAACACAGAGTCTGCCGTAGTAAATTGAATAAATCCAGGTAATTACGTGTATCGTTGTTAAACCAAATAAAACAACAAAATCAAAACAATAACAATAAGGATGCATTTACATAAGAAATAAAACTTTGAAATGTATTCAAATAATTAAATAGAAGCTATAGAAGCAAGTAACGATGAATTAGTATTTGAAAAATAACACGTAATAAATACATACAGAAAAGTAAGTTAGTTATTTTGTACATTAAAAGGTAATTGGTAATGTAATTTAAATAATATCTGTGTCGAACAATACAGAGTTACCTTTGAATAATGTCGCGATCGGAGATGTATTTCAGTGTGTATGCTTGAACAAGCACGTGTAGTGAGAGATGTTACTTCAGGAATGATAGAGAGCAAGAGAGCATTTGTATGAAGAAGTGGTAAAAGGGAGTTTAATGATCTAGTTTAACGATAACAAATCATATTGAAACTAGCCATGTTTAAACAATGATTTAAACAATTAAAACAATTAATTAAAGACGCTAGCTAAAAGGTTGTGATGTCAATGAAGTTAATATCATTAAAATATACCTTGCGAAAGATACTTTAAAATGATACCTCACAATAAAATTTACAATATTTATTTAAATGTGACTATAAAAGGATGTCAACATTAATAAGAGGCCAGTATAATTTGGACATGTACAAAAATTTGCTCAATAACTAAAATTACTAATTAAGAAATAATTAAAAGAGGAATTGTACGTGATTAACTAATAACTAAATTGGAATGTATAATAGAAATTGGTAATGAACATTGGAAAATGTCTGGGTTTAATAAGGTTTTTATATCCAGTGCGATACGGAAGAAAATTTTCTCTTGAACATACTGTATTGTCAGATGATGGGATGGCAGGATCACCATGTAATATCTGATCATCTAACTAAAGGTAGGATCGCCATGTAATATCAGACGTTGGTGGGATCGCCATGTAATGTCACCTGGTCCCAGAGGTAACATTGTTGCCGAAGCGGTTCCATTTATACAGCAGGTTTATCAGTGTGATAAATAATATTCAGGACAGCATTTAAATAATAACATATAATTCAATAACGATAACAACAGTAAACACTACATTATAAATATGAGGTACTAGGCTTGTACCAACTCTAGCTTTGCAGTGACTCTGCTTGTAGAGACCTCTCAGTGTCTCGTTTTATACCTTTAGAGTGTGTCGTGTTCCATTAGCCTAGTGACCTGGTAACAAGATAAAAACAATGTGGTCTGAGATCATAACTCAACGAGGTCGTGTTGATAAAATGGATATTTTGAATACATGACCTGGTTTAGCTATTGCAATACGAATATACGAGGTGCTACCAGGAAATTCCTGATATTTGGATGCGACACGGGAAGGAATGGTAGTACAATTCTACTGTACTAAGTCAGTCTGGTAGTCGGTACTTTGCTAAGTAGTAAAGTTTTTGTGTTTATATTTGTTGAATTATGTTTGAGTTATCTTGCAACATTACAATGTCTGATGTGAAAGAGTAAAGAACGTGCATTAAATTCTGCTTAAAACTTAATAACACATTTACTCAGCGTTGTACAAAAACGCCACCGTGCTGATGTGTGCACAGAGCTGAAAGACACTGTCGAAAGGGATGCGAATGTCAGTACCAGAATCATTTGCTACACTTTACGCGACAAAATTCACAATACCAATCAAGTAGTTATACGTAGGAGCGAGATGTTCTGCTGGGTCACCCCCTTTGCTTTGAACCTACCTGTTGGTGAACGTCCCAAAGTAAATACTCTGCCGGCCAACTCAATCGATATTCGGAGTGCGTCGCGGGTCCAAGGTCGCGAGGTGAAATGTAGGCGCCACCGTATTTCCCCTGCAGAATATCCCCGTAACACGGAAGCGGATGGGATGCTGGTAGTTTCAAAAGCAAACTAGTTTGACCCCAAACTACTTGTTACTGATTCAATACACCTTTGCCTAACTCATACACTTGTGGGATAGTTATCAAATAAACACATGACATCAACTAGAACAAGTTTAATATAAACCCAAAAAAACAGTAGGCTCAAGAAAATTTAAAATATTAACAAAAATTATAAGTCGATGTAAGAGCAATTAAGCGTGAACAAAAGTTGGCGAAGGCACAAATTAATAACGCCAACAATTATCACTAAGACAATAATAAAGATTTGAACTACTGAAATTAATGAAATATATCTTCTAAACAATTAGCACTAAGGCCATAATAAAGATTTGAACTACTAAAATTAATTAAATATAACTACTAATCATTTATCACTAAGACAATAATGAAGTTTTGGTAATTCCAAAATCTAGAATTAAATCTACCAAAATAAATGAAATTTAACTGATACGCCCCTGGAGCATAACAATTAATACAATAAACAGTATCAATTGCAAGTATATCACCCTGTATTAACAGGTAAGAAATTAAAGTAAACAAAATATGAATTGCAATAAACAATCTCAAACGAAAGTATAACACCCTGTATTCACAGGTAAGAAATTAAAATAATCAAAATATGAATTAAATAAAATACGTATCTGAACAAAAGTTTCAGTAGAACGCAACTTATACAAAGTATACTTAATTCTGGGTTCTGTACAATAAGGTTATAACGCTCTTAATTAAATCAAAACAACGTATCCCAAAATTATACTTAACCAGTACGTAGGCCCGTCTGAAGGACCAATGCCTCGTACAGATTGACAATACAAATATCACCTGGTTGCTAATGAAGCTTAGACAACCAGTATAAATAATATTTCAAGACAATAGATCGTAACTTGGGGTGTAACAACCCTATCTACTAATTACACTTTAATTAATGCCTTGAACGGCTATCTAAGTTACAAGTAAATTTTAAAAAAAATATGCGAATTACTATTCGCTGACAATAATGAATCGTCTGTAAAATACTTTGAATTATAACAATAAAACTGCTCTTCACAATAACCGAGCTCTAAATTAAATGAAAGGTATAAATCTAACAGAATCTTACGATGCTATCATTTATGTAACGTTTAAAGTGCATCGAAGGTACAAAATATTTAATTAACGGCTTTCTCAAGAGCCTTTACTTAAATGAAATGTTCACAAGCATACATAACCAAAAGAGGTTATGACTAGTATTATATTTTAAACAAAATCAAGAAAAGAAAATCTAACACCTACTTTAAATGTTCCTTGTTAACGTCTAAATTGCAACCTTTATAGGAAATGCCCTCCAAAGGGATATTGATGAATACTATTTCGTTAAACTCCTATGAAATTCACCCAAAACACTGCGGCCATAGATGTCATCGGAAATTCGCCATGTTGGAGTCGTAGAATAATGTTCTAGAAGGATTTTTTTTAAGTGACCACGCCACTAATAAAAATCACGAATGAACGGGAAATGAGGCCGTTTTCACTCGGTTTTCCTTCAAAAATCAAACTCCCAGGGAGACATCCGTGAATAATCTAAAGAAAATCAGTCCGGTAGGACACGTGTCCGCTTGCCAAGCTTTATCTGCGACGTCTTAACTGCGTTGAAAGGCAGCAAAAGGTAAAATTCTCAAACAGGCATACGATAATAATTAAATTATATCCTACAAAGGATAAAGGACAATCATTAGAAAACGTACAAATGAACAAGATACTGCTTACCGTAAAAACAACGAATTAACTCGCACTTAAATAAAGCACCACCTGCGTCGACAATGATCACTGACCACGTGCAGATCGACGTAAGTAAAGGGACATACGCTGAAGATTTAGGGTGACATCTATAACGTTCTATACGAATCTTCCGAAAGCAAAACTGGTTGCCGAACCGCAGAGATCGAAAATCAATAAGATGAATAGAGTGGAAAATTGAAAGTTAACCGCGCGATGTCGCCAGCCATCTTAATTCAATTAATTATTTTAAAAAAATTAATCAATTCAATTGGACCTTTTTTTTTAATCGTAACACATTACTGGCGACAAATCATGTGTGTATGCGTATGATTCCGAAACAAAGTAGCAGTCATCGCAGTGGAAGACGTCATCGTCACCACGACCAAAGTAGAATGGCAAGTTCGAAGCAATGTTAGGTCGATGTTGATTTGCACTTTAACGTTGGTGGCATCATGCACCAAGAATTTCTCCCACCAGGTGAAGCAGTAAATAGACGATTTTATTGCGATGTTCTTTGGCGATTAAGAAAAAACATTCAACGCAAGCGACCTGCCAAGTAGCACAACAATTCGTGGATCCTACACCACGACAACGCGCCAACCCACACGTCACTTGTCGTGCGTCAGTTTCTAGCCTCAACCAAGACGGAATCCTACCCATAGAAACATGACTAGAAGATTTTTTCAAATTAATCTTGCACAGCTAACATTACAGGAATCGATGAAGAACTGATTCGAAGATTGTCTACTGTGTTTCAAATATTCGTGTGCAAGAGCTGTAGATGCAAGTAAATGTGCAGTACACGTTTTCTAAACGGCAGAACTGTATTTTGAGAAATGTAACTGGTATTTTATACCCGCTCTTGAACATAAAATATTGATTCGCATTCAGTCAACTATGAGAAGAAGCTTGAAATTATATAAATAAGGACTACAAAAAATATAGATTTCATTATGCGCGTAAATTTTCTGAAATTCCAGTGATCAATACTCTCCTTTATATTTCGGATTCATATCTATCATCTATAAGTTAGTTTCTCTTCTCTTTCATATCTTCTACCCCAGGGCTCGCTATCCAAGCCCATGCTGTACAGATGCTTAAAGGATAGTGTCATGTTATTAAGCCGGTAATCGTTTTAATTTCATTTTTATTACTACTAATTAGGTGGGCTGAAAGCCTAACGTTCAGCTCCTCTTGTAGTATAGTAGTATGGAGTTGATGTTCCGTTAGCCTTAATTTTTTTGTGTTCTTTTTCTAGCCATAATCAGATCTCCCTTCTAGCAGAATCCTTGGCGATTCCACATGCAGGTTCTGGACCTATGAAGTTCCCCTTTGAAACTTTCTTAGCCAGTTCATCGTCCATCTCATTGCCTTTACTCTCCTCATATCCTGGCGCCCATTTCAGTGACACAGTATTGTTTTGTGCTAGTCTGTTGAGGACTTGCTTGTAATGTTTAAGCAGTTTTGACCTAGTAGTTGGGTTCATAATGGATTTAATAATCGCCTGATTATCAGTCATTATGTTACAAATTTTTTTTGTTTACACAGCCGGCTTCCCGAATTTCTTCGCCGCAGACTGTGACTGCAAACAATTCAGCCTGGAAAATAGTCGTGTATTTCCCAAGATTTAATGTAATATATTCTTCTGGGCAGAGGATATTTCATTTACGTGTAGATTAAAAAACTAGTTTTAAAGTTTGAAGTCATTTTTTATTGCCCTGCAATTGTGTATGATTAGTCAACCACCTCACGAAGCAAATGCTTGGTGATGCAATTGTACTGCAATAAAAAAATAAATGAAACTTTAAAATATCAATCTAAGAGGAAACTAAGAGGAACTGAAGGGACTCAGACAGAAACATTTCGGAAGAAATCTATGGGACCCTAGGAAAGTACTCAAGTGGCTTCTATCAGGAACACAAGCCTAATAGAGTGGAACTGAGAGATCTATTGGGAGTGATACAAAGAGCACTAGATAGATAGATATTTCTTATAATATTGCACAATCAAAACGATGTTTTCTCTATTTTTAAATTTAAAATCCGGCCTGCCCAATGAGGAGCCCAATGGCCACTGTAATTTAACCGTGCAAAACTAACATAATCATTAATTTTTTTAATTTGTTTTATGACATTAAGGATGTCAATATATGATTTTATAACGATAAAACTCTAAAATAATTGTGAAAAGCCTTTCTTTGGAGACTGTGGTTAAGTAAAAACTTAAAAAAGGTATATAATCCCTTACCACAATTATTAATCGTTTCGACAACTAAGTTGTCATCATCAGTAGGTAAAACCACTAATCAAGGTGTCGCACATGGGGCACAGTAAAGCTAACACAACTGATTACGCAACAACTTTACACACAACTTTACATGTGCGACACTTAGTCTCGATTAGTGGTTTTTACATACTGATGATGACAACTTAGTTGTCGAAATACGTATTTAGGATACGATTAATATTTGTGGTAAGGGGTTATATACCTTTTTTAAGTTTCTAAAACTATTATACAATATTTCAAAACATCATTTCGTGCCACTGTGCACCGCTGTCAGGGGGTGGACTGTTACGGGTACATGTAAATTGGGTCCCAGGCAAATGGACGCTCAAAAATATCATGTGTAAATTCAGTTCCGGCTACCCTTGGGTAAACACAAACAGTGAAACAATATAAAAAGCGTTCAAATAAGCCTTGCCTCTAGTAGGCCATTCCTTTAAAAACGTATGATTATTAATAATTTAAATTTGCATTAGTTGTCAATTAGACAGATGCATAGTTGACAAAAATTGCTTTGTAATTTAAAATTGATTTAACATGGTTTTTACTATACAACAAAAATCATTCATGCTAGAATCTTATTTTCGAAACGGACGTAAGATTGACGGACAATGGCAGATTCTCTTCAAGATTGTTTAGAAGAATTTAGAAATGAGTTCCCTAACGTCATCTTTGATTATGACAGTTTTCGGCACACGGTGACACATTCCGTTATGGTTTTCAGAGAAACAGGGAGTGTTAAACAGAAAGAAGGCGCAGGTCGGGCGAAAAAGCGTACAGAAGAGCTAGTTAATAATGTAAGAGAAATTATAAATAATGCACCAAGAACTTCCGTACGAGCATTATCACAACAAGTGGGTGTGTCAATTGGCACATGTCATACAATTTTGAAAAAGGACATTTATTTCCAATGAAAGGTATCGACAAGAAATTATTATGCCATTTATCGAACAGCTTGACGACAAAGAAATAACACAGGGTTACTTTCAACAAGACGGAGCTAGAGCACACACAGCAGGTGAAACAATTAATATTCTGCAGCAATTTTTTCAAAATTGGTTGATAAGTTTAAACACTGAACATGAATTTCCACCAAGATCTTGTGACATTACCCCATGTGATTTCTTTTTATGGCCATTCATAAAGAACTCAATTTATCAAGTACAGATACCTGATTTTGCAGGCCTTCAAATCAGAATTGCTGAAAGAATTAATGGAATTGACAATGCGATACTACAAAACACTTTTTCCTCCATTAGAAGAAGATGTGAGATATGTTTCGAACAAGGTGGTTGACACTTTGAACAATTTTTATAAAATTTTGCTTGTTGGAAATAAACATATTTCATTCACTTAAAAATGTTCGTTTTATTATTTTGACATTTGTCATTTCAATCAAATATCTCCTCATAACCAACAAAATTCCTATTAAAATTAGTAACAAGCTAAGACATAATCATAATTTCCAAGGGCTACTTTGAGGTAAAATTTATTAGAATTCTTTGTACATTTAATGAAATGCAAAGTAAATTACAAAAATACTAGAATTAAACCTAAAAATATATAATTACCTTAATTTATAACGCCACAGTGAATTGATATACATTTAATGAAATGCAAACTTTTAACTTTACTGTTACGTATTTTAGAAATAAAATGTACACTTTGTAATTTTACGTAGGTATCCATTTGAATTCTTTGAGTTTTCGTAAAAAAATTAATATGTTTGGGTGAGCTTTATAAAAGGAATCATTGAAATGTTGGGACCGAATTTACCTATCGATGAAGAGGCTTTAAATTTACATATTTTATTTATGACCTGCCCGGACCCAATTTACCTACACCAACTGTTACATAAACATAAAGGTTTAACCAATAAACATCCAATATCTTGAATCAAAAGGTTAAAAATTCTGTCTATTCCTCTCAGAAAACAATTCTTACATCTTTTTATTTATATTATTTATTCAATTAAGCAATACAATTAATTATTTAGAAGAATTTGCTTGAATTGAAACAACTCATTCATCAGGGTTATTAATTTAATAATTTCCCGCTGACGTTTTTGTCCCATTCTTTTTAATTAAAACATTTCAACCATGAACGTTTTGTCTTCGAATTAAATCGCACAGAAAAAGACAAGGCGCACAAAAAAGCTCCAGGCCTCTCCGGAAAAAATTCGGTCCCAAAAATGTCGAGAGAAGAAAGACATACAATACAAAACTGTAATTGGATGTTCCCCTTTTATACGCATAAAAAATAGAACGTACACATCGATAGCTTCCCACCAAACTTCGACGACCAGCAATATCTAAGTTTCCCGACTGGTCGATTTTTTCAATACTTGCAGACGGATTAATTTTACGACGTACAGAAAGAAGCACATTTCCACCAGACGACAACACAACAGAGGCGACAGACAGCGGAAAACACCACCATCTCTCATCAAAATTGGCCTTTTTGACTTCTGTCCTCTCAAGAAAGTAAAGTTTTAATTGTATACGCCGTCGGCATTTTGCTAACTTGGGCGAATGAAGTTGGGAAAGTGGAAGAGAGGAAGTTCATCTGTCTTATTACAAATTGAATTTAAGACATTTTTATGATGTTTAAACATATAAAATTCAAATTATTTTTTTCTAATTGTGATAAAAGCATTTTTTTTATAAAATCGACATCATGTACGAGAACTGTGTGTAACTTTTCTATAATAATAATACTTATTATTTCAAAATATATAAAAACATTATAAGCAACGTAAATATAAATTTAAGACATGTCGTCAGTAAAAATATAAAAATATAAAAATTATGCAATAATACACAAAAAAAAAACAAATAAATGAGAGTAGCCAAAAATGAATAGTAACGTTGGTTTCGATTGTAAATTTAAATCAAATCTGCCAATACTGCGGGTCGTTAATATTTGTATGACTTAATGCTTAAACCATTGACTGGTTAAACTATTAAGTTTTTGTTTTCGCTGCCACCAACAATCGGAGGCGTGATTGCAACGACCGCTGTATAGCTAAATAAAATGAATTTTATTTTCTGGTAGCGATTTCTTCGAAAGTGTCGTGGATCGAGGTGCAAGAGAAATATCTAAATGAAACTCAATTAAAAACTCGTAACAAATTTTACTTAAATCTAAATGAAACAATTATATTCTTTCTTAATACCTAAATCTGTATACAATTCCTATCAGAAAGGGTAGCCTGTTGCTAACAAAATCCCAAATCAAAATCTAACGACTCACCGTGCTTCCAGGTTTGTATCCCTTCCTTTTTTCTTTGAACAGTAGGACTGGGCGAAGTATCGATACATCGTCCAAAATCCGATACCTTAACTGGTACCGTTTCCCCGATACCTCAGATAACGAAGGTATCGATTCTAAGGTATCGATTCCAGTATTCGCTAAGTATCGATGTATCGGGTAGCTTACCTTTGTGCATTTTGTTAAATGTACATAAAGGATGTAATAACTTTTTAAGTAAAAAATTTGTAAGTATGTAGGTATACATTATATATAAATATATATATATATATATATATATATATATATATTTCATTAATTGACGTAGCAGACACTTCTTGGTGAAACATTTTGTAATTAACAAATTTATTATAAAAACACTTGGCTATTTCACAATTTTTTATTAGATTATTTCTAACATATGTTTCGGCTGTTATGCCATTGTCAAAGAGTATCTTAAAACTAACTTACAATACGTGCCCTTTTAACTTTTATACCTATTTTTTAGTGCTGGGGTTATGGTCAAGACCATTTACAATCGTGTCTATTATGGGGGTGTCAACAAATTCTAACTGTGTATTTGTAATTATTGTATTTTGTTTTTGCGCTTTTTTAATTTCTAGTATTTCTAATAAATCTAGTCTTCTACTTTTTATTACGTTATGTAACACGGTGGAGCTATTAATGTCAGGCAAATGGCTTTGTTCGATACAGTGTGTCGAAAAACCTGTGTTTTTATTACTATACTTTACGTCTCTTACGTGTTCGGATATGCGTTTTTTAATGGATCTTCCACTTTGCCCTATATATATAGCTTCACAGTCATTACATTTTATTGTGTATACTCCTGATTTTTCTAAATTTTCTATTTTATCTTTGTTATTATTTAACATTGTACCTAATTTTGTTTTATTGCTACATATGATTTGAATATCTAATTTTCTTAATATTTTGTTTACTTTATCTGTGATTTAAGGAATATATGTAATTGCGTGCCAAATGGGTTTATTTTCTTTTATTTCCGGATATAAGAATTTTTTCTGAATATTCTTTTGTTCTTTTCGGTTTAATATTTTGTCTACTATGTTGGGATTGTATCCATTATTTTCTGCTATTTTTTTAATATATATTATTTCTTCTTTAAAAGCATCAGTATTCAATGGTATGTGAGTTGCTCTATGTATATAACTATGGAATGTTGACATTTTTATTTTAGTATCTTGTTTCGCTTCCGCATGTATTATATTATCTGCAAATGTTGGTTTTCTGTAAATTTTATATGATAGATTGTTATTGTTTCTGTATATGGTAATATCTAAAAAATTTAATTTGTTATTTTCTTCTTTTTCTATTGTGAATTGAATTTTTTAATGAGTTTAATAATTTCAAGAATTCTGTTAGTTGCCTGTCTGTACCTATCCAGATGCAAATTATATCATCGACATACCTAGCCCAGAAAAGGATTTGTTTGATTAGGTTGTTATTTCTGTTAAATAGGCCTATTTCGAAGTTATGCATATAAATGTTAGCTAATATTGGGCTGAGAGGATTTCCCATAGGTAATCCTTCTACTTGTGAATATATATCATTATTAAATTTGAAGTAATTTTGATCTAGGATTAACGTTAAAAACTCTTTTAATTGTGTTTTCTCTATGTTGTCTGAAATATTATCATTAATTTGGTTTTCTATTATATCTTTTATCTCTTGTATTGGTATTGAAGTGAACAGGCTTTTAATATCAAAGGATACTAATTTCGCGTTATTTGGTAATGTGATTTCTTTTAATTTATTGGTTAATTCAATAGTTCAAATCCGATTATGCAATAAAAAACACTATTGAATGAACCAATAAATTAAAAGAAATCACATTACCAAATAACGCGAAATTAGTATCCTTTGATATTAAAAGCCTGTTCACTTCAATACCAATACAAGAGATAAAAGACATAATAGAAAACCAAATTAATGATAATATTTCAGACAACATAGAGAAAACACAATTAAAAGAGTTTTTAAAGTTAATCCTAGATCAAAATTACTTCAAATTTAATAATGATATATGTTCACAAGTAGAAGGATTACCTATGGGAAATCCTCTCAGCCCAATATTAGCTAACATTTATATGCATAACTTCGAAATAGGCCTATTTAACAGAAATAACAACCTAATCAAACAAATCCTTTTCTGGGCTAGGTATGTCGATGATATAATTTGCATCTGGATAGGTACAGACAGGCAACTAACAGAATTCTTGAAATTATTAAACTCATTAAAAAATTCAATTCACAATAGAAAAAGAAGAAAATAACAAATTAAATTTTTTAGATATTACCATATACAGAAACAATAACAATCTATCATATAAAATTTACAGAAAACCAACATTTGCAGATAATATAATACATGCGGAAGCGAAACAAAATACTAAAATAAAAATGTCAACATTCCATAGTTATATACATAAAGCAACTCACATACCATTGAATACTGATGCTTTTAAAGAAGAAATAATATATATTAAAAAAATAGCAGAAAATAATCGATACAATCCCAACATAGTAGACAAAATATTAAACCGAAAAGAACAAAAGAATATTCAGAAAAAATTCTTATATCCGGAAATAAAAGAAAATAAACCCATTTGGCACGCAATTACATATATTCCCCAAATCACAGACAAAGTAAACAAAATATTAAGAAAATTAGATATTCAAATCATATGTAGCAATAAAACAAAATTAGGTACAATGTTAAATAATAACAAAGATAAAATAGAAAATTTAGAAAAATCAGGAGTATACACAATAAAATGTAATGACTGTGAAGCTATATATATAGGGCAAAGTGGAAGATCCATTAAAAAACGCATATCCGAACACGTAAGAGACGTAAAGTATAGTAATAAAAACACAGGTTTTTCGACACACTGTATCGAACAAAGGCATTTGCCTGACATTAATAGCTCGACCGTGTTACATAACGTAATAAAAAGTAGAAGACTAGATTTATTAGAAATACTAGAAATTAAAAAAGCGCAAAAACAAAATACAATAATTACAAATACACAGTTAGAATTTGTTGACACCCCCATAATAGACACGATTGTAAATGGTCTTGACCATAACCCCAGCACTAAAAAATAGGTATAAAAGTTAAAAGGGCACGTATTCTAAGTTAGTTTTAAGATACTCTTTGACAATGGCATAACAGCCGAAACATATGTTAGAAATAATCTCATAAAAAATTGTGAAATAGCCAAGTGTGTTTTTATAATAAATTTGTTAATATATATATATATATATATATATATATATATATATATATATACAGGCTGAGTTTTTTTGAATGTTTAGCATTTGGATCTCAGAAACTACTGGAGATAGAAAAACGCTTAAATGGAGAAAGATGCGCAGTTTTACGAGTTTGATTTAAAACTGCTTTTGTTTCTCCGATAACTTTCATGGCTTATTAAATATTCAAAGAAAACTAAATTTTACGATTTTCTTTAAACATGCTTAGCATCGTTAATAGTAATTTTAGAGAAAAAGTGTTCAGACAAAAGTTTTAGATAATTTTACGCCAAATTAAACTATGTAACTAATTTTTTTTTTCGTTCAACATTATCGAGTTATGACACAAACTTGTGTTTTTTTTTAGTGGAAACCACAGTTGGTTTTGACATCATTAAAAAGCTTATTTTTTGCTAATTACAATGATATAAGGTTTGATATGGTTATTTTAAAAAATAAAGAAGATATAGACATTTCTATGATTGTTCACTTTATAAGATAAAAACTTAAAAAAAAAAATATTTGGTGTTTTGTAATTCAATAAACGAAAAATCTGAGTTACAATAGTGTTCGTTGGAGCAGTCGAGATAAATATACTAACATTGCTTTCACGTTGAGTCACAGAAGTGAGAGCTGTTAATTTTTACTTTTAAGTCTAGTTAATTGTCAAACATTGACAATTAACTATTAATATTTAATTGTAACTTAACTATAAGTGGTGCAAACGGCCGTTAATCATAAGTTTGCATTGGCTATGGAATTTTCTAACGTAGAAAAGCGTGATATCGTTGAATGTTACATTCAGTGCCAGAAAAATTCTACTAGAGCTGCTGAAGTTTATTTGGATAATTTAGCAGATTATGGTTCGTTCGTTAAACCAAAATAAAAAAAAAGGGATGGATGAAGATAGAGAAATAAACATATTAGCAAGTGTCGCTCAGAATCCATCTACATCGACCCGACAAATTTCAACAGAAATGGGCTCCTCTCAACGCACTATTGTCAGAGTGTTGAAGAAGCATAAATTTCGTCCCTACAAATTATCAGTATCACAAACTTTACATGAAGGTGATAACATCAGACGAATAGCTTTTTGTAGATGGTTTAAAGATCAGTGTCAAAACGATCCACACTTTTCAATGATAATATTATGGACTGATGAATCTCGTTTCACAAATTGTGGAATGTTTAATAGGCACAATGAGCACATATGGTCTCAAACAAATCCACTTCACGTTGAACATAGGAGACCACAATTTAAATTTGGGTTTAATGTTTGGTGTGGTGTTATAGGATCAACTGTTCTTCCTCCTTTTATTTTTGATGGATCACTAACTGGCAATCGCTATCTTAATTTTTTACAACAAGATTTCGAGGAAATGTTAGATAATTTAAATTTAAGAACCCGAGCAATGCTGCAATGGTTTCAACATGACGGAGCGCCTCCGCACAATCAACTGAATGTTAGAAATTATTTAAATTTGAACTTCCCTAATCAATGGATAGGGCGAAATGCACCCATTGAATGGCCGGCTAGATCCCCTGATTTATCAGTTTTGGATTTTTTCTTGTGGGGTGTACTAAAGGACACAGTATACAAAAGAACATATGAAACAATCGACGATTTAAGTGAAGCTGTCTTAGTTGCTTTTAATAACATCGATAGGCGTAAAGTACGCAATGCTACAAATTCTGTTGTGAAGAGATGCAATTTGTGTATTAATAATAATGGAGGTATCTTTGAACATTAATAATGTTGTGTGCCCTTAATAAAAGTTCTTATAGTTTTCATTTTATTACTACATAAGATTTCAAAATAAGTTTTCGTTTCGTTTGTATTTTATCAGTTCGAAATTCAATTGTTTTCCATGAAAACCATAAAAATGTCTATATCATCTTTATTTTTTAAAATAACCATATCAAACCTTATATCATTGTAATCAGCATAAAATAAGCTTTTTAATGATGTCAAAACCAACTATGGTTTCCATTTAAAAAAAAACACAAGTTTGTGTCATAACTCGATAATGGTAAACGAAAAAAAAATATTAGCTACATAGTTTTATTTGGCATAAAATTATCTAAAACTTTTGTCTGAACACTTTTTCTCTAAAATTACTATTAACGGTGCTAAGCATGTTTAAAGAACATTGTAAAATTTAGTTTTCTTTGAATATCTAATAAGCCATGAAAGTTATCGGAGAAACAAAAGCAATTTTAAATCAAACTCGTTTTCTGCGCATCTTTCCCCATTTAAGCGTTTTTCTATCTCCAGTAGTTTCTGAGATCCCAATGCTAAACATTCAAAAAAACTCACCCTGTATAAATATATATATATATATATATATTGTTGTGATGCATGTTATCCATATAGAGCTGCATCTAAAATAGGAAGAATAAGACATACAAAGTGAAAAAGGGTTATAATATAATGGTTATATAAATAATATTATTAAGTCTTAGTAGTATCGAAGTGCATATGTATTTTTATAACGATCATTTCATTCTTTAAATTTCTATATACATTTTCCTTTCATTATTTAATTTTATTATATCATATTCAAATTTTCAAATATTAGCGCGAAAAACATATTCAAATCCATATGCAACTTTGTATTATATCGACACTAGTAAGACACGCCTACAAATTGACATCACGCTATGTTTACATTTATCATGCGCAGTATGCGATTTGTATCATTCAAATTTATCTTAACCTAACTTGGTAATTTATAATATAATTTTTAAAATCATTTAGATATTCTAAATTAATCAAATACTTTTTATATAAAATTGTTAAAAGGGTAAATCATCGAGATTATTGATATCAATAGATAGCGTGTTTGGTAATATTCAGACAAGTGCTGTCGGATAATTCGATCCTTGAATTTGAAAAATAAATAGACGCATCTTTTTAGACCAAGCCTTAGAAATCTTGTATAAAACACAAATTTAAATTATAAATTCAGCTAAAAGTGATAAAAAGTATCCAGAATATTAATTAACTCGATCGTCAAGTGAATTACTACAAGAATTTTCGGTAATAACGAACTTTCAAACAATATAGCGTCACAGACGTAGTTCCACCGAAAACGATAGAAAATCAGAAGAAATATATATAAGAATCCATCGCCGAACTTCAACAATATAGTCTAACGTACATCAACAACGATACCTGAAATTCTACAGCCAGAAACGAGCGCAGTGAGTAATTAGGCACCGAAGACGAAGTCCGAGGAAAATCTTCGATAGCGTCTGCGTAAACAGCCACCTACACCGCCATCATTTTGTGCTGCACCCGAACATTTTTGGATCACCGAGGATCTTCCCAATTCACACAGACGATCTACAAACATACATCAGCATCATTATTATAACAGGTTTTCAGATAATATTTATTTTTTTTTCAAAAATTAAATTCTTTAAACTTTTATTTTATAATCTTCTCGAATTATTTACCTAATCTACCACGTCCTGTCATGATCTTTATATTTAATTAAACAACCTATTTATATCTTAGAGATAACAATAAAAGGGTACTCACCATAATTGTAATAAGAGTATTCACATTTATATTCATATTATTTATTAGTTTAACACACATAACCTCTTTTCACATTAGTAACACCTTGTTGTTTATGCGTATATGCAGTTTCGTTAATATCACATTTGTAATACGTTATATTTTTACAGTTTCCTTTAATTTAATAAACACAATATTTTTAATTTCACATGAATCTTTTATTTGTTCATATTTATTTGTGGGAGTTATTATATTAAGCGTCAACATTAATATTATTCTCTTTTTTGGAAGCAACAACCTAAAACTCACAACGAGCCCGAGATCACCCACATTTAGTAAAGTTTTATTAAATATAGTTTCTTGCTTTCCGACTAGTTGGCTATTTGAGATAAAGATAGCGCAATCTGGGGTGAGATTTTATAAATTAAGGCGCCCGACTAATCTTTTCAAATACATAATTTTATCTTACACTTTTATCTCATTAACATTTCATAATCTCACCACAGCCCATTATAACAGGGGGGACGTTATCAATTGTCGCCGACAACGTGGGCCTGTTGCTTCTTGTTGATAACTCATCTACAAAGTTAAATATTGCAAATAATTGATACTTTTCAAATTGTTTCATATATTATATAGACAAAAAGGTGTAGATTATTATTGACGTTGTGTGTACATGTTTTTCCTATTACAACAGCAGATTGTTACCTTTATTTCACTACATCGCAGACTTTGGAGGATTCTAGGACATATTAAAGGTTAGTGAAAGGGAAAATATCACCTTGTGCTTACGTTATTTTATTTAACTTTTGATTCACTAATAAAATTACGGTGTCTCGAGTATTATTATTCATATTTTAAACATAACTTTGTATTTTTTCAACTATTTATTATTATTATCATACTTTAAAAATAAAGGATACATCTTTATATAAATTCATTAAACTTTATAAATTTAATAAATATCAAAATGGATACTCGTCATAGAACCAAAGCAGTTAAGGACAGTACTGAAGAAGATAGGGTTGAACAGGGAGACATTCCCGTGGCACAAGCGTCTACAACTGAAGGGGTAAGTCCACCAGACAATGGCCAGGTAATGAACATGTTACAGGTACTAATGACACAAATGACTAATTTGAAACAAGATTTAAAACTAGAAATGAAAGACTTAAAACAAGACAATATAAATATGAACAACAAATTAGATACAAATAACGATAACCTAAAACAAGACTTAACAAACAAATTAGACACTAACAATGAAAACTTAAAACAAGAACTAACTAATATGAAAACAGACATAAGCAACATGAATAGTGATCTAAGAACTAAATTAGAGATAAACATGAACAATATTAATCAAAAATTTGAAATAAATAATGCAAACATCGATAACAAATTAAGTGCTTTCAAAGTTGATTTAGAGGGTAAGATAGCAGAAATATCTACAGCTCAGAAAAACATGGAAGAAAACGAACTTAAGTACTTAATTAAACTTGATGAAACCGTTAATCTACAGAATTTACATTGGGCTAAGCAGTTAGAGACCGCAACTACTGAAATTCAAAATAATACTGAACAGAGACTTAAAACTACAACACAAGACATACAACAAAACATAGACAAAATGATTTCTGAAAATAATAATTTGTTTAATACAAAATTGACCAATTTTAACAAATTAAATAATGATAACACAGAACAATTAAAATCATCGTTAAACCAATACAACGATCATAATAAACAAGAAATCAATATTGTCAGACAAAATTTAGATACTATAACTATAACTAATAATGAAAATTATACGACTACACAGACTAACATTAAACGATTGGAAAATAAAATAAAAGGCTATTTTACATCAACTAATTATATTAATACTAATAATAGCTCTATAAAGATAGAAAATTTACATCATTTCGACGGGGATATCACACGTGTACATCCTATGACGTATCTTAGTTGTCTTTTACGCTACTTAGAGGATATACCTGAGGAGAAGCAGAGGATGGAGGTCATACGAGTAACTTTACGTTACAGTGCACAAGAGTGGTTTCAAAGAATTGAGGACCATTGTAATTCTCTTGACCAATTTGTTACACTCTTTAAGAAGAATTATTGGGACGAAACGCAACAAAACAGAGCTAGAATACGGTTGTTGACAGGCAAATATCGATTGGGACAAGTATCACGCGAGACATACGCTTCCCGTATCTATAACCAGTGTAAACACCTGAATGACATGGAAGAATCAATGATTGCCAGGCAGCTCCTAAATCATTTCATCTACACCGATACACAGGCTATCATATGTCAAAGAGTTACGGATATGGACTCTCTCATAGACATAATGAGACGTCTAGATGATTATTCGGAGAATAACCATCAGCCACAACACATATATCGCAATCCCAACTCTCGCAATCATCCGTCACAAAATTCAAATAATCCGAACAATAACCCAAATAACTCACCACCGCAACGTTATAATAATTTCAACAACAATAATAGAAATCAAAATTTTACAAGAACATATAATAATAATAACAATTCTAACAATAATATGTACAATGATCGGGATAATAATAATTCAAACAATCCATCAAATAGACCTAATTACAACTACCAGCCATCCAGATACAACAGTAATAATTATTTCAATAATTACAATCGCACTACGGATCGACAAACAAACAATAACAATACAAACCATAATACTAATCAACAAGGAAGAGGATTTAATCATATCCGTAATCGTGGACGTGGTCACGTAAATAATATTAACAGACGTCATCGATCTGTATCGCCGATACGAACAAATATGGAAGAGGTATTAAAAAAAACGCCAATTTTAACAGAGGACCTCTACACCAACCCAACACAAGGCCCATCATCAGCACAAAATTAATAACCCATGACGACTGTAACATACCTTTTAAATTTGAAAATATTACTTTCTATCAACATCCGGAAGAATTCATTACTGTAGAAGATGCAGGCAACCAAACTACCCAAATATATACTTTACCTATTGTAAAATTAAAATTCGAAAATATCTTTTTATATTGCTTAATCGATACAGGAGCGGAAATAACTTTATTAAAGGCAGAGAAAGCTACGAATGTACGGGGATACGAGGAGAACATTGTAAAAACGAAAGGGACAGATATCATTGCAGCGAACGGAAAACGCATGGGGACGGTAACAAAACAATTATCAACAGAAATATTAGTCGACAAATCAAAATACATCATACATTGCTATATTATAGATAAACTACAATACGACTGTATTATAGGTATTGACAGTATTAAAAAACTCAAAATGATCTTAGATTTCGAAAATGGTATACTAAATATAGATGTGAATAAAGTTATATTTGAAAAACAATTATCAGAAGAAGAGTTAAAAGGTTATAACCTATATAAGAAGGAAGTGCTTACGAGTGAAATAAATAATATTATATTAAATAATGAACCGTGCAATAGAAGAGATTACGAGGGGAATAATGAAACAGATGGAGAAATAATAGAATTTAATAATACAAATATTGGAATAGAGAGAATGGTAGTTAGGCAAGGAACGAAGGATTGTCACGAGCGAGGAGATGTTATGGAAGTTAGAATGGATAATCAAGTAGTGAAAACAATTAATAATTATGATGATATAAAGAATTTTATAGAGAACTCTAAGATACCAGATACAACTGTCATACCCGACTCAATAGCAATTTTATACAATAATATTACTCTTATTAACAATGATGTAGTGTTTGCAAAAGGATATCAGCATCCGATTAAAATAGATAACGAAGACCCACTAATTAGTAAAAATTACCCCATTCCGTATCATTATCAGCAGAAAGTAAGTCAGGAACTGGAACGATTAGAACAGACTGGCATTATAGAGAAGTCAAATACCTACTTTATAAATCCGATAGTTATAGTTCAAAAGAAAGACTTATCTCTACGCATATGTTTAGATGCAAGAGCATTGAACCTAAGAATTAAACCCGAATTCGAAATGCCGCAAAATATCGATGTATTATTAACAAAATGTGGTAATAAGCCCATATACAGCAAGTTAGATCTTAAGAACGCATTTTGGCTTATCAACATAGAACCAGAATCACAATTTTTACTGGTCAGCCACCGCAGAGACCTTGGACAGATCCAGAAGCCATCAACTTCAACGAACGACTTATAGAAGTAAGAGAGAAATTATTGACAAAGAAAATTAAATGGGAAAGAAAGAGGAATACCGTTGATAAGAAATATAAGACATATAATCTTAATGATAGGGTAATAGTGAAAAGATTGAGAGTAACTGATCTTAAAAATAAAATAATGGGAAAACTGCTAAAACCATATCAAGGACCTTATATTATTAATAGAATCTTAGGCAACAATACTTATGAATTAATGGAAGAAGAAACCGGGTACATAAAGGGTAGATACCATATTTCGATGTTGCAGGATTATTTAACGGAACAGTAATATACAATTGAATAAATACAGTCATTAAAATTATTAATTACATTGAAAGGTATGTTATAGCTCGCAAAATACATCAATTAAATGAATACTACAACTAAACTATTGTTATATAATTACAAATAAATATACTTAAACAAGAAACATTAATTTAGACTGGATAATTTGAATTTGGACAGCTTGAATAAATAAAGAGAAGTTACAAAGAAACAATAGAATAATAGTTGATAATTAAAAAAAAAAAAAAAAGGAAGAAAAGACTTTGGTATACTAATATAATGTTAAGGAAGTTCATCACACAAACAAACATTTCGTTTTTACAATTCATAAAGTTTTTATATTAAGGTGTTAACTTATTTTTCTTTCTAATTGTTTAATTCGAACGACACGTAATAAGTTTAGAAAAACAAGGTTGTTATCTTTCATTTCCTACATCATCTTCAGCGAAAAGAATGTCCTCATTTGTACATTCCGACATTTTTTCGACGGGGACATTGTTGTGATGCATGTTATCCATATAGAGCTGCATCTAAAATAGGAAGAATAAGACATACAAAGTGAAAAAGGGTTATAATATAATGGTTATATAAATAATATTATTAAGTCTTAGTAGTATCGAAGTGCATATGTATTTTTATAACGATCATTTCATTCTTTAAATTTCTATATACATTTTCCTTTCATTATTTAATTTTATTATATCATATTCAAATTTTCAAATATTAGCGCGAAAAACATATTCAAATCCATATGCAACTTTGTATTATATCGACACTAGTAAGACACGCCTACAAATTGACATCACGCTATGTTTACATTTATCATGCGCAGTATGCGATTTGTATCATTCAAATTTATCTTAACCTAACTTGGTAATTTATAATATAATTTTTAAAATCATTTAGATATTCTAAATTAATCAAATACTTTTTATATAAAATTGTTAAAAGGGTAAATCATCGAGATTATTGATATCAATAGATAGCGTGTTTGGTAATATTCAGACAAGTGCTGTCGGATAATTCGATCCTTGAATTTGAAAAATAAATAGACGCATCTTTTTAGACCAAGCCTTAGAAATCTTGTATAAAACACAAATTTAAATTATAAATTCAGCTAAAAGTGATAAAAAGTATCCAGAATATTAATTAACTCGATCGTCAAGTGAATTACTACAAGAATTTTCGGTAATAACGAACTTTCAAACAATATAGCGTCACAGACGTAGTTCCACCGAAAACGATAGAAAATCAGAAGAAATATATATAAGAATCCATCGCCGAACTTCAACAATATAGTCTAACGTACATCAACAACGATACCTGAAATTCTACAGCCAGAAACGAGCGCAGTGAGTAATTAGGCACCGAAGACGAAGTCCGAGGAAAATCTTCGATAGCGTCTGCGTAAACAGCCACCTACACCGCCATCATTTTGTGCTGCACCCGAACATTTTTGGATCACCGAGGATCTTCCCAATTCACACAGACGATCTACAAACATACATCAGCATCATTATTATAACAGGTTTTCAGATAATATTTATTTTTTTTTCAAAAATTAAATTCTTTAAACTTTTATTTTATAATCTTCTCGAATTATTTACCTAATCTACCACGTCCTGTCATGATCTTTATATTTAATTAAACAACCTATTTATATCTTAGAGATAACAATAAAAGGGTACTCACCATAATTGTAATAAGAGTATTCACATTTATATTCATATTATTTATTAGTTTAACACACATAACCTCTTTTCACATTAGTAACACCTTGTTGTTTATGCGTATATGCAGTTTCGTTAATATCACATTTGTAATACGTTATATTTTTACAGTTTCCTTTAATTTAATAAACACAATATTTTTAATTTCACATGAATCTTTTATTTGTTCATATTTATTTGTGGGAGTTATTATATTAAGCGTCAACATTAATATTATTCTCTTTTTTGGAAGCAACAACCTAAAACTCACAACGAGCCCGAGATCACCCACATTTAGTAAAGTTTTATTAAATATAGTTTCTTGCTTTCCGACTAGTTGGCTATTTGAGATAAAGATAGCGCAATCTGGGGTGAGATTTTATAAATTAAGGCGCCCGACTAATCTTTTCAAATACATAATTTTATCTTACACTTTTATCTCATTAACATTTCATAATCTCACCACAGCCCATTATAAAAGGGGGACGTTATCAATATATATATATATTATATAGTATATATTTAAAAGGATGTTGTTGAATTTTACATTATGCGTAGCAAATATCCATATTATAACATAAACATAACTATAATTATTACAAAAAAAAATATCACAATATTGCAAGTTTCATACCGTAGATACAATGGTACCGTAGATACGATGGTACAATCGATAAATTAATTTAATATCTCTTGAAACCGATATCAAACAAACGATAACTAGAAAACGGGTTAAGGTATCGATTCCAAAGTATCGATTCCAAGGTATCGATTCCTAAGTATCGATTCCAAAGCATCGATACCTATCGATACTATACCGATTCCAGTACTCGCTAAGTATCGATGTATCGGGTAGCTTAACTTTGTGCATTTTTTTAAATGTACATATAGGATGGAATAACTTTTTAAGCAAAGAATTTTTAAGTATGTATGCATTATGTATATTATATAATATATATTTAAAAGTATATTATTATTGTGCGTAGCAAATATCATTATTATGACATAACTATAATTATTACAAAAAAAAAAACAAAATATTCCAATATTGCAAATTTCATACCGTAGTTATGATAGAATCGGTAAATTAATTTTATATCTCTTGAAACCGATATCAAACAATCGACACCTAGAAAACGGGTTATGAATACTGATTCCTAGGTATCGAATCAAGGTATCGATTCCAAGGTATCGATTCCAAGGTATCGATTTCAAGGTACCGATTCCAAAGTATCGATTCCAAAGCATCGATACTTTACCGATTCCAGTACTCAGAATCGATACCGTGCATAGACCCGATACATCGCTAAGTATCGATACCTCGATAGGTATCGGTACCCGATACCGAAAACGTCGGTATCTGCCAGCCCTATTGAACAGAACTCACCAGTTCACCTTATTTTACACAAAACGAAATTTCTCCAACGATTTTAACATTAAATTAAATTCTGAAGATATATGAACACCACAATAAAATAAAATAATAATTTATGTTAATATTTTACTTTTAATTCAGCGTTAACGACGAAAATTATATGTATCCGAAGATATATATATTTATTCGGGGAGAAAATTCTCTCGAACAGCACTATTGGCTGTTTTCCTAGTACCGACGAATCTCCTAACTTCTGACTGTCTCTCCTCTGTGTTTTCAAGACATTTTATCATCTTGAATATCACAGAACATGCCTTTCCAAATTGTCGTTACCAAACCAAATACAATGATTAGTCCTTTGCATTTTCATTCATACAGCCAATGTAGCCACCCTTTTCGTATTTTCAAACAGATATTTCTTATTACTGACTCTTCAGTATGTCATCCTTTCAAAGTTCATTTCGCATATGTGTCAATTTATGATCCGTAACTAAGGATGGAATTTGAAATAGTCACAATCTCACAAAGACAATGTGTCTAAGCAATGATCTACTATAGTTGAAGAGCGTCTACAACATGTACTGTATTTCAACTCTTCAGCGATGGGTGAGTACGATGTACGTTCAAACAAAGTGGTTCTACCGACCTGTGTCTGGCCTTTACACTTTAGGTCAGTTCTCGAGATATTAAAGTAATTATTTCTTTACGGACACTGGACCTCTATTTTGTTACTGTTTACACAATAGATCATGCGACGGTCGACTCCCTGACAACTCTCAATACTTGTATTTTTGGGTGACAAGATTTCAATTTATTAGCTTTTCTACATGTTCGAAGTTGGTTACTGATATCCAGTTTGTCACACTAAATTTATCGGCAATAGGTCTTTGTTGTATATTGCGACTCTTCATTGGTCTATGCTTAAAAAAGGGCCTTGCCCATTGTGTATCATTAATAATAATAATAATAATAATAATATTTATTGATGCATATACACATACATACGTCATATTGATACATACAGTATAAAATATAAATGAGAAAAGTACAAATAACAATAAAAGAAAAAACACATTAAAATTTATGATTGAAAAAATCACTTAACGAGTAAAGACACTCCTTTAGTAGTATGTCTTTGGCTTTGATTTTAAATCGTCCACGGTCCAGGCCTTTCATTCCATTGGGAATTTTATTGTAAATTTTTAAGTCTAGGTAATTTGAACTCATTTGACTTCTCTGTAACCGATGGTATGATATCACTATGTTATTTCTATTCCTGGTGCCGTAATTGTGGAAATTACTATTTAAGTAGAACTTTTGGTGTGTATTGTGGACATACTCCAGACAGGTAAGTACATACAAGGATGGCAAGGTCAGTATTTTATGTGTTTTAAACAGTTGCCTGCAGCTAGTTTTGCTGGACACACTACTAAGAGCCCTAATGGCACTTTTTTGCATTTTAAACACCGACTCAGCTGCACCTGACGCACCGGACGCTAGGATGCCATATGTAGCTCTACTCTGAAAATTAGAAAAGTAGGCCGTTCGAGCTGCTTCGTATGTTGCTACCTGTTTTATCCTACGAATAGAATAAACAGCCGCAGCAAGGCGGCGACACAAATCTTCCACATGGCAATCCCAACTCATGTCGCTGGTGAGTTGTAGACCCAGAAATTTGATGCTCTCTTTGCTCTCATTAGAGATCCTTTTTGTTGTAAGTTCTAGCTGCTGTGTTTTATCTTGATTTAGCTTCAGGAGATTACTGCCAAACCATTCGCCTGCCTCCATTAGTGCATACTCCAAATTTATACTTCCCTCTTCCATTTGCTGGGCCCGAACCAAAACGGATGTATCATCCGCAAACTGGGTAACTTTCCCTGCAAATATGTTATAAGGTAGATCATTCACGTAAATTAGAAAGAGCAGAGGACCTAATATTGACCCCTGTGGAACTCCTCGATTTATCGATAATGTATTCGAATATTTATTAGTCCAGTAAACTGCTTGCTTTCTGTTCGTTAAGTAAGAGGAAATAAGTTCATTTGCTCGTCCTCGCACGCCGTATCTGTGCAGTTTCTGTAAAAGTATTGGATGGTCCATGGAGTCAAAGGCCTTACTCACATCGCAACAACCAAGAATCACCACTTCCTTGCTATCAAAAGCATCTGCAATATGGTTCAAAAGCTCAGTAATTGATGTGCCAGTAGATCTGCCTTTTAAATAGCCATGTTGGATATCATTTAAGAGTTTGTATGTCTCAAAATAATTAAGTAATCTTTTCTTGATGATGGTTTCTAAAATTTTTGACATGATTGGCAGTATTGAGATTGGTCGGAAATTTGCTTTATCATCCGTGCCCCCCTTATGTATAGGAAGCACTTTGGCTACTTTCAATTGATCAGGGAATATGCCACTGCACAAACAACTATTGAAAATCTGCGTTATAGGATCCACTATATAATCTATACTCTTTTTTATTACAATGACATTTAACGTGTATATATCAGTGGTTTGTTGATTTCTGAGGCTATATACTATTTCTTTGATTTCTTCATTTGTTGTAGGGCGAAGAAAAAAGGTATTTGGTGCACTTTTAATACTTTTGGCAAGTAGGTCATCAGGAGCTAAATTTGGACCCCCAATTGACCTAACTGAATCATTGCCAATATCAAGAAAGAAAGAGTTAAACTCATCAGGTGTAATATTTGACAAAACATTCCCATCACGCTTATTATTTCCCACTTCTCTATTTATTATATTCCACACTGCTCTAGACCTATTTTTAGATCTTTGAATGTAATTTGAGTTCATCCTTTTCTTGCTCAGGATTATCTGTTCTTTGTATTGCTTTTTGAAGTGCCTATATAATTCACTAGCTTCCCTCTCGCCTGTAGCTCTATTTATTACTTCAACGCTATCAAGAACATTTCTCATTTCTTTAATTTCCTCGGTATACCACGACATATTGTTGTAGTTGCTACTAATATTTTTTACTACCTCAGGAAATGATTCATCAAAAATATCCCAGTAGAGAGCAAAAAAGCATTTGAAACGTTCCTGTATGTTGTCAATAGTATACAGTGCACTCCAATTTACATTAAAAGCTTGTTCACAAACATGCAAGAATTAATCTCATTCATTTGTCTGGTGTTTACCTTAGTCAGCTTTAGTGTTTCAACTTCGTCCTTAATTACTAAGGATATTCTCTGACAAAAATGGTCAGACAGATGAGGATTAAAGGTCTCAGAAAATGTTTTGTTTATACCCTCCGATATAAAAATATTATCTATGCATGTCTTCGAGTTTTTTGATACTCGGGAAGGCTCACTAAATATTTTATGTAGCCCATAAGTTACAAATAAATTGCTCATACGAATCGCGTCCTTCGTTATAATACTGAAATCTACATTGAAGTCGCCTGCTACTATTAAATTTGCATCAGGCAGGCATTCATTTATTTCCTGCAAAGCACCATTTAGATTTTTTACCTCCTTCTCGCCATTAGGAATTACATATTTTTAAAGTTATATTTACATAAATTTGAAAAATTAGGAGTAGAATATTTCGCGCGGTTCGAAATCTTACCAAATTTTGAATGAAATTAAAATAAAAGAAAAACAAGATTATCTAAAAAAAAACTCCTAATAAAACGAAAATTAAATACGGACTTTCTAAATAGATTTACGCTGTATTAAAATGTCATGTACATGACAAATATACTTCCACATTAGACCAGAAGATGTCATTTAAAAAAATTATAAATTTCAAAATTTCTCGAAAATGCGCTATTCAATTTTTTTTTTCATGAACTGCATGCTAATCAATGTTAAAAACACTAATACTTTGCTAATTTAACCTACTTTCTAGAATCAATAATAACAGAGATAGCAATAGTGCGCACTTAATTTGAATCAGCCTGTATATATCATGTCTTAACCTACTTACTTAATGTTATATTAACCTAGTTACTTAATTAAACAACAATGCAAAATATGCAAGAATTAACTAGGACGCAATTAATGAGGACGTGTTTTATCAAACAAGTAATACATCGAATATGTAGGAATGGGTATCCTACTTTAGTTATTACATCTTCCACCGGGCAGAAAAGAAAAACAAAGGGCTTCTTTCCGTTTCGATTTTTCTTACCTGCGATAAGTGTATAGCTAATTTTCTTACATGTACTTAATACACTTAATACATACCATGAATATCAACATGTTTTTAGCCTATTATACAACGTTGTATGTACTATTTTACGTATATGTACAAATACTTTAAAACTGAAATGGTTTTAATCGGTTTTTATGACGGTTTTGTAGTCTATTTGGACGGTTACATTGGGTACCTTGTCTGTTTTTACAATGGTAAATGGGCGTTGTACAATGTCTAAAATATGTTCCCTGATTCGTTTTGAAAAACTTGATCCATTGTTTTCAAGTCATCCAAAAAGTAATTTTTCGATCAAATATGCGTTTGCTTCGAGAATCACTTCTTCATTTGTCTGAAATCTCTTTCCACTGAGCCATTTTTTAAATTTGAAAATAAATAGAAATCACTAGGAGCCAAATCTGGAAAATATAGCGAACGAGGCAACAATTCGTAATGCAATTCGATAAATTTTGTTGTAGCAACAGCAGACGAATATGATGACGCATTATCGTGATGGAACAACACTCTTTTCTTCTACAAATGCTGTCGTTTTTTCTTCAATTCTGCAAAACGTGACATAATATTGGCTAGTTATCATTTTTATCCTTTTTAAATAATCATTAAATAAAACATTTTTGGAATCCCAAAAACTGTGGACATGACCTTATCAGCTGAAAAAAATTTTGCTTTCTTGGGGGCACGTTTCCCAAGGAAGAAAGCCATCGTTTCGACTGTATCTTCGTTTCTGGAGTATAATGATGTATCCAAGTTTCAAGTGACATATCGACGGAAGAATTTCCTTGGAGTACGTTTAAAGATAGCCAAACATTCTCCGGATACGAGGGTTTTCTTTTATATTTTACATATAGAGCTGTAATAATACAGTAGATAGCTTTTAAAGACTTTATTGTTTTTCGAACTTTTTTCCATGAAGATTTATGCACTTTTGCATGCGTTCGAACCAACTCTGGAAGCAGTTATTCCACTCGTTTGTTGGTACTGTCAAAATTACAGAAGGAGCATCGACTGCTCCTACTGACGACTGGAACTTTTGACCACGCAATCCGTCCTTGATTTTCAGAATGGTAAAGAAATCGTTAGGACTTAGGTCGGGACAATACGGAGAATGGTCTAACAATTCGACGTTTTGTTGCGTTAAAAATTCAATTGCCTTGCGAGCTGTGTGGGAACATGCATTGTCTTGGCTGAGGATGATTCGTTGATGTGGACTAGTTCCTCGGAACTCAGCGATGACTTGCGGCAAACAAATGCTTGTATACCAATCGACAGTATCAGTTCTTTAATCTTGTAGAGAAATTGTTTCTACATGACCTGCTTTCGAGGCTAATGTTGCGACCATCTTTTTGGAGACACTTCGAGAACGGATGACTTTTGTCGGCTTTTCTTCACCTTGGAACCCTCAAACACAACCGGCTGACTCGTATGAGTAAATCCAAGATTCATCACCAATCACAATGTTGTGCACGTTTTTAGAGTTTCCTGCGTTGAAACGGTATAGAGTTTTTTGACACCAATTCACTCTAGCTGTTTTCTGTTCTTCGGGTAACAGATGCGGTATCCAACGTAAAAATATTTTCTTTACACACAATTCCTCATGCAAAATTTTTTGAATTGATATCTTTGAAATTCGCAATGATGCCTCAATTTCGCGATGTCATATGTCGGGTTTGGTTGATGTACCTGCCGTTTTTTGGTGCGCCTGCCCTTAGATCGTCGCTAATACTGCCCACGTTTGAATTCTCCATACCAACGAGAAATTGTTGACTGATGTGGTGCTTCATTACCGAAAACAGAAATCAACTCGGCGAGGCATTCTTGTTGAGATAATTGTCTTCGAAAATTATAAAAAATTATTGCGCGAAAATTTTCACGGTTTAATTTAATTTTTCGACTAACTTGTCAACTTTGACAGTTCGTTGGAGCTAAAACACGACACGTAGCGCATTGAAACTTTTGGATTTAGACTAACTAACGATGTGGGTTAAATTTTAGTACTGACGTTTAGTTAGTGGCGCCCTTTATGCACCAGAATGCAAAACATAAAAGATATCCCTCGTATGGTACGTTTTATATACTATATTTTGTACATGAAAATTTCCCATATTTACTTTGCAAAATATAAACACCTTCTAATCTTTAAAAAATAACAAACCTATTTTATATCAAGCACACCGATCATATATTTCTACGAAAGGCAATCTCAAGAATCATGCAGGTAAGTGTGTCTAACATTTCCTCGCCAAGACAAAAATAATGCGAGCATAAAATAGAAATGGAAAGAGCTATACATCAAAATATACTCAACGGAGAGGTCTTAACATAATTTTGTCTCGTCTATCGCGAATTTGCGGCATTTCGATACACTGACAACGTTCAGCGCGCATGTGAATGCAGATGCAATGGTAGCTGCTGGGATGATTTCCGAATTTATTCATCCTTTGGGAACACATAGCATGTCGTTTGACGCTCGAATTATGTCTGAATATTTCTTCCGCCTTTTCATCTTCACGTACATACGTTCAACTCCCCTTACTCAAATATTTCGAATTTTATTAATTACTTTCAAAAAAATCAAGACGTCAGTTCTAAGACCGACACTTTTAAACAATTTTAAGTGTACATTATTTATATTTTTTCCGATAATTAGTTGCTATATAAGATAATGGTGTAAAAACAATACAAAGTTAAAGTTTTAAGTGTGGTTAAATTGTTAAATGCTTTGTGTTCTATGAAACAGTCATGAAATACTGGAGATGGAAGTCTCCAGGGTCATCACAGCTTGCTTCAGTATCTTATTTGTAGCATTAAGTTTCATAACCCATAATTACCTCTTAAACAGGTTGCTATCTGAATAAAAGATCAGTTGTAACATTAAGTTGTCTTTGATTATGTTCATCGGTTACGATCCAATGCACACACTTCGTCCAAATCTTTATCACGCCCAATCCTTCAGTTAGAATTAATGTTACCCTTTTTGATTAACCTAAAGTTCTCCCGTTATCCACATCAAAGTTAATTATCTGTTGAACCATATTGCAATTTTGTTAATATTAATACAGACATTAATAAAAATTACATCGAATACATCATGACATTATACAAGATATCGCGTATCGTTATGTTCAAATTTTAGGAGTGTAAAGTAGACTTCATTTCAAGTAACAAAAACGCAAAACTTGTATATCCATTTTTATTTGTTTCAAAGTTACAGATCTATGAATGTGATTGTCAGATCATGAAAAAAAATGTAATCCTAAAGTCAATACAAACTGATTTTATTTAAAAAAAGTTATACAATTCAATCTGTTATTGAATTGTTAACGTCGCATAATAAAATGTTATCCTAAAATAAATAAACACGTGTCGTAGTGCATACAGTAATTTCTTGGAGATCCACAAAAAAAGAGGACTGGAAATTGATTTATGATAAGGAAGGTTCTTACCTATTTCGTAAGTGCTGAACCATGAATATCATGCAATAAACAAATGTTCAGATGACTGTTAACGTTGCATTTTTTAATAAAGGATTACATTACGTTTCAGTTCATACAACAGCTTATTAGTGAGTGCACACGTTTATTCAAAATGCCTTACCGATATTCTTCTCAAGACTATGCGGACATGCATTTTGTGTATGGCTACTGTAACGGCAGTGCACGTTAAGCAGTTATTGAATACCGACATCGGTTCCCCGATAGGCGCATTCCTCATTACAGAACGTTTCTGGAAGTACACAGACAAATTCGGGAATGCGGACTGCGTGATTATCTTTTCGACCGAGGAGTAAATTTGCCAGCAGACTTAGAGGAAGAAGCAGTAGCTATTGTCACAAGGGATCCAACTCTCAATATACGTCGAATCGCTAGACAACTAGGAGTGTCACGAACGAAAGTTTGGTGAGGCAGACCACTATGCTCGTCTAGTTTATTCTACCTGGATATTAAGACAGTCACGGCTTCATTCTAATTTCTGCAGAACAATCCTCTGGACAGATAAATCTACGTTCACGAGAAGTGGTGTTACAAATCTGAGAAACCTGCACAGGTGGTCATCAGAAAATCCCAAAGCTATACGCCCATCTAAATTTCAACATGAATTTTCTATTAACGTTTGGGCGGCCCTAATCGATGACTTGGTGATTGGTCCTGTCGTTCTTCCTGGGAGGTTAAATGCGGACAATTACCTTCAATTTCTTATTGACAAACTGCCAGGTCATTTAGTGGATGTCCCACTGAATGTTTGACGAGACATGTGGTTCCACATGGATGGGGCACCACCACATTTCGGAATTTCTGTCCGAAATTGGCTCAACGTCAATTATTCAAGATGGATTGGTCGAGGTGGTCCTTTAGCATGGCCACCCAGATCACCCGATCTTAATCCCCTTGACTTTTATTTATGGGGGTACATGATAAATTTAGTCTACGCGCAAGTTTCGAACACAAGAGAAGAATTGTTGGATTGTATTCACCTGGCTGCCGAGCAAATCCGACAAAACAAGTATGAAATTCGGATATGTACATCTTCTGTTGGCTTACGGGCACAAGCCTGCATTCAACAAGGAGGTGGACATTTCAAAAATATTATTAATTGAACTTTTTTAAATAAAATCAGTTTTTATTGACTTTAGGATTACATTAATTGTCATGATCTGACAATCACATTCATAGATCTGTAACTTTGAAACAAATAAAAATGGATATACAAGTTTCGCATTTTTGTTACTTGAAATGAAGTCGACTTTACACTCCTAAATATTGAACATAACGATACGGGACAGCTTGTATAACAATATTCCCTTAAGTCATCGGCTTTGCTAGCGCGAAAAGAAGTTTGGCAAACACCAAAGACGCTGACAGATCGTTATTGTTTTTGTCTGTCCCCGCTTCTGAAGCTATCCATTAGATCTTCTCGCCTATCTGTGATAGCCGAGATATGGCTCTTATACCACTCAAATACGGTCGACTTTTTGATAGCATTTTCACTAATGCGTTGCTTGGATTTAGGATTTCAGTAGCTCATTATTACCAATTTTCACACACAGTTTAACATAAAAAATATGTTGCACTAGATTTCGGAGAACCTTTTTACGCCAAAATACACACCCATATATCTATCATCCTTCCTAACCAATAACTACATAACCATAACTACAACCTTAAAAACGATATAAGCCCTTAATACATTAATATTCGTATCCAAAATACGTATTTCGACAACTAATTCGCCATCCTCAGTATTTAGGATACGAATATTAATTAACATTCTGAACTTACTGCAAATGAGAATTAATGAATATTAAATCCCATCTTTACATGTCAATGTCGCCTTATGTGATGCATTAATAACTACAATCCGACAAACCAAGTTTGTACTAGCATGTATAATACACCTCGTCGCGACTACGATCTTACTGGTTGTTAGGATAATTAAAAATTACTGAAAAGCCATTTCCATCAACGGGAACGTACAGACGCGTTTCGCTCTAATTGAAGCTTATCAATGTACGATATCTCGACGATAGTCATGGCTTTTCAATTCTCTACTTTGTGTATATATAGTTAACATTCTGAACTTACTGCAAATGAGAATTAATGAATATTAAATCCCATTTTTACATGTCAATGTCGCCTTATGTGATGCATTAATAACTACAATCCGACAAACCAAGTTTGTACTAGCATGTATAACACACCTCGTCGCGACTACGATCTTACTGGTTGTTAGGATAATTAAAAATTACTGAAAAATACACAAAGTATAGAATTGAAAAGCCATGACTATCTTCGAGATACCGTACATTGATAAGCTTCAATTAGAGCGAAACGCGTCTGTACGTTCCCGTTAATGGAAATGGCTTTTCAGTAATTTTTAATTATCCTAACGAATATTAATGTGGTAAGAGGTGCTATACCTTTTTTAAGTTTTTACTTAGCCACGGTCTCCAAAAAACGGCTTTCCCTTGGGTCTACAAGCTTGAAGTTTCCACAGATGTTACTAGTAGTTCTAATATGCTTAAGCTTAACCACGAATATTCATTTGATTTCGATACAAGTTTGTCATTCCAAGCACTAAATTCTGAGAGCTTGGATATTTTTAATTGTAGTTTCAAATATCAGGACGATGTTGTACATTTTATAAAAAGAACAGCGTGCCTTAAAAAAACCGAAAACCCAGTGCGTGTCATTCATAAAACACGAAAATAACAAATTAGAAATTTTATTATCGTTTAATAGCTTTGCATGCCGGCAAGTGCGTGTTCTATTTGCAGAATGTTACCGCATTGTCAAGGGTATAGCCGTAATTTTATGGAAATTTATGTTTCATGGCCTTCTCGATGACGCATTAATTTTCCTTTGATGGAACTTCGATACCCGGACTTCCGAAGCGCAAATGCCCCCATTTTACAAGAATATATTACGTATACTTTAACGTTGTAGTTGTAAGGATAATAACTTAATGACACTATAAATTAATTAGTCTCGGTAACAGACACCGAACTTCAAGCTATTAAGTACATATTATGAACTCGTTCATGGTACGTATATGTATGTATATAAGGGTAAAGTGAATAACTTTGACATATAAAAGCAAATTTCGACAAAAAAGAAATGCGGAAGAGATTTAATATTTGAGCATAACTTCCTTCAAAGATATTTAAAGATAGTCGAGCACAATTTTATCATTTGTTTGAAACAGGTTTTTATACAATAATTCAATGTCTACTATTATTTAATAACTACGAATAATATCTACTCCATACCACCCAATAGCATCACACAAATACCGACATAAGTACGGATACGTAGTATCGTACGGATAGCAGTATCGCTCGAAAAACAGCAGCAACACCAACAACCTGAGGATGGAAGCAGAGAGACTGCCGAAAGCTTGCTTTAATATCCGCCCTTTAGAGGACGCAGAAACATACACACAAGACATCCCAAAAAGAACTTCGCTACATATACAGCGAGGACGCGTGGGTTAGAACAAATTAATTTAAAATTCATGAGTTTATTTACGTCGATTTTTATTTTTGGCTGTGGGTTTTTCATGTACACAGGATGGCCCAAAAATAAGTTCCGACCATCAACTTAATTTTTTCAAATAGAAATACCTATTTTTTATTTCACTTTTACTACTATACACACAATTGTCACTAACAACTCACATGTGTAAATTAATTAATAAGAATAATTAATAACACAGGCCTGCATTTTTCAACTCTTTGAATGTTGATTTAAAAATTTTAACTGTTTTCTAGTAATTGGGTAGCGCTGATTTCAAATCTGCTTTTATTTTTTTTGTGTCACGTAAGGTTATTTGTCAAACCAGTAAAATCAAAAAATATAGAAAAAACACTATTTATTTCATTTATAAGATAGTTTTACATTATATTAAAAAAGAATACAAAAATATACACATAGAAACTATTAGATATAGTTATTTATTCTTTATGCTTCTTAAAAAAATGTTTTCGTTTTTCAGAAAAGCTTCGTTTGGTTGTTTTTCTGTCATATTCAGCTAAAGGAAGATCTGAAGGTAGTTTCTGGGGCAAGCAAATTTTTTTGTTTCAACCTAGACCCCAGTACTTCAGAAAGATCTTTTGAAAGTCCCAAATCTCTTACTAAATCATTCAGTTCGGCTTGTGAAAATAGCTGAGGTTGGTTTTGACCTGAGGTTGATGGTTCAAAATCACTATCCATCTGTACGGAGCCGGAATTTGAAGAGGTTTCAATATCTTCTTGTATTACTTTGGGGGGTATAGGTATAGGTACATGATCACTGTGAGGAACTGGTCTGATAGCTGATTTAATATTGTTTGGGTACAAAATATGTTTCAAAGTTTTTCTATTATGCCCCTTAATATCACAAAGACAAAAGTAGCAATCTTCATGATGATTTTGCGGTTCTCTCCAAACCATCGGTATTCCAAAAGGAAGGCTTTTTCTATTCCCTTTAGTCCAATGTCTTAAACCTTCTTCACATACCTTCCAAAGAACGTGCTGTGCCCAATCTTTATCTTGATCACCTAATTTGAGTTTGAAATAAGCATAATATGCATTTTTCACAAATTCACCAATTGGTCTCTTAAACTTTTTCAAGACGAAATATCCACAAATATAACAGAAATCATCTGGTTTGTTTTTGCAACACGGGCTAGACATATTTTTAAGCAATGTTTATTTATCAAATACCACGCACAACACTAAAGACAAATTAATTTTACTTGTTTACTGATCGACACTCAGAGCTATAATGAAGTAAATGACATTAAAATATACATTTTGTTTGGAGTGATAAACTTGAAATCCTTCTTCGCAGTACTAATAAAGTGAAAGCATAATAAATAGGATTTAGCAGGTAAAAATTCCCGGAAATCTTGTCCAAAATTAATACATATAATAAAAGATTTACATCAAGTAATGAGAGCCTATTTAACAAATTTCTTTAAAACCACAACAGAAAATCATTTTTGGGTTAATACCTAGAATTTGAAGTAGTACATTCATTTTAAAATGTATTAAAACGCCTATTATAAGATTTTTTTATATTTTTTCTTTTTCTTTTGTGCAAAAAAAATCTGTGGGTGGTAGAGACCAACTGTATTTTAATTAGTTATTGCTATATAAAAACAAACAAAAATCACGTCATCACAAATTTTATGCAGGCCTGTGTAATTAATTAATTAATAAGGCTGAAAACGCTTAACTCTAGCTGTAAGTTTCCTTTTTAGAATATATTAGCATAAGAGTAAAGTGTATATTGCAATTGTATAGCTTCTCCTGATGCAGTCATTAATAAATTGACGAAATATTGAGAAAGAACATTTGAGTTTTAATGTAAACAGACCGATAACCCAAATATTAGTGAATTTATATTAGTACGGTCAAGAAATTTTCTATAATTATATATATATATATATGATAAAATAAATTAAAAGCGGGCAAGCTGTCTGTCAATTAAAGACTCATTTATTAATTATCTCTATATTTCGCAACAACTTTGTTGCTGCTTCAGGAGATAAAAATGTAGAGTTCAAAAAAATAATAACTACATTTTTATCTCCTGAAAAAGCAACAAAGTTGTTGCGAAATATTGAGATAATTAATAAATGAGTTTTTAATTGACAGCCCGCTTTTAATTTATTTTATCCAATATATACATTAATAGTGTTAGTTATTAAACAAGTAATTAATTTGTAAAATTTATTTTGAATAATTTTTATTATTTATTTAGATCATTTTTCTTTATCAAAATTCATTAATTTAATTGAAAATTCCAAAATAATTAACTTGATTAATAATATTAATTTCATATGGTTATCTATTTTATCGACCTTAGTAATTTTGATTTGAATTAACTTTCCGCGGTAATCATGTATTTCATCTTGTGCGCATATTAAATTAATAGACATTTAAAGGAACTTAATTTCTATTTCATAATTAATATTATTTATTGTAAATACTATATTAACACATATGTGATATAAAGTCGCTTGGGTTGTTGTTAGTAAACTACGCTAGTAATAAAATTTTAAATATTATTAAATATGGTAAAATCTCGATATACTTACAATTAAATTTTATCAAAATAAGAAGAAAGTAATCACGCATCTTTATAACAAAAAGGGGAACTGGATACCTGACATTTACGGTTAAATCCTTAAAAAAACCGCTGGCGTCATTTCCTATAACAAGACTCCTGATAAGAAACCTTCACCAAGCTTTCCTGCCGTTTAAACGATCCTGAATATTCCCTGAACCATATCCTCAGACGTAGAACTACAAGTATTTATTAAATTAAATTATTTTTATATCAACATATACCTTATACCAACATAACCTATTTATAGTATCATAATTATTTAATTGAAAATTTAGAAAAATGTATTTAAGTAATGCTTGCCTAAAATTTCGTAAATGTTCTATACTTGTTAACAACACTATTTTATACATTGTTATTTACACAAGTTATCATATAAAAAGCGTTCAAATAAGCTTTGCCTCTAGTAGGCCATTCCTTTAAAAACGTATGATTATTAATAATTTAAATTTGCATTAGTTGTCAATTAGACAGATGCATAGTTGACAAAAATTGCTTTGTAATTTAAAATTGATTTAACATGGTTTTTACTATACAACACAAATCATTCATGCTAGAATCTTATTTTCGAAACGGACGTAAGATTGACGGACAATGGCAGTATTCTCTTCAAGATTGTTTAGAAGAATTTAGAAATGAGTTCCCTAACGTCATCTTTGATTATGACAGTTTTCGGCACACAGTGACACATTCCGTTATGGTTTTCAGAGAAACAGGGAGTGTTAAACAGAAAGAAGGCGCAGGTCGGGCGAAAAAGCGTACAGAAGAGCTAGTTAATAATGTAAGAGAAATTATAAATAATGCACCAAGAACTTCCGTACGAGCATTATCACAACAAGTGGGTGTGTCAATTGGCACATGTCATACAATTTTGAAAAAGGACTTACATTTATTTCCATATCACATGACCTGTTATCAAGAAATCAAGGAAATCGACTATCCCAGAAGAATACCGTTTAGTCAGTGGTTCTTAAATAATTTTGATAATGACCTTCTTGACAAAACCTTTTTTTCTGATGAGTCATGGTTTTATCTGAATGGATATGTGAACTCACAAAATATGAGGATGTGGACTAATGAGAAACCACATAATTTTTTTGTTGAAACCGCACTTCATCCGCAGAAAATTGGTGTATGGTGTGCGATTAGTCGAAGGAGAATTATTGGCCCTATTTTTTTTAACGGAACCTTAACAGGAGAAAGGTATCGACAAGAAATTATTATGCCATTTATCGAACAGCTTACGACGAAGAAATAACACAGGGTTACTTTCAACAAGACGGAGCTAGAGCACACACAGCAGGTGAAACAATTAATATTCTGCAGCAATTTTTTCAAAATCGGTTGATAAGTTTAAACACTGAACATGAATTTCCACCAAGATCTTGTGACATTACCCCATGTGATTTCTTTTTATGGCCATTCTTAAAGAACTCAATTTATCAAGTACAGATACCTGATCTTGCAGGCCTTCAAATCAGAATTGCTGAAAGAATTAATGGAATTGACAATGCGATACTACAAAACACTTTTTCCTCCATTAGAAGAAGATGTGAGAAATGTTTCGAACAAGGTGGTGGACACTTTGAACAATTTTTATAAAATTTTGCTTGTTTGTTGGAAATAAACATATTTCATTCACTTAAAAATGTTCGTTTTATTATTTTGACATTTGTCATTTCAATCAAATATCTCATCTCATAACCAACAAAATTCCTATTAAAATTAGTAACGAGCTAAGACATAATCATAATTTCCAAGGGCTACTTTGAGGTAAAATTTATTTGAATTCTTTGTATTTACTAGTATTATTCTAGCCACCATTATAGTTAACAGTATGTCACGTGATCATGTAAACGAATACAGCTGATCAAGGAATAGAATCATTAAACTTAAATTTTCACAAACTTACTTGCAACATTTTTATTTGTTTTCAATCTAAATTAATCCCGTGTACTTTAGGTATTTTACTCAAATCAAGATTTAATTTAACTGAATCGGCTCCTGCAGATATATAGATCATGTTCTATATATAAATAACACTATTTTAAACAATATCGTCAGCCAAATCAATATTGAGTTAGCTGGCGCCCAATTTTGTAAAGTATTATTTAACTAATTTATTATTGTCTATATCTACCAAAATATGGACAGTCATAGCGACATCTCATAAGCTCTAATGATCAGATCGACTAGACAAGGTAGGTATCATTACTACTTTAAAAATTATTAAAAATATATAAATAATACTTTTATTCAACAAATTAGAAATCTCTATTTAAATATGTATCCATTTATAGTTTATTTCAAATTATAAGAATATGACTTTGAACAGCTGTAATGCTTTTATTGCACCACCTTCTGTGATGATAATTATTATACCTGGTCTCCTTATTGAACGGGTACAGTTTACCTATTTGCAACGTATGAATCTAGGGGCCGTATTGACTATAAATTAGGGCCCTATAATATAATAATAAAATATTATTATTAAATTTTATTTCATCTAAATTGTAATTTAATGACTATTTAACTATATATAATAACTATATATTCAAATTAACAACTGTTGGTACTTATATTATTATTAAATTTTATTTCATCTAAATTGCAGTAATTACAATTTACTTAAATTTTGTCATTACGGACCTCAGCAGTATGTTTGCGTAAAAGATAATCGTATTGAGCGACCAGGTAGTTCCAGGTAGACCAGGTGGTGAAATAAAAGCATTAGAGCCGTTCAAAGTCATATTCTTATAATTTGAAATAAACTATACTTCATTATATTATTAAGTAAAGGTCTTCTATATAACATTTGTCACCGCAACGTGGAACGAATTATCTACAATTAATAATTCATTTGCATCGTAATACATATATATTTAATTAAATAATTGATAAAATACTAAGCTCATTACTTTCTATATAACATTTGGCACCAAACGTGGAAGCGTCATATTGTAAATGAATATTTATTTACACTAACATATCTACTACTAACAATAACATCCTTACTTCTCTATATAACATTTGACAAAGTGGGGCGTCTAATCATAAATATAACACTATATATATATATATATATATATATATATATATATATATATATACAGGCTGTCCCGTAAAAAACGCCAACATTCATAATTCCGTTATTTATTGTCCGGCTTTATTTAAACAAAAAGTAAATTTAATAGCATCAAAAACACTATAAGATAGCAGTGTTTTAATTGTTTTCAATTGTTTTCATTAATGTCAAACAACAGTCAAGTTTTTTATTTTAAATGGCAACATATATATTTTTGGCTATATTCGGATTGGTTTTTTTTTCTCTGAATTCAACGATGTATAACATGTTTATTTTTGATAAACGTTTATTGCAAAAAAAAACTTTATAAATTTCATGTTCGTCTTCCATTATTTATAAATATTCGAATGTGTCATGAAACATTGGAAATGTAAGTATTATAAATATTATTATAAGAAACAAAACACTTTACAATAAATGTTGAAATTGCCCGCCACCTTGTTTAACACATATCGCACATCTCCTAATAATAAAAAATTAAAAAAAAACTTTATAAATTCCATCTTTCATTATAGTAGACTTGGCCCAGTCCACTAGCATTATGTCAATGTGCCTTAAGTGTCAGTTTGACTTTATTAAGTTTTCTGTATTATCCTGTTTGAACGTTTTGCCGCAACAAAAAGCGTATTTTCGTTAAAAATGAATGGCCATGGATAATTGACGTTAACCCAATTTCGAACAGCAATTCCGAAATGTGGTGGTGCCCCATCCATATGAAACCACATGTCTCGTCGAACATTCAGTGGGATATCTTCTAAAAGACCTGGCAGTTCGTCAGTAAGAAATTGAAGGTAATTGTCCGCATTTAACCTCACAGGAAGAACGACAGGACCAATCAACAAGTCATCGATTAGGGCTGCCCAAACGTTGAAATTGTTGAAATGTTGAAATTTAGATGGGCGTATAACTTTGGGATTTTCTGATGACCACCTGTGCAGGTTCCTCAGATTTGTAATACCACTTCCCTTGAACGTAGATTTATCTGTCCAGAGGACTATTCTGCAGAAATTAAAATGAAGCCGTGTCTGTCTTAATATTCAGGTAGAATAAACTAGACGAGCATAGTGGTTTGCCTCAAGCAACCAGAAACGTTCTGTAATGAGGAATGCGCCTATCGGGAAACCGATGTCGGTACTCAATAACTGCTTGACGTGCACTGCCGTTACAGTAGCCATACATAAAATGCATGTCCGCATACTCTTGAGAAGAAACGGATATTCTTCTCAAGAGTATGCGGACATGCATTTTATGTATGGCCTATTAGACTATCTAAGATCTAATAGGCGGTTTCGGCTAAATGTCATATACAGATACAGATCTATTTATAAAGATTTGTATCATTTGTATACATTGCTTCATTAGCTTAACTGACGACGCCTAGAGATGGCAGAAACATGTCTTAAGCAGATGTAAATGCTGAAAATACGAGGAATTGTCCAAGTATACAGTTACAGATATGTAAATTATTTACATGCCTGTTTCATAATTAAGCAAAAGCGTTATACGTGCATATTAACGTATAGATATATTTAAAACCTCTTTTGTTTAGGTATCACTATTTAAAGAAAAAATCAGCTATATGTAATAGTGTATTTGTCAGTTTGTAATGCTTGTTTAGTTCAGAATACAAACCGACAACATGCCCCATAAGCAAGTATACGTTTATTTCCACAGTTTGTTCATACTATTCTAGCTGTGGTTATTTGGTTTACACAGAATTTTCCTTTTACAAAGCCCTCTGTCCTTAAGTGTTCTTCCGCCACTTTACTTACCCGTTTGTGTATTATATGTGCCAATATTTTATTAATACTCTGAGCAGAATCTCTCTGCACAAGTTGCTACATTCTTTTGTGTACCCTTTCTTAGATACATTCACCCTTGCCTCTTATATTAATAGCAATATCAATTGCATTGTTTTTTCGGTGACAGCTCTTCAGAGTTACACAAGCTTGTATTTGCTTCTTACGGATCTTCTCTAGATAGGTTATTAACGTTTATTTGTAGAAAGTTTATTTCCTTCCCCTTCTAGCGCTACTTAACACTAGTTCTTAGTTGTGTTCTTGCCATGTGTCAACTGTTCGTCCGCTGTAATTAATAATTTTCAATTTTTATTTTTCAAAGGGTCTGAGATTGTTGTAGTTTTTCTTAGCTAGAGTTTTTGTATTTCTATAGAGCTTCTTCTTGTTATTAGCAGATACTAGAGATGACAGTTGACAATTTACTGATCAACGTTCGCAACCCGCAATACACAAAATTGTAGTATAATGAACTGCTTTAGTGCCGATGTTAAACACTTTACTGACGATTTTATGTTATTTTACTAGCGATTTCAGGCATTTTTACTGACCATTTTGTCGCACGAGTTCAGTTTAGAAAACTAAAGAACGTGTGCGACAAAAGGCCTTATGAAACGAGTTTTTTTATACTACTTTTTTCTATTTTGCATTTTTTACATTAATAAATATGGTAGTAGATATTTGGCAGACGATAAAGATGAAATCTAATACATGATGCAGAATATTGTAACAGCAAGTTCCATTACATAACAATGTTCCCCAAAGTCAGCGGCTTTGCTAGCACCAAAATCAGTTGGGTAAACACCAAAGACGCTCACAGATCATTATTGTTTTCGTGTATCCCCACTTCTGAAGTTATCCACTAGATCTTCTCGCCTATCTTTGAGTCTCTTATGCCACTCAAATACGCTCGAATTTTTTATAGCATTTTCACTAATGTATTGCTTGGATTTAGAATTCGCTCTTGTTATTAGCAGCTGCTTCTTCCGCTTTGTTCTGCTAAATCCCTGCCCGTCTTTTTATCATGCCTAGCATTATTTTTTACTCTTTTGCATTCCTAAGCTATGATATCTTTGTTGCGCAATAAAATAAAGACTTAAGGAAAAAATAAATACTTTTATAGCATAAGCACTCTGTCACTAACATAAATTACGACGGAATTTCTTTTCCGCATTCACACGCCATCTTCATTTTTCTAAATTTTCTTTTAATCATCCACGTGCTCTCGTTAAAAGCACGGAATGTAGTCGATTTCAGAAATTGCGGCTCCATTACCAGAGGAACGGTAAAATGGAGAATACATTTAAAAAGAAATACCTCCTATCATCGTTTCCTCGTAAAATCGATATTAGTGTCAAACAGAAAAGCTTCTTCACATGTTCTCGCTTAGAACACGGAACTTAATGTCAACGTATTGACTCATTTCTATTTCAAGACGACATGCAAGAACTTTCCTTCGCTGTCGTGTTTCAGGAAGTGTTTTTTAATAGAGAAGTTTTATTGAAAACGCGCTTTCCAAGTAAATCTAAATGGATCTAACCGCATTATCTAAAAATAATATAATCGAAATATACATCGTGACGGAAATTTCAACAATAAGTGGGCATTATTGTATTTTAATAATTATTTGATAACAAATACATATATTATGTATGTGTTAGAGAACTCTTACTCTTTTTACTGGTATATACGATGATATATACTAAATAATATACTTCATATAATATTTTTACAACAAATATTTTTATTTTACAAAATAATATTAAATACTATATCAGACCAATTTCCGTGCGCGCCATGAGCGCCGGTATGGGAGTGTAATTCGTAATATATTAGAATATGCGATAGAATAGGGACGTAACATGAGATTGTTACCGATATAATTATAGAAGTAGAGACATTTATTCTATCAGAAATAATTAAATATAGATTTGGTTTTCTGCTATTAAAGTAATATGCATAAACACACGAAAAATAAGAATAGTACTATAGCAGTGTTGTATGTACCTATAAATAAAATGGAAAATGTATGAAATCAGTGATTGTGTGCACGACAGAGGATTTAAAAAACACGGCTTTACGCGTCTTCCAAGGATTGACAAACTGGAGAAACTCGATTGCAACGTGTGTTCATTTGAAAAGTCAATCTAGGTTACTTTGAAATTTTGATAGAATAAGACGCAAATATATTAGTATGTGTTTGTTGTTCCGTAAACGTAAATCCAAATGACATTTGATAATGTTAATCACAAATATCAGTTAGTGCATAAAATAATCGTGCGTAGATTCTGGTTTAAATAAATTGCTTCTCAGTTTTAAAGTGGCTTTCACTTTAGAACATAAAATTTTTTAGTCCAAGCTTATTTTCGAAGTGGTAATCAAATTGATGGTTTATGGGTTTATTCAGTTCAAGATTGCATGGTAGAATTTCAAGTTGCGTCTCCACATTTTGTAATAGATTATATACAATTTAAGAATACTTTGGATAGAAATTTAAAACTTTTTTCTGAAACTGGTAGTCTCTTAAGAAAATCAGGCAGCGGAGCAGTTAAGAAACGTACACCTTAAGTTGTCAATCGTGTTGAAGAAATAATGGAAAATGAACCACAAACATCTGTTCGACATTTGAGTCAACAAATAAACCTTTCTGTTGGTACAACTCACAAGTTATTAAAAAAAGATATGCAACTTTATCCATACCGTGTCACAGCAGTACAAAAATTGTTAGAAATTGTTTACCCACGTAGACTACAGTTTCGTAATTGGTTTGTAAATATGAACAATAATGGAGAACTTTCGCAAAGAGTCATCTTTACTGATGAAGCATGGTTTTATAAAACGGGATACCTAAATTCACAAAATACAAGAATTTGGAGTAGTGAAAATCCACATGTAATTAATGAAGAATCGCTACATCCAGAGAAAATTGGTGTTTGGATAGCGATAAGCCAAAGGCGAATTATTGGATCAATATTTTTCAGGAAACGTTAACTGCTCAAAGGTACCGTACGGAAATTTTACAACCATTTGTCAATCAGTTGCATGATGATGAACTTCAAAATGCATATTTCCAAAAAGACGGAGCACCTTGTCACTGTACTGCAGAATCTTTGGATTATTTATGGGAATTTTTTGATGAGCGTATAATTAGTCGAAATACTGAAATTGCCTGGCCTGCACGTTCATGCGATTTAACACCTTGCGACTTCTTTTTGTGGCCTTATCTAAAAGATAACATATTTCGAACACCTATATTGAATTTGAATGATATGCTACAGAAAATCGAACAGAAATGCATGGAAATTAATAACAATCCAGTAATGTTGCAGAATATCATCAGAAATTTTGAACGGAGGATTTTAAAGTGCATTAATCTTGAAGGAAAACATTTTCAACATTTGATATAGTTTTCAATAAATACCTATTTGTTATTTATTTGTATGTATGAAACTGTCAAAATATACGACTTCGTAGGTTAAGTAGTAAATTTTAATTTACGACATACTTCAAAATGTTCTTAGTAAATCACATGCTATTAGATTGACTTTTCAAATGAACACTTGTTATATTTTCAACATCAGGTGCGTTTCTAAGATTATTTCTGAAAAACATGTCAGCCGTGACGAAAAAATATGTTTATATTCGGAAAACGAGCGTTCTACATCTACTGATGTTATATTCGCATAATCAAAATACTTTCTTAAGCAACTTAACGCACTTAACCACGTAGACGTGCCCTCACAAATACGTGTTAAGGTGTCAAAATCTGCATTTCTGTCTAAAACACTTTCAAATTTAATTAGAACACTTTCACTTTCTGCGTCTTCTACAGCACACGGTTGTGCGTGAACATCTTTAACGATTTGCAGTGATTCCTCTAACGACAGCGACAAATTTTCTAATTTTGTTATTGCTTCTTCTAGTCCCAAGTAATTCTCACGAATACTTTGTAAATCCATTCTAATCTGGGCATCTTGAAATTTTCTCTGGCTTGTATTGATAGCTGCACTTTCTTTCGGGTCGAATGATAAAACCACGTTCTTTATTTTCTCAAAATGTTCATTATAGTAAAATCCCGCGCGTAACCTTGTACCCCAACGTGTCAGAATCGGCTGTGGTGACTCAGGGGTATGGGGACACAGTTCATGAAATTTCCGAATACGTTTTGGAGATTTCAGGAATACTGCCTTTGTACTCGATATTAAAGCATCTACCTCTGGATAACATCTACGAACCTGTTCTGCCACAAGGTGTAGAGAATGGAGTTTACAAGTAATATGTAACAAGTTAGGACAATATATTCAAAGAGACCGGCCTACAGAACACATGGTTGCGGCACCATCGATCATAAACATTAATACTTGGTCTTTCGAAAGTTTAAATTTTTCCAAAGTATCTAATAGCACCTCTGAAATTTTTTCGGCATTACATTGTTCTAGTCGTCTGGATGATAATAAAATTGAAGACGTTGGTGGTTCCATATTACGCGCCGTCACATTAACTACAGATTGTTTTTTGCTGTCAGTTGTTTCGTTCACACATAACCACAGTTTTTTATTTTTCAGTTCGGTTTTGATTTTATTTACGCATCGATGTTAAATTCCTTCGTAACGTTGTCGTACTCGGTAATGTCTGATTCGTGTATTCGTGTATTTATTCCAAAATGAAATAAATGAATCATTACTTAACAAAGTAAACGACAGTGTACACACAATCATAGTTACACATAGTTCATGTATAAACTGTTGTCGATTAATTTTGTTATTATTGTGCTTCGAACTGCTTACGTGTTCTTTACCATGTGTTTTTGACCAACACATTAGATATGTATTACACACTAAACATTTAATTTTTGAGCCATCGTATATTAAGTCCGGGAAATCCATAATAAACTTATTCACTTCGTCTGACAACAGTAGTTTTCTCCATTTATGTGTCGACGACATTTTATTACGTATGCTTACACTTACATGCAGTCTAAGCAAGTACCAAACACATACTGAATGCTTTTTATTAGTTCTGATGCAATACAATCATCCTCACATCGGCGCACATGGCGCGCACGGAAATTGGTCTGCTCTACTTATGTATTTAAAAGATGGTAATAATAAGTGGACGGGATCTTCTTTAATTTCTTTCTTCCTCAGCTAGCTCTTTCGTCGTAGGCACATGGATTCGTACTTCTTATCTTAGGTGTTATTTATTTATTTCAATAGTTTTATTTCTAATCTGGTATTTTCTATTTAAAATTGGGTTCCTAGATTCTCGAGAAGCGAGAACAAAGAGCATCTAATGTATTTAAAATTCTGTGAACTCTTTGTAATATGATATCTTAATTTGGAATTTAGTTTTTATATTATATTCTTTATTTTTAATATTTATGATCTGACATTTACAAAAGTGGGTGTTTTTAAATTGGCTGACCTTAAGTTATTTGATGACAGATGGCTCTTTCTCTTCTGACAATTTTCTTTTTATTTAATATTCGTCTTTAGTTTCTTAGACATTACCTATTTGTTTTCTGATTTCTGTTTTTTTTGACTTCGCTTCTTCTTCTTGATTGACACTATTTTGTATTTATACCACGAAGTACGTGTATATATGCGGCTTGAATAATACGAAGTACGTATTTCTTATTTAATTTGGGTAATACGAAGTACGTATCCCCTATTTGACTTTTACTACACGAAGGACGTGTATACTTATCGGTGTCAAAACAATCAATCCCCAATTTTTTTTCGGTGCTTGGCTTTTATAACATTACCAGTTCAGACAAAAGCTAAACGTATTTTTAGGTACCTCTTCTTCTTATCTTTTGAATGCCTTTTTGGAATTTGATGATATTAGTATCGAAAATTAGCCCTATTTTGCCTACAACTATTCAAGTAATTATTTTAATTAATATTTTTATAATAAACATTTTTATTAATCTGTCAAAATTGTTATATTTTTCCAATTTTTGAATTAATGCTGTATTTGATGTTATAATATTGTTATTAATAATTTATGCCCCTTCAGTAAATTTCATATAAATCCTTTTTATATTTTGTTATTCTATTTGTTTTTTAAGTGAAAATCTTCTCTTCAGTTGATGTGTAGAATCCCGGTGTCTATGAATTCTGTTCGGATGTTATTTTTATTGTCTGGTTAGTGGGTATTATGGTTCCTTCTTTGACTTATAACTAGAGAACGGACACGCTTACCACATGACGTAAAGCCCAGTGCAGTACTGGCGAAAGGCTATATTTCTAAAATATTTAATTTTATTTATATAATTGGAAAGCGAACGGGTGGTGATCTATAAAATTACGAAATACATATTTATTTGTTGAAAAGTTGTATTTATAAAGTTTTTAATTTTATTTCTATAATTGGAAAACATACGGGTGGTGATCTATCTATCTAAAATTACGAAATACATATTTATTAATTAATTTATTTATATAATTGGAAAACAAACGGGTGGTGATCTATAAAATTACGAAATACATATTTATTTGTTGAAAAGTTGTATTTTTAAAATTTTTAATTTTATTTCTATAATTGGAAAACATACGGGTGGTGATCTATCTATCTAAAATTACGAAATACATATTTATTAATTAATTTATTTATATAATTGGAAAACAAACGGGTGGTGATCTATAAAATTACGAAATACATATTTATTTGTTGAAAAGTTGTATTTTTAAAGTTTTTAATTTTATTTATATAATTGGAAAACATACGGGTGGTGATCTATCTATCTAAAATTACAAAATACATATTTATTAATTAATTTTATTTATATAATTGGAAAACAAACGGGTGGTGATCTATAAAATTACGAAATACATATGTATTTGTTGAAAAGTTGTATTTATAAAGTTTTTAATTTTATTTATATAATTGGAAAACATACGGGTGGTGATCTATCTATCTAAAATTACGAAATACATATTTATTAATTAATTTTATTTATATAATTGGAAAACAAACGGGTGGTGATCTATAAAATTACGAAATACATATGTATTTGTTGAAAAGTTGTATTTATAAAGTTTTTAATTTTATTTCTATAATTGGAAAACATACGGGTGGTGATCTATCTATCTAAAATTACGAAATACATATTTATTAATTAATTTATTTATATAATTGGAAAACAAACGGGTGGTGATCTATAAAATTACGAAATACATATTTATTTGTTGAAAAGTTGTATTTTTAAAGTTTTTAATTTTATTTATATAATTGGAAAACATACGGGTGGTGATCTATCTATCTAAAATTACGAAATACATATTTATTAATTAATTTATTTATATAATTGGAAAACAAACGGGTGGTGATCTATAAAATTACGAAATACATATGTATTTGTTGAAAAGTTGTATTTTTAAAGTTTTTAATTTTATTTCTATAATTGGAACATTTTTATTTGTTCATTTTGTCGTTCAAGTTGAGTAAAGGAGTATTAATATTGACTAGCAATAGTTTCTCAAGGCTTTCTTCTGTCAATTTTGTTCTCTTTGAATTAAGTACATCCTTATAAATAGAAAACGTCCTTTCTACATCGCAACTGGTTATAGGTGCATACTGGAAATATTCTTTTATTTCTTCATATTTAGCCGTTAGATTTTGTGGAATTGTCTCCATACATAATTGCTGCAGTGTAATTAAATCTGGATTTCTATTAAGAATTGCTTCAAACTTTTGCCGAAGGCCACATCCGAAGTCACTTGGAATACTTTTCAAATTATTAACAGCCACATCTAATGTGGTTAATCCGTCATTTAATTTGAGATTTCGATTTTCAAAATAAGTGATTAGTTTTGGCAATTTTCCAAAGTGTTCGTGAAGAAAGTACAACTGATTTTTTAAATTTGGGATTTGTGTGAGCTCCTTGCACTCACCAATACTTCTAGCATCCTCCTTTAGCAGTGTTACGAAATGTTTTAGACTATCGAAATTCTCAGTATAATAACTAGTAGCTTCCAGCCATGTTCCCCATCTAGTTATTACTGGAGTGGGAGGCAGTGACAGAGATGGAAATTTTTCCCTGAAAAGAGCTACTCTCAATGGTGCTTTTCTGAAAACTTTTTTAAAAGCTGATACAAGTCTATCAACTTCCGGAAAAGTGTCTCTGATATATTCACAGATTCTGTGGAGAGCATGTGCTACACAAGTAATATGCAGCATATTAGGATATGTTTTCTTCAATAGTTTGCCTGTTTTTAACATATACGCAGCACTATCACTGACAAATAAAAGTATTTTTTCTTTGTACGTGGCGTCCGAATGACGCATTTTTTGCATATTCTCCTTAATGGGTTCAGCAACTGTTTCCGCATCAACTCTATTTATAACACTTGTTGCTATTACATATGAGTTATAGGGAATAGTTGGATGTAGTACACCAGCTATAACATTTACCACACAGCGTCCTAACATATCCACCGTTTCGTCGGCGCTTATCCATATGTATTGATTTAAAAGATGGCTTCTAATGCGGTCTACTGTTCTCGTATAGCACCTAGAAACATAATAGTTGCGTAAAGTTGATTCATCAGGGACATTTCGACCAGTATATTTTTTCAGAAATGTCTTCAAAATTGGATTGTTCAATTTAAATAATGAAATATTAGCTGCCATAAAAGTTTCACAGAGTTCTTCGTTAAAATTGTCAGATTCCAACGGGCTCAATTTTTTTTCGTGCTTTAACGATCCTACGTGACGTTTTACGGTTGATTTATTGCAATTTTTCAATAGCGTTTCACACACTTCACAATAAATTTCGGAATCACTGGCAATGTGCATACAATCAGTATGGCCCTCAATCCAACTCGCCATTGTTTCACGATGCCATTCTCGACGCTCTTCCATTGTCTGAAAAAATAAGAATATTCTAGATCCAAATAAACGAAATTAAATAACGAAATTTTATGCACACTTACGTGAAAATAATTGGAAGATGTTGCTTAAATGAAAATAAAAGGAATGTACGTGCTATTTCTCTTACGAAATACGATAAACTTATTTATTTTATCTACGTACACGACACCACTGAAAACACTATATTCTCCAAATACAATATCTGGGTTGTCCATTGTTATCGCTGCGAGACCAGGTGGCCGAGTAAGTCAAACAAATACTTCATTGAATTACGCCGGGATGTACTGAGCGACGTTATACACAATTCCAATTGCCGATTGCGTTTTATGGAAATGGCATCCGTTCTCTACTTATAACTAGAGCAGACCAATTTCCGTGCGCCATGAGCGCCGGTATGGGAGTGTAATTCGTAATATATTAGAATATGCGATAGAACAGGGACGCAACATGAGCTTGTTACCGATATAAGTATCGAAGTAGAGACATATATTCTATCAGAAATAATTAAATAAACATTTGGTTTTCTGCTATTAAAGTAATATGCATAAACACACGAAAAATAAGAATAGTGCATATTATAGCAGCGTTGTATGCGACGTAACCGTGCTCGGTAATGTTTGATTCGCGTATTTATTCCAAAATGAAATAAATGAATCATTACTTAACAAGGTAAACGGTAGTGTACACACAATCATAGTTACACATAGTTCATGTATAAACTGTTGTCGATTAATTTTGTTATTATTGTGCTTCGAACTGCTTACGTATTCTTTACAATGTGCTTTTGACCAACACGTTAGATATGTATTGCACACTAAACATTTAATTTTTGAGCCATCGCATATTAAGTCCGGGAAATCCATAATAAACTTATTCACTTCGTCTGACAACGGTCGTTTTCTCGATTTATGTGTCGACATTTTATTACGTATGCTTACACTTACATTCAGTCTAAGCAAGTACCAAACACATACTGAATGCTTTCTTTAGTTCTGATGCAATACAATCATCCACACATCGGCGAACATGGCGCGCACGGAAATTGGTCTGCTCTACTTATAACTGTTTGTTCTTCTTTCACTGGTAGATATGGATATTATTCTGTTTAAATGAAGTTGGATTATATTACGAGGGTTTCTCAATAAAGATGTTTTATTTTTTCTTTGGTGTATCCTTCTTAGTAACAGTTTTTTTTTTTATTTAATATTAAGCAAAGAGGATTTTGCTCAGTTTTATGATTGCAAATCGCCGATTTTCACGAATTTTTTCTTCGACATTACTTACAAGTTCGTTCGTCACAACAGTTGGTCTTCTACTCCATTCTTCATCATGGATATTAGTTCGTCCGTCTCGAAAGGTACGACACCATCTTCTAACCATACTGTCATTCATGACATTTTCACCATATAAACAGAACAAAGACGCAAAACGCACACTGGAAGACCACGCGTTTCTAACGACACTGGACTCTCGACGTGGAGACTCTTAGGCAAAGTTTTTTGCGTATCCCACAACAGTCTTCCCGCAAAACAAGTCGTGAACTTGGTATTCCGCATCAAACTGTATGGAAGAATTTTGCGACAACGATTGCGTTTTAAACCGTACCGTATACAGATTGTGCAAAGTTTACGGCCCGACGACCTTGTAAAATATACGGATTTTTGTATTGCAATGCTGGAATTGATGGAGGAAAACGACTTTGATAATCGTCTGGTGTTTAGTGACGGATCCACAATCCATATTAACGGATAAGTGAATCGACTTAATACGCGGATATGGGGCATGGAAAATACACATATGATTTTGGAATATGAAAGGGGTTCCCCAAAACTAAACGTGTTCTGTGCGGTTTCCAAAACGGAAGTATTGGGGCCCTTTTTCGTTAATGAAAACAGTGTGATATAGTAGTATGGTAGATATATTGCAGTTGTGGTTGTGTCTACAATTAACGGAGGTTTCCAACAACTTTATCTTCCAACAAGATGGGGCGCCGCCTCATTGGCACGGCAAAGTGCGTCCTTATCTAATGAGACGCTTCCTCGCCGTTGGCTCGGCTGTCCTCCCAGGTCACCCGATCTTACGGTGTTTGATTTGTATCTTTGGGGGTATGTCAAAGATATGCTTTACATGACACCAATGCCTGCAACACTGGGTGAGCTTCGAGAACGCTGTACTGCTGCTGTGAGGAGCATCAATAGGGAGACACTATAGCGTGTGTGACCAAAATTTCCTACCGTTTAGATGTGTGCCGTGTAACACGAGGTGCACACATAGAACATTTATAATAGAATTGAAAAAAACTTGGACATTTTCTCTTTCTTTTCATATGTTACTTGATATTATATTTCTAATACTTTCTAAAATACAGCTTTTTAAAACGCGATGATTCTTTTGTAGGCAGCCTGTATCATCTTATTTTGATAGTTGCATTGAAGATATTAAATTAAAAATAAATTGGTTTTATATTAAATAACCTTAATTTTAGTAATCTTATCAAGAAACAAACCCTACTAAAACTCTATCAATCGTACAAATTAAACTCAATTTAGCACTTGTATTTCTAAATATCGTTACTATTTTTTCATAACACTGGACAACAGGCAAAATGTATCTAAAATAAAATCGACTAAATCTGTTTGACTATTTTTGGTGTGCTAAAACCGAAAATAAACTTATCTTTTTAATATTAGTATAAGTTTTAGAGAGACGTGATGTCATATGTCCCTATATATTAACACTGTAACCGCATGTCTGCCTTGTACTAAGCAGCCCCTGTATACAAACAAATGACAAACGCCACTTTCGCGAATATTATGGAATTGAATAGAAAATTCTCGAATCTTCAGATATTGAAAAAAATGCTTGGAAAGACCTTCGCCTCGTGGTCACTAATTTCTTGGGAAATAAAAAAGCTGAGAATTACGTTACTCTTATTGAAAATATGCTGTCATTGTATCAAAAAATGGCTTGCAATACGTCTCTAAAGATACATTTCCTACAATCACACCTGGACCTTTTTCCTGGAAACTGCGGAGCTGTGAGTGATTAGCAGAGAGCGGACTGAAGCGATTGAATAACCAATTGCCCCGACAAAACGTTGTGGCGGTATCAGATATAGTATGCATGTTATAAAAGCTCCACTATTTGCTTGCTCGATTGCATTCGTCGAGCAGATGTTGTTATTTCCCTCGTTATGAATAGCACATTGTGTGGAATACGCACAATGGTACACAACATATACAACAAGTATGAGCTATGAATCATCAATCGCTCTAATCCGCTCTCTTGTGATTAGCACGGCGAACGCTTCCATCAGGCTATATCAGCAATGGAGAAAAGGTACCAGGGAAACTGGAAGGTTTCCATGCTTGCCGACTACTGTTGGACTCTTGTTAGAGATGCTCCAGAGATAATTTACAAAAGAATAGCAAAAAGACAGCGCATTTAGTGACTCTAAAAGTGTAAAAGTATCTATTTTTTATTATCTAAAAATAAAATAAAAAGAGCAGCTTGTTCTTGAAAACTGGGACCAAGTTTCTAATGTCATTGTCAATTTTGTATTCAGCACCTCAAAATTAACAAAAAGATGCATTTTTCAAACAAGATACAACAAATAAACTAAAACTTGTTGTTCCAGGTTTCAACATCGTCAGTTTCTTATTTAATGACTAGATAAGATAACCTAAAAATATAGTCTCGTATTATTTATTAATCTTCGGAGATGAAAGTTAAGCAAACTAAAGCTTTATGAAACAAGGATAATAGCAACTATCGTGAAATTCAATTATACAAGATGCAGTTTCTATTTCTAAAACTTAAGACTCAAACAATTATTGTTCTAAGATTTACCTAATTAGTTATAGGTGTTTATGTCTGTCATAGTATGATCTATTAAATAGCAAAAGATTAAGAATTTTCTTATATTTAGACGGCAAAGAAAATCCTTTATGAATACCTACTCACGTCAGATTATTATACATCGCACTTCATTTTTTATCACTTCTTTGTCACCGATAACGTCATTAACACTTGAAAAATTGTTGCAGAGGAGTGTACGGCAGACCGTTGCAGCAGGGTTCCCTGTCAACACGGTGGTAAGTGTCTCACCAGCGAGAACTCGGCCGTTTGCCTTTGTCCCTTGGGTTTCTCCGGGGATCTTTGCGAAATAAGGGTCGACCTAGAAGTGCCCTCATTCAACGGATCCAGTCACTTGAGATACACGGGATTGGGGGAAGACGCTCTCACTTGGCTCGATCTCCAAGTGACACTCAAACCGACAGCCGAGGACGGCCTCATCATATACAATGGGCACAGGGGAGACGGAATAGGGGATTTCATGGCCCTCTATTTAAACGAGGGGCATCTGGAGTTCGCGTACGATTTAGGAACAGGAGTCGCGATAACCACCAGCCAACATAAAGTCAATCTTGGCGAATGGCACGAGGTGAGAATATCCAGGACAGGACGATTAGCGATACTAGAAGTCGACAATCAAATACCGGTTGAGGTTATGTCGCCGGGTGCGTTCACTCAACTTTCACTGCCGCAAAATCTATACTTGGGTGGCGTGCCTAACTTCGGAGCCGTTTCCCCACAAGTCAGAGTACGTTCTGCGTTCGTGGGATGCGTTCAGAAAGTGGTTATAAACGGAAGAACAGTGGCTATATTAGCCGAAGCATTAGGTAATATAATTTTAATATATTTATACTATTTTTTCTTAAATAGAGAGATAAATTAGAATAGCCAGATTCATACTAGCAACATTTTAATAAAATCATTTTCATATATTTCTTAGGTAAGCTCTGAGAATTGATTTTATCGTTAAAAAACAACACGAATATTTCGAAATTGCAAATAAATGTATTATCTGTTGTCTTCTGTATATACAAGCTGATTCATTTTCGACCCTCACTGTGGGGATCTCGTTTATTATTGGAGATAAACGGTAGGTTTAAGTTTGGGACAAATTTAATTCTGACGCCACTTCGCGTGTAGATATTAATGTATTATTATTTATGTAGAAAATACAATATTTACGTAGACTTTGCAAAAATACACCTTTAATTTACCATTTGTAAAATATCAGAATAATTGAAACATACATGAGTAGGTAAAACCCCATCAGTTTTGTATAATACAAAGGTATCTTTAATAATATAAATTATTATTAAAAATCTGGTGTGAAGAACACAAATACAGGTTCACTATTAATATTTTCTGTGAACGTGTCCGAACATATCCCTCTCCAGAGACGCAGATACGTATTTCGCCTTTCTACAGGTTCATCGGTACGCCCCTGCTGGAGAAAGGATATCTTCAGACACATTCCCTAAAAAGAACCACATCGCCATATCACAGAAATTATCCAGACCGAGCGTAGAAGTAAATTCAGCGCTGCCTGTTGTCAGACAGCCGAAGTCTAGTTTGAAGAACACAAATACAGGTTCACTATTAATATTTTTTGTGAACATGTCCGTGATATGGCGATGTGGTTCTTCTTTGTGAATGTGTCTGAAGATATCCTTTCTCCAGCAGGGGCGTACCGATGAGCCTGTAGAAAGGCGAAATACGTATCTACGTCTCTGGGGAGGGATATGTTCGGACACATTCACAAAAAATATTAATAGTGAACCTGTATTTGTGTTCTTCACACCAGATTTTTAATAATATTTTATATTATTAAAAATACCTTTGTATTTGTAAAATATCCCGTTGATTTTCATTCAAATTCCTGTTAACATAAACATCACGCGGTTTCGTAAACGATCCAACCTCGATCAAGTTTCTATCAAGATCCAGAAAAAAGGTACGATATGGCTGTTGCCGTTCTGGAATACCATTGTAAATATCTTGTACTCGCTATTGTTGTATTTCAATTCGATAGAAAAAATATTTAACATACGACATTTTTCTATTAGTAATGTACGACAATTGAAATGTTTGACAGTTTGACATTTCATGCCTATCTTACTTACGGCCGTATTCACCATGCAAAATTAACAGCTAGTTAACTAAGTCCAATAAACTTAGCGGCGCTATTAAGATAAGCTGAAATTCACCAACGTAAAATAATTGCTTGTTTATACTAATTCATAGCAACATCAACATTTACGGTCGTAAACTATCTTCATATATATTGTGTCATGTCATAACAAATGTCACATGATCAAAAACAAAAGTAGAAAGCTGGATAATGATATCAAAGTGATACAAAAAAAGAGCTGCTGAGTTAGACGTTGAATTAAAATATCGAATATCTTGAACTTCGGCGAACAGAATTACTCGAGAACATAAATTTCACACATACCAGGTACAACCGGTAGAAGAACTAACCCTACAAGATTTTATTAACAAACGCAATTTCTGTAACTGGGCATTAAACAAGAATTATCAGGAGCTGAATTTCTTTAATAACGTGTTATTTACAGACGAAGCCATATTTCATAAAAATGGGTTTGCTAATCGCCACAATTCTCATTATCATAATAATGGAAATCCTAGAATGATAATTCCTCTGGACAATCAGCATAGGTGGTCTCTTCATGTATGGGGTGGAATTCTTGGACGGTTTGTCATACGACCATACTTTTTCGGCAACGCGATACACCGAGAATCATTTTTGAGTTTTTTACGAAATCAATTTGAAAATTATGATTGATAGTTTACAATTACAAATCACTAGGCAAATGTGGTTGCAATTAGATGGGGTTTCTCCACATTTTAGCAGACAGGTGGGAATTATCATAACACAAATTTTGAAAATAAATGGATTGGAGTGAACTGGTCTGCAAGATTTCCGGATCTGACAAAATTAGGCTTCTTTTTATGGGGTTATGTCAAAGCACAGGTATACAAAACTACTCCAATTACTGTGGAAGATATTAAGTTTAGAATAAGACGTGTATTTGAATCTATTGATGAAAATATGCTTCAAAGGGAGCATCATAATCTATATACCGTCATATTTAGTGACGAGTCGAAGCTTGACTTGTGCGTGGGAAAGCATTTCATAAAGATTGCCTCAAAAGGACAGTAAGTTTTCCTAAAGGCATTTTGATTTGGAAGTGCATGTTCGCAGTGGATCTAGGAAGGCATGAGGTGGTAGAAAGTACAATTAATGCAGCAAGATATCAAAAAATTTTAAAAAATAGTCTTGTGCCAAGCGCGAAAGATCTTTACCCAGACATGAATTTCATACTTCAACAGGACGGTGTTGCATGACATACGGCTAAAACGAATAGAAAGAAATAGTTTGGGGACAATAACATCAAAGTCCTCTCATGGCCTTCGAACAGTCAGGAAATTAATGTTATCGAGACATTGTGGCATAAAATGAAACAAAGATTCCGTGATGGTCCCCAAAGAACCGCTGCCAATTTGAAGATGAAATTGGGTGAATAATGGCAAAATTTCGACTCTAGCATGTGTAAATCATTAATAAAAACAATGCCAGACAGGATTACAGCGGTCGTGAAAGCGCATGGCGACGTAACGCCATATTAAAAGAGGAATTTCTTAAATTTTCCGAACATTTAGTTGTCACGATAATGTGCAATATTTTTGTTTCTTTTTTCGCCCACAATTTATTTCAAGGTGTATAGGAAAAAAAACATTTAAATATATATTATAAATGATAGACTTTAATATGTTGTTAATATAGTTCTTTAATTAAATAATTTAGTTTGTATAAATTAACATGTTCAATAAATTTTTGTTTGTCTGAACATTTAGTTGTTAGTAAAATTTAATTTTTACAAATTTAAAAAATCAATGCCCGTGTTCGAATAAGTCTGACTTTGGATTTAAAATCTTATAACGTAACTTAATTCATAGACATCTGATTATGTTAATCTAGATAACATTTATGGTTTATACTTAATTGTATTAAAAAAATATCTAACTTCTCAAATTAATAATAGAATAGATTATAAAAATATATCATAGATGTATTTCTTTATTTCCATAAATTAAGGACAAATACATTTGAACACGCTATATATAAAATAATTCCAAAAAGAAAAACAATTTTTCATTCAATAAATTTGATGTAGGTGGCGCTAATGTCGACAATTGTCCACATCCGTGTGTGGCGAGACCCTGCGGCGAAGACGGCGAATGCATTCCCGAACTCGACTACTTCACATGCAGATGTAAGCCAGGCTATAGAGATCAATTATGCAGCAGGGGTCCGCCCGCTTTCAGCGGCACCGACAGCTATCTCCACTTCAACGATCCCACGACCCTAACAACCCTCGTTTCCGATCCCCTGGACATCAACGTCCGTTTTAAAATATCTTCTATGGACGGACTGATCCTGTGGATGGATTCCGGATCCGGGGATTTTCTCTCGCTGGGGTTGGAGAGGGGCGCCCTGGTGCTCAGATATACCGTCCGAGCCGAAGAAATCGTAGTGGTTCATAACAGTACGACCGTCCATGATAATCTATGGCATCGGGTTAGGGCAGTAAGGTAAGAGAACGAAGAAATAAAGTCAGGGGCTTTTGCGATCAGCGGGATCAGATATTATTGAGGTTTAGCTTTACATTTCTTTTTCTGATATGTTCTGATGGATCCCAAAGTAATTCCATTCATATGCTATTGTTATTACTATATCTGTAATAATAATAATTATTATAAGACATGAATTAAACTACTCAAAAATGAATAAGGAATTTTTACTTTTTTGTATATTTTAGATAGTATGGGTAAATATTTGTAGTGTATTATATTAGATACATAATTGTACACAACAATTTAAAATTTTCAAGTATATTTATTCAGAAAAATCGTTAGATTACTAAGAAATGATCAAAAATGAAATAAGCAACATTTTTAACAATAGCTAAAATAAACATTTTTCTGTAACAATTAATTCTAAAATCGTGTATAATGGCCAGGGACATCTCTCACAGCTGTACATCTTCGGAGCATACTCATAATGCAATTATTAATGTGTTCTTGTGACACTCTTCTCCAACACAGCGGTAAAATTTTCCGCAAGTTTTGCACGTTAACTGGGGGGTGGATTATGTTCGTTGAGCTGTGCTTGAAGTCTGTCCCAAATGTGCTCAATTGGATTCAAGTCGGGAGACGTTGGTGGTAAAGGTAGATGGTTAATATGGAGGTCATTTATTGCTTGCATTACAATTTGTGCACGATGAGATCTTGCATTATCATCAATAAAAACCATAATTTACTAAATAAAACACTTGGTATATTTGTTTCACAAAATGTATTTAAAATATCTCTTACTTATGTTTCGACTTATTCAGTCATTCTCGAAGAGTCATGTAAACTAAGTAAAAAGTGTACTCCTACCAATATTTATGCGTTATTTTTTGAAAAGGTTTATTACAGCATCGATTGTGGGGGTGTTTGAAAAATCCAACTGCGTGTTTGTGACCTGTCTGTTGAAATTTATGGCTTTTTTAATTTCTAAAATTCTAAAAAAGTCAAGCCTTTTACCCTTATTACAAGAGTGTAAAAGTTTGAAATTATTAGCATTAAACAAATGATAATTTTGAATACAGTGTTCCGCGAATCCCGTAACCATATTGCCATGTAGAATAGAACTTCTATGTTCTTTGATACGTTCTTTTATAGAGCGTCCTGATTGGCCAATGTATACCGTGTCACAATCACTGCAAGTTAATTCATACACCCCTGACTTATCACGCAATTCTGTTTTTCCTTTATTGTTAACTAGAATATTACCTAAATTGCATTTATTTACTAGGATGACATTTAAACCTAACTTATTAAGTATATTAGAAACTTTATTGCTAACCCCAGGTATATAGTTTAGGGTGTGAAACACTTTGTTAGTTTTAATATAAGTATGTCCGGAGTAAAAATTTTTCTTAAGGAAAGCGCGTTGTTTTTTGTAAATCATTTTTTCTAAGAATTCTGTTTTGTACCCGTTATTTCTAGCTATAGTTTTTATGGTATATATTTCTTTTTCGAAGTTCTCATTATTTAGAGGGAAGTTAATCAGTCTGTGTATGAAACTGTGAAATGTTGACAATTTTATATTCCACGATTGGTTGGAATTAGCCGGAATTCTGTATCTGTTGTAGTGGGTTTTCTAAAGATATCAAATTCAAATCGTTTCTCAACTCTTGTTAATTTTAAGTCTAAAAAGTTAATCGTTCCGTCTACCGTCCGGACATACTTATATTAAAACTAACAAAGTGTTTCACACCCAAAACTATATACCTGGGGTTAGCAATAAAGTTTCTAATATACTTAATAAGTTAGGTTTAAATGTCATCCTAGTAAATAAATGCAATTTAGGTAATATTCTAGTTAACAATAAAGGAAAAACAGAATTGCGTGATAAGTCAGGGGTGTATGAATTAACTTGCAGTGATTGTGACGCGGTATACATTGGCCAATCAGGACGCTCTATAAAAGAACGTATCAAAGAACATAGAAGTTCTATTCTACATGGCAATATGGTTACGGGATCCGCGGAACACTGTATTCAAAATTCTCATTTGTTTAATGCTAATAATTTCAAACTTTTACACTCTTGTAATAAGGGTAAAAGGCTTGACTTCTTAGAAATTTTAGAAATTAGAAAAGCCATAAATCTCAACAGACAGGTCACAAACACGCAGGTGGATTTTTCAAACACCCCCACAATCGATGCTGTAATAAACCTTTTCAAAATATAACGCATAAATATTGGTAGGAGTACACTTTTTACTTAGTTTACATGACTCTTTGAGAATGACTGAATAATTCGAAATATATGTCAGAGATATTTTAAATACATTTTGTGAAACAAATATACCAAGTGTTTTATTTAGTAAATTATTCATTATGTTTCACCAAGAGCCAACCGTGAATTCTATACATTATAATAAAAACCATATTTTCATCCACAGCCTCGCGAAAGTCGGCCACATATTTCTGAATAATGTCATCCCTGTATATGTGTCCATTGACATTGTTTTCAAAGAGATAGAGGTTCGTACGTCCATTCAAACTAATGCCCGCCCACACCATGATACCACCGCCGCCAAAAGGCACCACAGCTTTTGTAAACTCGCGTCTATAACGGTCTCCTCGAGTTCTCCAGACCCTTACTCTACGATTATCACTAAATAAGCAGAATCTGGATTCATCGGTGTATAAACCATGCTCCCATTGAAAATTTTCTGCTAGTCGTTGGTTAACCCAAGTTCTTCTAGCCATTCTATCGGCATTAGTTAATTTTGGGCGTCTCACAGGCCCGCAGCTATGAAGATCCATTTCCCGCAGACGGTTTCTGATGGTTTGATCCGAAACTCTAACTCCAGTGGCGGCACGTAACTGTGTTTGCAACCATACAGCACTTCTAAACGAATTCATCCTTATCTGAATTCGTATGTAGCGGTCTTGTCTCTGATTTGTTTTCCTCTCAGATCCACTACCGGTTCTTCTCCTTGCAGATCCTACCTGTTGGAATCTTGTTAGAGCCCTTCTAACAACACTTGGAGACACATTAAAAATTGCGGCAATTTCTGCTCCAGATTGCCCTCGCTGATGCAATAACGCAATTAAATCAAAAGTTTCTTTATTTAAATGACGTCTTGGCATCGTGAAAATGTGAAATGACGTTTAAAAGGAATAATACTTGTAAAAAAATGCGATTTTTACAATTTTGTATTCTAAATTAATTTAATGTTAAAATACAAGATTCAATATTTTATCACACAGAAAAGACATTTACCAAAAAAAATGTCCACGAACGACTGTGGGCCTTCTAATTTATCTATAGTTTGAGAAAATACGTTAATTAGAATTAGAATTAATTAGATCTGTTAAAAAAAGATCTAATTCCCTATTCATTTTTGAGTAGTTTATTATTATTATTATATTTAAAGTATAGTTAAATTAAAAAACGTTTTCGTAATATACCGAGTGTTCAATGACATGTCCAATATTCCATATTGCTGTGTAGTTTGATTCTAAAATGGGCTTCAATTATCAAACATGAATCGTCTTACACATATATTCATAGTTTAGACTTTTATAAAATGTTCTCAGGGTTTTTGTTTTCAAAAGGGATTCTTTACAACTAGACCTAGCGTCCAATGTAATAAGAAGAGAAATAATATAATAAGATATCAAATTTAATACATTTATTGTTCACAACTTGTAAAATATATATGAATTTTGAACGTGATAAACATTATCGATTATATTTTTGTTTCGAAATAAAGCATAGCATCTTTATGTATAATTAAATATATATACATATCTAAATATATAACTTTGAAGGTCTTTTGATTTGATTGATTTGATTTTTAATAAATCTTGCAAACAAGCTTGTGTTATCACCTTAATCCAGTGAGTATGATACTCTACAAAATACCAAGGTGACACAGTGTTTCTATTTTAAATTTTATAAAGTAGTAATTCCAGTAATTATTCCAAAAAGGTAGAATTTTAAAGAGAAGTGTGCTATTTCATATTCATGTGACGAGAACAAACCCTACCATATGGGATACTTAATTTCGCACAATAGGTTTTATTGGAAATCTCAATTACTTAATAAAAATTTTAATTATGAGTTAAAGCCCAGATATCTTTAAATGCTTGTGAGACCTTTCCCTACTTGCGATTTAAAAGATGTCTGTGTTATTTCTTCTCTCTGTAAAACAGAAGTTAGAATTAATTCGCAATTAATCAATAATCCATATAAAGTTAGTAATCTCAAGATTTTTAATTTACGAGCTTGAATTATATAATTTACATTTAAAGTTAACTAAAAGCGTGAACAATAATGAATTTGAAGAGTGTTGTAATTTTTGTAGGAAGATAACGGAAACTATAAATTGAAAAATAAATGTTTAAAACTAAATAACAAATTCAGAAAGTTCTGTCCACCAAAAATTTATATACAATTCCTATAAAAAGAAAAATAATAGCATTAAAAGAATATTTGCAAAAAATACTTTAAATAGATATATCACAAGACTTTCTGGTATGTAACCTTGGCAATGCCAAATTGACGCGGCAAGTAATTATATTAATAGTTAGTGAATATTGTTTAATATTGAATAAATTACTAATTAAGACATAATTATAATCACAAGTGAACTGAATTAATGACCAAATTAAGTATAGAATATCTACAAAACGTAACTACCTCGAATGATTTGCGGTGGGCACGGGTTTCTTGAAACAGGAGCTTTCGTTTATGATCAGTTAAATGATTTACACACAAAATATTTGTCTGTAAACATAGTTGTACGAATTTTTAGAATCTTACTGCTAAACAGTCGATTTACTTTCAAAATGGGACTGCTTTCCTCTCAGGGTTCCAATTGGAAAACGTGTTTTTTCTCTTCTACAAATTTATAATGCGCCAGTAAAAAAGTATTGACAAATGTTACAATTATATTTCTTTAAGTTACTTGTAATCTTCTTGGAGTAAGGTTAAATAATAATCACAATATAAAATTTAAATGAAAATTTAATACAAAAATAAAAAAAAATTAAAAAAAATAATCTTTATAAAGTATAAAGATTAATATTGCCTCATTTAACAATATTATAAAGGTAAAAATAACGCATGGAAATGACAGCTGCATGCGATCAAAACTTCCTTTGTGATACCGAACAAAATTAAAAATAATAAATCACAAAGAAACTTTTTAATTTCTCCCAAGAGAACAAAATAAACAAACTATTTGACGGACCGAAACAAACTCTAACGCATGTGCAACCACATGTAACAAAAAATGCCCTTGAGATACCAACGTACTAAATTTTACAGTTACAGAATTTTTTTTACTAGAAATGTTAAAAACCTTCTTTGTTATCTATATCAAATAACTAAGACTAAAATCTCAATACGATAATAATGATAATATAGAAAAATACAGTATTTAACTCTTTTAAATATAATAATATATCTTTTAATAATATATTACTTACGTAAAAAATATAGTCAAGACACATGAGTAAGAAAGTGTAAAATATAACAATTACGAGATAACCAAACTCGTTAAATAGCGGTAATGAAATTAACACAGCACCAACCACAATTAAATCAAAAAATAACCCGAAGTTTCTTAATAAAAAGATAAAGATTAATCTTTTTATCAACACGACTTTCTTATTTCACCTAACACTTGTGTCTGTGGATACAGCAAGCACGCAGGCTTCGCATAAAAAATACAGTATTAAAAATCGTCCACAGCAGAACAAACGGCTTGCTCCAACTGCGCAAGTCAAATATTTTTAAAATATTTATGGGGAAAAGTCCTCAGCAATATGTAATTATTTAGTTTCCATGATATAACTAAAGGCCTAATTTTAGCACAACCAAACGTCATTATTATTATTAATTTCTGGGCAAATACTGCATCACTATATAACATGGTACAGAAAATTTAAACACCAAATTCGTTTTTATCGATCTACTATTGCTTTTTTTATGTAAAAAAAACGTTAGAATGTATCGTAAAATAATTATTTTCAACGCTCAAATTTAGAAAAAAAGAATATCGTTGTTCTCTAAAATTGTTTCTCTAAAAAAAAAATGTTAAACAGGAATAATATTTTTACTGTGGCGAGAAAAACATCGGTAGGGAAATATATAACTAACCCTTCGGTATGTATCACAAAAAAAAGCGTAAAATCTACCAGGACTTAATTTAGTGTTAATTGAACATTGTTGTGAACATTTGGGCCGCAAGTTTTCCGGCCATTATAGAGTGAATAAAAAGAGGGTTGCACGACAGTGGTTATTGAAAACAATGCAACGACAACGAGGGTGCAAATGCAAATCGAAAGCTTGAAAAATTAAATAACCCCGTTCCGATTGATCAAGCCTGAAAGCAAAAATTTATACCCAGCAAATCGTTTCGCCCACATGCCTGTCCAATATGTTTTCATTGGCACTCGAAAATAATGTGTTTCATTGAAAATATACTCCGATTCTAATTTTCAGTATGTTATTTTTATAGTCTGGTAGACATACATACATAAATATATATAGTGTGCCCTCATAAACTCCCCTCGTTAGAGACGACCATGCTTTTTTTTAATCGTTGGTGACAGTGCACGTATTCTGTCAGAAACGTATTATTTTGATAGTTGGTTATGTCATGTAAATTGTGTAATAATTAGTAATTTAGTTTTTGAAAAAATATTTATTACAATACTCAAAACTAACAAACTGCAAATTTCAAAATGTCTCGTAAAGTTTGTTCACGATAGGTTTGACAGCTCTTTCGTAACCAAATAAAAGATGGACTGCTTCTTATTTATTATTTAGAGACTATTTCCAATTGCGGGCCTCTGCTGCCTAAATTCTCCGATTCTGCCAAATCTCTCTTTAAATTATTTGACAATTCCTTTTGCTATTTGCAGATCTCGGGCTACGCAACTAGCAAGCGCGTAGGCTGGCGGCACCGTGAACAAATCTCACTGTTTCTCGATGGTCACCCCAAATCGAGCTTTTCTCGAACCAAAATACTCCTCCATAAAATCTTCGAATGTTAGTTCCTTGTAGTGGCTATCTAATTGGCGCAAGTGGCTTCGTCATTATTGCCTCCATAGTATGGGGCTAATCGATTAAAATGTACTACTCTTGGCTTAGTATGAGGTGTTCGCCTTATGCGGTATACAACATCGTTAATCCACTTCAACACCTCATATGGTCTCTCCCAATTCTTTTGTAATTTTGGAGGCAGGCCTCGTCGGCGTTGTGGATTGTACAGCCAAATGCGATCGCCTTCGTGATAACCACGCTTCTCGGCGTTGATGTCGTACTTCTCCTTCATATTGTCGCTGGCATCCTGGACATTATGTCGTATTTGGTCATGGATGTTGTCCAGTCTTCGTTGAAGTGTACCGACATAATCTTCCCTTGTGAGATCTTCACCAGGTTTGCTCCAAACTTCAAATCACAGGGCAGTCGGAGTTCCCTGCCAAACAACACGTTCGCTGGCGATTGCCCAGTTGTCTCTTGAACAGATCCCCGGTACGCCATTAGGAATAATGGTAACAATCCTAATCTCTGTGGTGTTCGGAGACCACTTTGGATAAATGTCTGATCATGGTCTTGTTCATCCGCTCTACCATTCCATCTGATTATTAATGCAAGGGAATTGTTCTCGTCTTTCGAATGCCCAAAAATCCACACATCTTTTCGAACCGGCTAGATTCGAAATTTCGCCCTTGATCCGAATGGAGTTCCAGGGATACACCAAAACGACTGACGAACTCTTTTACGATCACATCTGCTGTTTCAGCTTCTTGATTAGGCAGGGCATAAACTTCGACCCACTTGGTAAAATAGTTCATCATCACTATAATGTATTTATTTCCTTTTTCACTTTCTGGGAACAGCACAGCGACATCAATGGCGATTCTCTCGAAGGGGCTTCCCACATTGTATTGTCCCATAGGGGCACCTCTGCGTCTGTGTCTTTGTGGTCCGTTACTCGCGGCACAATCAACACATTTCCCGTACCACTCTTTCACCTCTCCTGAGCAATTTACCCAGTAAAATCTCGGGTGCACTTTTTTCAACACCAAAATGTCCCCCAGAAGCACCATTGTGGAGTTCTCGCAATACCTCTAGCATCCTTTTCCTGGGAATCACCAGTTGCATTTTTCGCTCACTTCCATCGTGATTTTCTACTTCACACGTTTCAGGAGATCATCTTCCATCATCCAGGAATCCCATTGTGCTCAGAATATTGCCCTGATGTAAGGATGCAATTTGACCGAGCGTTGTTAGAGCTTCCTGCTACTTAGTCGATATCTTCTTGGTGATCCTTACACGTTTGTTTCGAAGTGACCGATTTCTTCACCATTCCAACACTGGCGTGATCTTTTATTTTGCTTTATCTGATTCAGCACCCGACTCACCATTTGCTCCACGAATTCTTCATTTTCCTGGTTGTCGGCAGTACAGACTCGAACATTGTTCCTAAATGCCTGATTTGCAGTTTCAAGCTCAAATGCGTGCCCTAAGACATCGATCAAGGTCGTCGGTTGCGCCAGTCTTAATACCTGCTGCGTATCACTATCCCAGAGACTATCTATGAACGTCTGGACAGCCATATATTCCATGAAATTCTCTGGCGCCATCGGATATGCAAATCGAACCAAAATAGCAATATCTGCCCCAAATTCCTGAAGCCTCTCGCCTTTCTTCTCCGACCGGTTTTTCAATTGAATATGATATACTTGCACCAAATGTGCATGGCCATATCTCATCTATAACCATTTAATAAGTTGGAAATAATCTTTGCGTTCCTCAGGAGGCAATGTCTGCAAAATATCACTAGCATTACCCCTCAACGCTATAATTATAATTAAAGCAATAGCCATTTCGGCATATGACCATGTGTTTGCTTCTGCGGCTGCTTCGAATTGCGTCAGGTAAGTCGCCCTAGACATTTTTCCATCAAAAGTTGGTGGCTTGATATTGGTCTTTGAGATAGCATAACTTCTTCGGTGGCCTGCTTGAGATCAGAATGACTCATGATCACAGGTAATTTCATCTGAGTCATTATTCCCTCTAAAAGTCCAGAATGTTCTCCAATTTTCTCCTCTACAGCTATGAAGACGTCTTCCTTTAACATCTCTGAGTTTTCCATTAGCCGCTTCTAGAACATTCTCCAAAGCTCTCGAATTGACAGAATTCTTCTTTTCCATTATTTCCAGAGTTTGCTCCATTTGTTCCAGACTTTTCTCTGGAATTTTCCAGTAATTTCTTTTCCAGATTTTTCTCCAGAATTCTGTAGGTTTCCAGGTTTCTTTGTTCTATCTGTTCCATTTGGGTTTGCGAATCTATTACTCGTTGTTCCAAAGCTTTTACACTCTCCATATTCTTCTGTTCTATTTGTGGATCTATTAGACGTCATTAGTTTGCGAATTGTCTATTAGTCGTTATCCCAAAATATCAAAAATATATAAAGCATTTAGCAAAAGTACATATAATTTATTTCAATATACTCGGTTTGGTAATTAGTTTACTTCCCAAAAAACTTTTGTTAACTGGTGCTCGTATTGTTAAATTTATAGTGTATTTTTGTTTGTTTTGTGTTACTTTAGATAGTTAGTTTATGTAAGGTGCTGTGCAATTCTTTGTATTAGCTTTACTGTGCTATTTGTTTAACACTGTGTTTATTATTGTTACCTACTGAGGATGACAACTTAGTTGTCGAAATACGTATTTAGGATACTATTATTAATTGTGGTAAGAGGTTTTATACCTTTTTTTAAAGTTTCTTGTATAATTTATTCAAAAAATATGCTACTTCGGATTCTATAGAAAATTTAATTGTGAATTTCTTTGTATTATATTACTTGAGATTTCCATCATTTTAAGTGCAGATTTTTTCGTATTTTAAGCCCTGAATTTTGAATTACTGCAAATTCTACAAACCATTGTAATATCTGAAACTATAATAGGAAATCTAAAGTTTACATTGCCGCGAACAAATAGAATTTAGTTCTATTTCTTCCCATTTTAACTTACAGATAATCCCGAAAATTCGAACCGTAAGTGTAAGACAAACAAGTCTTCGGTAAACTTTGGTGACGCTCCTTTTAAATGTAATTAACTCTCTATTTAAACTCATAACTTTCTAAAATAATTTAAATCACAGGAATATCACATATTTATACCTACATACATAGTTTGTTACTTGAACTCTGACACTCCAAATTGAATACTATATATCTTCATTATCTCCTATATTATCTCGCGTTTCATCCTCAACATTATTTAATAATCCGGGCCGATTTGAAAACTCTACGGAGGAAAGTTTCCAAACGAGTCGCGTTTCAGTTTATTTGCTGTTCAGATTCACTCAAAAGTTTCCGCTGATTTTAGAGTTCAGAAACTGAATACTAAACGGACTATGGATCTGGAGAAATGCTTCTGTGCCGAAACACATAAAATGCTTATTTAAAATTTTATTCCCTTTGGTTAATTTCAGTAAGACTGAATCCAATACAATAATTAATAAATTGTAAATGAATCGATTATATTAACAGTATTCCCTAATTTAATAACAATAATTAGGAGTAATTGCCTAATCAGCTATATACATTAAATATATCAGAATAATTGAAACATACATGAGTAGGTAAACCCCACCAGTTTTGTGTAATACAAAGGTATTTTTAATAATATAAAATATTATTAAAAATCTGGTGTGAAGAACACAAATGCAGGTTCACTATTAATATTTTCTGTGAACGTGTCCGAATATATCCTATCCCCAGAGACGCAGATACGTATTTCGCTTTTCTACAAGCTCATCGGTACGCCCCTGCTGGAGAAAGGATATTTCCAGACACATTCACAGAAAAGAACCACCTCGCCCTATCACCGTAATTATCCAGACCGAGCGCAGAAGTAAATTCGGCGCTACCTGTTGTCAGACAGCCGAAGTACCTCGCATACCGTCCACATAATTAATGTGAAGTAACAACGCTCTTCCAAAGGTTAGCACAGCCAACTCTCTAGAAAACTGCATTTTGTTTGTGCCTTCACTCATACTACGGCTTAACCGCATGTGTAATGTATCAGAATAATTGAAACATACATGAGTAGGTAAACCCCACCAGTTTTGTATAATACAAAGGTATTTTTAATAATATAAAATATTATTAAAAATCTGGTGTGAAGAACACAAATGCAGGTTCACTATTAATATTTTTTTAATAATATTTTATATTATTAAAAATACCTTTGTATTATACAAAACTGGTGGGGTTTACCTACTCATGTATGTTTCAATTATTCTGATACATTACACATGCGGTTAAGCCGTAGTATGAGTGAAGGCACAAACAAAATGGAGTTTTCTAGAGAGTTGGCTGTGCTAATCTTTGGAAGAGCGTCGTTACTTCACATTAATTATGTGGACGGTATGCGAGGTACTTCGGCTGTCTGACAACAGGTAGCGCCGAATTTACTTCTGCGCTCGGTCTGGATAATTACGGTGATAGGGCGAGGCGGTTCTTTTCTGTGAATGTGTCTGGAAATATCCTTTCTCCAGCAGGGGCGTACCGATGAGCTTGTAGAAAAGCGAAATACGTATCTGCGTCTCTGGGGATAGGATATATTCGGACACGTTCACAGAAAATATTAATAGTGAACCTGCATTTGTGTTCTTCACACCAGATTTTTAATAATATTTTATATTATTAAAAATACCTTTGTATCATTAAATATATTCTTTCATGAAATTATTTAATTTTCAAAATTTCCCCTTTTTTTGAATCACCTTGTACATAATAAACATCCAAAAGTAGGTAGTCCATGGAGGAAATTTTTTACGGAACAATATAATACTAGATCTGAATATATTTAATCCTGGAACTGCATACTGGGGTCAGGAATACCCACATGTTACTATCGTGTGCGCCAGTTTATTTGGTTTTGAACTGGAGCTAGTACTGGAGCTGTAAATTCAGTTTAGGATTGTACATATGTGAGGCAGCACGCAAAAAAATTTGTCACTCGTAGGTAAGTCGTGAGACTTGATTTTAGGTGCTCTTGGGTTATTGAGACCCCAGCGTGCAGGATTAAGTTTCGTTTTAAGCATTACGAACTTTTAATAAATTTAGTTTTTGGGTGAAATGTCGAGGCCTAAGTGGAGCACAACTCATCCACTGACGGAGGCTGAATTACAGGAGATTGTAAATAATCTTGGGAGCAGTTCAAGATAGCGAGGAAGACTATGAACTGGAGCAGAACGAAAAAGACGACAAGCAAAGTGCTAACAAAAGCGAACAAGATAATGATGAGAACGAGCATGGAAGTGACGATGACGAACAAGGCGGTAACGAAAATGAGCAGGACAGTGACGATGAAAATGAGCAGTAAATGATGATGAAAATGAACAAAGCATGAGCAACAAGTACCTCTTCCGCAAGTCGGGAGTGGGCAGAGAAAGATAATAAGACACGAAAGAAATTTTCTAAAAGAACTGGAAATGATACAATTTCTCAGGGAACGATTACAGCTTCCAACGCTTAGAAGAACACTTGGTCAAAATATCCTGGAAATCCCGAATGAATCTCCACCAGATCCTCTAGTACAAGAAGAAAACTTACGAAAAAGGTTCGTTCTAGTTTTTGTAATAGGAAAATGATAGAAAAACCAATATGTATTGCAGTATGCGCCAAAAATAATTTTGCAGTGAACACAGGGCAATGATGTGTAGGAATTGTGAGATCGATTTATAAACCGCTGACTAAGAAAATCTAGTGATATTTAAATTTTTCAATTACACACCAAAGAAAACTGATATTTAATTGAGACGCTATGTGTATTTAGAGTTTGAAATTTTATTTTTTAGCACATTTTTGATATTTTTTCGAAAATCATGAATTTTGTTGTTACTTTTTTGAAAGTTATGCCTTTTAGAATAAAAATGTTTATTTCAAAAATTTCTGTATGACACGCTCTTTAAAATAGCCACAGTAACTATTCCATGTGTAAAAACTATCAAAAAAATATAACCAATTTGGAAAACGCTAAGAAATAAGTAATTAAACTTCCAGTTTCAAAAATTATTTTATTGTAAATACCACTACAATATTGTTTCGCCATACAATGGCTTCATCAGGTGGATGAAATACTGAATATGTACAATACAAGTTTGAATATTTATGTGAAAATTATTGGGGAAATGGTGGTGGAAAAATTTTTTTTACAATCTTAAATTTAGTAAAGGGGAGTTGTTTAAATCTAGTTGGTCATTTAAAGCTAATCCTAAACTATTGTATCTATTAATTTATAAGTTTTCTAACAGGTTAAGTTTTTTACTTTTTTCTTGAATGTGTAAAATTTTGAAATCTATATTAAATCTATGATTGATATCTATACAATGACTTGCGAAAGTTGAATCTGTTTTCTTTTCTTTATGGCTTCTCTCGTGTTCTTTCGTCCTAATTTTGAATGTCCTCCCCGTTTTTCCTATGTATACCTTATTACAATCTTCGCATATTAACTTATATACACCAGAGTTTGATTCTTTGTCTATTTTATCTTTGTTGTTTTAGTTCTGTATAATATTGTCTGTTTTAAATGATATATGTTCGTTATTAAGGTTTTTAATGGAAGTACCAATTTTTTCCGAAATTTTTCCTAAGTATGTGATTGAATTATAGGAATTAATTATCTTGTATTTTAATTTTGGGTAATCTAAGGAAAGGGTTTTAGATTTTTGTTGGCTATTTAGGATGTTATTGACAATATTTATAGAGTAACCATTGTTTAATGCTCTTGTGTATATTCTATTTAGTTCAAGGTCGAAATTACTTTTACTCATAGGTACATGAATTAATCTACAATCAATGGTATATAGATTAAATTAAGAAGTTTAATTACTTATTTCTTAGCGTTATAATGAAGTTTCAACAAGTATCTCCTTCGTCAATTAACTATTAACAATTTGGAAAAACTGACATTTTGTGAGTGGGTTTTTGAGACCCCAGTGTGCAGTTTGTGTCCTTACAAACTAAGTGTGCAGTACCAGGGTTAATAAATTTCCCTATGTTCAAATGAGTGTAATAATCTCAACAAGAAAAACAAATACAAGAACGCTAGTGAAAAATCATCAAATATCCGAGCGGTGTTAGCTGCGAAAAATATTTACCAAGTCAATATTTACTCTCTAACATCGCGCCTCTAGAACTCACCCACATAAGTTTTGTCGTTTCATTTTAACCAGGTACATCTCGCCCATTCTTTTCGTTTGTACCCCACACAGTGTAACCTACGCTGTTTGTCCAGAATATATTGCATTCATGCTCTGTTTTGGCGAAAATGCCAACACACAGCGAGAATAGCAAACGTTCTTTGGCGAAGAGTAGATGAGAAAAACCTTAGAGGTAAAGCGACGATCGCTACGGCGACGTTAGATGGCGCGATGTCGAGTGTGTAACTCGCAGTGAATTTTAATGAAACCTACACTTTTTCCTTTACATTTTCCCCTTTTTTTGCCGGTTTCTTTCTTATTCGATTGCCTTTTCTTTCCCTTTATTTTCCTCTGGTCTACGTCTTTTTTTGTTGTTTTATGACAAAAATAAAATTTCACGTCCTACGTTGATCATATTTGAAAGATAGAATTTTATTCATACATTTCTATATCTACTAGAGGTCAAATCAAATGAAACGTATTCTATTATTTTCCTCGTGCCTCGGAGCCGTAAAATATTCAAAAAAACGAAAGTGCGAAATAAAGTATCCAAGGTCACTATAAAAAACTCGTAAACGAAAAAAAAATAATATTATTCGTTTCGCACTTACTAGGGAGAGAATCGAATGGATATAATTTTATTATTTTCTCTCTTCTTCAAGTGTATTTTTATATGCGGTTGCTCCAATCTGTTCTTGCTGTCGTAATTTAGTATATTTAACGATAAAAAGAAACAAAATCTTAAGTGCAATTTACTTATTCTTATAAGCAGAAAAATATAAATTATTTCGTATGATAAGCGATGTTTAAAAAAATGGAAAAGTATATATTTAATGTATCACTTTTGTGACACAAAGGTCATAAATAGTATATTGTTTACTGAGTAAGAAAAGCGTAACATTCCTGGACGACTGTGAAGATTGCTAAGTCGAGGCGCAAGCCGAGACTTAGCAACACAGAGTCCAGGAATGTGGCTTTTCCTACGAGGTAAACATACTATTTTCCGCAAATCGTTTAAAATTCGACAGATATTAATTAATAATTTTATTCACAAATAAATGGTGTTTTGAAATTCGTAATATAATCGGTTGCGTTTAATTGGAGTGAGAAATAGCAATTATTCAAATCTCCTCTCACATGCAATTGTCGCTAAACTTGTTGCGTTGATTCTACAATTTGACAAGATTACTCCTGCCGAAGAACGTAGACGCAAACACGTCGCGACGTCAGCTATCCAACTGTACGGATAATTAACATTTCTATGAAAAAAACCACATCCGTCCAGAAACGTGCATATATCGATATTTCACTGTCGTTACAGATCATCAGTACACGATATTCTGACCTAGACATGATTTTATTATTATACTTTCGTGTATATGTACGAATTATATTGAATTTAATTGGAGTGAGAAATAGCAATTATTCAAATCTCCTCTCACATGCAATTGTCGCTAAACTTGTTGCGTTGATTCTACAATTTGACAAGATTACTCCTGCCGAAGAACGTAGACGCAAACACGTCGCGACGTCAGCTATCCAACTGTACGGATAATTAACATTTGTATGAAAAAAACCACATCCGTCCAGAAACGTGCATATATCGATATTTCACTGTCGTTACAGATCATCAGTACACGATATTCTGTCCTAGACATTATTTTATTATTATACTTTCGTGTATATGCACGTTTCTGGACGGATGTGGTTTTTTTCATACAAATGTTAATTATCCGTTGGATAGCTGACGTCGCGACGTGTTTGCGTCTACGTTCTTCGGCAGGAGTAATCTTGTCAAATTGTAGAATCAACGCAACAAGTTTAGCGACAATTGCATGTGAGAGGAGATTTGAATAATTGCTATTTCTCACTCCAATTAAATTCAATATAATTCGTACATATACACGAAAGTATAATAATAAAATCATGTCTAGGTCAGAATATCGTGTACTGATGATCTGTAACGACAGTGAAATATCGATATATGCACGTTTCTGGACGGATGTGGTTTTTTTCATACAAATGATAATTGGTTGCGTTACTATGGAAACGTATTAATGTTGAATTGTCAAACTTGACGCCTATAAATTTAACTGCTGGTGTTTTCGATAGCAAAACAGTGTAAAATGATAAGTGATGATGAATTTTCCATATCTGGGACTCCTCCAGAGCTGGTTAAGGTAGTGAATACTGCTTCATTAGAATTATTGCCAAAGAAATCAAGAGAAAAGTACGAATATGTATATAAACGTTTTATGGACTAGCATTTCCTTACAGTAAGGAAATGAATATTTCCTAACAGTTAGGAAATGTTGACTTTTTCTTTAAGAAATTTTGCCAGGAATGTCAAAATTTCCTAACGATTTGCGGAAAAATAATTTTTTCTACTCATGCTTATGAAAATGATCATTTTTCTACCGGCTACACTACATTAAAGTGATACTTTTTTACTCTGAAGGTGAAAATATTTTCACTTCCAGAGATGAAAATAAAGCAAATGAATAAAAAATATAAAACTCGTTAGTAATGTACAGTTCATTTCATTAAAATCGAATACACCTTAAAAATTAATATACCCATTTTTTTAAATTTTTAAGTCATGTAAATTTGACTTTCGTGAAGTCTAAATGTCTAATTCTTCAAAGAGGTTATTCATAACAATCGAAATGTCAGTATTAAAGGCCAGATTATATGCAGTTTTCATAAATTTGCATATTTGCATAATATGTATATGCATTTTGTATATTATTTGCATATTTTGTAGTAATTCAGCATTTTTGCAGAGTTTAAGTATCCGAGTTTTATTTATTTACTAAATCAAATTTATTATAGGCATTACTAAAAATATGTCGTGGATGTAACAAACAAATAAAATTAAACAGCCCTCTTTAAATTAAAAATAGCATTTTATCAAGCGTCTTCCCGTTACTTTTCCGATAAGCGTCTCCAAAAACTTATTAATGCTCTTCCCATACATCCGAGACAAAATTCCAAGAAAAGCTAATACCTTAAAACTTCTAAATAAATACAAAAATACATTTCACCAGAAAATTAGGAGTTGTATATGTGTTTCTTTGCTATTCGGGGAATTTATTCCCATATTCGAAAGTAATTTTATTTTAAACGTCATTTTACGTTGGTTTTTCGAAGTGTAAACATGTGAGTTGTGATATATAGTAACAAAAATGCCGAAAATAGCGACTGTGCCCGGATGGATTACACCTTATTCAGAATTGCGTATGGATGGAGAAAATGTGTTTTGTGTAGCATGCTGCAAGATTGTGAGTAAAATTTTAAGTTTATTTCCTCTTATTAATTAATTAATTAAGTTTTTAATTATTCCTTTATCTTTTACTAACATTTATTTTATAAGAAAATAACCGATGATGTGATATTTTTCTTGCAGATTACAAGTGAGAGAAAGTTCCAAGTCGACCAACATATGAAAACTCCATCTCTTGCTACAAAACTAACAAAGATGAAATTGTTGAAGAGTCAGCAAACATTACCGCAAAGTTTGCCATCAACTTCCAAAAAATCGAAGAACACTTTAATGAAGATTTTTGTCTGCATATATTCCACTAGATAAATTAAACAATTTAAATGGCAAGTTATTTTTGCAAAAGTACATAAGCAAATATAAAATTCCCGACGAGAGCACGTTAAGAAAAACATTGACGCATAAACATTGAATAGCATTAAGAAGGTTGTTGCAAACAATTATCTTTATATATGCGTAGATGAAACTACTGATAGTGTGGGCCGATACATAGTTCATTTAATGATTGGTATCCTTAACGTATCGGTTCCAGCAAAATCTTATTTAATTTCATCGACAGTTGAAAAAGGCAAATAATTTGACAATAACAAGGTTTATATAGTAACAACTGGGAACTTTCTTCTTACTGGAATCGATTCAAACAGAGAAAATTCTATTGTTTTTGACGGATGCTGCACCATACATGGTCAAGGCAGCTTTCATCTTGAAAATCTTTTACCCAAATTTAATTCACACAATTTGCTTGGCGCACGGACTAAATCGTGTTGCAGAAGTAGTCAGAAACTATTTTCCCTTAGTAAATACTTTAATTAGCAGTGTTAAGAAAGTATTTTTAAAGGCTCCATTACGAGTTCAATTTTACAAACATCTCTCCAGTGTTCCGCTTCCTCCTCAACCAATCATCACCTGATGGGGAACGTGGTGGAAGACTGCTATTTTTCATGCAAATTATTATGAAGAAATAAAGACAATTATTATGGATCTTGATAAGGATGCACAATCTGTGATAGACGCCCAAAAGGTGTATTCAAGTAAAGAAATATCTCAACAGTTGGCGTTTATTAAAACCAATTACAGTTTTATTTCCACTTCTATATTGCAGTTGGAAAAACAATTTATGTCGCGACTCCAGAGCGTTGAAATAATAAACAAATTTGAAAAGTCATGTTTTGATGTTAAAGGAGGAGTGGGACAGTCCGTGTATAAAAATTTTTAAGTGTAATAGGAAAAAATAAGGGTTTTAAAAAACTAAAGGACATTGCTAAAATCTTGTTTGGTGATTCAGTAGAAAATATTGAGTTGACAATAGATGATATTTCTAATTTGAAATATGCTCCTATAACAAGCGTCGACGTAGAACGAATCTTTTCAATATATAAATACATGTTTTCAGACAAGCGTCACAATTTTTCTGTTGAAAACTTTGAGAAATATGTGATTGTAAATTGTTTTCATAGTTAAGTATGTTTTTAAATGTTCTGAATAAACTTGTAGTAAACATAATAGAATATTTCTTTCTACAGTATTCCATTTTATAACATTCCTCGTATTTTTTACCTGCATATTTTTCATAAGGAAGTGCATATTTATGCGCATATTTTCAGTTTTTTTTTGCATATAATCCGGCCTTTAGACATTATTATAACTTACAAAATACATATTTAAAATATTAGTTAATTATCTAATTAGATTTTTATTTTAAATATACAGGGTGGCCCAAAATGCCACAATGCATAATTATGGCCACAATGCATAATTAAGAAATAAACACTTTATAATGTGAAAATTAATATATATGTATATATATGTTACTCCACCATTTTCTTCAAGAACTTTGTATAACCTTCGGGGCGTCGAAGAAATTACATTCTGCCACAGATTTCCATCTTGTGCTAACTCCTCCCAGCCTTCTTCTATTGCGGTCCAAAGTTCATTTTTATTTTGGGGCCTAAAATTTCTCTTATATATTTTCTTGTCCAGTGGTCTCAGTCCAGTGGTTTCAAATCGGCACTGTTTGTTGGCCAGGGCAACAATTCTACATTATTGTTCGCCAACCACTGTCTCGCAACGTCTACCGAATGCACGGGACAAAATCCTATTGCCTTCAGTCTGAATTTTAAGCTGTAAATCCTCGAGATTATTGCATCGATTTCGGCAGACTTCAGTCTTTAAATTGCCCCACATAAAAAAAATCCAAAGGATTTAAATCTGGAGACCTACCAGACCATTCGATAGGGACCCTTCTACCAATCCACCTGCCACGAAACGCCTCATTTAGGTACTCTCTTACTACTGCTCCATAATGACGTGGAGCTCCATCTATGTGCTCAGGAATACCATTATATACAGGGTGAGCTTTTTTGAATGTTTAGCATTGGGATCTCAGAAACTACTGGAGATAGAAAAACGCTTAAATGGGGAAAGATGCGCAGTTTTACGAGTTTGATTTAAAACTGCTTTTGTTTCTCCGATAACTTTCATGGCTTATTAGATATTCAAAGAAAACTAAACTTTACGATTTTCTTTAAACATGCTTAGCATCATATAATGAAACGGATATGCAAAATACATATCCGTAACTGTAAACAAGGACAAACACCCCGTATTTTTAGCATTTACTTCTGTTCAATACATATGTTTCAGCCATCTAGGCCTCATCGGTTGAACTAGTGAAGCAATGTATATACAAATTAATACAGATCTGTTAAACAACGGATCTGTATCTGTATCTACATTTACGCTAAAATCGTCTCCAAGCCGTAACCAGTTTCGTTCTATCAGGCGACACCAATTTAATCAGTGACATCTGACGGAAGAAAGCGACTAGGCCAGAAAAGGCGATCTTCCGCTCGAATAGCAAGGCTATTACCAATAAGCGGAAAAATACGTATATTGGTGCTGTCCATTAACACGCGCCAGATGGCGGTAAATATACAGAAAAGGGATATTTATCAATACGTTTTGCACGTATTACGCCGTTGTTATATAATGAAACGGATATGCAAAATACATATCCGTAACTGTAAACAAGGACAAACACCTCGTATTTTTAGCATTTACTTCTGTTCAATACATATGTTTCAGCCATCTAGCGTAAATGTAGATACAGATACAGGTCCGTTGTTTAACAGATCTGTATTAATTTGTATATACATTGCTTCACTAGTTCAACCGATGAGGCCTAGAAGAAACATATGTATTGAACAGAAGTAAATGCTAAAAATACGAGGTGTTTGTCCTTGTTTACAGTTACGGATATGTATTTTGCATATCCGTTTCATTATATAACAACGGCGTAATACGTGCAAAACGTATTGATAAATATCCCTTTTCTGTATATTTACCGCCATCTGGCGCGTGTTAATGGACAGCACCAATATACGTATTTTTCCGCTTATTTGTAATAGCCTTGCTATTCGAGCGGAAGATCGCCTTTTCTGGCCTAGTCGCTTTCTTCCGTCAGATGTCACTGATTAAATTGGTGTCGCCTGATAGAACGAAACTGGTTATGGCTTGGAGACGATTTTAGCGTAAATGTAGATACAGATACAGATCCGTTGTTTAACAGATCTGTATTAATTTGTATATACATTGCTTCACTAGTTCAACCGATGAGGCCTAGATGGCTGAAACATATGTATTGAACAGAAGTAAATGCTAAAAATACGAGGTGTTTGTCCTTGTTTACAGTTACGGATATTATTTTGCATATCCGTTTCATTATATAACAACGGCGTAATACGTGCAAAACGTATTGATAAATATCCCTTTTCTGTATGCTTAGCATCGTTAATAGTAATTTTAGAGAAAAAGTGTTCAGACAAAAGTTTTAGATAATTTTACGCCAAATAAAACTATGTGGCTAATATTTTTTTTCGTTCACCATTATCGAGTTATGACACAAACTTGTGTTTTTTTAAATGGAAACCATAGTTGGTTTTGACATCATTAAAAAGCTTATTTTTTCCTGATTACAATGATATAAGGTTTGACATGGTTATTTTAAAGAATAAAGAGGATATAGACATTTTTATGGTTTTTATGGAAAACAATTATTGAATTTCGAACTGATAAAATACAAACCAAACGAAAACTTATTTTGAAATTTTATGTAGTAATAAAATGAAAACTATAACAACTTTCATTAAGGGCACACAACATTATTAATGTTCAAAGATACCTCCATTATTATTAATACACAAATTGCATCTCTTCACAACAGAATTTGTAGCATTGCGGACTTTACGCCTATCGATGTTATTAAAAGCAACTAAGACAGCTTCTCTTAAATCGTCGATTGTTTCATATGTTCTTTTGTATACTGTGTCCTTTAGTACACCCCACAAGAAAAAATCCGAAACTGATAAATCAGGGGATCTAGCCGGCCATTCAATGGGTGCATTTCGTCCTGTCCATTGATTAGGGAAGTTCAAACTTAAATAATTTCTAACATTCAGTTGATTGTGCGGAGGCGCTCCGTCATCTTGAAACCATTGCAGCATTGCTCGGGTTCTTAAATTTAAATTATCTAACATTTCCTCGAAATCTTGTTGTAAAAAATTAAGATAACGATTGCCAGTTAGTGATCCATCAAAAATAAAAGGAGGAAGAACAGTTGATCCTATAACACCACACCAAACATTAAACCCAAATTTAATTTGTGGTTTCCTATGTTCAACGTGAAGTGGATTTGTTTGAGACCATATGTGCTCATTGTGCCTATTAAACATTCCACAATTTGTGAAACGAGATTCATCAGTTCATAATATTTTCATTGAAAAGTGTGGATCGTTTTGACACTGATCTTTAAACCATCTACAAGAAGCTATTCGTCTGATGTTATCACCTTCATGTAAAGTTTGTGATACTGATAATTTGTAGGGACGAAATTTGTGCTTCTTCAACACTCTGACAATAGTGCGTTGAGAGGAGCCCATTTCTGTTGAAATTTGTCGGGTCGATGTAGATGGATTCTGAGCGACACTTGCTAATATGTTTATTTCTCTATCTTCATCCATCCCTTTTTTTGATTTTGGTTTAACGAACGAACCATAATCTGCTAAGTTATCCCATAATCTCTTAAAAGTAGGTAGCGACGGCTGACGTCGATCAAAATAATTTTCAAAATAAACTTCAGCAGCTCTAGTAGAATTTTTCTGGCACTGAATGTAACATTCAACCATATCAAGCTTTTCTACGTTAGAAAATTTCATAGCCAATGCAAACTTATGATTAACGGCCGTTTGCACCGCTTATAGTTAAGTTACAATCAAATTAATTAATAGTTAATTGTCAATGTTTGACAATTAACTTGACTTAAAAGTAAAAATTAACAGCTCTCACTTCTGTGACTCAACGTGAAAGCAATGTTAGTATATTTATCTCGACTGCTCCAACGAACACTATTGTAACTCAGATTTTTCGTTTTTTGAATTACAAAACACCAAACATTTTTTTATTTTAAGTTTTTATCTTATAAAGTGAACAATCATAGAAATATTTATATCCTCTTTATTTTTTAAAATAACCATATCAAACCTTATATCATTGTAATCAGCAAAAAGTAAGCTTTTTAATGATGTCAAAACCAACTATGGTTTCCCTTTAAAAAAACACAAGTTTGTGTCATAACTCGATAATGGTGAACGAAAAAAAAATATTAGCTACATAATTTTATTTGGCGTAAAATTATCTAAAACTTTTGTCTGAACACTTTTTCTCTAAAATTACTATTAACGATGCTAAGCATGTTTAAAGAAAATCGTAAAATTTAGTTTTCTTTGAATATCTAATAAACCATGAAAGTTATCGGAGAAACAAAAGCAGTTTTAAATCAAACTCGTAAAACTGCGCATCTTTCCCCATTTAAGCGTTTTTCTATCTCCAGTAGTTTCTGAGATCCCAATGCTAAACATTCAAAAAAACTCACCCTGTATAAGAAATAAGGTTGCACAAGCAGGAAGCAGTTGATTTTGTAATAGAGGCAAGTACCTTTCAGAGGTTAAATTTCCTTGTATGAATAACTTCTATAATGTTGATGCCAATTATGCCCAGCCATGTATTTATTTTCTGGGGTCGTTGTATATAGACTTCTTCTGCTCAGTGCGGATTTTCTGTGGCCCAATATCGACAATTAGTTATCGACAACATAACTTCACAGAATTGACTTCTTCTATCAAAATCATCTTCATTCAGTTCATGTAGAAAATATATTTCAAAACGTTCAAACTTTTCTTTTTTTAGAATTTTCTGAACAGATTTTAGGCACATATCATTATTTTAAATTTAGAGTTCGGGTGGAAATTTTGGGATTCTCCAGAACATGTAATAATACGTTCAGAGCCTTATTTCCGTCAGTTACTGTGCAATAACTAAACCAGGTCATGTATTTACAAAACACCTATTTCGTCAACACGGCCTCGGTGAGTTTTGATCTTTCACCACATTGTGTTTATCTTGTAACCAGGTCACTAGGCTAAGGGGACACACTCTAATATATAACGAGACACTCAGAGGTCTCGACACACAGTCAGTCAGACACAGAGTCACAGTCAGAGTCAGAGAGTTAGAGTCTCTACAAGACTAGTGCCTCATAATTATAATGTAGTTTATTATTGTTATCATTGTTATTATCTTTGTTATTTAATCGTTGTTCCGCCTATTATTTGACATACTGGTAAACCTCCAGCGTAAAGGCAACAATGTGACCTCCGGGACCAGGTGACATTACATGGCGATCCTACCTTTAGTTAGATGATCAGATATTACATGGTGATTCTGCCAACCCATCATCTGACATTACAACTGGTTCTTGGTCTGTTTTTGGAGCGTGTTTAATAGTACCCGTCTCATTAAACCGTTTTACAATAAGGCTGACATTTGTTTGGTTAATCGACATCCATTCAGGATATTTGTTATTAAATAAATCACATACCTCACCTTGGGTACGTTTCCTATAACCGTAACCAACCATAAGCGAAACTTGAATTTGATCTTTTCCTGATAATTTTTCCATTTTTTGCATAAATTAACCTTTTACAACCGAATAAATGTCAAAATTTTATCGAATGATGCGTGAGTTTTTTCATATTATGTCATGTTGACATTTAAAAACAGAATAATTTATTAAATCAAGACAACTGAACTGTCACTCGGAATCATAAATGTTTTTGAGCATTTTCTTGACAATTTTCTTATACAACCCCATATAAATTGCATATCATTATATTCACGAAAAAAAAGTCTTTTGAACATCTAAAAAAAAATACATAGGTAACGCTAATTAAGAAAAAAAATTAGTTGGCGTTGTAATAAAATAGTGAACTTAAAAAAACGAATCCTATCAAGTGATGCCAAATATTATATGAACCATCTTTTGTATAAGAAATTGTTTAATGAAACTGCTCAATCAAAAGTTCCGAGCGATATGCAGTATTTTCCCCACCCAGTAATATGCTGTACACTGAAATTGTTTTGCGTAGAGAAAATATCGAACGAAAGTAAAATTGCAACGCTTATCTATCGTTACATTTACAAAATAATGCATTACATATTGAATTAAAATAATCGGGGTAAAGTAAGTTTTTCGTAAGTTTTGACCTCGATTAATGTGTGGAGGTGGCCGCATCAATGAATACAGAAACTTACACAAAATATTTGCTTATGCAGAAGGATTTATCTCTCAAAAGTTCATTAATTAGTTAGCAATTTTACATGCAAAATTCAAAATTTTTTCTTACATATTTCCTTATTCTACGTACGTGAAGACGTGTATTTCAATGGAAATTGTTTTCCTATCATTCGCACATAATTTTGAGTTTATGTCGTTATTTACATGAGTTTAAATGTGATAAAATCTATTTCTTTTACGTCGAATACTTTTACTGGAATTTAATTCGCAAAATTATATTTGAGTACTTTTAATTATTTTTCATAATGACGTAGTTTATATTACTGACGTTAAGTTGTGAATAACATCATTCATTATCGATTCCATACTTTTTCACTAAGCCTTTAATTAATTCCTCTAATTACAATTAATTCAGGTTCAGTGAAGCTAGACCGCTTTTAGCGCTTATTTAATTAAGAGCGCCTGGTGCTTATTACGTAAAGAAAAAAAATATTTCCTCGTAATTAAATCGACTTTATTATGTGCTATAAATAAAACACAATTATGAAAGAAAACTAAAACTAATTGTTGATTTACTAACGCTTTGTTCTCATGGTAATGTACATTTTTTGCATACATTCGATTTTTCTACTCTTTCTGTTTATGCCATGAGAATGGACAAATGTTCACCAAACAAATTTGGCGTAAAACAAACATTGCCGCAATTTTTTTTTTACTTTATTTGATGGAATTTGTATTTGGTCTGGCAATAGTATTTTTTACTGCTTTTATTTCAACCGCAATAGCAGGGGTTGTATCGTAGTTTTAATGAATATAATACAGGGCAAACCAAATAAATCCTCGAGCCGCCAGGCGAGGGCTATTAACACGTCAAGGCCTATAAACACTATTTACGCCAGAGATACATACAAAATTTTATGCACTACCGTTTTAATGATCCCTTCATAAATAATAATTCTGATAAATCCTACAGACTGTCAATTAATCGGTAATTGACACGTCGTCTGTCATTGTCTGTCATATTTTATATATACAATTTTACAGCACAGGTATCATACGGTCTTTAAAAATTAATAAAATGCTATGTTTCTATGACAATTTTGTCAACAAAGCGAGAATAAGTAATCGCCATTATTATTGTCAATTTCTTATAATTGTAAGTAAATCAGTTTTCACCTATAATAGAATGCAGTGACGAAGAAAAAGTTTACAGTACACCACTAGAAATATCTAAAGCAGCAGATGAGGCAGTATGCAGTCAATAACGTAACAATTGCGTGTATAACAGTTGTAGAACAACTAATTATTATAAAAGAAAATATTATTAAATTTCTTAGCAACCGAAACATTTAATGGACAAAAATTATTTTGCTTCTTCTTCATCGTCTTATTAGTCTTTAAGGTTGGACACCAGTCGATCAAGGCACTTAAGCATAATACCCTTTGTACCATTTCAATAGATCCCCAATTCCACTGTGTCTTCGATAAAAGCCACTATACTCCTCAGGGGACATTTGAGTAGCCTTGTAGGAGCCAATGCATGGCTGCCAAAATGTTTCTATCTAAGTCCTCTCAGATCCTCACAAGAGCTTAAATCTAATCTAACATCCAGCTCTCCTAGTAGTGTCTTAGTATGCAGTTAACGTTCAGTTAGCCTTCATTTCTTTTTATGGTCGCTTTCTAGTAATAACCAGATCTCCTTGCTAGAGGAATCCTTAATAATTCCACAAACAGATTCTTGTTCTATGTTCTCTTTTGAGTCCTCCTTGGCCGGTTCATCAGCCATCTTATTGCGTTAAGTTTCTCGTGTTCTGACACCCATATCAGTGACACAGTTTTGTCCATTGCCAGTTTGTTGAGGACTTACTTGCAATGTGTAACCAGTGGTAGTTGGGTTCATAATAACTTTCATAGTCACTTAACTAATCAGTAGAGCTGAGGATGTTTGCGGTATAACCATGGTTATATCATGTAACCATAGTAAATTACTATGGTTACATGATATAACCATGGTTATACCGCAAACATCCTCAGCTCTACAATCAGTTATGTTGATTCTTCTATTTGCACATTTTTTCTGGCAGCGACTGCAAACAACTCAATCCGGAAAACCGTCCTGCATATTCCCAGACGCAGTGATCTCTTCCTTCTAGAACACGTTCCACAGATTCCTGCACCTATGCTGCGATCCATCCGTAAACCTGGTACCGGCGCCCTAATCCCTCGAGCGACTCTTTGCCATTTCCCTGGTCGTAAACATAACCTCAGGTGCCATACTGCCCGCCGGCATTTGTAATACCGCCTCCTCCAATACAGTTCCTGTGATACCTCTATGTCCCCCAGCTACATTATTGGGACAGCATAAGCCATTAGCCTTCAGCCCCAGTATCGCAGTCATGGCCTCCACTTTCATAAGTTGTTTCAGCCGAAGGAGACCCACGATAGCATCTATGGAGGCGGTTCCCGTACTGTTCGTAGCTCCTGTGATTCCCAACAACGCCTGCCTCTGGAAAGCCGCGGAGAGCCCCACCGCACTTGTCAGCTCCTTCCTCTTCCACCAGAAAATTGTCCCTAAGGTAATCGTTGGTCCTATCAACTGCTTGGAATACTTCCATTTTTATGCTGAAAGTCACTTCGAAAATACACAATCATTACAATAAGTGTATTTTGCTTCACAATAAACAACCATTTCTAAATTAAAACAACAATTTGTTTTATTTATTTGAATATTTGACTTTTACTTTGTAAAAGCACAACTTTGTTTTGATTAATTTGGATTTAAAAGTCAGGCATGTCAATATAAAGTTGGAGAACTGTTGTCAGCGTAAGAAATAAATTTCCAATCATTTATAGTCGTCCGTCACTATTATTATTACTATTATTATTCAAACTCAAATGTAAAAGCAAACATATTTAATATAACTACATTCGTTCATGAGATTTTTTAAATTAAATTTACTGAGAAGAAGCCAAAGCCTTTAGTTAGCAAAATACCTCGACGAGACAGAAAAAAGATAAATATACTTCATGTGTTTGAGTCTTTAAGCAAATAAGCAAAAAGGTGGCAAGCTAATAAAAGTTGTGGGTTCCAGACTCCAAAAAAAGTCCCAAAAAATGTTATAAAAGATACCAAAAAAAGTATATTTCACAGCTGAGCTAATCATGTCTGTAACAGATTAACTAGCGAACCTCAACTATGAAATATACTTTTTTGGTATGATTTATCAGATATTTTGGACATTTTTTGGGTTCTGAAATCCACAATTTTTATCAGCTTGCCACCTTTTAGCTTATTTGATTAAAGACTCACACACATTTTTTCTTTCTTATCGAGGCATTTTGCAAGAAACTGGTTCACAACTTTTTTTGGAAATGCATTGCACTTTGACAAAGAAATGTTACTAGTTTCAAAGCTATCAAATTCATGCAAACACATGGTTAGGAAAGGGTAAATCCAAAAGCTATTAACATCAGAGATTACCATTTGAACATTTTTTTTACTTTTCTTGGAAAATTTTACTGTAATTTTGAAGTTGAATCAACTACCTCAAAACTCTTACAAATATGAAATGAATTACTAAATTCAAACTCATATCTTCGCTTTACAACACTCACTGTAAAATTTTCCTATAAAAACAAAGAATGGGACACTGTGACATCACACTGTTGGGTTTAAAATTTTTTTAAATAGTGAAATGTTAATAATGGATTTGGTTAGGCTCACAGAAACGTGTACATTTTTGGTGAAAATGCTATGAGAAACTAAAATAATAATTTAGTAAAAATCGCTCGTTTTATTTAAAGGGCAAAATAGCAGTACAACATTTGAAACTTATAAAAGTTGGTAATTACCTTTATTTAGTTTACATTAGCTTGTAGTTTAAAAATTCGACGACATTTAATCATAATTTGTAAAGAGCAACACAATATCCAAATTTGTTAATTTTGCAGGTTTCAAATAAATTAATAATTACAACTGATTAATTAATGTTTATCTAACGAAAACTTGGTTGGAAAGCAAAATTCGAAATCTCTCGTTCACCTTACATAATAAAGCATGAAAATAAAAAAGAAATTACAGCTTAATTAATTTGGATCATGTAGTCCAGTGTTTTTCAACCTATGGGTCGCGACCCCCTGGGGGGTCGCGATGCCTCTGTAGGGGGGTCGCGAGAGGTCGAGAGAACTCAGTAAAAAAATCAATAAATTTTAAAAAGGTAGATATATTAAAAAAAAGTTAACAAAATGATACTCGTTATGTTATTTATACAAACACATTAACAAAAAATAAAATCTTCGAGTACTCGTTCATTTTAATGTGAAGGTTGCGCTTGAGTTTGTTCAATCAATTTCTCCCATCGTGGATCCGTTTTTGCAACATTAAGTATTAAATCCTTTTCCAAATTTAAGCGATTTCTTAGTTTACTTTTTATTTGGGCCATTGATGAAAATGCCAACTCGCACAAGTACGAGGTAGAAAATGGAATCAAACACTTCAAAGCCTCGGTTGTTAATTCCGGGTATTCTGTTTTTCTTTTTAACCAAAAGGTATCCAAATTTTCAGACTTGAATTCCAAGTGTAACATCCCATCGGCAGATAATTCCAGCAGATTCTCTTTGAGCTTAGTTGATAAATTTGCCTCATTTATAGCTGCATTTAAAAACGGATTTAAGATCCATCTTTGCCCAGTGTTATCCGATATCTCTTGCACTGAGAAGTAATGACACAATTCTTTCTTCAAATTATCTAAGACCATTTTCATACCAGATATATATGAGTTGATGTTTATCTCGCTTCCGACTTCTTCAATGAAAGACTGTGTCGACGAAAATTCAATTTTTTTTATGAAGCCATGGAGTTTGTCTTTTGCTGTAATGACATTTTCATCCCGCCCTTGAAGACTTTTATTCAAGTTATTTAAATGCTCAAATAAGTCAGAAAGAAAAGCCAATTTTAAAAGGAATTCCGGGTCAGAAATGAATTCAGAGTAATGTGACTTGGCTTGTTGTAAATATACTAATAGTTCAGCGCGAAGTTCCATAACTCTGGTCAGTACTTTGCCTTTTGATAACCACCTAACTTCTGTATGGTAAAACAAATTGCGGTGTAGTGCCCCCATATCTTCACAAATGATTAGAAACAATCGAGTCTGCAACGCTTTTCCTTTAATAGAATTTAAAATGTTAATAATAATATTTAGAACTTGACTGTATTCTTGTGGCAAAGTTTTGGCTGCAAGAGCTTGGCGATGGAGAAAGCAATGCATCCAACAAGCGTTTGGCATCTGTTCTTTCAGTCTAGCAATAAATCCACTCTTTGCACCAGTCATGGCTTTTGCTCCGTCACTACAAATAGCAATGCATTTTTGTGCCCAATCGATATTCATATCTTGCGTAGCTTCAAGGAACGTGTCATGCAAGCACTGACCTGTAGTATTTTTGGGTAGTGCCTTGCAAAATAGTATTTCTTCCATTAATATTTCATTTAATTCAAAACGCACAAAAGCTACAAACTGCGCACAACCCGCAATATCCGTTGATTCATCAAATTGCAAGGACACAAAAGAACTTTTCTTAATTTTTTCTATGACTTGATCACGAACGTCAGTCGCCATATTGCTTATCCTGCGTTGAATGGTATTGTCAGAGAGAGGTATACTTTTGAGCTTTTCGACCTCTTGCTTGCCAAACATAATCTCTGCTATATCTACAGCCGCTGGTAAAATCAAATTTTCGGCAATACTGTGAGGTTTTCTTGCTTTAGCCACACGAAAAGCTACTCGATAACTAGCGAGCTTCATTTAGCATCATTTCTCATTTAGGTTGGACATTTGTCCTATAGCAGTTTTTTTATGTTCAAGAGCTTTTAATTTTCGCTCAAAAAATTCCACGGGTTTATTTTTTTTATTAGGATGTTTTCTGTTTAGGTGGCGTACCAACTTCGATGGCTTCATGCTTTCTCTTGACAAAATTTCAAAGCAAATTACGCACTGCGGTTTATTCTCAATCACAGTAAACCCAAATTTCAAATAATTGTAGTCATAAAGACGTTTCTTCTTTATTCCACTACTGCCGCTAGACTTAGACGTTGATGGTTCTGATGATCTTTTCAGGAATTTATCCATTTTCAATTATAACAAACAACTCAAATAAATACGTAAAACAAGTGATTCGCGCTCTTCAAACAACTCAACAGCAGACGACACGACCACTTGCTTCGCGGCCTTGCACTCAACTGCCGTGGCCGCGGTCGACCGCCCTATTTATAGGCCAGCGCATTCTAGCGAGAATCATCTCGAAGCGTAACGAAACGTCTCGAAACTTGTGGACTTTTAGCGCGGGCCGTGGAGCGCGCGGGGGACTACCAGCGCCATCCGTTGGTAACACTTGGAACCTGTACTAGTTCCGAGTGTTACCAACAGATGGCGCTGGGAGTCTCGGCCCTAACAATGTTTTTATTTGTTTGTTAGCTATCAATTGGCCTCGTATTCGATTTAAAATTATATGTTTTACGTACTTAATTGTATATTTATATCCGAATCCTAATAACGCAAACGCCTAAAATTTTTGTATGGATTAAATATTTTTAACATATTGCAGTGGATTGTGCTTTTGAATTGTTATCTTAATTTTTTCTTAATGACTTATCTTCACAATGCACAGCAATATCCCCGAACTTCACTCAGTCAGGTGGGCACCTTCCTTGAACTCCTTCCTCGTCAGGGTTTTTTCTTTCGAAAGTCGTGTTTTAAACGAAGAAATAATACAAATTAAACTCAAGAAATAAAACTACCATTAACAACACAAACATATAATTTTCTTTAAAAAAAAACAAACAAAAAAATCTACTTTATCAAATATAAAGCAGAATTCGTGACTAAATAGCGTCTTAATGAACGAGAAAAAAACTCTTATAAATAATGACTCGAATAAGAGTAAAAAAAAACTCAAGGTGAAACCCGAACAATAATTCAAAACACAATATAAACAAACTTTATTAGCTGTCATGTACTACTTTATTCCCACAAAATATCAAACGTCAAAATAGAACTTTCTATTTTTCGCACGCAACTCAAATTACCCAAGCACAAATATCAGCTTGTCACAATATAATTTTCCCGCCAATCTAATATACTAATATCAATTAAATGAACATAAAAAACTAACTTCAAAAACAGACTAATACGTTTCGTAAATATTTCTAATGATTACAATACAATTACAAATTAAATTTATCAATTTAAGAAGCTTCAAATATCAATCGAATAATAATTATAACTATATCTATCAATATATCAGATTAGAATACATACATTTTTAGTTTTTTTCACGTACGTTGCAAAAACTATTTCACGAGAGATTCTGATAGACAAAATATCAAATTTAACACATCAAAATATACGTAATGAACTTAAGGAACAACAACTCAATCAAAACACACCGTAGCTATCAAAAGAATTAAATAAAATTAAGTTTTATTTAATTTATCAAAAAACACAACCAAACTTGAACACCTCTATCGAATCTCTCCCGATGAATTTTCTAGAAACAGCCAGCTTCTCCCACCTAATAAAATATAAATCAAACCGGCGACCTAAGAAATAAAATATATAACTATATACATTTGATCATATCTTCGATTTGGCGCGTACAACAAACATCACTCCACACTCGTACAACCTACAAACGTGTACAAAAATTATACATTACAATAAAATTATAATTAAATTTAAATTATCGTTTATCGTTCCCCGTCTGAAATACAATATAAACACCAAAATAAAGTATATATATATTTATAAATGTTCTTCAAATAAAGTTCAAAATAATTCTATTATTTTTCTTTCTTGTCCATGGAAAAATCCATGACAATATGTACATGAAAAAAAAGGGTCGGGGGTCGGGAAATATTTTTTTATACTAGGGGGGTCGTGTCATGAAAAGGGTTGAAAAACACTGATTTAGTCTATAGAACTGGCCAAAAGTTAGAAAATGGAGATTGGGTTTATTCCACTAATCAGTGCTTACAGGATTTCCGGTAACAGTATCCTAATCTGACAGTTACTTACGCACAACTGCAAAAGCATATTCAAGCTTGTGTTAATTAAATTTGATGAAACAGTGGCGGTGGAGATCTAGAAAACGAACAGCAATTTGCATATAGGATGTTCGACGTCTAATGGACAACTCATCCAAAAAATCAATCGCAAAACTATCACAAGTTCATTTGTCAGTGGCAACATGTTATACTATTATAAAAAAAGACTTAAAGTTGTTTCCATATAAAATTTAAGCAGTTTCGGAACTGAAACATGTAGATTTTGTTACGGGAACACAATATTGTTAATGGTTTTTGAATAACATAAATAATGACATTCTCGAGAAAGCTTATTTTCAGATGAGGCTTGGTTCTATCTTTCAGTATATTTAAACAAACAAAATATGAGAATTTGGTCTGCAGAAAACCCTCATGGATTTGTGGAAACTACACTACATCCACAAAAAATAGGCGCATGGCTAGCAGTTTGAAGAAGACGAATTATTGTGCCTATATTTTTTAATCAGACCATAACTGCTGAAAAATATCGAAATGAATTATTAGAGCCGTTTATTAATGAACTTCATGATGATTAACTTAGGAAAGAATATTTCCAGCAAGATAATACACCAGCGCATAAATCTTGAGAAACAATAGCTTTTTTGCAAGAAGTTTTCGATACGAGAATTATTAATTTTCCTCCAAGATCTCCAGATTTGGCAATTTTAGACTATTTTATTTTTCCATATTTAAAAAATATCTTTTTCAAGATCAGACATCTCACAATTGAAGAGCTTCGTAATGCTATTGTTAATTATTGTGCTGACATAACCCAAGAAATCCTAATAAATGGCTTTGAAAGCATGAAGCGTAGAGTTCAACTTTGTCTTCAAAATAATGGTCAACATTACCAACATCTGCTTTAGTATTATTTTCTTTCAATTTTGACTATTGTAATACAAATTTGTTCAAAAACTAAATTACTAATTATTACACACATTTACATGACATAATCAAACTAACAAAATTATACGCTTGTGACAGAATACGTGCGCTGTCGCCAACCATTAAAAAAAAACATGTTCGTCTCTAATGAGAAAGTTTTTGAAGGCACGTTATATTAGGGCAACGCACTAACGTGCCCACCCTGCTAACAGGTGACTATAAATGATTAAAACTTGTTATTAAAATCAGGGCAACAATTCTGCAAATTTAAATTTAAATTTGCAAAAATTAGACAAATTAAACGTCAAACAAGTAATTCTATTCATCATATTTTACTACTAATCATATTTTTAGTAATAATATAAAATATTATTAAAAATCTGGTGTGAAGAACACAAATACAGGTTCACTATTAATATTTTTGTGAACGTGTCCGAACATATCCCTCCCCAGAGACGTAGATACGTATTTCGCCTTTCTACAGGGTCATCGGTACGCCCCCGCTGGAGAAAGGATATCTTCAGACACATTCACAAAAAAGAACCACACCGCCACATCACAGAAATTATCCAGACCGAGCGTAAAAGTAAATTCAGCGCTGCCTGTTGTCAGACAGCCGAAGTACCTCGCCCCGTCCACATAACCACTGACAACAGGCAGCGCTGACTTTACTTCTACGCTCTGGATAATTTGGATAGTCTGGATAATTTCTGTGATGTGGCGATGTGGTTCTTTTTTGTGAATGTGTCTGAAGATATCCTTTCTCCAGCAGGGGCTTACCGATGTAGAAAGGGCCTATAGAAAGGCGAAATACGTATCTACGTCTCTGGGGAGGGATATGTTCGGACACGTTCACAAAAATATTAATAGTGAACCTGTATTTGTGTTCTTCACACCAGATTTTTAATAATATTTTATATCAGAATAATTGAAACATACATGAGTAGGTAGGTTGGTTCTTCACACCAGATTTTTAATAATATTTTATATTATTAAAAATACCTTTGTAATATTTTATATTATTAAAAATACCTTTGTATTATGCAAAACTGGTGGGGTTTACCTACTCATGTATGCTTCAATTATTCTGATATATTTTTAGTTGCCAAATTAAATATTTACTTCAATCATTTATAGTCACTCGGTAGGTATGCTTCAAGGTTTAATAACATTAAGCTAATAATTTATCATTAATAAATTACAATTTTATGGGCGCAATTATACAATTCTTCCGTTCAATCAAAATATGTGAAAAGCAATTTCTATATTCAATCTGATACATGTCTAAATTACATTTTAGTCTTCATACAAGAAAAACGTTCCATCCCCGTCGTAGACTACGTCTTGTTTAATATTCTGCGCACTTTCAACCTCCCCTCTCTTTTCTTTGACCTGCCAACTTCAGCCTCCAACGTTCCAGAATGAAGAACACTTTCAAAACTACTTCGGGAGATATTATTCCTTGGGGATCGCCTAAACGATTGAACGACTGGCGTCGAACGTATGCGTGGAGAACTTTGCCCAATAAAACAAGTTATTTTTAATTAGTCAGCGGGGGGAAGCGATAGGTCGACCTGCTCGTCTTTTCACGTATCGTTGAATTTAAAGTTTACTATTCTCCGTCTTTATTTTTTCTTTCGGAAAACGGAAGCTTTACATCTTGCACGGTGATTTACGATGTTAAAAGTTCGCAGCGCGTTTCCCTTACAAATTGCAGTTTATATGATTTTGTTCTTAGTACGATTCTGAAATATGTGTAAAGAAATACGAAGTAGCTTTGTATTATAGATAGAGTGGTGATTGTTAATTCAGAAATAATATTTGTATCGTACTCCATCAAACATGCTAAAATTGAATAGTACAATGAATATCGTAAATCACTTATCTGGGAGTCTAAAATTATTTAAATACGGGAAAATCACACTGCTCAAAAACTGAAGTGGATATTTCAAACAAAACTGAGTTTTTATCATTTAAATTAATACAAATGATATCAGTACGCATAAAGATATCTGTATCTTTACACATCAACATACACCACGTATTTAACCAGAGATCACGTCAACGGCAGACAATGCTTTTTCCAGGTAATAACAATTTTATCCTGTCGGGTGACGAGGTAATCTCTCGAGATCTGACAGAAAAAAGAGAGTCGCCGATAAAAGCGGTGTCCTCTTGAATGGCTAAGCCATTGCAAAAAGAGGAAAGAAACATGCATATTAGTGTAGGCCATGGGTCAACAACCTTTCTGGAATTAAGAGCCAGAGTTCTTTTCCCATTTTGGTAAATTATTTTTTTAAAGAGTTTTTAAGTACATACATTGGTAATAAAGGAACAAATACAATATGATCATTTATATTTACCCTCTAGCAAGCCATGAAATTATTTCTTGAAAATATCGTGTTGGTAGTGACAAATAAAATACATCTGTCATTATGTGTATGTTCTGATAAATAAAACTCATCTGTCATTAATGTATTTATTAATTGACACTTAAAAATGTTTACAATAAATCATAAAGTTTTTCTGATCGAATCATACTTTAGGAATAGTGTAAAATTAGAAAATGGAGAATGGTCGTACTCCTTGCAGCCTTGTATAGAAGAATTTCGGGCAGAATTTCCAAATTTTCCAACAACATATGACAGTTTGCGGCAATTAATTCAAAAGTCAGTGGTTAAATTCCGTGAAACAGGGTCTGTGTCTCGAAAACCAGGTGCTGGTAGACCACTAAAGCGGACAGTTGAAAATATAGCAGATGTTGAGGGACGAATAAATCAATCACCTAAGAAATCGATTCGTAAGCTTTCACAACAAACACAACTGTCATATGGAACCTGCCAGAGAATCCTTAAAAAAGACTTACAAAAATTTCCATAGAAATTTCATTGCGTGCAAGAGCTTTTACCAATCGATCATGTAACCAGAGTTAATTACTGTCAGTAGTTCTTAGGTACGATTAATAACGATGACGTTCTTGTCAAATCCTTCTGGTCCGATGAAGCATGGTTTCATTTATCAGGATATATAAATAAACAAAGGCCAGAATTGAGAATACGGGTACTGGAAGTGGCTGGATAAAAATCAATAGAACTTTTACAGGACGTAAAGGGAACTTATTTGAGTGTGAATTTATAGTGGGAAAGGAAATTGGAAGAAAAATAATATTAAAAAAAAATAAACTAACCTAGCAGTTCGTCCATTTTCAATACACGAACAAACGCACAAATTAGGGCTAAAAGTATCTTTCGAATGCCCTAATCTATTAAATAAACATCACTCTTAAGTATTTTTGCTATATTAACATTCAATATGTTTAAATAACATTGTTAAAAAGTAATTAAAAAGTGTCTATTTTAATACGTCATTTTCATTTTCAAATTGACATAACTGGAACAGCACCAGTTTTAAGCTACCAACTTAAGCGTTTACATTAAAATGTTACTGAGGCGATGTCTATCTATATCAATTTATTTTTTCCAATTGTCAAATTTAAAATGGCGTTTGTTATGGACGACATAACTTTGTTAAATTTACAATTGATCATCAAGTAGAAATAAGATTTAGAACGAGGATATATTTTTTCTTTACATTTGCTAATAAATTTGTGAGTGATAATATTAATTGATGTGTATGTGATTGATAAAGTTTAATATATGTATTAAAATTTATATGATTTTTACTTCAATACCCTCCTCTCAACTTTTCAGGTTATGTTTAATATATGTATTAAAATTTATATGATTTTTACTTGAATACCCTCCTCTCAACTTTTCAGGTTATGTTTAATATATGTATTAAAATTTATATGATTTTTACTTGAATACCCTCCTCTCAACTTTTCAGGTTATGTTTAATATATGTATTAACATTTATATGATTTTTACTTGAATACCCTCCTCTCAACTTTTCAGGTTATGTCATTGCCTGCCTTTAAATATGACAATTGGAAAAAATAAATTGGTATAGATAGACATCGCGTCAATAACATTTTAATGTAAACGTTTAAGTTGGTAGCTTGTAACTGCTGTTGTTACAGTTATGTCAATTTGAACGAGAAAATGCCGTAGAAAAATAGCAATTTTTCACATCTTTTTAACAATATTATTTAAACAAATTGAAGGTTAATATAGCAAAAATACGAAAGAGTGATGTTTACTTAATAGATTAAGGAATTTGAAAGACACTATTAGCCGAAAATTGCCCTTTTTTTCCTGATTTGAAAAATGGACAAAATGCGAGGTTAGTAAATTGTTTTTATTTTTTTAAATATTATTTTCAATCAAATATCCTTTCCCACTATAAATTCAAACTCGAATAAGTTCCCTTTAGCGTCCTGTAAAAGTTCTATTGATTTTTATCCATCCACTACTAGAACCCGTATTTCAAAAAATCTCCTAAACAAACAATGCGCATCTGGTCTAGTGAAAATCCACATGAAATTCTTGAAACACCCTTGCATTCACAAAAAATAGGCGTTTGGCTTGCTGTTTCTCGTAGACGGATTATTGGTCCAATATTCTTTAATAATACGATAAATGCAGAACGATATCGTAATAATTTATTGCTACCATTTGTAAATCAATTACGTGATGATGAGCTCCGCGAGGGATATTTCCACCAAGATAATGCAACAGCCCATAAGACAAGAGAAACGATGGAATTATTGCATGAATTCTTTGTTAATCGAATAGTAGACTTTCCACCACGATCTCCGGATTTAACAATTATGGACTATTTCATTTATCCACATCTAAAAAATAGAGTATTTACGAATCGTCCACATACAATTGAAGAACTTACTAATGCTATCCGAAATGTCTGTGAGGAAATTACACCACATAATTTAAGGAATGCCTTCAATAATATGAGACGAAGAGTTGCGCTATGCATAGAAAATGAAGGAGCTCACTTTGAACATTTATTGTAGCTGTTTTTATTATTAAACTTTTTATTTTTTCAACTAAAACGTTTGTATGTAATTATTTGTCAAAATGACAAAACCTAATCTGTCATCAACTCATCAGTATAAAATAACCTAGATCACACACACGCTGCAAAATAAGTTAACTTAAATTATGGTACCAACTTAAGTTTAAAAAAGAAAAATGTCATTGCCTTCTAGAGGGTAGAAATATATGATCATATGGTAATACAACGGTTATCTGCTAGTTCGGTTGTGGCATCCCTAACAATAAATGAAATTATTTAAAATAATGAATTTGGTGGTGAAGTTGCATTAAAGGTCCAGGACGGGTGTAACAATGCTGAAACAACTATATTACAACTATTAAACTTAAATAACACCTTATATTTTCACAAACAATAGTATATTAACTATATGTACATTTCATGTGCACTGCACACATCGATGTGTGCAGTGCACATGAAATGTACATATAGTTAATATACTATTGTTTGTGAAAATATAAGGTGTTATTTAAATTTAATAGTGTAATAATTTCACAAGTGCTCAACATATACTACAACTTATTAACTAAATAAAACACAATAGCGTTGTCCTTAAAGTTTTTATTTAATATTTACCTACATAAGAAATAAATTTAGCGTTGATATACTTTAAAGTAATTAAATAAAAGTAATATATACAAGAAACGTTGAATAAGTAACTGAAAATTGACATAGAAATGTGGACTGGAAAGAAAGTTAAATTATGCAGTAAATTAAACTTGAATTAAGTAAGAGAATAATAAACAGGCTGATTCAAATTAAGTGCGCACTATTGCTATCTCTGTTATTATTGATTCTAGAAAGTAGGTTAAATTAGCAAAGTATTAGTGTTTTTAACATTTATTAGCATGCAGTTCATGAAAAAAAAATTGAATAACGCATTTTCGACAAATTTTGAAATTTGTAATTTTTTTAAATGGAACAACCTGTATATTTTTTAAAATTATGAATGCTAATGTTCTTTGTAATATAAAAGTTTTAATACACTATTGTTCTAAAACGAATAATAAAGTAGTTATAGCAGTTTCTATTTCCTTCTAAATATTGTCATTGCCTCGCTAACTTTTGACAAAACAGATACATATTTTGTAGTAAGTTTTGTCCTATCCGAAGACAACAGATAACCTCTTGCCATCTGACGGACAAAACCGACCACGCCGGTGCAAAGTGTTCTTCTCGAATAGCGAAGCTATTACTGATAAAGAAGAAAATACGCATATTACTGTGAGTCCATTAACTCGTCGCCAGGTGGCGTAGTATAGCAAAAAATAGATTGCGTGTCGATGCGAAAATTCACATCAAGCTTTGATACAAAATAATACAAATCTGTATAAAAACAAATTTGTATCTGTATATGCATGGACACACAGTACGTATTTACCAGCTTTTGCTTCAACTACCAGACGCATGCGTTTCTGTGTAACCACTTTGTCAATATACAGATACAAATTTGTTTTTATACAGATTTGTATTATTTTGTATCAAAGCTTGATGTGAATTATCGCATCGACACGCAATCTATTTTTTGCTATACTACGCCACCTGGCGACGAGTTAATGGACTCACAGTAATATGCGTATTTTCTTCTTTATCAGTAATAGCTTCGCTATTCGAGAATAACACTTTGCACCGGCGTGGTCGGTTTTGTCCGTCAGATGGCAAGAGGTTATCTGTTGTCTTCGGATAGGACAAAACTTACTACATGACCGCAAGTGTACTACAGTCTTTTGCTTCGTAAATCTATCATTGACAAAGTGGTTACACAGAAACGCATGCGTCTGGTAGTTGAATCAAAAGCTGGTAAATACGTACTGTGTGTCCATGCATATACAGATACAAATTTGTTTTTATACAGATTTGTATTATTTTGTATCAAAGCTTGATGTGAATTATCGCATCGACACGCAATCTATTTTTTACATATTTTGTGTTTAATGTTTATTTTAACATATTACAGCTTACAAAATTAAATTAAAAAGAAGAAAGTACATGTATAATTTATAAATACTGCTCAAAGGTGTCACCTTCCTGCTCAATACATTTTCGTGCCCGCTTCAGTACACTCTGGGTGGCTCTTAAGATTGTCCTTCTATCTAATTGGCGAAAAACTTCTCTGACCTTGTCTTGCAATTCGCGCACGTTGTATCGCGTTTTGTACACCTCATTTTTTAAGTATCCCCAAAGAAAAAAGTCTAAAGGTGAGAGGTCAGCGGAGCGTGCTGGCCATTGAATTGGACCATTTGTACCAATCCACTTTTCGGCAAAGATGGTGTCGAGGTAGGTTTGCACTAGGTGATAGTTGTGTGCAGGAGCACCGTTCTGCTGAAAGTATAAATTTTGGCGCATCAGGTAATTGGCGTTATCAAGGAAATCCTCTAGAACGTTACGAATAAATTCCAGATATCTGTTTCCTGTCAACGTACCATTGTAGAATAGTGGACCAACGACTACCGAACCAATTAATCCGCACCAAACGTTAAAACTAAATCGAACTTGTGCAGCATGTGGACGAACTATTAATAAATTTTCTTGAGACCAGAAGTGACTATTTTTCTTATTAAACATGCCTCTATTTGAAAAATTTGTTTCGTCACTCCATAAAATACACTGTGCTCCATTCAAATTTTCATCACAAAAACTAACAAACCAATGACAGAAAGCTAATCTCCTGGCGGCATCTCCTGGCTGTAATGTTTGAGAGATTCTGAACTTAAAGGGGACATACTTATGCTTTTTCAAAATTCTTTGAACTGCTGAATAACGTAATGCCAATTGCTATGCCAATATGCTAACACTGTAATTTCTACTTCTTCGTTGACGACGATATTTTTCTTTGTTCTTTTCTTTCTAAATAAGCAATCATGCAGTCTAAACTGATTGTAAAGTTTTCTAAAGTAACGTCGATCTGGCTGCTGTCGTAAAGGATAGTGTTCAGCATAATATTCGCTAGTCCTTATTGAATTTTTACGACATAAAATGTATGCTTCCAACATATCGCATTTCTCCAAATGAGGAAATACCATAGTGAAATATTGTCAAACACTAAGCAACCAAAGTAAAACCAAAATGTTTATAAAAATAAATAGAGAACTAATGAACACAACACAAAATTAAAAAAAATATATATTTTTAATAACTACACGTGCGAAAGATTTATATTCAGTACGTTATTGACATTTACAAAGGGCATACTATTTGTTCTGTTTAAAGTGAAAGAAGCCTACTACTGATTTTACAGAATGAAAGAGTATCTTTGACATCAACTAAATTCCACCATAAATACTTTATTATTCGTTTTAGGACAATAGTGTATTGAAACGTTTATATTACAAAGAACATTATCATTCAGAATTTTAAAAAATATACAGGCTGTTCCATTTAAAAAAAATATAAATTTCAAAATTTCTCGAAAATGCGTTTTCAATTTTTTTTTCATGAACTGCATGCTAATCAATGTTAAAACACTAATACTTTGCTAATTTAACCTACTTTCTACAATCAATAATAACAGAGATAGCAATAGTGCGCACTTAATTTGAATCAGCCTGTATATATATTGTTGTGATACGTACAGCTTAGTTATTCCAGATAACTGTAACTGAGAAGGTAGAAATTAATATAAGGGAAACATCTATTGAATAACTGCATTTGGTGGGCACAACTTAGTGTGGAAATATTAATAAATTAATATCACGACAACCTTGTGTATTTCAGATTAAATTATATTTATTTCAAATTTACTTTTTATATTTTTAATTTTCATTTTTGTCATTCAAGTCAATTACGCGAAATTTAGAAAGATATTTAAATTATTTAATTTGAATTTTATATCGATACTAATTGAACACGCCCACTTTTCAAACATAGAAAAACCACGAACAGGTTATATTTATATTCAAACTTGTAACCTAAACCTAACATCTAAAGCAATTCATATATGCAAGTAAATTCATATATTAATTTTATCTTTCCATCAAAATCATTATTACATTTATAAATTAATTAAAATAACTAGCTTTAAAAAGTATAAATCAAGATAATTTCTGCCTTCTAAAAAGCTTTGGTAAAAATAAATGAAGGTTGACGTCGGTATTAGAAATTGCATAGCGTTGTATCGAAAATACAGGGGTCGGCATAAGTCAGGCAACAAATTTGCATTAAAAGAAAAAAATGCAGCGTCAAAATGAATTTATTCAAAGAAATTACAAAAGGGATTCGAAAAAGGGTTACTGTAAGTGTTCAAATTGATGGCCATCTTGATCAATGCATTTACTGCAACGTTTCTCAACGGTGAGGCAGGTCCGGCGAAGCACGTCAAGCTGTCCGCGAAGATTTTCTAATTCTTCTTCAATTGCAGTTCGGAGGTCGGGAAGGGTACGTGGTCCTCTTGCAAAAACGCGGTCCTTGAGAAGGCCCCACAGGAAGAAATCACAAGGTGTCAGGTCACATGACCGTGCGGGCCACTCAACGATTCCTCGTCTGCCTATCCATTCTCCAAAATGAACATTAAGGTACTCCCGCACACATAACGCGTAGTGCGGCGAAGCTCCATCCTGCATGAAATGACGGATGTTCGCGAGTGTTGGATCGTTGTCCATTTGCCCACGTAAATCTTCGAGCATTTCCAGATAACTTTGGCCCGTCACGTAACCCTCAAAAAAGTACGGACCCACGAGACCTCCCGCATGGATACCTGCCCACGCACACACCCCAGGCAGGTTTAATTCTTCTTCAATGAAGACGTGAGGATTCTGGTCGTTCCAGTACACGCAGTTATGCCAATTGACCGTACCGTTCAGCTTGAAGGTTGCTTCATCCGACCACAAAATGGAACGCTGGAACTGCGGATCATCCTGACTGCATCCGAGGTACCACTCGCAAAATTCCAATCTGCGATCGAAATCATCCTCGTGAAGTGCGTGGAGGAGACGCGGACGGTAAACTCGATAGTGCATGCGTTTCAGCATTCGTCGTAAAGAACGATCGGATATTTGAAGTTCTCCCGATAGCCGCACTGCAGATTGGTTCGGCTGCTCGACAAACGCCAGCGCCACTGTTTCCATATTTTCGTTAGTTGTTACAGATACCGGTCGTCCAGAACGCGGCGCGTCGGCAACAGAGCCCGTTTTTAAGAATTTCTGGTACATCTTCCACACTGTTGAACGATTTGGTAGCGGCGAGTTCGGAAATTGTTGTTGAAATTCGGTAAACATAGTTTCGTAATCCGCGTTCGTACGAAGATACGACGTAACAAAAAAAAACTCTTTCTTGAAGCGTGAACTTGTATCGGTTATTCATTCTGAAAACGCGTCTACTCGACGAGCACGTGTTATCATGACACCGAGACAACTGTCTGAAGCACGAACATGCTTCGTTTTAATCTTTTTCGACAGCGTTGCCAGACTTACGAGCGTTGCCGGACTTATGCCGATTTTTCGAGAGCGTTGCCTGACTTATGCCGACCTTTGTATAGTTCTCCATTTTTTAAATTTATTAAATACAGAAATATTAGTGATATAAATTCAAAAATAAATACAAAAGGTGCCCATAGTACCAAAGCAACGTTTGACACAACTTTTACCCGATAAAAATCGGTCACGTGAGAGAAAACTACGATAGCATCTTTTGGGGTTGGACACCGAACATCGACGCTACTGAACGTAATAAAATTTTACGTACCTGCATTATACCTATTGTACCATATCCAACATCGAGCCTTACACGGAAATACGTGAACCATTCAAGAATATCTTTTTCTTTCCTGCCTGGCCAAATACCGATTTGCCGTAGACATTCAGTCACATTGCTGCCTTTTTCTACAAATCATAGGTTCCTTTATTATCTTGTAAAAGCATAACGAATAATTTAATTTATGATCAATTCAGAATTTACTTAAAATATCTTGATTTTGCTTTGAAAGAATAACTATCTTGATTAATTTAACGTAAAGAATATTTTCTAGTGAGTATCCTATAGTATAGCAAACGCCAATTAAGTTGGCGCGAGGAGGGGTAAGTTCCCGCAGGATTAAAAGTAGTGGGGAGATTTGTATTTGGTTTTACATCAAATGTCAGATAATTCTAACCTCTAAGCGTGTATCTCTTTATGATCCCCTAGCAAAGACATTATGTTCCGTCAAACGTCAATGCAAATGTATTCTGACAATTACTTGAGTAGTGAGGGTGGACGTTTTTAAAAACTGCTTCTGCGCACCCCCTCCTCGCGCCAACTTAATTGGCGTTTGCTATACTTACTTAACTAATTTATATTATAATAGTCTTTGCTTATAAAACAACAACTGGTAAATATAACCACAATTACTCACATATGTTATTACGAACATAAATTTATAATACCTCACTTTGCCGTTTAGCTAAGTTGCACATTTAAGTGTGTAGATATCTTGTGTTGAATAAATATTTTATAGTTGTTATTTTAAAGAAGTTTTTTATTTATCTGTGCGTAGCTAAGTCTATCTCAATTATATTGTTAATTTATTATTTATCAGCTTTATAAGAGTGTAATTACTTGCGATGATCCAGGGATAAGTCTAATAAATTCAGTATCTTTCTCATGCTCTAACGACATCTACAGGGTGGCCCAAAATGACCGAAGGGGCTTTAATTCCTTATAACTTTTTTATTATTTTTTTTTTGTTTTCAGTATTTTGTAAAGAAGACTTGGGAAATTTAAAATGGAACAGTACACAATTGAACAACGTGCCAAAATCGTTGAACTTTATTTCTCAAATCAACGATCCATTGTTTTGACTCGTGCATATCGTCGTTATTTTAATGTGGGGTATTCGCGGGTTGGACCCTCAGAGTCAACAATAAATCGTCTGGTTGCAAATTTTCTAGAACAAGGGGCAGTAAGGAACCTGCCTGGTGCCGGCAGACGACGAACGGTGCACACGGATGACAATATTGAACGGGTACAGGAGAGTATTCGGGAAGATGGAGAAACATCAACCAGGAGACGTTTTACACAACTTCGCCTCTCAAGAGGGTCGCTGCAGAGAATTTTGCATACAATAAGAATGTTTCCATACAAAATTCAGTTTGGCCAACAATTGAAACCGACAGATTGCCAGCAACGACTTGATTATGCAATTTATTTTCGTCAAAAAGCAGAAGAAAATCATGATTTTATTCATAATTTAATTATGAGCGACGAAGCCCATTTCCAATTAAACGGGTTCGTTAATAGGCAAAACTGCAGGATATGGGCTACGGAAAATCCAAGAATAGTTCAACAGCGAGAATTACACCCACTTAAGTGCACTGTTTGGTGCGGTGTTTCGTCGGAAAGAATAATTGGCCCATATTTTTTTGAAAATGAACACGGTGTCGCCGTTTCCATCACTGGTGTTAGATATCGGACAATGTTGGAAAATTTTTTAAGGCCAGCCGTGGAAAACCATCCGCAAGTATGGTTCCAACAGGATGGAGCCACAGCGCACACTGCGAGGGACACAATGGCTCTTTTACGCGACATCTTTGGTGAACGATTTATTTCCCGTACAAGCGATTTTAATTGGCCTCCGCGTTCACCGGATTTCACCGCTTCAGAGTGTTTCGTTTGGGGTTATTTGAAAGGAAAAGTCTATATTAATAAGCCTCGAACCATACAGCAATTAAAAAATAATATACGCAACGAAATCAACAACATAACACCTGAAGTTTTGCGAAAGGTTATGGAAAATGTTTTGGAAAGAGCACGAATATGCGAAGCAGAAAATGGCTACCACTTGCGAGATATAATTTTTCATAAATAAATTAAAAATATTCTCCATTAATATACTGTATTTAAAATTTAAAAAATTTAATAATTATGTCTTAAATAAGAAGTTATAATGAACTCAAACCCCTTCGGTCATTTTGGGCCAGCCTGTATTTGTAATCCGCCTTAATTTGAACTTTAATATTGGTCTACCAGCTGATAGTACGCAGTATCTTCACTGCGTACTATCAGCTGGTAGACCAATATTAAAGTTCAAATTAAGGCGCCCAATACATACATAAACTATCAGTTGAAGTACTACTATTTACTTATTATTATTTCGTAGCTCGTCAGCCTCATTTCAAATATATATATATATATATATATATATATATATATATATATAATATTTTCGTGACCTTGGTATGACATGGTAAACTTAATAAGTCGGGGGATTAAAGGTCTGGTTTATTACTTCAAAGTATATATACTTTGAAGTAATAAACCAGACCTTTAATCGCCGACTTATTAAGTTTACTATATATATATATATATATATATATATATACAGGTATGGTAAGGGGTCATCTTTAATGCGGTTTTCCATGTATAACAGGAGAATTCTAGGAGCACGTTGCCATATCGTACAGCTCATGCTACAAGAATTGTGCGCCTGCGTCATTTGCATTCACAACGCCCCGCTCGGCATTTAACGGTACGTTCTCGCGGAAGAAACATCATTTAAAATAAAACATAACAATGTACTAACTACTAACATATTTGGAATTTTTAATATAAAAATTGAATAAATTACATCAAATAAATAAATAAAATTAAATTAAAACTTATTTTCCAACTAAATAAACTTCTTACAACAATCAATAGTATACGTAAAAAACAATGTTCTCAAATAGAATACTAAAACGCAAACAAAAAGCATTCTTATAATGCAAATCAAAAGATGTTTCTAAAAGTAAAATAAAACAAAAAGATTCTTCTAGGAAAACCTAATAAAAAAAATTCATAAGGAAAAATTGAAATTAAAGTAAGTGTTCGAATAAACTAGCATAAGAATTTATAAATGAAAACAATAATGAACAAACTGGTAAAATTATAATAAACTTTAAATGGAAAGATATAATTGAAAGGATGAACGCGAACGATATTATTGACAGCAGCGAATACACACTCTGGATACGTCCTAGATTGTACTGCCGCACTCTAGTCATACTTATGGTTTGTATATCGAAAGACTGTATGCGTATGTGGTGGGGGTCTAGCGATATTGGCAACTACGCCGTTTTTTTATACATAGGTTTACGTTCCGATTATAAGTGTTGTCTTTCCGAACCTGTATATATATATATATATATATACAAGGTGTGTATAAATTGTCGCAAAAGCTACACGAAACGACATTCTTCGTTTGGTTCTGAATAAAAAATCTTAATGTTAAAATGTCGTATCATGCTTCGAAAATCCGTAAATGTCAAAATTTGACAATAATGATTTTGATTGAACTCACTTTGAAATACAAACTTATTGTTCTACAACGTTGCCAAATGTGTTTTTCGTGGAAGTACGTGAATGAATAAATGTTAAAAACAAGTAATTAATTGACTTGGCAGATACATGTTGAAACTCCATTACAAATTATAATAAAGCACGTTTATACGTTTGTTTCAAATACGTTTTAATAACACTACAATTGTTTCGCCAAACATTGGCTTCATCAGGTGTTGATAGTCTGATTATACAATAAAACAACAACTTAATATATATAGTCTCACACTCATGTATGTAACACATTAACAGTGGAGATGTATTGTAGATATTAGAATTGTAGGAGGGGTGAAAAATTAAATTCAGTTTGTTCATTTAACGCTACGCCTAATTTGTTGTATCTATTGATTTCTAAAGTCTTCAATAAATTAAGTTTTTTGCCTTTAGCCTGTACATGTAAAATTTTATAATCTATATTAAATGTATGATTTAAGTCTAAGCAGTGGTTTGCGAAAGTGGAGTCTGTTTTTTGGTTTCTATAACATTTTTCGTGTTCCCTTGTCCTCTGTTGGAAGGTACGCCCCGTCTGACCCACATATACCTTATTGCACTCACAAGTCAACACATAGACCCCCGATTTTGACCCTTTAAAAGTACACAAAACAGACATGCCCATAAGGCCAGTAGTTTCCTTTGTCAAGGCCCCTTGTGTAAAAATTGTGTAAAGAGTTAATAAATATAATACTATATCATACGAAATTTAAACCAAAGTGGTCTATAAAGAATTCACATGAGCTCATTAGTAAGATTTCTAATATTAATATTCCTCATAATAGCAAATTCGTGTCGTTTGACGTCACTAATCTGTTCACGAATGTTCCACCCATGGAGGTATTAAATTTAATTTCTCTGAAACTTAAACAAAACCACGTTAATGCTATTACTAAGATAGAAATTTTAGATTTATTAAATATTTGTCTTAAACAAAATTATTGTCGATTCAACCATCAATATTACACTCAGACATCGGGATTAGCGATGGGAAACCCATTAAGTCCCCTAATGGCTGAGATATTTATGGATTCTATTGAAAATGAGATTTGTAAATCCCCGCTATTTAACAAATGCATTTATTGGTACAGGTACGTAGATGACGTTTTGGTTTGTTTCAAGGGCACAGAGAGGCAAATAAAAATGTTCCAAGAACACATTAACACGATTCATCCTAATATAAAATTTACTACAGAAATAGAAAAAGACAAATCTATTAATTTTCTCGATTTAACCATTTCAAACAAAACAGGTAGACACGATTTTGCAATATACCACAAACCTACACATACAAACACAACAATACACGCGAGCTCTTTTCACCCAACTTCACATAAATTAGCAGCATACGAATCTATGATACATAGGCTAAATTCACGTACCTATGAACAAAATCAATTTTGACATTGAATTAAATAGAATATACACTATAGCAATCAATAATGGATATACAGTAAATTTAGTTAATAAAATTCTCGAACAAAAACAGAAAAAACTTGCTCTCTCTCTAATCTACCCTAAAATACCGTCTATTATAAAAAACAGTACAACACCATTACATATATAGGAAATACATCTATTAAAACAGGTAAACTAATCAAAAAAGTTAGCAATGGGTTTATTTCTTACAAAACTAATAACTCAGTCCAAAAATATATTAGGAATGACAAAGATAAAACGGATAAAGGGTCAAAATCGGGGGTCTATGTGTTGACTTGTGAGTGCAATAAGGTATATGTGGGTCAGACGGGGCGTACCTTCCAACAGAGGACAAGAGAACACGAAAAATGTTATAGAAACCAAAAAAACAGACTCCACTTTCGCAAACCACTGCTTAGACTTAAATCATACATTTAATATAGATTATAAAATTTTACATGTACAGGATAAAGGCAAAAAACTTAATTTATTGGAGACTTTAGAAATCAATAGATACAACAAATTAGGCGTAGCGTTAAATGAACAAACTGAATTTAATTTTTCACCCCTCCTACAATTCTAATATCTACAATACATCCCCACTGTTAATGTCTTACATACATGAGTGTGAGACTATATATATTAAGTTGTTGTTTTATTGTATAATCAGACTATCAACACCTGATGAAGCCAATGTTTGGTGAAACAATTGTAGTGTTATTAAAACGTATTTGAAACAAACGTATAAACGTGTTTTATTATAATTTATAAGTTAAAAACAAGCTTTTAAATCAAAAAGAAAACGTTTACGAAATAATACTAATAAAAAATTTTTCTTTAAACTAAATTGCATCAATCTCTATTAACAGATATCGAAGAGCAAAGGTTAGTTACGCACTAAAAGTCTGAACTTCAAGAACCCCGTGAAAACAAACGAAGCATGATACGACATTTTAACATTATGATTTTTTATTCAGAACCGAACGAAGAATGTCGCTGCGTGTAGCTTTTGCGACAATTTATACACACGTTATATATATATATATAAAACTAAACAATTACGTACATATAATCAATTAATTAAAGATATGTTAATAAGTGCACAACGAATGGCATTTGGATATTTTAGGTGAAACAAATAGAGATAATTTAATAACAGATGTTAAAGACAGGACACGTAGAAATGCCGAAAATATTTATTCCAAACTCGAACACACATTTATACACATATAGCGATAAAAAAAGATTGGTTGTCACACTGGCTTTGACAAAGTAAGCGTCGATAGCATCGTCGCGATGTCTGTCACGTAAATGTAAATTCCATCCACAATATATGACTAATGATTCTAACACAACACAGTCGAATGTCCACTGACGACGCACATGGCTATTTTATTAAAACAAGCAGGTACCTAGGACTGTTGAAAATTTAATAATATTTAACAAAAGCTTCGCGCCATCATTGTAATTATGTGAATGTAACAATATTCACTTCACTCATATAATTCAAATAATCAAATTAAAATTATTTTAATTACAAATATTGTTAAAAAAGAAACAAAAACAGATTTTCATTCCAATTGACTTGTAAGGAAATAAAAACGACTAAACAAATTAAAAAATACAAAAATTTGTAGAAAATTAACCTAAAAAAAATATACAAAAGTATTTTTAATAATATAAAATATTATTAAAAATGGGGTGTGAAGAACACAATACAAGTTATATATTTGTGAATGTATCTCCTCTACAGAGACGCAGATACGTATTTCACCTTTCTACAGGATCGTCGGTACGCCCCTGTTGGAGAAGAGATACATTCAACCAAACATAACTACCTTGCTATCAACCAGAAATTATTAAGACAGAGCGTGAAAGAATATTCAGCGCTGTCTACATAATAACTGCCGAACTAAGCAACGTGTTTTTCTATAGACGGTAACAACCATATCTATAAAAAACTGTATTATCGTGTCTTCACTACTTGTCGGGCGAACCGAATGCGTATATAACCAAATAATTTGAAACATACATGAGTGGGTAAAAACCAGCGCTGAATATTCTTTCACGCTCTGTCTTAATAATTTCTGGTTGATAGCAAGGTAGTTATGTTTGGTTGAATGTATCTCTTCTCCAGCAGGGGCGTACCGACGATCCTGTAGAAAGGTGAAATACGTATCTGCGTCTCTGTAGAGGAGATACATTCACAAATATATAACTTGTATTGTGTTCTTCACACCCCATTTTTAATAATATTTTATATTATTAAAAATACTTTTGTATTATACAAATTGGTGTGGTTTTTACCCACTCATGTATGTTTCAAATTATTTTGTTATCAAAAAAAATATGTTTTCTACAGGTTTCATTCGGAAGTCCATTATTTTGTGAGAAAGCCCTAATTAACACGTCAACTTATTCAACTTTTTTTTTCCATTATATATTACTAAAACACATGTTTACTATGTGTTTTGCAAAGCACATTATGCACTGTTGAAACTGCATTGCATTAACCTAAATTCGGATAAGCTTCACACAGTTTCAGCATATTGATTAGGAAAACCAGACTCTGCAGTTTTATAGTAATATTATCATTAAGATAGGAATTCCACTTAGGTAGTAAACTTGATAGCTCTACCTAATGTAATATAAAGTTTTAAACTTTGACAATTATATTTATTTCATATTCATTAAATTTTTTAAAAATTTAAACAGTTTCATGGACTTTTTTTTGTTTCACTTTAAATACTTTTTTTTTATTAAATAAAAAGTAAATCGATAAATACTGTCATAGGTAAAGGCCGGGTTATATACAAAAAAAAACTGAAAATATGCCCATAAATATGCAGATGTTTTAGCCTAAATATGCACTTTCCTATGAAAAATATGCAGGTTTTTAATACGAGGAATATTAGAAAATGGAATAGGGTAAGAACGTGTACCTTTGGACATTTATTAAAACACTGATTTTGTGATTTTTTTAAAGAAAACGGATAAAAGCTAGGAAATTAATTTTTGTGCTGTGTAGCAATACGACCTGTATTTAAATCCTTAATGAAGTAATGATAAAGTATGATAATTTCCTGTTAATAATTATTTTATATGAAAGTCTGCAAAGGTACATAGACTAACGGGTACCTTTGGACTGATTGGTTTGTACCTTTGGACGTAGTACACATAAAATATTTAAACAAATTAATACTCAGATTTTGCAAAAATATATATTATAAATATAAATATTTATTAACATAAAACAAAAATTCTGACAAAGTTACATAAAGAACACTCTACAAAATCTTTAGAATATGAACAATTTCTAACACAAAAATTAAGACATATTGTAATTGTCGAAAGAAAAATCAAATATAATATGAGAATGTAGTCTTGCAGAGTCACCAGCCGCTCGAGGTGATGGCAACTTCAGAATAATATCATCAGCGTCTATTTCATAGGGCATTTCTTTCCCTTCTAAAAAGTAGTTACTATCCTTTTTCGTCTCGTAAAATTTTACAATGTAAGCACAATTACTAATATCTTCCAGCACATTAGCAACATAATGTTTTATGAGTTTTTTGGAAGCTAGTTTTACTAATACGAAGTCTCCCTTCTATATTTTGCTAGCCTTTCCTTTCGACACCACAACTTGGTCATATTGCTCTGGCTCAAAATAAGGCTGATCATCAGAAATGTCAATATTAAAATCATCGTCAGAAGTATCTTGAAAAGATACATCATCGTGTTACTTCCATCTTCGGCCTTAATAATATTATTGGGCGTAAATGCTTGTAAATAGGCCTTACCTGCAATCTCTGCAATGTCATAAATTGTAATGGGTTTGCCGGGGTTGCAAAGCATCCAGTCTTCAGCAGCTTTGTTATAAAAAGCCTTGTACGGCCCAAAAACCGTGCGGTCTAAGGGCTGCATTTTATGCGAGGTATGTGGATGCAATGTCAACAGTACTATATGTACCATTATCTTTGGCTTTCTCAATTATAGCAATAGAGATGTGGGTTTCATGGTTATCCATTAGCAGCAGCATAGGTTTCTCTTTTATAGGTTTAGCTACCGCAATTATATGTTCTAAAAATTGGAGAAAAATGGTTTCTGTAGACCACCCAGATGGATTCGCTGCTCCTACGCTACCATTTGGTCCCCCTTTCAACATATGGGCCTTGAAATGCACTCGAGGGAATACAAACAATGGGGGTATCGCCTGACCAACTGCATTTACGCATGCTAGCATTGTTACATTCACACCCCTTTCGGCAGATGTCAAACTTCCCAGTTGTTTAATCGTCTTAGGTGCCAATATCTTAGATGGTTTATGTACAGTGAAGTTCGCAGTTTCGTCCATGTTGTAACTGCGGTCAGGAGTAAAATTATACCTATCCAGTACATCTTTGTAATTATTAAAAAATTGTTGCACATTGTTTTTATTAAAGCTTGTTGCCCGAGACAAGCTGGTGGCTTCAGGTTTTCGTAATGATAGAGCTGGCCAACGTTTTCTGAATTGTACTAGCCATTCTCGGCAAGCTGTCCTTTTAGTTTCCCATGAAGATGGCATTTTTTTATTTAGAGCTTTAGCATACTCAAAAGCTAACAGTCTTGTTCGCTGCTTTGTTAAACCAAAATGAAGGAATGCGGATTTTTCCAGATAATTAAACAATTCTTGCTCCTCTGCAGCATTAAAAACTTTATGAACGGCATAATTAGGAACCGCAACTACAATATCTTCCACAGATGTGATGTTCGGATTTTGTTTTTTTATATAATTATGTAATGTAGATTTTAATAATCCATTTTTTTGACACATTACGTGTAGATGCTTGTTTTCCGAAAACCTCTCGCACAGCTTCTTTAATTAAGTCAAGTGGTACAGTGTCACGTTGTTTGCCAAATTTGCTTCGTGGCACTGTAAAAAACGTTTCATAGATTTTATGGTTACATATGAGAATAATACATGTACCTTTGGACATGTCCAGAGGTACATGAAACTCTCTGTCCAAAGGTGCACGACACAAACAATCCTAACGAAAAACTATATAAGAATTATTAGGTTAGGCTTTCAAACAAGCTATTATCAACAAATTAGACATTAACCATTACTGTATTCATTATTACATGAAGTTGGCGAAAATCGACTATGGCTACTGTGATGACATTAGATTAGATTTATGAAAAAACTTACTTTTAGCACTGAAAATATTCCAGCAGTATTTGGTAACACGCACTCAGACAAAATGGTGGATCTCTACAAATAGTGCTGCCGGTTGACAAAAAGTAAACACAAGGCGCGTTCCGAATATTTTTAGGTATATGCTACGTTCAGATATTTACTCTGTCCAAAGGTACAAGCGTCCAAAGGTACACGTTCTTACCCTACTGTAGAAAAAATATTCTATTATGTTTACTTACAAGTTTATTTAGAACATTTTACAACATAATTAACTATGAAAACAATTTACAATCACATATTTCTCAAAGTTTTCAACAGAAAAATTGTGACGCTTGTCTGAAAACATATATTTATATATTCAAAAGATTCGTTCTACGTCGATGCTTGTTATAGGAGCATATTTCAAATTAGAAATATCATCTATTGTCAACTCAATATTTTCTACTGAATCACCACACAAGATTTTAGCAATGTCCTTTAGCTTTTTAAAACCCTCATTTTTTCCTGTTACACTTAAAAATTTTTCATACACGGACTGTCCCACTCCTCCTTTGACACTTTTCAAATTTGTTTATTATTTCAACGCTCTCGAGTAGCGACAAATTATTTTTCCAACTGCAATATAGGAGTGGAAATAAAGCTGTAATTGGCTTTAATAAACGCCAACTGTTGAAGTATTTCTTTACTCCAATACACCTTTTAGGCGTCTATCATAGATTGTGCATCCCTATCAAGATCCATAATAATTGTCTTTATTCCTTCATAATGATTTGCATGAAAAATAGCAGCCTCCAACCACGTTCCCCATCGTGTGATTACTGGTTGAAGAGGAAGCGGGACACCGGATGTTGGTAAAACTGAACTCGTAATGGGGCCTTTCAAAATACTTTCTTAACACTACTAATTAAAGTATTTACTAAGGGGAAATGGTTTCTGACTTCTTCTGCAACACGATTTAGTCCGCGTGCCAAGCAAGTTGTGTGAATTAAATTTGGGTAAAAGATTTTCAAGTTGAAAGCTGCCTTCACCATGTATGGTGCAGGATCCGTCAAAAACAATAGAATTTTCTCTGTTGGAATCGATTCCGGTAAGAAGAAAGTTGCCAGTTCTCCCTGTATAAACCTTGTTACTGTCAATTTATTTGCCTTTCCCAACTCTGTGTATGAAATTTAATAAGATTTTGCTAGAACCGATACGTCAAGGATGCCAATCATTAAATGAACTATGTATCGGCCCACATAACCTTCTTAGTGCTATTCAATGTTTCTGCATAGATATAGCGAATATATTTTTTTCTTAACGTGCTCTCGTCGGTAATGTTATACTTGCTGATGTACTTTTGCAAAAATAACTTGACATTTAAATTGTTTAATTTATGTAGTGGAATATCTGCCGACACAAACATTTGACACAAATCTTCATTAAATTGCTCTTGTTCCGATTTTTTGGAAGTTGATGGCAAACATTGCGGTAATATTTGTTGACTCTTCTTCGCCAAGCTAACAAAGATGAAAATATTTGTTAGTTTTGCAGCATGAGATGGAGTTTTCATATGTTGGTCGACTTGGAACTTTCTCTCACTTGTAATCTGCAAAAAAAATATTACATCATCGGTTGTTTTCTTATAAAATAAATGTTAGTAAAAGATAAAGGAATATTTGGAAACTTAATTATATCTTAATTAATTAATTAATTAATAAGAGGAAATAAACTTAAAATTTTAATTTTCTACCTTCTTTGATACACTAATTTTACTATCTTAGATGTAGGTATTTCAGCCTTGAATAAATACTATCCGTCTTCTTTGAATTTGTTAAAAATATTTAAATTTGTCTTCGCACAAGTTATACACCTGTTGGGATTTAACTGTTTTAAATTATGTATTTTTCAATAAAATGTTTTTAATTTAAGATTTAAGTATGAAGAAAAAACAGAAATTTTTGACAGTTTGAAAATATGGCTGGTGTATAACTGATTGTCTACGCTACCATATATTTATTCCTATGTGTAATTGGAAATGAAAATAAGTCAGTCAATGCATTATACCTGTGTAATGACAAAAGAAAATCCCGGTATATATATTTGAATAGTAAAACAATATTATTTCAATTTGTCAACGAGTTGCATCCTATTAAACACAGATGTAGAACAGAACATATTATAGAAGCTTAGCACAATAATGAATATAGATTAATGCACAATACTTTTTTACAGAAACGGTGGTTCCGGATTACTAATCGTGGATAATGGTCCGGCAATTACAAGACAATTCGTAGATATACCGCCTCAGAGAGCGACACAGGAAGGCCTTTTCGTCGGAGGGATCCCGGAAGAAGTCCTGAGCACCGGAGGCCGATACAGAAGTGGTATACGAGGCTGCGTGGCCGATTTAGTTTTGAACACGGATTACAGACTGCAACTGGTTGGACACACGGCGGCAAGCAGAAACATCATCGAGTGTGAACTCTGAGCCGCGGCACATCGCCGCCTAGTGACATAAATGTGTACTTAATATGTGTGATTTCCGAGATTAACATAAGGCTGACTACTTCGAGCTAAAACTAAAACTATTTATAATAGTTTGTGTGTATCATCACCTCTGTGGGTTCTAAGGATTTGTGTTAGGGTCGTATATTTGTAGATAGAAATGAAACGGTCTTTTCTTTAAACGGCAAATTCATTCAAAGAAGCAAATATGTACAAGCAGTTTCGCTTCAATAAAGTCAATCTCTCGATATATTGAAACTGTGCATTGATGTAATACGATTGTAATCACAGAAGAGATTCTATTTTCGTTTACGTTTTTACTAAATTCGATCAATTTTGTTAGATTTTATAGTCGACGGATTGACAAGCCATTCGAAGCGACTTGTGGATTACAGTAAAGAAAAAAAACTAAAACGTATAAAAAACGTATTGATTTTTTTGTTTGATTTCTCATAAGTACGGTTGTTCAGAACCATTTTCAATGTTCTTCACTATACTCTTTATGGGTTAGATAATTTTAGCAATACTTGTTTGGCTATTTTATTTCTTATTCACCAAAATATAAGACCTTAGGGAATTTAATAATGTAATTAAGAACAAGTACATTCTAGACTTAAAGATATTATAAATGATTAAAACTATTTAATTATTAATTATATTATGCCTTAAAATAAACGTGTTCAACTTGTATAGGTATTAATAGGATGAATTAGTATACAAGATGCCTAAAGTTTTGAAGCTTTTCTTTCATCAGATGATGTACGAAGGATATTTGAGATGTTTTCGGCCTTTTTAACAGAAACGCATATTTCGAAGCACAAAAAAAAATATTTTCCAACATAATCTCCCTGCGACTCGATACATTTGGTCCAACGTTGTTCCCATCCTTAAAACAGTCAGAAAAAAATTGATTCTCCAAACCTGATTTACAGCGTCTACAACCCCAGCAATATATTTATATATATATATATATATATATATATATATATATATATATATATATATGTATATATGTATATATATATATATATATATATATATATATATATATATATGTATATATATATATATATAAGACTATACATTCCAGTCTGGAATTGCAGCCGCTCTTTAAGCTGGTAAGACTCGTTTTGTGGTGAGTCACTCCGTTTCCTGTGGTAAATAGATGTGTTCTTGCCTTCTTCACCACTTTTCGCCATTCTTCTCTATTTATCATTAGTGCTCTCTCATCTACGGTCCCCAGGTCTTTGATATCATCCACTACTTGGTCCTCCCACCTAATTTTTGGTCTACCTCTTGTTCGTGCTCCATATGGCTTCCATCTTGTGATTCGTGTCAACGTTGACCCTCCTTACTTCTGTTGACGTGCCCACACCCTTATTCTCATCGGTTTAATCACTCTCACCACGTTTTCTCTCTCCAATAACTTCTCTATCTCATAATTCATAAGGCTTCTTATAACCATCATCTTCTTTCTTTGGTCCATAAATGCTTCTGATTATTTTTCTTTCAAATGTTCTTAGAGCTTCTTCATCTTTCTGTGTTAATCTCATTGTTTCTCCAGCATATGTCACTACCGGTCTCTGCCGATTTCTCTGTCTATTTTTTCTAATTAGGAGACAGGAAAAAGTCGCTGGGAGTTAGATCTGGTGAATAGGGTGAATGCGGAAGCAATTCAAACTTCAATTCATTCAATTTTGACATTGCAACTATCCATGTGTAAACCCGAGCGTTATCCTGGTGAAACAGGATTTTCTTTTTTGCCAAATGTAGACGTTTTTTCATAATTGTAGCCTTCAATTTATCAAGCAATGCAGTGCAGTACTGTCCGTTGATTGTTGAACCCTTTACAAGGTAATCAACAAGAATTATTCCTCGGCTATCCCAAAAAAATGTCGCCATCTCTTTCCCTGCAGAGAGAACGACCATTATTGACTGCTGTTTGGTCTCGGACGTATGGTGGTGTACCCAAGTTTGATCGACGGTTATCAATCGCCGCAAAAATTCGTCCGGATTTTTTTGATACAGACTTGCGCTTTTGGTCGATCGTCAACAAACGCGGCACCCACAGCGCGGATAATTTTCTCATTTCTAAATCTTGATATAAAATCTTGTGCACCCGCTCAGGTGATATCCCACGCGCCTTAACTATATCCACAACAGTGAATCGAATTATGAATTCCATTATTAAATTTTAAATACTGAAAAAGTAGAAACACAACTCTTCACTATTTGCTGGTCTAAAATCACTTTGATATATTTGCTTAACTAACAATCCCCAAACATTCTCAATGGAATTAAGATCGGGACTACGCGCAGGCCATGGTAATACATTCTTGAAGTGTGAACAGGACAATTGCTTTTGTAATGTAAAGTTATTTCCATGAATTAATGTTACGGAAGAAAGCATAATATTTTCTAATATATTCCTATACATGATGGAGTTGAAACGATTCTCTACTCTCCAGCATACACCTTGACCTTGTGCGCTAATCCATCCCCCAACATTCAACGAAAAACGGCCGCTGAAGCAATTTCGATTTAAATATCAATCGTCATACCTATAATTTTCAGGCCTATATACACGAATACGACCGTTCTTATGAGACTGAAAAACTTTTTCGTCAGTGAAAATGACATCCCAGAAATCTTGGTTATGGGACTGAAAAACTTTTTCGTCAGTGAAAATTACATTATCCCAGAAATCTTGCTGCATGTTCAGATATTGATTAGAAAATATCATTCGTCGCCTTATATGTTCTTCTGTTAATTCTAATTTATAAGCCGCTGCATAATTTTTTAAGCCATAATCGCTAATACGACGCCGTGCGACACAAGCAGATGATGGAAAATTTGTCATCTGAACAGCTTTACTGGCGGTATCAAAAGGATTTTCTAGTAAATACTGAACCAAATTCTGGTCCTGTTCATTTGTAGAAGCCTTGTGACGACCTGAACCACGTTTTCTAAGAACAAGTTATTATTATGCCATTTACGATAAATATTGTGAATGCTGCTTTTACTAACATTTAAATCAGCGGCCACCATTCGCAAAGCCCAACCATTATCCAGTAAGGCAACTACTGCTCTTGATTTGCATTCTCATAATGCGTTCTCATAATCAAAATTATTCGTTAAATGACAAATACAAACTGACATTGGTGACATTTCATAAATTGGCAAATCATTTTATCATGAAGTAGACCTTATAATGTACAAAAATAAGTGTCCTGTAAATTACGATCGCAACCGTACAAGATAGGCAATAAATAATTACTGCCATAAAAAAAAATTGTTAAGGTAACTCGGGGAAAGATACCTAGTTTTATAATTTCAGAATAATTCAAAAAGTATGTATATTTTAGAAATTTCAAATACATATATTCAAAGCATATAATGTTTAGAATGTTATAATAGAAACAAATTTTATTTAAATGGTAAAATGATTAATACAAAAACATTAAACTGAAACTTTACGATTGGCATCTTACCCTGAGGTATAGGGGTAAGATGCCAAAGTGAACAAGCTAATTTCTATAAGGCATTGAGGCATCTGCACCGAATATTTCAGTACTGTATTACTTGCTATTGGGTAAAGTACATGAGTAGTACATAAAAATATTAGATTTCTGCACAATCATCGCACGTATGTGCGATATTCCTAGTTGTGCATATTTTTATGGGCCATTTTTGTCAGCATAATAGCCTTTACATATGGCACAAAATTCGTCACTGTCACTGTTTGCGTTGTCGGAAGGTTGATCGGACAAATTCGGATTATCACTTTCTTCATCGCTGCTGCCTTCACATAACTTCTTTGTCAGGTTTGCTTTTCTTGTAGTCTTTATTGTTTTTTTCTTTTGTTTTTCCTTCTGATTTTGTTGTCTCTCATTTTATTTCTTTTGTTTTTGCTCTTGTTTCTTTTCCTTTTCCTCATGCTTCTTTTGTCTGGTTTCTCGTTTCTTTTGCTTTGCAGCCTAATGAGTTAGCCGTTTCTCCATTTTTTTGCGTTTCTGCGCTCTACCTTCAAGAGAGGTCATTACTTCCGCATGCTGCTTCCTAGGATGTGCCTTGCTTGCTCCAGGCAATACAGGAATGGGAGAAATTTCTGAAAATGTCACTACGGCAGAAACATCGTGAATTTCTTCACCATCTTCTTCTAGCTCTATTTCGTGACCACCTTCTCCTACTCAATTCCTGTATTATCACCTTCTCCTAGCTGAACTTCTTCCCTATCTCTTGTTCCAGGGTCTTGTTGTGTTGAAGTTGGTCTTAATTCAGGATCTTGAACCTGATTGTGATTTGTACTTCCTGCAGCCCTATCCGAAACGGAGAATGCGTAATCGGGAATGTGATCTGGGTTATAATTATAAATTCCGCAAGCGACAAAGCCCGAGCGTCCATTTTCATGAGAGGCAGATCGTCCCCACGCCTCGGATAGGAGTGACCCAAACTGCAGTCTTGTAAGTTTTCTTCCTGGATAATTTCGCATCCAGGATGCACAAACCTTGTTCCAGAAGCATTTTAAAGGCCGAAAAAACGACCTATCTAGCGGTTGGAGCCAGTGGGTCGTATGAATCGGTAAACATAAGAGTATAATTTGTCTAGAACGTTGACATCACTACAATGTGAAGAATGCCCATCGAAGATAAGGAGCACTGGCCCGGGCTCTTTTCGTGGCAAAAAATGAGTTTGTACCCAACCTCAAAATATATTGGTCTTGACATATGCTGAATCGGGTGACATAAAAAGTTTAGATCCTGGTGGCATGTTATCCTCGAATTCTGCTTTCTTATTTTTTCCTCGAAAAATACAATATGGAGGTAAAAAATTACCTTCCGCATTGCAGCAGGCGATAATGTTTATGGTTTCTCCTTTTTCACTGCTAGTACGCCTCTGAATATCTCTAGCTCCTTTTGTGGCTACCACTTTCCCAAGTTTGTGATTTAACTGTAACCCAGCTTCGTCCATGTTATAGATTTTACGCGGCTCGGTATGGGAGTTGTATTTTTCGAGTACATTCCAAAGTAATTGGAAATATGCATCGACTTCTTTGGGGTCCTCAGGCGTAATTGGGGATGCCTTTTCATAAATAGAGAGAACCAATCATATCCAACTGTACCTTTCTCTCTATTAAAATTATGTTTAATCTTGTTTGCATCGGCAAAAGTGAATGCTAGACTTCTAATTTCTGTAGGGGTAGCTGCATAGCCGGATTTTTCCAACTGTTTGATGTACTGTACCAAATTCTCTTCGTTTTCTTTTCCAGCCTGGTGGACCTAAACTGCATTTTGTAAAATTTCCACTTCTTGAACGCCTCAAAAGTGTACGCACTGGAATTTTTAATTCTATTGAAATGGAATTAGCACTACGACCACCATTTTTTTAATAACGCAACTGCCCTGGAATCTTCTTCAGACCAATTCGGTCCTATTGGATCTTCTTGTGTACTCCGTCGCATATCGATAGAAAAATGGAAAAAAGAAGACGCGAAGCTGAAATATAAAATCAAATTTCGCGGCAACTCCCAGGTGGTAATAACAAACATCAACACTAACTTTTACTTTTTGCTATTATTTCTCCGATTATAAAGTACTAAGATAACTAGTTATCACTTCACTTTCTCGAAAACTTCTGGACTTCCCGGCTCACCTACACTCGTCGTAATACAGCATTCATAGCGTCCATTACACCATCTGAGGGTTAGCGGCCGAACTATTGCACTTTGGCATCTTACCCGGTTTGGCATCTTCACCCGACTTACCTTAATATTTACTAATCTCGTTGGAAAATACTAATAAGATAGATGTGATAGAAAGCATTATTTCCTACATTATCATTTGATAAGAGAACAAATCCAAAACTGCAGGTATCCTGTATAATTATACTAAACGCTCAATTATCGAAAAAAAGCATATATTATACGGTTGTTCTATAATATTAAGCCATTTTAGTTTCTTATTAATATAAACAATTACAGAACTAAATAATATTTTCCAGTTAAATTCGACTAAAAGATTTCTCATTTAAATATTTTCTTAAAAAACTTCAGGGCTTCAGAAATACATAGTAAAAATAACCATCCAGATTAATTAAAAAATATCTTGAAACAAATTTAGCAAAGTTTAAGAAAATACTTACTTTTGATGTCCTGATCAAATTATAAATTTCCAAAATTTTGTAATGAATTCTGACAAGCCGACTACACAAGCTTGCGTGTTCGTAAATGATTAAGAGTTGCCTACGGGCAACCGAATATACAGTTTGGTACCTGTCAACAAATAATTCCTAACAGCCAATCTAAAACCCAGTAAAATATTTATTTCGTTCAGTAAAGATTAAATAACAATACAATTAATATGAAATTCAATAATTTAATTATATAAAAATTCAATGAGAATAATTTAAAAAATGCTTGCAATTTTAAATATGACATAAAGATAGGGGAGTTTATTTTACCTATTACCAACTTAAATTTCTAATTTCAAGGCATTAATTTGACCTTGATCTTAATCATTTACGAACACAATGTACAATTGCGGCATTAAAAAACGCGTACAACTCTTTAGGTTACATTTCGCAATATTTTAATAATGTAAATCAGTCGATGTAAGTTTTAACTTTTTTAAAACGTCAAACGAAAATTCATATGAATTAACATAATCTATATTTCTAATAAAAGTATACAACATATATAATTTAAAAGAAACCTAATATTTTAAAGCAGCTCCATTACTATTTATTACGCATTGCAAACGCTGAGGCATGGAATATATGTATGAACGAATATAGGCCGAAGAAATTTCGCTCCAACTTTCTTCAATCTTGTCTGCTAATCTGTGGCAATTATAGGTCTAAAGTTATTGTTGTACATTTGCTCCGTGATATTCTCCACTGGGTTTAAATCCGGGCTTTTAGAAGGCCACGGCAAACGCGTCACGTCCTTTTCCAGAAACCAGTTTCGAACTGCTCTAGATGTATGGACAGGGCAATTATCATTTTGGTATATGGAATTTTTATCAGGAAATAAAATTTCTGCAGATGACAGGAAAACGTCTTGTAAGATTGTAATATACGTATCGGAAGTAAAACTGTTCTCAATTCTCCAACAGACCCCTGGGCCTTGCACACAAATCCTCGCCCAAACATTTACTGAGAATCTTCCGCTATTAGTTTTTTGGATGTAATTTTGTTCGAACCTTGAATTCGGTGATCTGTATACTCGAATGCTTCCATTGTATGTGGATTGTAACCTTCTCATCATAGAAAATTACATTTTCCCAAAACGTTAAGTTATGAGGAAGAAATTCCAAGGCAAAACCAACCCATTTCTCTTTATTCCGCTCCGTTAGAAATACTTTCTTAGCAGCCGCTCGATTTCTTAAATCTGAATATTTCTTAATGCGGTTCCCTGCAGTGCGCACACGCCCAGGGAAGTTAGTTAATTAACCGCACTTACTACGGTCTCAAATGGATGGTTTCTAACTACTTCTAGATTTTCATCTTGTTCAGGAGTTGATATTTTCTTTCGACCGTATCCCCTTTGCCTTTGAAGAGTTCGTTGTACCTCCCACTTGGTTTTAACTCTGCTTTTATTAACCATAAATCTTACAGCTAATCTTCTGACCATCCTTCTCATATTAAATTATTTGGGTTTTTTGGACAATACTTAATTGCGGCATGTCAATATGATATATATATATCGCGATTAAATTTCAATATAAAATACGGTTAGCTTTTGAAAAAAAGACACAATTAGACAGAAAAATTTCAAGTGTACGCGTTTTTTAATGCCGCAATTGTACGCATCTCTTCAATATTGGGGCATTGCAAAAGATGAACTGTGTCCGCGCCATCTTCCAGCATTCACCATTTCTGAAAATTAGCCTTACATTTCATTACGCCCGTTTTTAATCGATTTAATTTTTCCATTCACCATATGGCAGATCATATCCAGTTGCTAGATTCTCTTTTAAATTGACAATTGGTTCAGGTATTTCCGCTTCCCATCTCCTGCGGCGATTAAATTCGGGGGTCTTCTAAGGCGGTCCTTGTTTACAAGAAGCAGGCTAGCAGGCTGGTGGATGGCGGGTGTCAGTTTCTTGTTTAGTTTTTCACTTCACAGGTGGAGCCACCTGTCTTCTGATATGTGGAGATCCTAAAAATAAAATATTTTCTATTAACGTGTGCCCGAGGCGTCCAGTAACAACACAGGCAGTCTTATTGAAGGCTGTGTCGACATTTCTTGCGTAAACAAATAAGGACCAGACCGGCGCCGCATATTCCGCCGCTGAGAAGCACATACCAAAACCAGGCGTCCTAAGAGTAGGGGATCGTACACTCAATTTCGTGTTAGTGGGATTCTTGATTATACTGTTTCACGTACAGATCTTTCTAGAGAATTTCGCGTCTGCCTCTTGAAAACAAAAATGCTGTCCTGGCACGGCAGTATCATCAGCGTAGATTAACTTCTTTGCATGGGGACAAAGAGGATGATAATTGGTGGAAATATTGTAAATTTCCACCAATTATAATCCTCTTTGTCCCCATGCAAAGAAGTTAATCTACGCTGATGATACTGCCACGCTGGCGCTGGCAACTATTTAAGCGCGGTAGATCCAAAGTTTGTGGTCAGATTATCCATTCGCACCTCCTTATTCGGTTTCATGTTCTTTATGACATCGAACATCTTCTCAATAGTAAAATTGCCACCGAGGAAGTCCACCTCTTCTTCCAGGTGTCTTACGAATTTGGTTCGTGTTATTTTGTTTGATGTTTTCCTATTGAGAAGCAATTAACTTGATAGGCTGTAACTTCCGTAAAATTATATCGGTAATTTACTTGGATCCCCGTTTAAGTTCATCAGGAAACGCTGAGTTCATCTATGGTTTTGTTTCATGTCAAGGGCTTCAATCAGAACAAAGATTCGCCGACTACAATTATTGTATCCTCAGTAAACGTGAAAATGCTAAGGTTACATAGTCCCACCAACACGTACAAAATATATTAAAACTTCCATGAGAGGACTATCGGAGCTATTCAAATAGTGTTTGATATATGAAGAAAAGATATAATGACGGCAAAACTATAAACACAAACTATTGGGAAATAATTTGCTTAATTAATACTCACCCAATTATCTCTCCTGTTAGTATCTGAGGATTAGAACGGAAGACGTTGAAAATTTGCTAAATTGAAGGTATTTTTAGGAAATTAAATGGCAAAATCTCGAAATTAAATACAAGCAGGAAAAGATTTAATCATTCTAGTTCCAAAAAAGGTGTTAAGATATCAAGCAACTGATCCTTGTCCAAAACTAATGAACAAAAAAGATATAATGACGGCAAAACTATAAACACAAACCAATGAGAAATAATTTGCTTAAGTAACACACCCAATTATCTCTCCTGTTAGTATCTGAGGATTAGAACAGAAGACGTTGAAAATTTGCTAGATTGAAGATATTTTTAGGAAATTAAATGACAAAATCTCGAAATTAAATACAAACAGGAAAAGGTTTAATCATTCTAGTTCCAAAAAAGATGTTAAGATATCAAGCAACTAATCCTTGTCCAAAACCAATGAACAATACAGATGACTTTTATAAACGATTATACGGACCTAAAATCGGTAGAAAAGTATATTTATTTAAGATAATAAATCATACCAAAGGAGAAAATTATAGAACAGAAATAAATATTAGAATCAGCATTTGATTGGTATAATTTAACAAATTCTTCTCGACAAAATAAATTGGATTAAATCTTCCTCTTTTTTCTTTAACACGATAACAGTTCTTGAAAATTGAACTATGAACAACCATATTTCTTTATCATTAACAATTTTTTTAAATTATTTCTTAGCAAGGTGATTATTTTTATTTTTCTCGCCTAATTTTCTTTAATTAATGTTAATGCTAAGTATTTACAATGCAATTTCACCTAGATTATGAATTATATCCGTGTTAAAATTCAACATTTTTCTTAATTAACCAACACTCTCAAAGAATTAAAAATATGACGTTAATTTTCATATTTCTATTAAAAATTCTGAACAACCGTACACATGAATAAAGTTTATAATTACATAATAATTTCTAATAAAAGAAAACTATTGTATATACCGTGCTTTTCTTTATTTAAAACTTCTTGTCGTAAAACTGATGACTTATTATGTGTATATTATATCTTAATTATTGTAATATCAAAATTTAACAAACATAAATTTCTTTAAAATATAAACTTAAATAATCTGAATTCATTAATTAGTGATTTTTATAATCAAATTTCAATGATATTGTACAAAAAGAAAATTATATATAAAAGATATATATAAATTATATTACATACCTAAATTACGGGAACCAGGATTGCGCGCCCATCAATGCAATAAAAAAAGTGTCAAATCCAAGCACAAGTACCTTAACCCACTCATATCATGTAGCACCCTAGTTGACACACAGACACCTACACATACACGCTCTATCTCACTCACTAGAAACACACAAACACCAAACACACCAAAGAAACTAAGAAAAAAAATGTCGATATTAATATATGATTTTCCCTGATCGAAAATATTGCTTTTACTATTTTATAAAAGTTTACCATTGCCAAATAAATTATCTGGATATACTTAAGTAAAATTAAGCTACGAAAAATAAGTAAAATTGAAACTACAAAAAGCACTTTATTAAACTTGTAAGTAATTAATAGTTATTTACGAACCAAGTGCGTGAAATCATATTTCGCGAATGAGTGAACAGTTTAAAGCGCGTGCCGTAGGCGAGCGCTTTATGGACACGAATTCGCGAAATGTTTCACGCACGAAGTTTGTACAATATTTTTTGTACGAGAACTATAAACAATAATAATATTTATATAAAATATAAATATAATTTCAAAATTTTTATATTTTTAAGTATTTTTAACAATATTATTTGTATCTGTTAGGATGGCCGAGCGGTCTAAGGCGCCAGACTCAAGGTTTACCTTGCCCGTTATACGAGTTCTCGAGCGTTCTGGTCCACTCTGAGGGCGTGGGTTCGAATCCCACTTGTGACAATTTTTTTTTAGTTTTCTATAAATTTAGAAAATAATATTTGTTGCTGTTCTGACATTGAATTACATACCTTCCAAATATAACAATTTCTATTTCATTTCCTTTTATTTTCATAGAAAAACAACGAACTGGGTAGCATATTATTAAGGTTAGGTATTTATGATTTTAAAATGTCGCTAAATTAATCAAGTTCCAGGAAGTACCAACTTTACTTTTACGCACTCGTGTTTAAAGTGACTTTTTACGCACGCAAATCGAATCCAAGCGAGTACAAAATAGTTATTTATGTATCAAGGCACTAGTTTTATTTTTCATAACGAATGTGTGTTTAGTTGTCGAGGCGGTAGCTGAATAAAACACATGAGTGATAAAAAATAACTTTAGTGCCGAAGTCAATATTCAATTTTTTCCGAAATCGCAAATTTAGTAAAACTATTTTTTAAGGTTAGGTCATTATTAACATTGATACAAATAATTATAAACAAAGAAAACACGGAAAAGCTTATTTATTTAACTTAATTGTAATATGACAATTCGCATTGTTTGAAATATTTATTGGTTCGACTTGATTATTTAAACTTAAACTTAAATCACTTGTCATTGAAACTGATGATGTACTCTGTTACATCTTGGTGTATTTTAATTGCTATTTCACGTTTTTTAATCAGTTTATAAACGCTATAAGCCTTGACAACTTTGAAATATTAGTATATATGTTTGGAGATAAATGTTGATTTCAACATCGAATAAATACAATTGAAACAGACATGTAATTAATATACATATCTGTAACTGTACACTTGGACAGTACACCTCGTATTTTCAGCATTTACTTCTGCTTAAGACACGTGTTTCTGCCATCTATAGGCGTCGTCAGTCAAGCTAGTGAAGCAATGTATACAAATGATACAAATCTTTATGAATAGATCTGTATCTGTATATAACATTAAGCTGAAATCGCCTACAAGATAAAGCAAATTTCATCTTATAAGGTGGCACTTATTTAATAAGTGACATCTGACGGACGAAAGTGACTTTGCCGAAAAAGGCGACCTTTCGTTCGACCAGCTATGCTGATACGAAAAACGAAAAAATACGGGTAGTCCATTAACAACGAGCCAGATAGCAGTAAATATATAAAAAGGTTTTAAGTAACGGGTGTTCATTCGAAAAGTCAATCTAGTAGCATGTGATTTACTGAGAACATTTTGAAGTACGTCGTAAATTAAAATTTACTACTTAACCTACGAAGTCGTATATTTTGACAGTTTCATACATACAAATAAATAACAAATGGGATTAACATTATCAAATGTCATTTGGATTTACGTTTACGGAACAACAAACACATACTAATATATATGCGTCTTATTCTATCAAAATTTCAAAGTAACCTAGATTGACTTTTCAAATGAACACACGTTATATCTATACGTTAATGCACGTATAACGCTTTTGTTACAATTGAAAGACATGTAATTAATATACATATCTGTAACTGTACACTTGGACAGTACACCTCGTATTTTCAGCATTTACTTCTGCTTAAGACACGTGTTTCTGCATCTATAGGCGTCGTCAGTCAAGCTAGTGAAGCATAAAGATTTGTATCATTTGTATACATTGCTTCACTAGCTTGACTGACGACGCCTATAGATAGCAGAAACACATGTCTTAAGCAGAAGTAAATGCTGAAAATACGAAGTGTACTGTCCAAGTGTACAGTTACAGATATATATATTAATTACATGTCTGTTTCAATTGTAACAAAAGCGTTATACGTACATTAACGTATAGATATACTTAAAACCTTTTTGTATATTTACTTCCATCTGGCTCGTTGTTAATGGACTACCCGTATTTTTCCGTTTTTCGTATCAGCATAGCTGGTCGAACGAAAGGTCGCCTTTTTCGGCAAAGTCTCTTTCGTCCGTCAGATGTCACTTATTAAATAAGTGCCACCTTATAGGATGATATTTGCTTTATCTTGTAGGCGATTTCAGCTTAATGTTATATACAGATACAGATCTATTCATAAAGATTTGTATCATTTGTATACATTACTTCACTAGCTTGACTAACGACGCCTATAGATGGCAGAAACACGTGTCTTAAGCGGAAGTAAATGCTGAAAATACGAGGGGTACTGTCCAAGTGTACAGTTACAGATATGTATATTAATTACATGTCTGTTTCAATTGTAACAAAAGCGTTATACGTGCATTAACGTATAGATATACTTAAAACCTTTTTGTATATCGAATAAATAGGTATAGCAAACGTCAATTAAGTTGGCGCGAGGAGGGGTAAGTTCGCGCAGGATTAGAAGTAGTGGGGAGATTTGTATTTGGTTTTACATCAAATGTCAGATAATTCTAACCTCTGAGCGTATATCACTTTATGATCCCCTAGCAAATACATTATGTTCCGTCAAACGTCAATGACAAATGTATTCTGACAATTACTTGAGTTGTGGGGGTAGACGTTTTTAAAAACGTTTTCTGCGCACCCCCTCCTCGCGCCAACTTAATTGGCGTTTGTTATACTGACTAAAAATGACATTTCGACACTGCTAACTTCAATTAAAAATGCGATATTGCGTAGCGTAAAGTAATCACTTTTAATAGGAGTGTTACAGTGACACTTTGTCAAAAATTACAAGAGAAAATTTCGAACATATATCAGTGATTTTTATTACTAAAATACTAAATTAAAATTACGTATTCCTTGGATAATTAATATTAAATGTACAGTTTGTGCAATTCGAGATGTTTATTAAATGTGACTAAAGAGTAGATTTCCAAATATTAGACCTTTCTTATGCCAGTGGAACATGTTCAAATTGTGACAACTTGGATGTGATTTAACGGTTGTGTCAGAACGTATTTATAAGCTGTCAGATTTTGATCAGTGCATTTTCATTACACTTTTTACAAAGATATTGTAACAAAAATTGTGTTTGTAGAAAAAATAGTGTACGATACACGTGTTAAAAATGCTACTTTATTTTGCTCGTATTTTGCTACCGCTCTTGTCGCAAACCTTTTACTCGCAAAATAAAATCGCATTTTTAATATTTGTATGGTATAAAACTATTTTCGAAAACTGTCATCAAAAATTGAAATTTTCGTTAAATTTTCAGTTGACAAAGTGAGTCTTTTTTGTCACCTAGAACATAAAACAAATGTCAAAATAATTTGTTAATTTTTCTAAACTTATTTATAATATTATTAATTAAATAATATACATTTTAAATAATATAACATTTCAATACAAAACAGTAACTATTATAAACAGATCTATTTTAAATTAAACACTTTTAGAATATGAATTACACAATACACAATTCTGAAACTATCATTTCAGACAACTAATATTTATTGTTTATTAGGTTGCTATCGTTATGGTAGTCACCGCCCCTAAACCGTTTTTCTTTTCTTTAATTTAAATACGGTTCAAACGATTTCAAATATAAATTAAATTGTCGTGCATAACAAAAATGTCTTATTTTATTGCAGTTTGCGAAAAAATATTGTTTGTATCTCGAACGCAAAATGCTTTTGCGTTCTCGAATGCTAAAGCTCGGCAAAATATATTCCATTCTTGAACGCAAAAGTACCATTTCGCGTTCTATATACAAAAATAACTATAACACCGAGTTTATTTCTGAAATCGCATATTTGGAGAAAATTGTGTAAAACTACTTTTTGAGGTTAGATCATTATTATCATTGATACAAATAATTATAAACAAAAAAAAAACCGAAAAGCTTATTTATTTGCCTTAATTATAATATGATAATTCACATTATTTGAAATATTTATTGGTTGGAGTTGGTTATTTGAACTTAAACTTAAATCAGTATCAAAACTCACTTGTCACACTTGAAACTTATCTTTGAAATTAATGGTGTACACTCTCTTGCATCTTCTTGGCGTATTTTAATCGCTATTTCATGTTTTTTACGCAGCTTATATAAACGCTATAAGACTTGAAAACTTTGAAATATTAACATTATGTTTGGATATAAATATTGATTTCAACATCGAATAAATATTCTCCACTCACACTTTTCAATCGAATTTCTATAACAGCAGAGATGACAGTTGACAATTTACTGATCCTGATCAATCTTCGCAAACCGCAATACACAAAATTGTAGTATAATTAATGCTTTAGTGCCGATTTTAGACACTTTACTGACGATTTTATGTGATTTCACTGACGATTTCGAAAAAACAAATTTTATTATCCATATAGTTTAGGAAAGAAAATTGTATGAATTTTGATCTATTAAATTTGCATTTTGGAAAAAAACATACCTACATACCTAATTTTTACACAGATGTTCGAAAATGTTGACATTTCGTGAGGAAAAAATCAGTATTTCAGTATTAGTCGATAGGCAACGAGAAATGACTGTTAACTAATAATCATTTCGGTACTGTAAAGAAATAATATTTTCTATTGTTTTTAAACTACAGTAGTATATTATGCAATGAGCATTTAATGATGGCTATAAAGACATAAGTATGAGAGTTACGACACGAGCTGAAACCGAGTGTCGTAAAGAATGCGTGTGTCTTAATAACCATTAAGTGCGAATTGCATACACTGTTTTTTTCTACGACCAGCTATAATAATTGAGTTTATATGCGAACTATTAAATAAACAGTAGGACAACGGCAGAGGCAATGGAACAGGTGACTAAATTGTCTAAATTTAGATTTGTCAAATGCTCATGGCAATAGTTGATATTGACCGATTTGTGACGTTTGCTACGCTCTAGTGACAACCTCAGATCAGCGAAGATCTAAAGAAACGATCTTTATCCTTTTCATCTCTTTAAATAATCCTAAACTGACCAAAAACAACGATATTTTAGTAATTTTTCAAAATTTGTAATATTATTTCCATAGTATGTTATTCTTTTGACATTTACTGAGTGGATCACGTGAGTATGCTGGTGGATGCATTAGCATGCAATGATGCAATAGTAGAACAATAAAGTCAAAGTCGTGACCTGCATCATAATGAAATATCTGTATCGTAATGAATCTCATTAAAGTACAGGTAGTTAAATGTCTAATAAAGCAATTAAAACAAGAAACAAAATCATATATTTTTAAACAATCACAATACATTGTGAAATATAGTATATTAAAGTACAAGTTGCATAAGACATGATTTTAGTGCACGCGTTCAAGTTTAGAAAACGAGCCGCAAGGCGAGTTTTCTAATAACAAGTGCACTAAAATGTCTTATGAAACGTGTATTTTATACTATTTTTTCTATTTCGGACATTAAAAGTTCAAAAAGACTTAAAATAAGAGGCATGTTTTGTACGAAAATTGTAGAAATTTTCTTTTTTGGAAGTTGGTAGCATTGATGTTTAACTAGAGCATTTTAAATATTTGAAAATCGGCGGTGTTATATGTCATTTTAAGTTTAAAATTTAGATTGATTTATGCAATGACCAACCTCTAAAAACTAAATTTTGCGTGCGAAAAAGTAATACTTTATGCAACCCAAACGGGTGTCGAAAAGTGCACTTTATAGCACCGAAATAGAAAATAGTATATTAAAAAACAAGTTTCATAAGGCACCATTTTGCCGCACGAGATCAGTTTAGAAAACGAGCCGCGATAGCGGCGAGTTTTCTAAAGAGCGAGTGCGGCAAAAGGCCTTATGAAACGAGTTTTTTATACTATTTTTTCTATTTTGCGTTTTTTACGCAAAATAGAAAATTAATAAATTGCTTAAATTGGAATTATTTAATTTGAAAGTTCAGAGTTTAATTTTTATATAAAGCATGTAGTTGGTCACATTGATACTTGACATTTTCAAATTTAAATCTTGCTATCCGCGAAGTATATTATATTACATATTATTTATTAATTTTCGTTAACATTACTTGACATTTCATTTAAAAATATAAACATGAGTGACATAGAAACATATATATGTTGTTGTCAATTGTATACAACATACGTTGTTTGTGTAAAATACGAACATATATCATATCTGTCAAATGTACATAAATTCTTAAAATCATATGACAGCAATGATATTTATTTCTGTATTCGAACAACGCCAACATTGGAAAATTAAAAAAAAGTGTATCGAAATAGAGCTCATTTCGATACTGTTTTTGGTTTCATAATGAGTTCATTTCGAACGCAAAATAGAAAAAATACATTTTAAAATTAGTTTGTTATAAGGAGCCACAAAAAAAGTTTTCAGAGAGTATGCCATGGATTAAATAAGTTATATCTTATATTGATTAAGTGATCTAACCTACATTTCGTACTATTAATAATAGGTTAAATCGTAACTTGTCAATTTGGCTTATGATTATTTACAAATTACACTTCGTCAATTCTCTAAGCTCAGACGTGACTTATATGTCTATCTCAGTCGTTCACGACCAACCTAGGATACAAATTTTGTGGGTCGCTTGATATTTACAGTTATTTGACAATCAGTATAATTATTGAAAGAGAAACATTGTTAGAGCTACAAGAAATATTTTGAACATGACAAAAATCGGTCACTGTTCATATTTTCTGGTCTTAATAAAATATTTGCGGTAAAAATTCAAGTACATTCGATTGACTATAAATTATCTTGGTTTGTTAAGTATGAAAAGCTTAAATTCTAGGCTTTCTATAACTTGTAAGACTCTTCGGACTAACTTATATCCATTCTACAAGCTCCAGAAATACCAAATATTAAAACAACCGTATTCATCAAATATTCTTTATCTGGAGCTTTCGTTGATTATTTCCTTCACTAACATTTTTTTATTTTTTTGCTTTATAACATTCAGCTTGCCATTTCAACAAAGATCGAACTTTTGAATAATTTAGATGCAAGTGAATAATTGGCTCATCACGTAGAACAAATCATCTTTAAATAAAGCTCTAAGATGTACGCCACTACAAAATTTTTCAAGAAAGCGTATTTTTATTCTTGCTATAGTCGATAAAACAGTTATATGCATTTTCGTATTTTTCTCCAGATTTTTTGTGTATTCACTGCCTGCCTCCACTAGTTTTGAAGGAATTCCAGAAATGGAAAATGCACCATCATTCATAATCATTTTACAATTTCTTACTTTTCATAAGCTGATTTTTCAAAAACACTTCAAACTTGACAATTTAAAATTAATACGTTTCCATAGTTACGAAACCAATTTTATTCAAGACACCATTTATTTGTGAATAAGTTAAGTTTAATTGTTTTTTTTTTCAAAATTATGGAAAATTTTAATTTCTATTGATTTTTGAACGATCTGCGGATAAATAGTCTGTAAATCTCAAACAAAAAGCGACATTCCTGAACTCTACGTTGCTTCTAATCTTCGCAGTCGATCAAGAATATAAGACCTTTCCTATTCAATATACAATGTATGATTACTTGATAATTTTGAATACCTACATACCAAAACAAATTTTGAAACAAAAAATTTAAAATTTTTATTTATATTAATTTTGTTTTCAAATATTTAAGTATTAAAGGCATAAATAAAGTAAAATTTGAAATGACTAAAATATAAATTCCAATTTTAGCAAGAGAACTATACCAATAGACAAAAGTACTGGATAAAACTGAAATTTTCTACAATACTAACCTCATTCGCAGTAAATAAGTGAATATTTTTTATGAATTTCAAACAAAAAAATGTTTTTAATACATGGTTCATGTCCGCCATCCCAAAATTTCAGTGTTCTATTATGACTTAAATTTAAAACTTAGTTGAAAATTCTAACATCCATATACTTATCTAAAATTATAGTAAACATAAGCAGACTTCTGTATTTACAAATATATCGCCAAATTGTTTGAATACGGTAATTTACTTAAGTTAAGAACGTTATCATAAAAAGTGTAAATTGTGTACTATTTATTAAATTAACTCTGATCAGTTACCTATTATAATTGTTCTTTTCATGTACAGCTATTAAATTTAGTATTACATTGGCTTGATATAACGTAATCCCAAGAGAGATTATTTTACAATATTAAAATGACGCATGCAATTGTTCGATCACAACTCGATTTCTGTTTAATTTAATATTTTTAGATCACACTTACCTTAACAATTAACATAACCTTAAATTAATAACTTCTAAATAAACGAAACCCATATTTGAATTTCCCGAATGCCAAAAAAAAAAAAAAAAAAAAAAAAAAAAAAAAAAAAAAAAACCCATATTTGAATTACCCAATGTCTCCAACACTAAAGATTGAAAATATTTTATTTTATTGGAAAATTGATTGTGCATTTATAATTTGCATATTTCTTATATTTATTGTCGTGTTCAATACTTACTATACTAACTTCAAGTTCGTTAAAAAAACCTTTTACTATTTTTAGGCAGTAATAATAATCTAATAGTTGATATTTATATCTGATATTTCACAACTTATAAATTGATGTATTATTTTATGTTCTTAATTCATAAAATACATAGGAATTATTATTAGTGAAAAGCATTCAATATAATCTGTGAGATAGAAGACAATCACTAACATGTGAATGGCTAATATTCTAGCTACTTTGCTCTTTAATTATAATATTTTGCAGTTACATTTCAATCGTTTTATAATTTTAATGAAACTTACGTATATACAGATTAAATTATTTGCGTATAGGTAGATTGAAGACATAGGTATACTTACTCAAACAATTGTCAATTTTGCGAAATCCTGTTTCTCTATTTTTTCATCAAATTTTGCAATAAGATAACGGGAAAGTAATTAATTCGAAAGATATCGAGAATGAAATTAAAGATTAAAGAGAAACAAGAAATACAGTAGGTACTAAAACGGTCCAGTGTAAAATTCACATTGTTATATATAAAATAATATATTAAGTATGTATATGAATACCTAATTTGTACAGGTAGTCTAATTTGTGTGTTAAATTACAAATTGCTTTTAATTGTTGGTTTTTCATTTTATACCCTTACATCTCTTTTCCACACATCACTCGGTACATACTGTGAAGATAGTGGTGTAATGAAAATATTTTCAAAATTGATTTATTAAAATATGTAGAAATTTATATGGAATTCAGCAACCCATAAGACAGCTTACTGTATTATGGGTTGCGAAAATCGACATACATTAAGAATATTAATACTCTACGTCAGTCTTGTGAAGTATAACCAGTATAACTAACGAGCCATCGAAGAATTCATAATTGGAGTAGACTATGAAATTGGATTGGTACTTTAGCCACTTCCACATAATGACATTTATTATTTGACATTGAAGCTATAAGTTTGTGTCAAATTTTTCAAAACTCAAAAATTAAATTTGTTTAGATGTAAATGGACAACATTTTCAACAACTTCTGTAGCTATTTTGGATTATGATTTCGATATTAAATAAATTGTTTTCTTTTTTGTTGTAGTATCATTTCAATGCCATAGCCTTTTTTTACAATGAAACCAAATGAAACTGTCAAGCATCAAGTAATGTGTCATTATGTGGAAGTGGCTAAAGTACCAATCCAATTTCACAGTCTACTCCAATTATGAATTTTTTCGATGGCTCGTTACAAATAGTATAACCCTCTTTTATTAGGTTCCAGCGATTCGTATATAACTATCTTTTTTTGACACTAGTTATGTTGCCAAGTCATTTAGGGCGCTTTATATCTAAGGAATATTTTTATTTTGCGTTGTACTTTTTCAAGTCACTTGAAATTTTAGGTCTGTCATCTGTTGTGTATATAACAAGTGTTCATTTGAAAAGTCAATCTAGGTTACTTTGAAATTTTGATAGAATAAGACGCAAATATATTAGTATGTGTTTGTTGTTCCGTAAACGTAAATCCAAATGACATTTGATAATGTCATTCACAAATATCAGTTAGTGCATAAAATAATCGTGCGTCGATTCTGGTTTAAATAAATAGCTTCTCAGTTTTAAAATGGCTTTCACTATAGAACATAAAATTTTTTTAGTCCAGTCTTATTTTCGAAGTGGTAATAAAATTGATGGTTTATGGGTTTATTCAGTTCAAGATTGCATGGTAGAACTTCAAGTTGAGTTTCCACATTTTGTAATAGATTATATACAATTTAAGAATACTTTGGATAGAACTTTAAAACTTTTTTCTGAAACTGGTAATCTCTTAAGAAAATCAGGCAGCGGAGCAGTTAAGAAAAGAACACCTTAAGTTATCAATTATGTTGAAGAAATAATGGAAAATGAACCACAAACATATGTTCGACATTTGAGTCAACAAATAAACCTTTCTGTTGGTACAACTCACAAGTTATTAAAAAAAGATATGCAACTTTATCCATACCGTGTCACAGCAGTGCAAGAATTGTTAGAAATTGATTACCCACGTAGACTACAGTTTTGTAATTGGCTTGTAAATATGAACAATAATGGAGAACTTTCGCAGAGTCATCTTTACTGATGAAGCATGGTTTTATAAAACGGGATACCTAAATTCACGAAATACAAGAATTTGGAGTAGTGAAAATCCACATGCAATTAATGAAGAATCGCTACATGCAGAGAAAATTGGTGTTTGGGCAGCGATAAGCCAAAGACGAATCATTGGACCAATATTTTTTCAGAGAACGTTAAATGCTCAAAGGTACCGTACGGAAATTTTACAAGCATTTGTCAATCAGTTGCATGATGATGAACTTCAAAGTGCATATTTCCAACAAGATGGAGCACCTTGTCACTGTACTGCAGAATCTTTGGATTATTTAGAATTTTTTGATGAGCGTATAATTAGTCGAAATACTGAAATTGCCTGGCCTGCACGTTCATGCGATTTAACACCTTGCGACTTCTTTTTGTGGCCTTATCTAAAAAATAACATATTTTGAACACCTCTATATTGAATTTGAATGATATGCTACAGAGAATCGAACAGAAATGCATGGAAATTAATAATAATCCAGTAATGTTGCAGAATATCATCAGAAACTTTGAACGAAGGATTTTAAAGTGCATTGATCTTGAAGGACAACATTTTCAACATTTGTTATTGTAGTTTTCAATAAATATCTATTATTTGTTATTTATTTGTATGTATGAAACTGTCAAAATATACGACTTCGTAAGTTAAATAATAGTAAATTTTAATTTACGACATACTTCAAAATGTTCTCAGTAAATCAAATGCTACTAGATCAGTGTTGCCAGATGGGGAATTTTTTCCCCAAAACGGGGAAATTTTGTCATCTTGGCGAAAAATATGGGGAGAAATTATTTTGGGGAAAAATGGTAGGGAAAAAGCATTAATCTTGGGAAAATATGGGGAATACTTAATTTCAATAATTATCTGAAAACTAACTGTTAAATCACTGAATAGAAATTTGTGAATACTGCGACATCTATTAGCTACTTGTGAATCACTTTATGTCGATATAAAATTTAAGTTAGTTCCCTATTAGGCCTGCCTGTTTGAAATAAAAGACGTTAAAATTAATTTTAAACTATTTTGTTTCATTATCGAATTGCCGTGCCTGTGATTGTAAGTGAAAGCATTGCATTGAACAGAATATGTCTACAAGTAGTTCGCGTCGTCGATACAAAAGGGAATGGGAGTTAGACAAAGAATTCTCAGGTAATTTACGCTTAGTTTCCTATAAATTAAAATCTATGAGTGTTGTATTTAAGGTTGGTTATCTCAATGCATGGGAAATAGTACAAAAGCGTTTTGTAAAATGTGCAAATGTGAACTTCAGGCACATAAAAAATATATAAAAAGGCATGCTACTTGTAAAAAGCACGTAGAATCTATGAGACACACTAAGACAGTGCAAAGCTGTCAAAAGATTTCTCATTTTATTGGCGGAAATATATCAGATCAACGTAAAATTGCTGAATTAAAAATTGCGGCTTTCATATCAGAACATTGCTCCGTTAATACAGTAGACCATCTTGGTCATTTAATTAAAGAACTAGATGAAAATTCAAATGTACTTAAGGAAATAAAATTACATAGAACAAAATGCACAGCCCTAATTAATAATGTACTATCACCGTGTCTTTTTGAGGATCTAATGAATGATATCGGCGACGCTTGGTACTCTTTAATTATAGATGAGAGTACAACTGTCGAAATGAAGAAAGTTCTATGTGTTATGATTCGGTATTATAGTCAATCTAAGAAAGAAATAGTAACTACGTTTTATAAATTGTTTGAAGTGGAAGGAGGTGACGCAACCTCTTTGATAAGAACGTTTAAGGCAGAAATTGAACAAAGCGGCTTAAAATTAGAAAAACTTGTAGGCATTGGTGTAGATGGCGCAAATGTTATGATAGGACCGCATCATTCATTTTCATCGTTATTAAAAGTGAATAACAAGGAATTGGTAGTTGTAAAATGTATTTGTCACTCACTCCATCTAGCAGCTGAACATTCATGCAAGGTACTTCCACGATGTCTAGATTTCATTGTTAAAGAATGCCATAATTGGTTTTCTTGTAGTACAAAGAGACAAATCGAATATAATCACTTGTACAAAACTCTAACCGATTCAATTCCATTACATATCTCCAAATTATCAGGTACTAGATGGCTAGCTAGATATAATGGTATTACTAAAATCTTGGAGCAATGGGATGCTCTTCAATTACATTTCGCTATCGCAAGAGATAAAGAAAGATGCTATACAGCAGAGCAATTGTACCAAATGCTAAAAAGTAATACAAATAAGCTTTATTTCATATTTTTGAAACATATGTTGGAACCTCTAATTGAAACTAATAAACTCTTTCAAATGGAAAGTGCAGACCCGCTTAAATTGTTACAGGATGTCAACTGTTTATTATACTATTATATTCAAATAATAGTTCCTCCCACCGCTTTACAGAATATCGCCAAACAAGATATAGCTAAATTTCCATTTCGGGATTATATAGTACAAACAAATTTACTAAACCTGGGGTATTCCTTTCAAGAATCTTCTAATATTGTTGATGAATCAACATTAAAAGATATAAAACAGAGATGTCGTGATTTTATAATTTCACTCTGTGATCAATTGCAACAAAGAGTTCCAGACAATATCACTGTATTAGAAAAAATCAATCTTTTATCGCCGCAGTCAGCAACATCTCAAATTCGACCGGATATAACTGATTTAATTTCGTCTTTCAGGAATATATGTCAGGATATCGATGTAGCTTTAAGAGAATGGAATCTCCTCCACAGGAATGAATGGCATCAATTAGATACCTGTGAAAATTTTTGACCGAAGTGTTTCACGATAAAAATGCAGCAGGAGAACAAAGATATGGACATATTGCGAAACTAGCATTAGCGTTACTAAGTTTGCCATTTTCTAATGCTACCGTGGAACGAGCATTTTCTATAGTCAGTATTATAAAAAACAAATTAAGGAACAGAATGGCCGTAGAAAGTGCGTGTAATATAATGCGTATAAGGTATTCATTACGAGATGGGGGTTGTGTTACATTTAAACCGACGCCGAATATGTTAGAAAGGTTTAATTCCGAAGATATGTATTCCTGCAATATTAGTAGCGAAATATTAGAAGCTTTCGAAAATATAAAATAAATATATAATAATAATATAAATAAAGTATATAATATGTTTCAAAACAATTGCGTTTATTCTTATTTATTGCCATTGTTAGAATTGATTTTATTATATAACAAATTTGGGGATTTTTTTGTTTATTTGGGGAAATTTCAGTAAGTCTACGGGGAAATATCGCATTATGTATCTGGCAACACTGTACTAGATTGACTTTTTAAATGACCACTTATATTGCCTGTTGTTTCGAGTTTTTTCCTAATTCCAAAGTGAAATAAGGTTATTGATTTAAGCAAAAATTGTCCAAACGAGTTTTTCGTTTGTTTTCTTTGCGTACATTTACCTTTGCATTAATATTTCTAGTTTCTATGAAATTGTACGTCTTATAAGTACAGAATTACAATAGAAGTTTCTAACCTAAAAGGCAAACAACGTTAATTTTAAATCTCAAATTGAAAAATCCGTCGTACGTATAGCCAACCTGTTAAATAAATAACCCTAGTGTTAGAAATTTGGTAACTATAGTGCAATCACCGTAAAAGTAATATGTATTTCGAAATTAGGGTGATGTGGACTAAATGCAAACGATAATTTCTTATAAGTTATCCCTCACTTAAAAAAAGGTGTAAAACACCTTACCACAATTAATAATCGTATCCTAAATACGTACTTCGCCAACTAAGTTGTCATCCTCAATAGATGAATCCAAGAATCGTGAAACACTTTACAAGGCGTCTACGTATATGTGGACGGCTTGTAAAGTGTTTCGCGATTTCTGTTACCTCTATTGCGTCCCATATTCGACAATTATTAGTGGTTTTAGCTACTGAGGATCACAACTTAATTTTCGAAATACGTATTTAGAATACGATTATTAATTGCGGTAAGCGGTTTTATACCTTTTCTAAGTTTTTACTCAGCCACAGTCTTCAAAGAGAGACTTTTTATCCCTCACTTTTTTTTTTATAGAATAATAATAAGGTAAGTAAATAAAAATTTTCAAAAGTCATTGAATTTTTTTGATATCAAATCAAAATTAATAAATCATAAAAATAAATCATACATAAATGCAGGCGCGGCTCGTGATGATGTATTTTGGTTTGCAGTACAATGATCCGAGTGCTTCGTGTATTCTCGTGTACTAACTGTAACGTTTGCTTAGTAAACACCGAAAACACACGAGGCACTCGTATCATTGTACTGCAAACCAAAATACGTCATCACGAGCCGCGCCTGCATAAATGAGTATTAGAACTAAATTAAATGCAATAACGTCAGAATTTCTGGAAAAAATCTTCCAATGGTAACCAATAGATTTCCAAGTATAAATCTATTGGTTAGATATTTGTACATATATCTACATATAACGGGTGTTCAGAAACATTCAAGTCAAGTGGGCTCTGAACAAAAAATCAAAATCGTATATCTTTACTTAAGTATCTGATTTGTAATAATTATTAAATGTCAACTGTTGTCTGTCAAAAATCAATCTAGCTCAGATATGACTTCATATTTTCAAGGACTACTTTAACTTCGAATGTTTCTGAACACCCGTTATATGAAATAGTGCATGTTGTCGGTTTGTATTCTGAACTAAATGTAACTAGATACTAGTGATGGGCATAATCGAATGATTTCAATAATCGAGTATAGCAATCGCCAATTAAGTTGGCGCGAGTAGGGGGTGCGCAGAAGCCGTTTTTAAAAACGTCCACCCCCACTACTCAAGTAATTGTCAGAATACATTTGTCATTGACGTTTGACGGAACATAATGTCTTTGCTAGGGGATCATAAAGTGATACACGTTCAGAGGTTAGAATTATCTGACATTTGATGTAAATCCAAATACAAATCTCCCCACTACTTCTAATCCTGCGCGAACTTACCCCTCCTCGCGCCAACTTAATTGGCGTTTGCTATACTTGGTACTCGAGTTCTTTTAATAATCGAATGATCATTCGAGTACTCATTCTCATTACTGAACGATGGTAATTTCCCGCATGTTTACTTGCTCGGGATGGCTCGTATGAATACACGAATTCAGGCGCGGCTCGTGATGACGTATTTTGGTTTGCAGTACAATGATCCGAGTGCTTCGTGTATTCTCGTGTACTAACTGTAACGTTTGTTAGTAAGCACCGAAAACACACGAGGCACTCGTATCATTGTACTGCAAACCAAAATACGTCATCACGAGCCGCGCCTGCACGAATTACAATGTCACGTCGGTTAATCACCGCGAGAAATTTGAAATTTCACTATGTATATTTGTTCTTCAATTGTATAGAATCCGCACGTTTTCCACTGACACTTGCGCAGATACGCGCTTTGACCAAGAATAAGGAGGTATATATGACTGAAAAGAGATGGAGATATGAACTAGCAGCTGTAAAAATATCGTCCGAATCATGTGATTATTTTCATGGTGCTAATTTATCACTTGTTCGTCAGCCGTTTTATATTTGTTGATTTTTTTTATATTTACGTCCTTATTTTCTTTTATTATATACAAGTTTTTTCAAAACTACACTGTATTGTTATCATGTTAAAAGGTAATATAATGTGTTATATGAATTTCATGTATTAAATTGTACAATTTAATATTGTGAGGTTATAATGTTGGAACCGTCAACATCTGCTCTTTCTAGCGAAGCCTCTGGTACGATTAAGAAAAAAAAGTATCTCAAGTATTCTCGAGTATCTACTCGAGAAATAATCTGGAATGTTTACAATTATTTTAAAAATCAGCCTATACCAGAGGTGCATTATTTATTTCAACCTAATTATAACATGTATTTTTTATAATACTGCCATATTTAGGTGACATTCTCGTAAAAGTTGTTGAAACAACTGGAGTTTCAAGGAGCACAGTAGTACGAATTGTTGGTGAAGCTCGACAAATTGAAACAGGGGAAAATGATGCATTTCTGTTTCCATACACAATTCAAAAAGCTTCTCCAAAATCCACAGTGGATGAATTCGCAGAGCAAGTAATTCGACATACAATATATAATTTCCAAGTTACTGAAAAGTCAAAAACCTACAGTGCAAGGAATTTTGAACAAACTTGGAGATAACAGTGTTACTTTTGCTGAAAAAGTAACTTCATTATTACAAAAGTTAGGATTCGGGTGTGTGTATTTAAATGAAATATAAATACTTTTAACAATAATCAATAACAAATGAATAGTTTACATAATTAGCTTTAGCAAAGTGTGTCCTTTACATGAATGTACATATTTCACATTTGAAACCCAAATAGCTGTGCCTTTTATATATGTATTATGTATGTAAGTATTTATTGATGCTTTACAATAAAAAAAATATTGCTTATATTTATGTTATTTTCCTGTACAATCGTTTAGAAAATATATAGTTCAAATCTTTTTTTCTTTTGTTGAATACATGAAGAAACTTCAAATTATAAAGCACAATGATTTCTATATTTTCTTTTGGTCAACTGTAATATACGAGTAGAATTTGTCTAATTAATGACAATATATTCTTCCTAATCAATAAAAACGCATGCATACAAGCTGTAAGTATATAAGTTTATGCATGTATTATACTTATAAAATATATTTGCTTGTTGCAGAAGCAATTTTTTAATTAAGAACCATAATTTATAGGTTTAAAATACATACATTATTTTCTGTATATATAAGATTATTCTAATTAAGAATATATTTAAATTAATCACGCGTGAACTCTAATAACATTTGTCTAAACGACAGAAAGTCCATTCTTATATGATAAAAAAACTAATAAAAAAAAATTTACTTGATTTAAATGGTGTAGGCGATTTTTTTGGATACAAGAGCATAATATCTGAAATAAAATTAAATTTATTTGTAATTAATTAATTGCATATTATTTTTTAATCTAAACATTATAAAGTTCATTTTAAAAATGGATAAGAACATTCAGTACACACAAACAATGTCAGCGATATCTTTCCCTATCTCTCCGTCTATCATCATCCCTTCTTCTGTCATCTTTACGTCTATCATCATCTCTTCTTCTATCATCATCTCGTCTTTTGTCATCATCTCGTCTTTTGTCATCATCTCGCCGTTTGTCATCATCTCGCCTTTTGTCATCATCTCTTTTCCTATCCTTATCTTTTCTATCTCTTTTATCCTTATCTTTTTCTCGCCTATGCTTGTCTTTGTCTTTTTCTCTGTGCCTTTCCCTTGATCTGCTACGGCTTCTGCTACGATCTCTTTTTTTATCTTTATATCTTTCTTTTTCTTCCTTTTTCGGTGTTTCATCCATTTTATATTTATTGTCATCCTCAAGTTCAATTTCATCATCTAAATCATCTTCTAAAGCAGATATTTTAGCTTCAAGTTCATTGTTTTCTTCTAGTACTAAGCGCTTCTGTATTCTAGGTAATATTACATCGCATACCTTAAAAGTGAAATATATAAATAAAAGTTAACTAAAAATTATTATTATTTACTCTGTCACTTCTTAATAGTTCATCTATAAATTCATCCATGTGGATTAACTCAAATTCAGCTTGTCTACTTTGTCTCCTTAATTTTCTATTATCATTATACAAAGGTTCCAAGTATTTATAACAATCCAATGATGAACCGGTTAGTCTCATATAATAAGCACCCAAAGCTCTGACATATTTAAATTCTTCATTTTTTATAAACTCCACAACGATATCTTTTTCGGGTTGAATTTGGAGCATTTTCAATGTAAGGCATAAAAAGGGTGTTGGTTTAATGTTACCGCTGTGTACTCCTCCAATAAAACGCAACTCCATAGCTTTATCAACAAGTAACTCTGCAGTTAAAGCGAAACAGTCTTCCTTCCAATATTTTGAATCGTATATACGAGATCTTATGATCTTTTCAACTAAGTATTGTGGATTAGTACCGTGAACAGATTTAGCATCTTTCACTGTTCTGTTGGCCATTTTTTGTTAATATTGTTACTCACAATTAAACTAACCACTAAACATAACCTACTTTTGTTCAAAAGACAGATGAATCAACACAACAACCGTGAAGATAAAAATAGATAAGTTAAAGTGGTGAAAGTCCTAAAGTAACAAAGATATTATATTCATAAGCAATCATAGAAGAAACACTAGCAATCTTGCCAACTTTTCCAGTACGCGTTAGCATAAGTAACAATTGTGGAAATGAAATCGGAATTTATAAATGACAAATTAATAAATAATAAAAATACTAGATACTATATAGTTTTTTTGCGTAAATTGAATTTGTGGTGGTTACTGGCTACAATCGTGTGAGTAAAAATTCTAAGAAATATTTTTTAAACTGTATTCAAAGTACGCCATATGTTGATTTACTCGTTTTTCAAATGTTCATTATAATTTAAATAGCAGCTAAATGTACCACATGAGCAAAAATTATTTAGATAAGGTGACCATGGTTGGGAGGATCACTGTCTTTGATAAATTCAGTTTGTTGTTGCCAATTAAATGTCAGTTTTGATTTGAAGTAAGTCTAATTATTTGGGTTGTTAGCTAAAAAAAACTGGCATTTAAATCATGTCGAATAAAACTTCAAATCGAAACTGACATTTAATTAATGTCAAATAAAAATTCAAATCGAAACTGCCATCCAACCAACATGTAGAACCAACAACAGGCTGAACCTATCAAAGACTATGATCCTTCCTACCATCTAAATAATTTTTGCTCGTATGGTACAAATTTTCGTAGAGTGAAAGCGAATTTTCGCGAAAAAGGTTTAAAATACATCTTAAGTATTAAAGTATCAATGAATGTTAAAAAATAATAACTGACGTGATATAACGTCAGATATCATCAGATCATACGTTATTCATCCTTATTTGTAGAGAACGAAAGCAACCATGAAAACGGAAAATGATGTTCGGTGGTTATAGACAATTCCTAATTTAATTTAATAACGGGTGTTCAGAAACATTCGAAGTCAAAGTAGTCCTTGAAAATATGAAGTCATGTCTGATATAGATTGATACATTTACTTAATACAATTTTATAGGTTATCAATGTTATCATTTATCATACACGCACTTTACTTAAGTAAAGATATACGATTTTTTTATCAGAGCCCACTTGACTTCGAATGTTTCTGAACACCCGTTATTTATGGATTAAAATCTCTTTTCATTTAATTCTTCCGAAACTCAGCTGAGCTCAGATAAACTTACATAAACTCCTAGAAAGCAGGAATTGTGTGGAATACCTCTTCACTCTTCAGTAATGACTAACGAGTAGGATTATAATTATTTATGTTATTATTCGTTATTATTATTTGCATAAGTGCATATGCAAATGCATATTTTAGTTGTTGTGATGTATAAGTGCATATTTTGAATCTTTTCCATTATAAATGCATACGTATTTGGCCTTTTTTCAGCAAAGCATTATTTTAAAACAGTCGGTGACTTCACACAAATAATTACACTTTTGCGTTTTCTGTTTATATGTCTACCGGTTGGTATTTCTTAAATATTTTTGCATACTTATAAAATAACATTCATTAATTGAATGCCAAACGCAAACAGGCAGTTTATAGCAGACTCAGACAATTAAATAATCTTCTAAACCATTGAATAGATAGATGAAGTGAATAGCAAGTTAAAGCTGGATTTACTATAAACAGCCAACATAATAGTTAGTGTTTTGTAACCACAATACTTGGAAATATTAAGGGAATTGCCGGGGTAATCGAACAACGAGAAATACCCATTTATTAATATTTTACCAGGTCCTTTTACATTCAAACAATTGGTATTAGTTGTGTACTAGTTAAATAGTATTAACATCCATCAAGAATCAAAAGAAAAAAATGTGTAATTGCAATTTTAAGTCAATTTGTGAAGGATTATAATGATTTTACAACAGACGGGCGTCTGTTTTTTTTTTTGTAAATACTGCGAAGTTCATGTTACAACGACAAAAAAGGTTCAAGTCACTCAGCATCTTCAAACCGGAAAACATTCAAGCAACAAAAATCGTGAAAGGAGAAGTATCGAAGGACGAGTGTTAATTTCTAATATACTCCGGCATGGACCTAAACGCAGGGTATTTGGTGAAGAATTTTGTATGGCTTTTATTTGCGCTGACATTTCGTTAGCTGAATTATATATTGAAGTTTTTTGCAACTTAATGGAGAAGTATATTTCGTATATTAGGAAAAAGATAAATCAGATTTGCTGACTTTAAAAAGTTGTCCATTTGATTTATCTTTTCCTTCATTAACTCCTAATATACGAAATACAAAATTTGCTTTGCATCTTTATTTTACGTTGGTTGTTTCATCCAACGACATCCAAATAGAACGATACTTCACTTTTTCTTTTTCATTCATCATCAAACATCATTCAAGCGAACATCAAGCGAATTTTTTCAATTAAAAAATTCTAATAATTAGCGTCGTAAAATGTAGAAAGCAATATTTACATTTATGTTTCAGTGTTTTAACTATTTTCTGAGATGTTAACCAAATTTTTTTTCTTTTTATGAGATCCTCTAAATGTTGTGTCCCTCAAAATCTCTAAAGTAATGTGGTTCTGTTCTTTTCCTACAATATAAAGTTTATATTTTGTATAATTGATAATATATTTACTTGTTACCTTTTTCTCTCATTAAAATTTTTCTTTTAAATACGTTAGGACCTTGAAGCCTCAACAACCAATACTACCACAGGTGCTTAAAATCTTGTATTTTGTGTTTCTTCAATTTCTCTGTTGTGTACTTCTTGAATTTCGTTTCCACTTTCTGTATTTGAAGTGCGTACAATGACTCGTCTAGAATTAAAATTCGTTGGTATAGAACCTTTCTTCAAGATTCTATTGTCATGGACATTTATTTCGCAATCGTTCGCACTAAAATGCGTACTACAACTACAAATTACTGCTGTTTTTGAAGGTTCAAAATCTTTTTAATGTTATAATCCATTTTTTTCGTAACTGTGGATCACAAGGGAATCTACAAATTTAAAATATATGCTATGATAGAAAAATGAAGAAATAAATACACTTACCTATAGTATTTTATGTTACTATTTTTAACAAAAAGGGTTGTGCAACCTTAAACGAAACGCGAAATTACCATCTTTTACACAAACTATAACGCAAAATAAAACTACTACTGTTTATATTAATGATAGATACAAACAATTGTAACTTTACTTAATGCAATTTCACCACGTGCTTAAAATAAAACTGATTTAACTATTCAAAATAATTTACTATCAGAATACGAACTCGGAATGTGTTGGAGTCAATTCGTAATACGCATAGGCAATTCATATGTATCTACTTTTAATCCTAATTAGAATATCCCTTGATCGTTTTAAAATAAGCACTTTTCCACTAGAAAGTAGTGTAATTAAGCATCATTAATGCGTCATTTTTGATAACTTAGCAAGTTTTTTTTAAAATTTCGAATATTAACAATATATATATATATATATATAAAGTAGTTGCGCGTTTATGTGTTAACTTTATTGTGCCCCATGTGCGACACTTTGATTAGTGGTTTTACTTACTGATGATGAGAACATAGTTGTCGAAATACGTATTTAGGATACGATTATTAATTGTGGTAAGGGGTTTTATATCTTTTTTGACTTCTTATTAACATATTTGTAGGAATAATTTATGAATTTTACCATAATTCAGTTATTTGATCATAAAATTACTGTAATAATCCACGAAAAATTTATTATGGCGAGTGTGATATATTAGATTAAATGTAATCAGTTTTTCTTCATTGTTTCCGAATTCGCTACTCTATTTTTATCAACAAATAAAAGGTAATAAAATTTCACGTTTAATTAAAACATGTTGATCATAGTTAAAATGTTTGTATTATTAAATACGACAATATCAAACTTTGATCATTTATAATTTTTCAATTTCAACTATAAAAGACATTATAGGCAAAAGGCATTGTTTTTGGAATTAATTAGTATTTTCATTCTTCCATAAATAAATTATATATTTCAATTGTCTAACTTTTACATACATCAAAGTAGATTGCAAAAAAGTAGCATTTGAATTTCCCGCATATCAAACTGCTTTAAAATAATTTTTTGTTTATAGGTTTGTAGCTTTTTGTACTCTAAAATTAATGCGCTTGACTTTTTCGCTACTTGGTTGGCTTAATAAGTAATTATTTATGTTTGCTAATAACTCCTGGTATTTCAAATGTATTTCAAACATGTTTCAGTGTACATGGATTATTTTTGCTTGTTTGTGTCGGTGTTACGTGTAAGTTTTTCAAGTATAATTTCGTTCATTTTCAATGTAGCTATTGCATTTATTTAGTTTCGTTAGTATGAATGTTAACTTTAATGCTTTTTGAAGAAATTGTATTTGATCATGACAATGAATTGTTACTTTTTTATAAGTAACTGGAGTTGGTATGATAAGGAACTGGGAATTTTAATGATTAACTGGTTTTTAAGTCCATATAAAAGTTTTAAATTTTTGTTCGGCGACGGATATAATACAAATTACATAACAAAAACTAGTTACTATTTTTTGTTCTAAATCGTTGCCCAATCTTTCATAACGTGTATTACTCATTCCAGTTTCGATTTTCTAAGTTATATATTTTTATTTCTTTTAATTTGGTCAATGCGTGTACCTGCAACTTTCCTTGTAGAAATTATATAATTTATTTTTTGATTTGAACAATATTTCATCACTCTTTTACGACAATAAAAAATTTATCGATTGTTTCTTTTTCAACGGTTATATTATAAATTATCATATACACTATCGTTCATCAAATTAATGAAGTAAATAAAATAAAGGTGTTAATTTATTTTGTTTTAATTTAAAAAAAAAATAATTTTTTAAACGACTCCGAAAAGGAAGAGGATTAATTCGTTATAATATATATTTTTCTATGTTTGCTCGCGCATAGATCAATTTTAATGCTTGTGGATGCGTTTGATAGCGGGTGCATCCATCCTGGGCTAATACAAACAAAAAATCACTTTTTACCAATTTGTTTGCTGACATTTAACGATTTTCTTCATGAACATCTTTACTAAAAACTTTAAAAAAGGTATATAACCCCTTACCACAATTATGAATCGTATCCTAAATACGTATTTCGACAACTAAGTTGTCATCATCAGTAGGTAAAAACCACTAATCAAGGTGTCGCACATGGGGCACAGTAAAGCTAGAACACCGCTTACGCAACAACCACTTTACACGGTGTCCACGTATAGACTAATTTAAACATGCAAATATATCCAACGAAAAGATCGACAAACTTACCTCTCTTAGGGAAACGGCATTCACATATTTTTATACTCCAATTTGAAATATATCGAACGAAAGATCGACAAAAATTACCTCTCTTAAGGAAACGGCACTCAACATGTGTTAAAACTTCAATTTAAAACGTCGACGACCCTTTTATGGTTCTAACAATGAAAAGAGACAAGTGAAGGGGATCGGTCCTTTATCACCGTTCATGGAGTGTTGTATGTTTTTAGCGATATGTATACTTTCGTAGGCGTCAAGATCGCGGGGGTTATTAATGCCCTTCACCAGCTTTAACCCTTTAATCGACACATTGTGTAGTGTACTTAAAGCATGGTTGGCAACGTTAGATTTATCCGGTCTATTGTATTTAACATGTGATATGTGTTCTTTAAACCGGGTTATTATTGGTCGTTTTGTTTGGCCTATATATTTCAAATTACAATCATCGCAACTAATTTCGTATATACCTGATTTCGAATTAAAATTAACTCTATCTTTAGTATTCCATAGGAGACTTTTGATAGTATTTTCGGACCGAAAGGCAACTTGGAGACCTCTTTCTTTCACAACTTTATTAATATTTTTCGTGATGGGGTGGTATGGTAAACACATGTACTTTTTCTCCTGGTTACTTTGAGATATCAAACTTGTGGATTCGCGGATTGTATTTTTATTTTTGTTTTTCTAATTAATTTATTGATTATTTCTATGTCAAAGCCATTATATGTCGCGATATTTTTAATGAAATCCAGTTCTATTTCATATCTCTTTTGTTAACGGAAAATTTAGTAACCGATTGACTAAGAAATTAAAGGAAGCTGTCTTATGTTGATAACTATGATTTGAATCCGCGATGATGAATCTATTAACATTGGTTTCTTTCCGGAAAATATCGATTTCTATTTTATATTTATTCCTAATCAGTAAAGTATCTAAAAATGGTATCCTGCCATTGTGTTCCTTTTCCACCGTAAATTTAATCGTCGGAAATTTCAAATTTAATTGATTAATGAACATGTCTAATTCGCATTTCCGTGTATCAAAAATCGCGAGAATGTCATCTACGTACCTAATCCAGACTCTCGGGAAATATTTAGCGTTATTTTTAAATTCTACTTCAAATTCTACTACAAATTGACTCATGAATAAATTGGCTATGAAAGGAGATAGGCAGTTACCCATTGTTGTGCCTTGTTTCTGTTCATAAAATTTTTCTCGTACTTGGATACAATTTTGTGTCATGCATGTTATTCTTGTGGAGCAAGCTCTTTAAATATTTCATAGTCTCTGGAATAGGTACCGAGGGGAATAAAGACGTTACATCGAACGAAACTAAAATTTCCCCGGCTTCCAGTTCACAATCTTTAATTAATTTAACAAATTCTAAGGAATTAATAACTGACAAATTTTCTGGTTTTACGGGTAAATTTTTAAATTCATTCACTAACCATTTGGAAAACAAGTAAGCCGGTGAGTTGATACCTGAAACGATAGATCTCATCGAGTTACCTGGTTTATGTATCTTCGGCAAACAATACATTCTTGGTTGGTGGATTACTAGCATTCAATTTATACTTTTGGGTAGAAGTTATTAAAATTGGACATTTCTTTAACACGTCTTTTGTGTCACTAATCATTTTAGGTAACGGGTTTCTCTTAATTTCTACATACGGACCTTCGGCAATTAAATTTTTGAATCTTTGAAAATAGTCGATTTTGTCCATAATTACTAACTTGTTCCCTTTATCTGCTTTGAGGTAAAAACAGTCCTTCGATCTAAGAGTTTTAATGATATTCCATTCTTTATTGACAGACTTCTGTTTGTGCTGCTGCAAATCTTTACTGTTCTAATAATTCTTTCAAATTATACATGATATTCAACTTAAGTGATTCAAGATGAACGTCATTGGGCAAAGCTTAAAATTTTGAAGGTATTTCAATGGCTCTAGTATCACAAATGAATTGGATTAGTGGCACTGGTACGAAAGACATTATTCAAAATTAAATTTTTAAGTGCGAGATATGCGGGTAGATGGCACTTGTATAAGTTTGCAATTTGAACGTTTCGTTTGTTGTTTTCAAATTTACTTCAATTTTTGTTTATTTTAATTTTCTCGGTTTCGTTTATTTACTATTGTAAATATACACATTTTAAAGTAATTTATAGTTATTTTGAAGAATAGTTAACTTTTCGGTAAGTCTATTTACATTTACATAAATATGTATTTAGTAGGTTATGTTTTGATTTATACTGTTATAACTATAACATTTAATTTAAGTAAATTAAAAAGTATTCCACTAAGAGTCTTATATTAAAATTATTTGCTTGGTTTGAGAAATGGAAGAATTTAATAAGAACTTTTTCTGCTACGTTAATACATTCGCAAAATTTAAACATCTCACTTTGTCGTCGCGCAAACTTTTTCAACTCATCTTGCATTACATACCTATATTAACCTGGGTCGATGAGTATTTAGCTCGGTAGCAGTGTTGCCAGCCAGCATTAACGTTACATCGGTAGATTTAAAATTTTTATAATATATTATTACCAATGCAAGCTGCTGACTATTGCCAATGAGTAATATAGAGGTACAGTTCATAAAGTATAAGTTTTCAGTTCGTACTGCCCAAGTGTGAACCGCAAATTGTACTTTATCTCTTTCTAACACACATGAACACGCGCTGTAATACTACAGACGTTTGTCATTTTGAGTTAAGACGTACGTCTTTGAAATATTATATTAAATAAAAAGGATAGGTTGTCTAGGAGATAGTCTTATGATATTCGATTTGTCAAATTATGTCAATATTGTTGTTTATTGACTTTGTTTCCGGTATTCTGACTTCTAGGTTAAGCATTCTTCCAATTTGAATATTTAGTTTATCAAAAATTACAAAATCTGGTTTTTTGAGAACAATACTGATAATAAATAGTAATATCAATTAGTGGCAATAAGTACGAAATTGTTTGATTATTACTTTGACATTTCTAACCTATTTATTTTACAGAATATTTCTTAGATGCCAAGTAAACCTCTTGGTTCTCAAGCGAAACAGCTTGTATTAAATCTTACAGCCTATTAACAGGTAAAGGAGAATGGTGGACCATTTATGTCCATCGACCGCGTTCATGAGGTAATTCACATAATCAGTTAGATAAGGCGGTATTATGAAATAAGTTTTATTTTAGAGGGTAGCAGAAGCCCTTAATATTTCTAGTAGAACGGTCTACACTATTAAACACCGTAACATTCAGAATCCAGCCTTATCGTCTCCTAGCAAAAAAAGGTCTTGTAAGAAGGTAAAAACTAAGGACTTAGCAGAAGCAACTAAAATGGAAGTTCGAAATACTGTTTATGACATGTATAAAGAAAGTATGTTTTTAATATATTGTAAATATTTATTACATGTTAAAATTTTTCAGAAAAACATCTTACCTTAAAAAATTTAAGCAATGTTTTGGCTATGAAAGAATTTGTTCATACATGTACAACTACTTTAGCAATATTGCTTAAAGATATTGGTTTTAAATATAAGAAAGAGTGTAACAGGAGAGCGCTCACAGAGAAATTAAATATAGTCTGAATGAGAAATGTATTTTTAAGGGAATATATGAATAACTTAAATTCAACTTTATGTCAGGTTATGTTCCTTGATGAAATTTGAATCTTTTCGAAAGAGAATAGAATGAAATCCTGGCAAAATGATAATATAAAAAGTGTTAGGAAACCCAAAGACTATGATGGTAAACGGTTTATTATTATACATATTGGCACAGAAAATGGCTTCATTAAAGGAGTTAGTCTGAGTTTTCCATCAAAAACAATCACTGGTGATTACCATGGAGAAATGAATGGTGACTCCTTTAAGCAATGGGTAAATGATCAGCTTATGCCAAATCTTGAGGTACCATCACTTATAATAATAGATAATGCTCCTTATCATAGCGCTTGTCAAAATAAACAACCAAATACCTCCTCAAAAAAACAGAAATTATGGAATGGTTGAGAAAAAAAGATAGAAGCTATTCACCTGCAATGACTAAGAATGAATTAATTCAATTAGTAAAATATCATAAAGAAGAGAAGATATTTATTATAGGTGAAATAATGTGAGAGTGGACATGAAGTTTTAAGATTACCTCTGCACCATTGTGACTTGAACGCAATTGAAATGATTTGGACTAAGGTTAAAAACTATTATAATTCAAATATTGGAAGAAATGGTTATTCAGATGAAAGAGTTAAAGAAATGTGGAATGAAGCTTTGCAACAGTGTGATGAAATTACTTGGTATAATTGTGCTAGGCATACGGAAAATTTAATTAAAAAATAGCATAGTGGGAGCAATTTCTTGATATGGCAGAGATTGCTCCAATAATAATGTAAATGACTCAAGTTTTGAGTCAGAATCAAAAACTGACTAGTTTTCATTCATTTTTGTAATATATACTCCATTCACATTAAAAATAACATACCTATTGCAAATAATACAAGTAATATTTTTGAGGTTTTATTTGGATGAAACAGGAAAGTTTACTTCTATAAAAGTTCACTAAACATTAATAAGCAGGTAACTATCTTATTTTGACAAAATATTTTTGTATTTATATTTTGTAGAAGTTTAATATGGCTACATTAATACTGCCATAAAAACCATCAATGTGTATCATTTTCATGCACATAATATAAAGCAGCGAAGAAATTACTGCCACTGGTTCAACGAAACATTACATGATAAAGATCTCGTGGCAAAGCTTTATATGAATGAAGTTTGTTTTTTTCTTATTGGTAGTGTACTAACCTGCAAAATTATCAAATGTAGTTATCAGAAAATCCTCATGTGTTTGTTAAATATTATCTTCATCTAATAAAGGATAATATGGATTTGGATTGTATTATTATACCATTATTTTCTTAAGAAACAATAAAATATTAAATGTAGACTATATAAATGTTTCTTTTATGTATAATTTTATAAATGTAATTTGACAACATATATTTACAACTTTCAAAAGGTTTTAATTCTTTTTCAAAGAGTTACGAACATAACTTTTACATTCTTTTCCAATATATTTAAATTTATTTAAAATATAAACAATATATAAGTTAAGTAGAAATCTAAATTATTCATCAAATTAATACATTCCCAATCTTCTTAACCCAGATATAGTGCAAGAAAATGATTTTGGTAGGTATATTGTTCTTAATAATGCAAACATTTTTAACACTAAAGATCTTTTCAATACCTCATTTCACTATTGATATCTGACTTGAAATATTTCTTTTTAAATAAATTTTTGATCGAATATTTTCGTGAGTTTATAATTATAAATAATATTTAAAATAATTTGTTCAAATATTAAAGTAATAATTTCGGCATAGTTTTCTTGGATAGAATATATTTATACAGAACTAGAAAAGAAACAATACTTTTGAACTATTAATGTTCCTACTTTACTCATTATTATTTTGACATGTAGGTTATGTATTTGCTTTCTTTGGTTATATTGCAAGTAACATACTAAAATTTTGACAATATTGAAACATGACGTTTATATTTTATGATGACAAACGGTTGTTTCCGCGATTGAATACTGACTTCATTTGACTCTGCAGTACTGATTTGAATCATATGCTTCGAATTTGACCTTGAACTGAAAACTTATACCTTATAAACTGTAGATGTATCTACATAAGCTTTATTAAATAATAATAAACAATTACTTATAGGTTTCTACGTACACATAACAAGTGTTCATTTGAAAAGTCAATCTAGGTTAGTTTGAAATTTTGATAGAATAAGACGCAAATATATTAGTATGTGTTTGTTGTTCCACAAACGTAAATCCAAATGACATTTGATAATGTCAATCACAAATATCAGTTAGTGCATAAAATAATCGTGCGTCGATTCTGATTTAAATAAATTGCTTCTCAGTTTTAAAATGGCTTTCACTTTAGAACATAAAATTTTGTTAGTCCAGGCTTATTTTCGAAGTGGTAATAAAATTGATGGTTTATGGGGTTATTCAGTTCAAGATTACATGGTAGAATTTCAAGTTGAGTTTCCACATTTTGTAATAGATTATATACAATTTAAGAATACTTTGGATAGAACTTTAAAACTTTTTTCTGAAACTGGTAGTCTCTTAAGAAAATTAGGCAGCGGAGCAGTTGAGAAATGTACACCTCAAGTTGTCAATCGTGTTGAAGAAATAATGGAAAGTGAACCACAAACATCTGTTCGACATTTGAGTCAACAAATAAACCTTTCTGTTGGTACAACTCACAAGTTATTAAAAAAAGATATGCAACTTTATCCATACCGTGTCACAGCAGTACAAGAATTGTTAAAAATTGATTACCCACGTAGATTACAGTTTTGTAATTGGTTTGTAAATATGAACAATAATGGAGAACTTTCGCAAAGAGTCATGCTTACTGATGAAGCATGGTTTTATAAAACGGGATACCTAAATTCACAAAATACAAGAATTTGGAGTAGTGAAAATCCACATGTAATTAATGAAGAATCGCTACATCCATAGAAAATTGGTGTTTGGGCAGCGATAAGCCAAAGGCGAATCATTGGACCAATATTTTTTCAGGGAACGTTAACTGCTCAAAGGTACCGTACGGGAATTTTACAACCATTTGTCAATCAGTTGCATGATGATGAACTTCAAAATGCATATTTCCAACAAGACGGAGCACCTTGTAACTATACTGCAGAATCTTTGGATTATTTAAGAGAATTTTTTGATGAGCGTATAATTAGTCGAAATACTGAAATTGCCTGGCCTGCACGTTCATGCGATTTAACACCTTGCGACTTCTTTTCGTGGCCTTATCTAAAAAATAACATATTTCGAACACCTATATTGAATTTGAATGATATGCTACAGAGAATCGAACAGAAATGCATGGAAATTAATAACAATCCAGTAATGTTGCAGAATATCATCAGAAATTTTGAACGGAGGATTTTAAAGTGCATTGATCTTGAAGGACAACATATTATTTGTTATTTATTTGTATGTATGAAACTGTGAAAATATACAACTTCGTAGGTTAAGTAGTAAATTTTAATTTACGACATACTTCAAAATGTTCTCAGTAAATCACATGCTACTAGATTGACTTTTCAAATGAACACTTGTTACTTCAAAGTACAGAAGTAAATAATTCTATAGATGGTTTTTACACTTCATGGCTATCGCGATCCAAAGACTTTTTGATCATATATTAGTAGCTTAATTGTTACTAAAACTAGTTAGAAAATGTAATGTTATTATCAATTATTTCATTCGTGGCCGACTGAACACTATTTCGGTTATTAGGTTATATTAGCTTTGTTCGCGGAGCGTATCTTGAATGTGTTCTGGGTATGACAGATCTACGCACTGAAAATTTCATCGTTCGCGGTAGCACAATTTTCTGCCCCGTATAAAATATTCCTTGTTCGCGCAACCCTTTTCTCAATTCCCGAATAAGTTTGTTACACGTTCTTTTGATCCCGAATGAAGGGTAATTATTGTTAAAATTGGATCAATTGCTTCATATTGACGTTGATCTGAACGTTACTGTCAGAATTGAACTCTTGTTACCATGGGAAACTCAACATGCAGTTTATCCACTTGCAAACATACCTATAGTCCATAAAGTATAAGTTTTCAGTTCAAGGTCAAATTTAAAGCATATGATTCAAATCAGCACTGCAGAGTCAAATGAAGTCAATATTCAATCGCTGAAATAACTGTTTGTAATCATAAAATATAAACGTCATGTTTTGCAATATTGTCAAAATTTTAGTATGCTACTTGCAATATAACAAAAAAAAACAGCATATACATAACCTACATATCAAAATAATAATCAGTAAAGTAGAAACATGAATATTTCGAAAGTATTGTTTCTTTTATAGGTTTGTATAAATATATTCTATCCAAGAAAACTATGCGGAAATTATTACTTTAATATTCGAACAAATTATATGTTATTTATAATTATAATCGTTACCAGGTATCTAAGAAATATTCTGTAAAATAAATAAGTTATAAATGTCAAAGTAATAATCAAACAATTTCGTACGTATTGCCAGTAATTGATATTACAATTTATTATTAGTATTGTTCTCAAAAGAACAGATTTTGTAATTTTTGATAACAAACTAAATATTAAAATTAGAAAAATGAAGTCAGAATACCGGAACAAAGTCAATAAACAATATTGAAATAATTTGACAGTAAGACGTAAGAAGTGTCATAAGACTATCTCCTGGACAACTTATCCATAATAGATCAAAGACGTATGTCTTAACTTAAAATGACAAACGTGTTTCATGTGTGTTAAAGAGATAAAGTACAATTTGCGGTTCACACTTGGGCAGTACGAACTGAAAACTTTTATTTATGAAATTGCAGTTTATCCAATATCAAACTAACATAACGGGTATTAAAATGTAATGTTTTTGACAGTCAGTATTAATAATCATTTTTCTTAAATTAAGCGTTCTCTGAATAAATGCATAAACAGTTCCAAATAAAACAGACATGCAATATACACATCTGTAATTGTACACATGGACAATACACCTCGAATTTTCCAGCATTTACTTCTGCTTAAGACACGTGTTTCTGCCATTTACTATTAGGCGTCATCAGTTAAGCTAGTGAAGTAATTAAAGCTTAAATCGCCTATAAGGTATAGCAAATTTTGTCCTATCAGGTAGCACCATATAATATAGTGACATCTGACGGACGAAAGCGACTATGCCGAAAATGGCAACCCTTCCCTTGACCCGCTATAATTCCTATAATACTTTAGTCTATAAATAAGTCGGGCTATATCAGTAAATAAAACGAAATAGTAAAGCAGAATTATATATAATATATATATATATATATATATATATATATATATATATATATATATATGAAAAATTTTGTGAAAAACTTATCTGCGCGGAATGTGCATATATCGATATTTCACTGTTTTTTACAGATCATCAGTGCACCTTACCGAAGACAGACATGATATTCACTTCTATACTACGTGTATATATACGAACTGTAATGAACTTCATGTGTATGAGAATTAATAATTATTAAATCTCATTTTACATGCGATTGTCGCTATAATTTGTTGCATTTAATTCTACAATTCGGCAAATCACTTTTGCCCTAGATTGTAGACGCAACAAGCCGCGACATCAACTGTACAAGTTGTCAGTACAAATGAAAAATTTTGTGAAAAACTTATCTGCGCGGAATGTGCATATATCGATATTTCACTGTTTTTTACAGATCATCAGTGCACCTTACCGAAGACAGACATGATATTCACTTCTATACTACGTGTATATATACGAACTGTAATGAACTTCATGTGTATGAGAATTAATAATTATTAAATCTCATTTTACATGCGATTGTCGCTATAATTTGTTGCATTTAATTCTACAATTCGGCAAATCACTTTTGCCCTAGATTGTAGACGCAACAAGCCGCGACATCAACTGTACAAGTTGTCAGTACAAATGAAAAATTTTGTGAAAAACTTATCTGCGCGGAATGTGCATATATCGATATTTCACTGTTTTTTACAGATCATCAGTGCACCTTACCGAAGACAGACATGATATTCACTTCTATACTACGTGTATATATACGAACTGTAATGAACTTCATGTGTATGAGAATTAATAATTATTAAATCTCATTTTACATGCGATTGTCGCTATAATTTGTTGCATTTAATTCTACAATTCGGCAAATCACTTTTGCCCTAGATTGTAGACGCAACAAGCCGCGACATCAACTGTACAAGTTGTCAGTCCAAATGAAAAATTTTGTGAAAAACTTATCTGCGCGGAATGTGCATATATCGATATTTCACTGTTTTTTACAGATCATCAGTGCACCTTACCGAAGACAGACATGATATTCACTTCTATACTACGTGTATATATACGAACTGTAATGAACTTCATGTGTATGAGAATTAATAATTATTAAATCTCATTTTACATATATATACACGTAGTATAGAAGTGAATATCATGTCTGTCTTCGGTAAGGTGCACTGATGATCTGTAAAAAACAGTGAAATATCGATATATGCACATTCCGCGCAGATAAGTTTTTCACAAAATTTTTCATTTGTACTGACAACTTGTACAGTTGATGTCGCGGCTTGTTGCGTCTACAATCTAGGGCAAAAGTGATTTGCCGAATTGTAGAATTAAATGCAACAAATTATAGCGACAATCGCATATAAAATGAGATTTAATAATTATTAATTCTCATACACATGAAGTTCATATATATATATATATATATATATATATATATATATATATATATATATATATATTATATATAATATATATATATATATAAAATTCGAATAAAATAGCGTCGTAAAGTGTAGAAAGAATATTTACAATTACATTACTTCGCGAAAACGCAATTAATTTGTACAACTGCCGTACTACGGGCAAGATATATTCATCTGTTTCCTTTGATGTAACTCAAAGCATCCCCATAAAAGTTTCTAATTCACGCCTCAACAGCTCAGTGGTCGAGCAATGGTCCGGCAAGCCAGAGGTCGTGGGTTCGATTCTATACTTGAGGGCGAATTTTTTCTATGAAAAATTCCAATAAAATAGCGTCGTAAAGTGTAGAAAGAATATTTACAGAATTATATATAATATAATAATAAAGACAAACTATTGTACATTATTTATTGATTAATTTATTATTACAAACAAAACAAAGCTACTAATATGTATATAATAAATGATTATTTACATTATCACAGTTTTCTTGTGGCATATTATAAAAAAATGTTTCATTATGACATACAGATAAAAACATCTTTATAAAATACCATTCCATTTCATCGATTTGATATTATTTAAGATATCTTCTGGAGAATAGATAAAGTATTTTCACATAGAAATTTTCAAACATAATGTATATTAGCTATTATTAGATATATAATTTATTTTCATTATGAATATAAAAGTGTTGGAATAATTTAATTTTATCCATTTATTAAATTATATACAAGTACATTTGACGTAGGTTGTTTAACCAATTAATAATAATGTAACAATTATAGGCTATCGCGACCCTAGCCGCAGTTCATATGAAGAGAACCGAACGATTCTACATTTAAAAAAGATACTAATAGCTACTTGTGTATATGACTATTAGGATTTAAATAAATCGAAAGTTGTAAATAAATATATGTATATAAAAAAAATGAAACTGACGACCCTTTCCACTAATATTTTTTTAAATTTATTTTAATAACTAAATTTTCATCTCCAGTAATCAAATATGTATTTATTATTGACCCAAGTTCAAAATAACTAATTAAATCAAATGTTTTGTGACGTACTGAAGATTAATTAATGTTACTTTTAATAATTAATTAACTAACGGATTTTTATTTTAAAATTTGTTCCTAAGTGAGATTCGAACTCATAATCTTTTGATGATTCAAAATAAATTAACATTAGATCAAAATATTTGGTTTAAGATTTTACAGGTTGATAAATCCCATACCCAAGAAAAAGAAAATTTTTCTGCAAATTTATGCTACTTCTATTTAAATATTTTAGAAAATACAAGTGTTACCCCAATTTATACACAGCTTGTATAGTCTATTCGGATCTTAGAAAACAGTACAGCGCTTGTGGGAATACCATATAGCGCCGCCACGTTTTGTCGTGGAATATACTTGAACAATTCTACAATTGACTAGCATGGTTATGCAATATTTCTTGTTTCTACAAGGCAAAGATATAACGAAAAAAAAAAAAAACAAAATAAAATGCAAGAGAGGACAGAAATAAACAGATACATACAATGTAATCACATAGACAACAAGAAACAAGCTAGTGAATAATACAGCTAATTTCACTATATTGTAATTGTTTGAGGGGATCCAACCAGCGGCGGCTCGTGCATCAAAAATGTGGGGGTTGCAAATTTAGTGAATACTAATACTTTTTACAGTAGGTAAACAAGGTAGGTCACAGAAAAAAGGCTTTTAAAACTCACTGATTCTGATCCTGATTTTATTGAAGCAGAAAATCCATGCGACGATCTTTCGCAGTAGCAAATTTATCTATAACCCTTTGATTAAAATCTGGAATACTTTGGATAAAATCCTTTTCTTGAGAAAGCATCGCCAATGCAGAAAGTCTTTCTTGTGACATGCTGTTTTTTTAGAAAGTTTTTATTATCTTCAAAGTAGAAAAACACCGCTCCGCTTCAGCTGATGACATCGGAATTGTAATTAGAATTTTTAAAAGTTTTAATGTTTCACTAAAAGTCGCACTTAGTCCACTTTGTGAAATGATGTCATAAAGAGGAAGCAAACCCGAGATTGATTTAAATTCTTCCGTTTCATAAATTACGCTTAGTTCAGTACGGAATTTCCGTTCATCAAAGTATGGGTAAGACTTAATTGTTTCCTGAAAGACATTTTCAGGAAAATGGAGGCTGTATTGATTAAATTTATCAGAATAAAATAGAGACGTTGCAGTTAAGTGTCCAGTAAAGCTAAACCTATCTTTGGCTTGACAAATAATAATATCACAAACTTCCTTTGCTTCTCGTGTATATTCGTTTCCATCGATCTTACGTCGTTTTGAAGTTGATGAGCCGGGCCCACTGTCACTTGTATCCGAAGTGTTCGTTATATTATTTCTGATTTGAGCTAACTGAGTTTCAAATGATAATACATATATATTTATTGGCCATAAGGGGATCAATTTCTCTAGTTTGAAATTTTGCATATAATATATCTACTTGAGGCATTATCTTGTAAAATAGATTTAACCAGAAAATAAAACTCTTATTAGTAAGAAGCGTAATATAACCTGAAGCTTGATTGATAGTAGTGATATTTACAGTTTTACTTTCATTCAAAATTCTTCGCATTGTTTCTATAATTTCTTCTCTGTGTTCAAACACAGTGGCGACAATTCTGGAATTAAAATTCCATCTGGTCGGGGCCGAACGAGGCAGCCGCTTTTTAACTGTTTCGTCCAATATTGCAACTCTTTGAGAACTATTTGAAAAAAAGGTACAAATTCCTTGTAAATTTGCAAAGAATATACGGACATTAGTGTTGGCAGAGGCAGCATTCAACATAACTAAATTTAACTGATGCGCGTAGCAGTGCACGTAAGCAGCGTATTTATAAGTTTGTTTAATACGTGCCTGTACCCCATTATGCGATCGGCCCATGACGGCTGCCCCATCATATGTCTGGGCAATCAATTTTCTTTCGTTATCTTTAATGTGTGTTTCTAGTTCTGCAATAATGATTGTAGATAACGTTTTCGCGTCATGATCTGACGGCGCTAAAAAATTCCAAAATCGTCCAACAGGCTTACCTTTAGCTATATACCTAAATACCACGGCCATTTGATATTTATTTGATACGTCTGTAGTTTCGTCAACTATTACAGATAAATAATCCGCTTCTTTTATTTCTTTAGAGATTTCTTCTTGACACACACTGAACATTGTTTGTAAAACTTCATTTTGGATAGTTTTAGAAGTATACTTGAAAACTTGAAAAATTTATTAAATAGTCTATTAAAAGTTCGCGTCTTACTGGAAATCGTTTGTTTCAGATTTAAATTCGGAACAGGCCTGCCCAACCGCTTTATTTCAATTTTTTCGGCATATGTTCTTTTATAGAACGGATCCACTATTAAACTCTGCACTGAATTCATTATTATTTAAAAATAAAGAGCATAAACACTTTTAAACACACAAATACAACTTTTTTATTCGCTTTTATACCGTTGCACCGTAAGCAAGAAATACGTCTAACGTTTTGGTTGCACTGCGGCTGCAACACTATTGTCGTTTATGGAGATATACCCGAAAGACGTTCGACAAAGTTCGTTAGCCGTATAGGGATATATACGTTCGTGGATTGCAATGAGTCTGCAAACCAAGTGTGTTATTCTCTCATTTATTTAACGTATTCATATCCAATTAGATATACCTATTATAAGTAATTTATAATAGTTTATTTCTTCTGTAAGGTAGTACAAATATTTAATTTATAATTTAAAAAATGTAGAATTACGCTTTTTTTCATTAAATTAAATCTATTAGTTTTGGTGGTTGCGCAAACTTGCAAACCATAGCAGAAACCGCCACTGGATCCAACAACATTGCACACATTCAAGTTAATTAGAGAGATATACAGGCCGTCCTTGAAAGAAAGATACAACCTATGAGAAATGGAAAGATGCAATTATATACAGTGTGTTTCACTTTTCATGTTGATACCTGAATAACTTTTTTATTTTGAAGGCAATCAATATAAAATTTGTATCAGTTGTGTAGGCCAAGAGAATGCACCTTTTCGCATGAATAGAGTTTTTATAAAGTCAATATCTAGCCAACTATAATTAAAATAGAAAGTAATGTTTCAAGTAATGTCATACTAGCGATTAAGATAGAGCAAGATAGAGAAAATTTTTCATTTTTAAATTTTTCTACATTTTTGTGCTAACAGTAGATAATAGTTTGTTATTGCAATAATAAGAGTTCCATGAAACAAGAAAACAATTCACAAATTTTATTCAACATTAAAGAACAACGAAAGCAAAAACAACAATTTAACGAACAATATTTTAAATAGGATCTTTTTGAACTAAATCACCTTGAAGGATACATTTTTCCAATAGCCTTTTGTGATTCAGTACAACTCGTCGTAATATTTCTGGAGAAATTTCTCAACAGGCTTGTCAGATTTGCTGACACAATTCCTGTATGTTTTGATGTCTAAATGCATACACAACATTTTTAATAGTCCCCCGAAGAAAAAAGTCGAGTGGTGTAGTGTCAGGTGATCTCGTGTGTGTGTGTTGTAACTGGATTCCGGGTTTTCTTCCGCGTTTCCACGTAAAGACCGGTGCTGGTTTCTGAGCGACGTTTCGGAAAAATCACATTTGCCATCTTCAGGTCTGCGATAACTGTCTGCTTCTGCTTACTCGTAAACTGACGTAGTCGAGTTTAGGATGGTGGTTATATACCAGCTTAGCGTTATGGTTGGTTACACTTGGTTGAGTGTGTGTGCGTGGCTCCGTGTCGTTGGGCCTGTAGTTGGAGTGTACTGGCTGGGTTGCGGTGTTTTTGTTTGTTGTTGACAACTTCTTTGCTTAATACTGGTTTCCATGCTGTTGGTAGCCTCTGGGTATCATCTCGTGAATTCAAATTGTCCGGACGCTTCTCAATTTCGATAGCTTCCCTGATAATTCTGGTTTTCATATGTTGTATGTTCGCCAATAATTTGGTATTGCTGAAGTCTATCGTGTGGGACGTTTCCGTTACATGCTGAGCCAAAGATGAAGTTTTCTCGTCTTTTCTTACGGAGTTTTGGTGCTCGTCTCTTCTTACGTTTGCCCTTCTGTTTGTTTGGCCGATGTTCGTCTTCTCACAATTAAGGCATGGAATTTTATAAACCCCTGGTTTTCTAAAGGTGTTCTTGTTTTTGGATTTCGAAGGACTGTGCTGATTTTTCTGTCTGTCTTGAATGTGGTTTCAATGTTGTGTCTTCGTAGGACTCTGAATATTCTATCGGTGGTACCTTTGACATAGGGTAAGTAGGTTTTGGCTATTGATTCCTCTTTTTCCTCTTGTGGTGTGACTCGTTTAGGTTTTAATGCTTTGTTGATTGTCCGTTTGCTAAAGCCATTCTGCTGGAGTGAATTGTGCGGGTATATAAACACCATCCTAAACTCGACTACGCCAATTTACGAGTAACCAGAAGCAGACAGTTATCGCAGACCTGAAGATGGCAAATGTGATTTTGCCGAAACGTCGTCCAGAAACCAGCACCGGTCTTTACGAAGACCAAACAGTGGAAACGCGGAAGAAAACCCGGAATGCAGTTACAACACATACTACCACCCGCGAAAACCTAAAAGAAAACATATATATATATATACAGTATGACTGAAGTTTCCTTTTGTTTACTTAAATAACATAAAACAAACTTAAAAACAATAACATTTTTTAATTTAAGAATTTAAAATAAAAATATAAATTAATAATAGTAACAAAAACGATATTTTTAGGATAGTTAATACGTACTTTACATGTCTACAACAGGTGTTCGAAGTTTCCCCCACCGACTCGCACACACAACTCCAAACGTCGAATGAGTGATTCGTTGATACGCTGAAGGACATTTTGCTCCCGTATCTTGATACACAGTATTTAAATGTCTACGAACAGTGTGTGCAAAATGTGCCGGAGCACCATTATGTTGAAACCACATCCGATATCTAATATTAAGGGGGACATCTTCTAACAGCGGTTGTAAATTATGTTGTAAGAATTCTAAATGTTTGGCCATTAACACGAGCAGGGAGAATAAACGGGCCGACGATAAAGTTATCTATTATTCCCGCCCATAAATTTAGCGAAAAAACAAACAAACCGGACATTTCATTCGATCACATGTACCTGTAAACTGTAGTCTCACACATCTTAAACTTGACCCTGACACGGTTTGATATCGTTACAGCCACTCATCGGTTACTGACCTATTATGTATGGAATGTGTACAGTGAAACTTGAAAACATTGGGCTGTTATAAATAATTTTTTTTGGCGTTTCTACACAACTTTTATTAGAAAAAATTTTTACTATTTTATTTGTTATATTTTTTAGAATATATCCCCCTAAAAAAACAAAATGAAACTTCAGTCATACTGTATATGTATTCATTTATTTCAGCAGTTTCACAAATAACTAATAAAATAGTAATCGTCTAAATGGCCTGAAAAGTTGAATTCCAAGTAATCACAAAGTTCTGTTTATTTCAATATATAAAATAAAAAATTCAAAACTTTAATTAAATGCAATTTTCCATTAAGTATTTGAAACATTTAAAGCATGAGTCAATGCGGGTGTGCGTGCATATATGTATAACAATTACATCATGCGCTTGAAATTCGTTTACCTTAGATAAACTAAATAAACACACATATATGTATGGATATTTTTAACAATTCATAATATTTGTATTATAATATAGAACCATTTTCGATTGTACACATATGCATAGTAATCAGTCTCATGCTATTTAGTAATCAAGCTTAGCCCAGGCAAAATACTTTCTTTTAATTTAGGGTTTTTTTCATCCCTTGACGCCCAACGAAAACATATATTTTTCATTAATTGTTTAAATCAGTAAAGTACGTATCAATATTAGAACTAATCATAATTCGTCGAATAATTTGGACAGCATGATTAGTTCGTGCTAATAGGTCGTTATTCCCCAACCCGTTACACTGTGTTCTAAGTACACCGTGAAAAGTGCAACACACTGTAGAATATGAATCCAAAAAATTGTGAGTTAATTACGACGCGAACCCCAAAATTAAAAACACCCTAAAAATTGTATTATTTGCCGCCTATGGATTCAGAATATCTATAAAATATACCTGCATTAAATCTGCCACAGGCAGAATTGTTTCGCTAGTTATTATTGGAACAAAATGCAGTGGCGAGACAAATATTTTTATAAATATGTACCTGTCATTTTTATTCTCGCGTTGGCGAAGGAATTTGAAGAAAATATTTATGATTAATATACGGGTCTTAAAATAAATATTAGTAAACGTGAATTGTGGGCAGTGATAAAAACAAGCCTACCATTGGAAAATGAAACAATAGCGTCGACAAAGCTAAATATTTAGGAGAAATTTTCAATAAGCAACGAAACAGCAAAGACGAGATCCAGGAAACATTTAAAACAGGAAAGAATTAGAATTACTATTTGAGCACTCAATTCCATACTTTGGGAAAGAAACATTAGACAAGACACAAAACTTCGCATTTACCACTCAATTGTTAAGCGTATTGTGACATATGGTTCAGAAGTATGGGATTTGAGTAAAATTAATACAAGGAAGCTGCTGGTCACATAAATGGATTTTTTAAGAAGAAGCTGTTGAATATCGAGACTTGACAGGATAAGAAATAAGGAGGATGAACATCGGGAGGATTATTGACGATATAGAGAAAAACAATTAACTTGGCTCGGACACACAAAATGAATGAATGAGACGAGATGGCCACCAAAGAAAGTGTTAAGAGTGGATACCTCCAGAAAAGCTAAAGAGATGAAGACCAAGGAGAAGTGGGAGAGATGACGTTAACGAAGCTATGGATGCAAGAAATTTAGAGGAAGACATGTGTTACGACAGAAGGAAATGGAAACTGGGGATGGAGAGACGGCGACAGCCGTAGATAATCCGTATATATATATTATACGAAGGGGTACCAAAAAAAAATCGGAATAACATTGCCGTGGACGGAGCTTGTGTAGTACGCATTTCTGCAGGTCAGACCGTCAATCACACCTTTTATTTGGAAGTTTTAAGAAGATTGCGCAACAGTGTTCGTAAAAAAAGAACCGATTCGTGGCACAGGAGACTGGTTCTTCCACCACGACCGCACCAGCACACACAGCCATCTCTGTTAGACAGTTTTTGGCTAAAAATGTAGTAGTTCCGCTACCCCACGCACCTTACTCGCCTGACCTGGCTCCGTGCGACTTTTTCTTATTTCCACGCATGGAAGGACACCGATTTGACAACATTGAAGAAGTCAAACAAAAAACGAGAGAGGAGCTGTCAGCCATTTCAAAAGATGACTACAAAAAATGTTTCGAACAGGGAAAGCACCGGTGGGACAAATGTATTAGTTGTAATAAGAGAGTATTTTGCAGGGGATAAGGTTGTTTTGTAAACAATTTGAAAATATACAGCTTTTAAAAAATAATTCCTTTTTCTTAGGTACACCCTCCTCGTATACAATTACATCTTTCAATTTTTCATACGTTGTCTTTTTCTTTTAAGGACATCCGGTATATGTTAATTGTATAAATAGAAAAAGATAAATATAATCACATAATCTCAAGCTGTTCTGTTTTTTAAGGTACAAACAACTATAGTAAAATCCAGTTGTTTATGAGTTATATAGCAAACAATAATAAATGATATGAAATAAATTGAAACGGAAGACTAGAACATTCTACAATAACTTTTTCTAATCTATATCAAAAATAAATATTCCGTAATATGTAATGGACTTATAATTACTACATATATTGCTAAGGTACAGATCACTTACCTATCATATTATTTCATATTTTTTTCCATAATTACCACCATCAGAAATCATCCAAAAAGCATTCATAATAAAAATAAATTACATGGAATCAATTTAATACTTTCACATTGGAGCAATATACTTTTTAAAATTAAATCTATTATTATCAGTTCCTATAGAATTATTTTAAAATGTAGGCGCATTCAAATGGAACAACTTTCCCTCATGCTTCTTAATCCAACTCAATAATTTACTAACGATTGCAATAGTAGTAGTTGTGTCTGTAAGAGGTTCAAGAACAGCGTAAAGTTCAAAACCTTTAGTGTCCCATGCCAAAATAGCTTCCTTAGGTGTTCTCTGAAATATTAATTTCAACGGTCGCGAAGGACAATGCAACATTTGATGCGCCGCTTTATAAACGTCTAAAAGCCTATTATTATCTACTGTATAAGGTGGACTGATGCTTGGTTGATAGAATTGGGCCGTATATTTGCACTTATAAAGGTAATGTCTTAAATCGGGAAATCCTACAGCTGCACACGTTTCTTCTTTAGTGTTCATTGATTGATTTATTGCTTCTAAACAATTGGCCCTCCTTAATTTCTCGACTATACGTTGCTTCGCCTCACTCAGAGTGAAGAATACATCGCGTTCTACAGTTAAAAGTAACAAGCATGCCTGACAATCTTCAGATAAATAGGAAACGTGACCGTATAAGAATCCACTTGCGTCGAAACGTGGTAGGCATAATGGGGTCCAACTTTCAGCGGTTTTTAAACTCTCGGAAGCTTGCACCAAATTGAGTATGAGATGCAAATCAGCTGGATGGATGCAGTACTTTTTCATGCGTACTAATGTTATTAATTTATTATTAGCCAATAGGATCGCGAAAACTAAATTCTGTAAGAAAAAATAAATTATATTATAACTATTATCAGGATAAAATAAAACAAATTTTAATGAATTTCACTTTTTAATTAACACTGTAACGATCGTTTCGCTCCAACCTGAGCTTCATCAGACATATAACTAACTTATTTACAAATGTTTTAACACAAGTATACGGTAACAAACACATGTTTTATTTTAAATAGTTGAAGGAATGGGTACTTTTTATTACTAAAATGCCAGGATAATTTTTGATACCTTCTTGTATAATGATAAGGCGGAGCAAGTCTAATACATTGTTTCTGTGATGAATAAAGTTATGAGTATTACAACACCAAAAAATGTATTTTAACGGAAATGTGTTAGTATTATACAGGGTTAGTTAAAAGTATGGAGACGGCGATTTATTGTCGTTAATATTCATTTTAGGGATTTATGTTCAATATAAAAGTTTGTTAGGATATTTTGATCTACATTTGAGATATTTGATTTTTTTTTTTCAATTGTGTTTTAGTTACGCCAGCCCGCGCATTTTTTTTAAACGGGAACTAGTAAATTTTACTCTACCATTCGATAGAGAATTTTTTCTCTTTACAAAAATATTTTTGTTTTTTTAAAATTCATTTTAATAACTTTTTTATAAGAAAAAGCCGGTTCATGTGTTTAACAGATGTTCAATACATCGCAGATAGACAGAAGCGTAGCGATAAACAAACTTGAGCGACATAATTTTATCAGTGGTTATTGTGTACGTCAAATCTTTGAAGAAATAATTCATTTGTGCAATTTGTTGCTGTTAATATTAACAATGGCGAGTTTAAGTGAACATGAACGAATTGAAATACTTATCATGTTGGGTTATGGAGATAGACGCAGAAGTTTACAAGACGTTAGTAATTTATTTAATGATACGCATCCAAATAGAAATCCAATTTCTAAATCCGTTGTTGGTAAAACTTTAAGACGCTTTGAACAAATGGGTAGCGTTAAAGATTTGCCAAGGAGTGGTAGACCTAGAACAGCAAAAAGCGATGATAACAAACTGGATATTTTATTGGCTGTATCTGAATATCCCCATTTATCAACCAATCAATTAGCGGCCAATTTCAATATTTCAGTCATCGATCGTGTCATTTTTAAAAAGTGAAAAGTATAAACCTTATAAGGTACACCTTGTACACGAGTTAACGAAAGATGATTTTGATAGGAGATTACAATTTTCTGAAGAAATGTTAAATATTTGCAATAATAATGAAAATTTTATCAACAATATTCTTTTCTCTGACGAAGCTACTTTTTGCCTTACCGGTGAAGTAAACAGACATAACTGCAGATACTGGTCATCGGAAAATCCCTCTTGGTTTTTGGAGCACCATACGCAGTACCCCCAAAAGGTTAATGTTTGGGTTGGCATTCTAGGCGGTCATATTATCGGTCCATTTTTCATCAATGGCAATTTAACTTCGGCTCTGTATTTGCAGTTATTGCAAAATGAAATAATACCTGCTAGTGCTACGCTCTATCCTCATGAAAACAATGAACACCTGCCCAATGACAGTATCTGGTTCCAGCAAGATGGCGCCCCACCACATGATGGTGTAAATGTTCGTCAATATCTGGACAACGTTTTTCCCCACAGATGGATTGGAAGACGAGGAACCATTGAATGGCCAGCCCGTTCGCCAGATTTAAGTCCTTTAGATTTTTTTCTTTGGGGATACGTAAAAAACAAAGTTTACAAAGGTAAGCCCGATAACGTCGAAGATTTACAAATCCGAATTACCAGAACGATACATGAAATTCCCCGAGATTTTTTACAGAACTCTGTTCGGGGTTTTGTAAATCGATTGGGTCATTGTCAAATTACTAATGGACGACAATTTGAACACTTACTTTAATTTACTTTGTTATTAATTTGTTTTATTTTTCTTGTAAAAAAGTTATTAAAATGAATTTAAAAAATACAAAAATTTTATTGTAAAGAGAAAAAAACCTCTATCGAGTGGAAGAGCAAAATGTACAAGTTCCCATTTAAAAAAAAATGCGCGAACAGGCGTACCTAAAAAAACAATTGAAGAAAAAAAAAACAAATAAACTCAAATGTAGATCAAAATATCTTAACAAACTTTCATATTGATCATAATTCCCTAAAATGAATATTAACGACAATAAATCGCCGTCTTTCGCATACTTTTAACTAACCCTGTATAAATCATATTATACTAACACATTTCCGTTAAAATACATTTTTTGGTGTTGTAATACCCATAACTTTATTCATCACAGAAACAATGTATTAGACTTGCTCCGCCTTATCATTATACAAGAAGGTATCAAAAATTATCCTGGTCAAAGGAGGTCTTGGTAAGAAATATACCGATCGTTTTGACAAATAGGATAAATAAAGCCGTGAAGAGGTAAGGGGTATGAAAATTCGCAAAGAAGTGGGGACGCGTACCTATGAGTCTAGATACCACGGTCTAGTAGCGCAAGTAGGCGACATAATACGCAGTTAGTTGCAGTCAGTAGTTCACAGCAATCGGATCGAAGTGTGTATAACAAGGACAGGCCGCTACGTCCATAATGGATTTATTTTTAGTAAATGAGAAAATTGAAATTATAAGTTGGAATTTTCAAGGGAACACGTATGAAGAGATTAGAAACTTATTCCCTTTGTCCTTTCCTAACAGACCTGTGCCATCGATATCAACTATATCCCGCGTTATTAACAAATTTAAAACCTACGGATGTGTCGTTAACTGCTATCGATGCAGACGTAATAACCCGCCACGTGATGAGGATACGGAGGTAGCAATTTGTGCTTCTGTGGAAGAAAATAAAAATAAATCTCTTCGTGATATTGCCGAAGAATTAGATATTAGTAAATCAACTGCGTACGCGGTTTTGAAAAAAAACAAATATCGGTCATATAAATATCAAAACCACCAAGAGATTTTTGAGGATGATTATTTTCGTAGAATGGAGTTCTGTCAAACTATAATCGATAAAAATATTGAGATAAATAATTTTATTGAAAACATATGTTTTACGGACGAGTCCTCGTTTACTATTCATGGCGCACAAAATCCAAGTATTTGCCAATATTGGTCTCGAGACAATGAGCACAGAGTACTTCAAACTCGTACGCAATATCCACAGAAATTAAACATCTGGGTGGGTATTTACAATAATGACATTATAGGACCATTTTTTATTAACGGCAATTTGAATGGACAACGGTATTTGAATCTGCTACAAGAACATGTTATACCAGGTCTTGAAGAAGTCTCAGACAATATCAATAATGTATGGTTCCAACATGACGGGTGTCCTGCACATGAGCATAGGGATGTTCGGCAATATCTCCAAAATGTATTCCCAAATAAATTAATTTCGAAAGTGGGCACCATTCGATGGCCTGCAAGATCCCCTGATTTGGCTCCTCTTGACTTTTTCCTTTGGGGTTATATTAAAAATAAAATTTATAGTCATAACCGAGCTACAACTTTGCCAGAATTACGACAAAAAATTATTGAGGTTTGCCAAAATATTACTCCCGGTTTGTTGTCTAACGTTCGAAGAGAATTTTACGATAGAATGGGTTACTGTTTAATGCAAGAAGGGAAAGCATTCGAACACTTAATTTAATAAATTATAATTTACAAAATTAATTATTATTATAGTTTTAATTTGTTTAGATATTTTCAGAATGAGTTTAATTTATATTTTAAAGAGTACGCCCTGTTATTTAATTTTTAGAAGTCTTATTTAAGTTTTTCGTATAATAATATTCAGCTCGAAATAAATTTTATGTTTTAAATGGTACGTAGTTTTATTTCATTTTAATTTAGAGAAGGTTTTCCACTTAATTTGATGTTTTAAAAAATAAGTTGCCTTATGTTAATCTACTGTTAAAATTAAACGTTTTTACATTGCATATTATCATAGTTTGTGAAATGTCTTCAAGCACAACACGACGCATAATGCACCTTCTCAAACCTTCGCTAAACTGCTACCCAGCTGCTAGCTAGTAGAAATGAATACATACGCGCATGATATGCACACAGCATTCGTCGTTATCTGAATAAGCGGTGTGCTCTACAATATTGGTGGGGACGTACTTCCCTTGACCTCCTCGCCGCTTTTAATATCTTACAACTCAAAACGATCGGTATATGCTTTAGCTTAATATCAATTATATTCTGAATTGTCAAATTTATTTGTCAAACAGTTTATGATTTAAATTATGGTTTTCACAATACAACATGTTTTCGAAATGGAGTGGAAGTAAATGTATTTGGATTTATAACCAGCGCTTATGTTTGGATAGTTTTCGTGAACTTTTCAGATTTAGCAGTAATTCCGAAGGATTTTTACGCGTGCCTTTCGAACTGTGTTAAAGTGTTTCGCGAATCTGGTTCCGTATTGCATAAAAAGGGGGCTAATAAGCCCACAGTTCGGACGGAAGTGGTTGTTGAAAACGTTCGTCATCGTATGGAGATGGAACTAACAAAGCCATTGAAGCATCTTATGGTACATGCCGAAGTATTTTAAAGAAGGACATACAGACATATAAATTGCAATCTTAACAAACCCCTTTGCCGGCAGACTATAACAGACGTCTTACTTATTGCCAATGGTGATGAAGCGTGGTTTCATCTTTCGGGGTACGTAAATTCACAAAATATGCGAATGTAGAGCAATGATAATCTGCATTTTTTTGTTGAAAATCCACTACATACTCAGAAAATTGGTGTTTGTTGGACTAATATTTTTCAATTTCATCGTCAACGCGGAGAGATAGAAATTTCATTTTAAACGAATTTATTCGACAACTTCATGATGATGAACTTCGACATGGATATTTGCAACAGGACGGTGCAACAGCACATACGACAAGAAACAATATAAATTTACTCCGTGAGTATTTTGATGACCGACTGATAAGTCTGCGGACGGAAGTTGAATTTCCTTCAAGTCCTGTAAATAATTTACAAGAGCTGCAAGAAAGAATTGTTAAAGCTGCAACCATAACGCCAGAAATGTTGCAAAATGCTTTTAACAGCACGAAGAAGCGAGTAGATTTATGCATTGAACAAGGTGGACAACATTTTCAACAGTTCCTTTAATTCAGGTTTTTGTTACTAAAACCGTAATTAAATCCATTTAATGTTTAACCTTGCGGTTTTATTATTTTGACATTAGAATAAGAACATCATATAGACTGTCAACTTTGACAGAATATCTGAAATAATTCATTAGGATGATATAACGTGTGTTCATTTGGAAAGTCAATCTACGTTACTTTGAAATTTTGATAGAATAAGACGCAAATATATTAGTATGTGTTTGTTGTTCCGTAAACGTAAACCCCAATGACATTTGATAATGTCAATCACAAATATCAGTTAGTGCATAAAATAATCGTGTGTCGATTCTGGTTTAAATGAATTGCTTCTCAGTTTTAAAATGGCTTTCACTTTAGAACATAAAATTTTTTTAGTCCAGGCATATTTTCGAAGTGGTAATAAAATTGATGGTTTATGGGTTTATTCAGTTCAAGATTGCATGGTAGAATTTCAAGTTGAGTTTCCACATTTTGTAATAGATTATATACAATTTAAGAATACTTTGGATAGAACTTTAAAACTTTTTTCTGAAACTGGTAGTCTCTTAAGAAAATCAGGCAGCGGAGCAGTTAAGAAACGTACACCTCAAACATCTGTTCGACATTTGAGTCAACAAATAAACCTTTCTGTTGGTACAACTCACAAGTTATTAAAAAAAGATATGCAACTTTATCCATACCGTGTCACAGCAGTACAAGAATTATTAGAAATTGATTACCCACGTAGACTACAGTTTTGTAATTGGTTTGTAAATATGAGCAATAATGGAGAACTTTCGCAAAGAGTCATCTTTACTGATGAAGCATGGTTTTATAAAACGGGATACCTAAATGCACAAAATACAATAATTTGGAGTAGTGAAAATCCACATGTAATTAATAAAGAATTGCTACATCCAGAGAATATTGGTGTTTGGGCAGCGATAAGCCAAAGGCGAATCATTGGACCAATATTTTTTCAGGGAACGTTAACTGCTCAAAGGTACCGTACGGAAATTTTACAACCATTTGTCAATCAGTTGCATGATGATAAACTTTAAAATGCATATTTCCAACAAGACGGAGCACCTTGTCACTATACTGCAGAATCTTTGGATTATTTAAGAGAATTTTTTGATGAGCGTATAATTAGTCGAAATACTGAAATTGCCTGGCCTGCACGTTCATGCGATTTAACACCTTGCGACTTCTTTTTGTGACCTTATCTAAAAAATAACATATTTCGAACACCTATATTGAATTTGAATGATATGCTACAGAGAATCGAACAGAAATGCATGGAAATTAATAACAATCCAGTAATGTTGCAGAATATCATCAGAAATTTTGAACGGAGGATTTTAAAGTGCATTGATCTTGAAGGACAACATTTTCAACATTTGTTATAGTTTTCAATATATACCTATTATTTGTTATTTACTTGTATGTATGCAACTGTCAAAATATACGACTTCGTAGGTTAAGTAGTAAATTTTAATTTACGACATACTTCAAAATGTTCTCAGTAAATCACATGCTACTAGATTGACTTTTCAAATGAACACTTGTTATGTAAAACTAAGGTAAGACAGATTTTTTCCTTACCATGACCACCGTCGACCAAGATAATTTTTGATATCTCAGTAGTTAGCCTTGATGATAACGCCCCAACTTTTATGTGCTTTGCTGACTTACAAATGGGATTTGATCAGGTGAAACTACACGACGTGATAACAATACTACAGGAGAATAGCATACCAAAACAGTTGATAACTATAATAGAAGACTTAAATACAAAAGCGAAGATCAAAATACAAACAAGGAATGAGTTATCTAAGGAAATCAAAAGCAGCAGTGGTATCTGAGAAGGCGATTCCCTAAGCCCAATACTTTTTAATCTTATTATGAATAAACTTATAGACAGCGTGACAAACACGAATGACTAAAAAATGGCGAAAAACAATCTGACTATTTTATGTTACGCTGACGATGCAGTGCTAATCGCAGATACCGAGGACAACCTACAGAGACTTTTCGATTCACAAAAACGGCTGAAAGGATACATCATGCAAATATCTACAGAAAAGACAAAATCGTTAAGGCCCGTTCACACGGATCGAGTAGTTAATATAGTAGAGTAGTCGATCAAGTGGACTTGCCTGGCTACTTTACCACTTTTTCCGATTAATCGTTCATACGTAGTCGAGTCGAACACTCACAAAAAACACGGGTCGAGTAACCAGTCAAGTCACACGATTTTTTATGAGAGGAGTAGTGGAGACTTTACCACATGTGATAAACTACTCGACTTGATTATCCAGCATTTGTTGATGTTCAATCTTAATTTACTTAATTTAATAGACCTCAGAGACATAAGATTAATCTCAATCCTATACTATGGCCAAAAAGCAGCAGTACGAATAGAAGACACGACATCAGAAGAAATAGAAATACGAAGAGGTGTTCGTCAGGGGTGTATACTGTCGCCAATCCTCTTTAATCTGTACTCGGAGGACATAGTAAATAGAGCACTTGATGATCGGGACAAGGGCATTAAGATTAACGGCATGACAATAAATAATCTGAGGTACGCTGACGATACAGTTATTTTAGCTGGAACACACGAGGACCTTCAGACGCTAATTAACAGAATGGTCACAGTAAGCGAAGAGTATGGACTAACGCTGAACATAAGCAAAACAAAATATATGCTGATAACAAAAACAACTAAAGATAATCGTAAGATATATGTGAAGAACCAGCCTATTGAGAGAGTAAGACAATACAAATACCTGGGCACGATTATTAATGAGAACAATGACAGCTCCCAAGAAATACGAGTCAGAATAGAACAGGCGAGAAGCATATTTACAATGATGAAAAGGCTTTTCTACTGCCGAGATTTAAACCTTGACTTAAAAATACGACTGATGAGATGCTATGTGCTGTCTATACTATACTATGGGATGGAGGCCTGGACGCTGAAGGTAACCGACATGAGGAGACTGGAGGCATTTGAGATGTGGGTATACCGAAGAATATTGAAGATCTCATGGGTAGAGAGAAAAACCAACGTAGAAGTGATGAGACGTATGCATAAGGAGAGAGAAGTCATTCCGACAATTAAGAGAAGAAAACTGCTGTACATGGGACATGTCATGAGGGGAGAAAAATATCAAATACTACAAATAATTATGCAGGGAAAAATCCCGGGCAAGAGATCTATAGGAAGAAGACGGAATTCATGGCTGAAGAACCTTAGGGACTGGTTTGGATGCAATAATAATGAACTGTTTAGAGCTGCGGTTTCAAAAGTAAGAATTGCTATGATAATTGCCAACCTTCGAAGCGGAGACGGCACCTAAAGAAGAAGAATCTTAATTTACAAGTAGAGCACCATTGGGAGAGAATGTTCAAATTCCCCTGCAAATGCAACACGTCATCCCATGGTTTAATAGAGGAATATATTTTCAGATCATCTGCATAGGCAAGTAGTGGACAAGACGAGACGATCATAGATCATTTAGAAACAAGATAAATAGGAGAGGACCCAGATGTGAACCTTGTGGGACTCCAGATAGGGGAGAGAGTTCAAAGAATTTATAGCCGTTATAAAAAACATAATGAAGTCTACTATTTAAGTAAGACTGTAGAAGAAGAAGTAGGGAAGGACTTAACCCAAGCGCAGACAATTGTAATGTTATCTTAATATTGTATGTCGTTAGTTGTTCATCCAACCCGAAATGCGTTCAATTTTTCCTATTAAATTAATAATAATTGTGAAAGTCCTTCATAACTCGAAAATAATGCATTACAGGAAAACAGCTCAAGAGAGCTCTTATGTTCCAAATTGAACAGGGAATTAAAAAATAATTTTTATTTTGTAAAAAACCATACACCTAGCAATTTCCAACACCCGGTATTTTTGTAACGGAACATTTTTGGTACCAAAGCAAACTATCATTTATTTTTCATGTAGATTCACACTCTTAAATATCCGCATATCAATAAGGAACACCCCATCCAATTTATTATATTGTCAAGGAAATTTCACAAAAAAAAACCTTAACTAACATTTATAATATATATTCTTACCTTTATCTTATTGCATGCTTGTACAACAGCTGAACTAATTGTATCACGTACAGATAATGGTAAGGTCAAACATTGTACACCTCCCAATATAAAAGCAGGCTCTTTTTCTGAGAAATCAAGTAAATGATCAATAAGTCTCTCAACACCTGACAAAAGCCTTCTTAAATCATAATTTCTTCTTTGTTCATATATTTTGTTCAATCTTGTTAAGGTTAATACACTTGTAATTTGATTAAATACATAACTAGAAATTAAAAAAAAATTAAACAAATACTTTATTATGTAACAACAAATATATATTACTTTAATTGTGTAATTAATTGCGATACGCTTTCTCCAGTTTTAGAAACAGCTACCAAAATTAGGTGATTCTTAAATAAAAATACAAATAATGTATCACCTGCATGTATACTTTGTATCGAATCATTTTGATCTTGAACAAAGCTGACTAATGCTTGCATCACACCAAACAAAGTGGCCAATTTGTCCTCGTTTCCATATCTTGAGTATATTGGCTTTCCCGCTGAGCTCAAAACAAAAATATGTTTTTTCTTCGATAACCATTCTCTATTTCTCATATAATCATCATCTTGTGCAGCGTTGAGATTTATATTGCTACAAGCGTCCTCAAAATTATCAACGTTATTACAATTTTCTATGTTTTCATCACTTGATTCGACAGCATTTGAATTCTTAATTTCCTCTAAGCTAGAACTCATTTGTTCAATATTATCACATGATTCTGAAACTACAAGAACACTTTCTGAAGAAGCTCCGGGTTCGATTTCACAATTACTGGACATTATAAAGAAATAGAAGTATAATAATAAAAAATATTAATTACTTATGTTTAGGTTATATTAAACATAGATATCATATTATAACTCTTCAGGCGTTTCTTCATCACATAAAATTATAACCACTTTTTTATGAAAAACATTTTAAAAAGCTGGAGAAAAGCTTACAAAAGTATTTGTATTTTTTTTACACTATTTCATTAATTGTCAAAACAACTTATTCGAGAAACAAACTGTTCTTTTTATTTAATAAAATTTAGTGTTAAAGATTGCTATTAGATGGCGATACATTTGAAGAGCATTAACAAGAAAAACGCACATTTAGTATGCATTAGTTCTTTGCTTCTTGATTGCGTAGTTATAAGTGGTTGTAGGTTATTATTGTACATATTTACAATTAATTTAATCCTAAACTAAATTATACTTAATATAATTATTAATATATATCAATATTTCGCAGGCAGTATTATCTGATAAATTAATATTACGTTATTTCTATTTGGAAATGCTTTGTTCATAATCTGCGATATAATATACATACCCTTAACACCCTAAGGGTAGAAAACGATTTGATTATTTGATTATATTTCTTTATAAACACATTTTACATTGTGTTTATAAAGATTAAAAGGTGTAAAGTAAATATTTCTTTTTGAGATCTTTTAATTAAAAATTAAATTGTAGATATTGCCCATTAGAGAATTTCGAAGTTGTTTGAGAGAAAATAACTCAAAATTTGATTCAGTTTGATTAAAGTATGACCATTAATAAAGAGCTACATATTTAACTAAAAAAACGAAACCAACATTAAAAATAAAACCCATATCAACTAGAAATACGCTATTTACTAATTTATTTAATGAAATAAAATTGAATATCATACCTAATCTCTATGACATGACTTGTACATTTATAAAATCAAAACACCCGCGAAGTTTAAAACTGTCTCATTAGGAGGTTTATGGGACCCTATAATTTTGTAGAATAATTACAAATCGTTGTCAACAGTTGATTTCAATAAAATACCAAACATTATTAATGTATGACTATTTCTCGGTTTAATATTGCGTAGATTTAAATACCCCTTATATAGCTTTGAAATACCAAGTCGCAACTATGTTCTTAATTATTATATTCAATATCAAAGCATCATAAATGTAAAAATGTACTACTATCAACTACAAAATAATACAACACTTCAGTTTCAGTCTTGCAAAAGTTTTCAAAAAAACTGCTTCTGCCGTTATTTCCTAACAAAACAAATGGTTTAAAAGAAGCTGACTTTATTTGTTTAAAGAGTAATAAAGTTCTTTATTTGTAAATTACATTAAGTAAGGTAACAACACCAGAAAAATATATACCAAATTTAAATTAGTCCATTTTAAATTAAGTTGAAACAATTGCACACAGAAAGCAAAATAGCATACATTACTACCACTTTTGTTTGAAGTGTTTGACTCAAGATAAGATTATAATTTTTTTAATTGCTAGCCTCATAATCGCTTGCGTTGTCGCACTAGGACTGTGCGTACCGAAGATGGCACCTGATTCAATAACGCCTAAAAATTTAAGTCCACTAGATCCTAGTTCATATTCAAGGCCAGGTAACTTTTTTAAATACTATAACTTGCTTTATTAATTTTACTAAACAAAGTTAATTTTCAGATCAAGCACTGATAACCAGCGTATTTTTAACGCTCGATGTAGATTTCGAGAAAAAGATATTCAGTGGAATTGCTAATATAAATGCCAGAAAAATTGATGAGAAAGTAAATGAAATTGTAGGTATTTTTTTCTATCTATTTTTAAAAAAATTACATCAATAATACAAATTAAATAATAAATTACAAAAGATTTTAGACATCAAGGATTTAACTATCGAATCAATTTTCGATCAACTAACTGGGGATAAATTAGATTTCAGCATATCGGAATCAATAGGAGAATTTGGTTCAAAATTAACTATTCAGATACCTCCTCAACAGGATCTTAAGTACGTGCATAAAAGAATCTATCTAAACTTTATTTAATTGATCAATTTTTAGTTATATTATAGGAGTTAACTACAGTACAAGTCCAAATGCAAGTGGATTGCAGTGGTTAAATCCTGAGCAAACATCCGGAAAACAATATCCTTATGTATTTAGTCAATTTCAGGTACTACATTTGTTTATTAATAATTACAATTACTGGTTATCAATTATTACTTTCAGGCAATTGCTGCCCGATCCTTTTTCCCATGTCAGGATACCCCATTTGTCAAGATAAAATATCAAGCTGTCGTAAGTAAACTTAGTAAAAATAGATTTATTAATGTAATCTTCTTGTTATCTTTGGTGTTATTGCAATATGTTTTTAAATTCTTTTTTTTATTTAGTATATTCCTTGGACTTAAATAGAACTTATTAAATTTGAAATGTTTTTGATATTAAAACGTATATCTTGGAGTTTTTTTTGTATATACCTACATATATTTTATTCTTTAATTTTTTGCATATTTCTGGATCTGTGTTTTGTCATTTAAAAATTTTTTCCCATATTTTTAATATTCACATTTCATTTTTTTATATTTACACATAATTTGACTAAGATTAAATGTTAATTAAATTAAACTCTCGGCTGTATTTTATTAATTTGATTAGAGTAACTCTAACATACGTTTCTGCTGTGATGACAATAACTTTAATGAATTAGAGAAACAACAAATTGAAGATTCCTTAAGGATATGAACAAGATTATTTTAAATTCAACAATAAAATATATACACAAGTTGTTAGTTTACCCATGGGAAACTTATTCCTGGCCGAAATTGACATCAATCACTTTGTACGAAAATGATCTTAAATTAATAATATCCTAACTAAATGATGATATATTGTGTATTAGGACAGGTACAGAAAGGCAATTAACAGAATCCTTAAAACTACTTAATTCTTGAATTGTTTCAACCTGTACTTGATGTAAATCCATTTCACAAATTAAAATAAAACACACAAATGATGTTTGTAGATTTACACTATATTAAAAAAATATACCGTCTAATTCTGAGCAAACGCAACGATGCGAATGTATGAATATTTCTCCCGCTCCAAATACAAATCCCCTGAACGCGTTAAGCCAATCACAAAACAGTCTGTTGCTAAACCCCCTCCTCGCGCCAACTTAATTGGCGCTTACTATATGTATGACATCGATGTTAAGCCAATCACAAAACAGTCTGTTGCTAAACCCCCTCCTCGCGCCAACTTAATTGGCGCTTACTATATGTATGACATCGATGTTAAGCCAATCACAAAACAGTCTGTTGCTAAACCCCCTCCTCGCGCCAACTTAATTGGCGTTTGCTATACGTATGACATCGATGTTGACGCGCCTACAGCATTCAGGGGAATTGTATTCAGAGCGGGAGAAATATTCATACATTCGCATCGTTGCGATTGCTCAGAATTAGGCGGTATATGACAGCTGTTTAGCTACACAGTAGCTTCTTCAAGTATAACAATAAACTAATGTTACATACTATACCATGTGGCCGCGTGCGTCTGCACTATAGCGATACCTGTAGTGTAAGCAAAACACACAGAGGTGTCCGTGTGTTAGAACGGTAAAGAAGTAGACGCAATGTTCCAATGGATTACAAGAGAGCCTAGTATTTCGCATATCCCTATGATGCACTCGTATTTGTCCAATAAATTCCCATTTCTACGGTGTAGTCGCGCAAGCGCATTAGCTGTCGCTCCCGCATATGGGTGTTAGTTGCAATGTTTATGTCGTCAGGGGAACTACTCGCTCACAATATTTAATAAACCGCGTTGTTGGTGTACGTAACGGTCATTTAAAAAATGGAGTATTATACACCGGAGCAAAAACTCTTTATGATTAAACAATTTTACGGTGGTAATTCCGCGGAAGTAACTCGAGCTTTATTTGCAGCTAATTACCCTGAAAGTCAAATTCCCAATGCAAGCACCATTCGTAGGACAGTTAATCGGTTCGAAACTACATTTTCTTTAGTAACTAATAAAAATAAAGTTGTTCCGGATAAGAATATAAGTGATATAGAAATTCGAGTATGTGCTTTAGTCGAAGTAAATCCCACTATGTCGTCTCGATAAATTGCCCGCTAATTGGGTATCAGCAAAACAACGGCTCAAAATATTTTACGTACTAATAAATATCGTTCATAGAAATTTACAAGTTCACAAGTACCTTTTCCCGATGATTATTATCGCCGTATGCAATTTTGCGAAAGAATGATAAATAAATATCACGAAAATGAATTCTTATAATACGCCCGCTGTCGTGTGGCATTTCAAGTTGGCACGCCCATTATAGTCGACCAGTAGTTACTAATACATGCATCGCGCTATCGACGGCGGCCACACGGTATATCCAACACAACCATATATGGTTACTTCAAACTATTATCTTAATTGCTATATGTCAACCTTAACTGTATCTAAATTCGTGGAAAGTACAAAATTAATAATGTAACAGAACAATTTTGCAAAACCCCATTTCACAGAACGCAAATTTAACAACGGGGGAACGTACTAAATTAATAATGTAATAGAACAATTTGGCAAACCCCATTTCACAGAACAAACAAATTTAACAACCGGGAAGAATTCAAGTCTAATTTATTATTTAATAATTTATCAGAATTTTTGAGTTTATTGATTTCTAATGATTCTAAGCAGTTTTGTTTTTTTTTTCTTTATTTTGAACATGGAGAATATCAAATTGTAAATTAAAATCGTTATCATTCTCTAATAAATGATTAGCGTATGTTCAGTCAGTTTTCCGATTGATGTAGGATTATTAATGGTCCTTGATGCGTTTATTAAAAGTTCTTCCTGTCTGTCCAATATATGTTTTAGTACATGATCCGCATGATATCTATAAGCTATCATGCGGATCATGTACTAATATATAAAAATGAGTTAATAATTTGTAACAAAATTAACGTTTAAAATATAGAAAATTATAATATATTTACAGGAAATTCAACTTGAAAATGTTTCACAATTAACAATTATACAAGGTACCCCGTATCGTTATGTTCAAATTTTAGGATTGTAAAGTAGACTTCATTTTAAGTAAGAAAAACGGAAAACTTGTATACTTATCCATTTTTATTTGTTTCAACGTTACAGATCTATGAATGTGATTGTCAGATCATGAAAAAAAATGTAATCCTAAAGTCAATACAAACTGATTTTATTTAAAAAAAGTTATACGATTCAGTAACAGGCCTGTGATTGTTAACGTCGCATAATAAAATGTTATCCTAAAATAAATAAACACGTGTCGTAGTGCATACAGTAATTTCTTGGAGATCTACAAAAAAGAGTACTGGAAATTGATTTATGATAAAGAAGGTTCTTACTTATTTCGTAAGTGCTGAACCATGAATATCATACAATAAACAAATGTTCAGATGACTGTTAATGTTGCATTTTTTAATAAAGGATTACATTACGTTTCAGTTCATAGAACAGCTTATCTGTGAGTGGGCACGTTTTCTTTATTCAAAATGCCTTACCGATTTTCTTTTCAAGAGTATGCGACATGCATTTTGTGTATGGCTACTGTAACGGCAGTACACGTCAAGCAGTTATTGAATACCGACATGGGCGCATTCCTCATTACAGAACGTTTCTGGAAGTACACAGACAATTTCGGAAATGCGGACTGCGTGATTATCTTTTCGACCGAGGAGTAAATTTGCCAGCAGACTTAGAGGAAGAAGCAGTAGCTATTGTTACAAGGGATCCAACTCTCAGTGTACGTCGAATCGCTAGACAACTAGGAGTGCCATGAACGACAGTTTGGCGAATTTTAAAACGGGAGGGCTTATATCCATATCACTATCGCAGGGGACACGGTTTGCTTGAGGCATACCACTATGCTCGTCTAGTTTATTCTACCTGGATATTAACCCAGTCACGGCAGATTTCTGCAGAACAGTCCTCTGGACAGATGAATCTACGTTCACGAGAAGTGGTTTTACAAATCTGAGAAGCCTGCACAGGTGGTCATCAGAAAATCCCAAAGCTATACGCCCATCTAAATTTCAACATGAATTTTCTATTAACGTTTGGACTGCCCTAATCGATGACTTGTTGATTGGTCCTGTAGTTCTTCCTGGGAGGTTAAATACAGACAATTACCTTCAATTTCTTATTGACGAACTGCCAGGTCTTTTAGAGGATGTCCCACTGAATGTTCGACGAGACATGTGGTTTCACATGGATGGGGCACCACCACATCTCGGAATTGCTGTCCGAAATTGGGTTAACGTCAATTATCCAAGATGGATTGGTCGAGGTGGTCCTGTTGCATGGCCACCCAGATCACCCGATCTTAATCCGCTTGACTTTTATTTGTGGGGGTATAAAAAATTTAGTCTGCGCGCAAGTTTCGAACACAAGAGAAGAGTTGTAGGATCGTATTCACCTAGCTGCCGAGCAAATCCGCCAAAATGTATGAAATTCGGATAAGTACTCCTTCTGTTGGCTTACGGGCACAAGCCTGCATTCAACAAGGAGGTGGACATTTCGAAAATATTTTTAATTGAACTTTTTGAAATAAAATCAGTTTGTATTGACTTTAGGATTACATTTTTTCATGATCTGACAATCACATTCATAGATCTGTAATTTTGAAACAAATAAAAATGGATATTCAAGTTTTGCGTTTTTGTTACTTGAAGTGAAGTCTACTTTACACTCCTAAAGTTTGAACATAACGATACAGGACATTTGTATACGATTTATTCGATGAAGTAAATTTTTACGCTGTTCAGAGACGTTACCCGCAATAGAATCAAATAGAATGCCTTTCTTCAACGTCCTTTGCCTTTATACAGGCTCGGCAACGCTTCAAGTTTTTTCCAACGTAGAAAATTCTCCTATAATGACTTTTTTTCATCTGAACTCCTGCATTCTAAAAACTTGCGTTCTTATATCAATTTTAAATGTTTTATTACACTTCGTAACCAATTAAATTGGGTTAACAACAAAATATTATAATACGGATATATCATTGGCTGTCGAGCCCCGTATGTTTTAAGTAAACATTTGTATATTCATCGCGTTTCTCCATTCCCTGTCTCGTTTACAATGTTCAATATCTTCTTCATGCATCTAACACAGTTTAAAAACTATCGGTTTCACATCTAAAAGTAGGTCAACGACGTTCTCACACTGACACGTTGTTTTGTACATCTTCCATATTTGTTTTTACCCAACTGTATATTTTTAAAATTTCTAACCTCCAAATACAACTAGATCTATCTTGGTTTTGTAAACAATGTTGAAAACAAATATACATTTTCTTTATAGTTATCATATACCATATGACGAATTATTTAGACATAATCTTTCCAAGCTTATCCATTTTATTGATTCATTTCCGATGTCTTATTGTACCTGTTTTCTGTTTTTATAAGTGTTAGATACAATGCTTGATATTTATAAACGTTGGTTATCAAAATCATCTTAAACAATATTTGCAATAGCTATACCTAAGCGTTTACTGTTTTTCAAGTTACTTTATATGCTACCAAACATTAAACCGTTGTTATGTGGCTTGCTTTTCTCTAAATTAACTACATCAGGGACAAAAAAAACCGGACATTTATTTTATAAAAAGAAAAATGAGATGTATGTTAGTCAGAATTTTTGTAGATAATGCAATTTAAAATGCATCAATTTGTGATAATTTTGTTACCATGGATACGTGTAAACAAGCTATTGTTATGAGATACGCCATTTAATTGTCGAAAGTCACAGTCACTGCAGAATTTGTGTCTGCCTTTTTATTCTTTATTATCACTATTTGTTTAATTTTCACGTGTTATCAGTGTTTTGAGTGTAAGACGGTAGTCACAATTTATCTTATTACACAATGAGGCCGGAAGATATTGCTGCAGCTGTTGCTTTACATAATGATGGACGCAGTGTGCGTTACATCGCATATGTCATGAATATGGCTAGAAGTACCATTCATGATGCCTGAAAACGTTTTAGAGAGACGCAAGAATACACCAGGAGACCAGGTTCGGGTTGTCCGCGATGCACAACGCAAAATGAAGACAGGCGCATGGTGGTGTCAGTTCTTAGGGAGCGCAACCTGCCATCTACGATGGTAGCCCAACGGTTTCTTAACATGCATGGACGTCCAATATCAGCCAAAACAGTTAGAAGAAGGTTGAAAGCAAGTGGACTGATGTCAGCTAAACCTGCAACCGGCCCCAGATTTCTAATGATGCATCGCGTCGAAAGATTGCGCTTTGCACCAGCATCATAGAGCCTGGAGAAATGAACAGTGGAGCTGTGTTCTGTTTACAGACGAATCCCGTTTCAATTTACGCTCACCTGATGGACGTGAAAAAGTTTGGAGAAGGATAGGGGAACTATATTCGCAGTGCTGTATTTCCGAGAGATCGCCATTTGGAGATGGTGGAGTGATGGTTTGGGCAGGAGTGTGTATGAACACTCGTACGGAGTTGGTTTTCATAGACGGAAATCTAGCAGCTGATAGGTACATAAATGAATGTTTGGCGAATTATGTGGTGCCATTTGGTCCATATATAGGCAATGATTTTCTTCTAATGCACGACAATGCGCGCCCATACGTCGCTCGCGTTACCACAAATTATCTGCAAGAAGTGGGGATTCGCGTTTTGCCATGGCCAGCAAGGAGTCCTGACGTTAATCCCATTGACCACGTGTGGGACATGTTGGGACGGCGTATTAGGAGGCGGCAGAGACCATCGGAAAACTTACAGGAGTTAAGAGAAGCACTTCTAGAAGAATGGGAAAATATTCCCCAAGAAGCCATTTCTAACCTGATTCAAGGCATGCCAAGACGTATGGATGCAGTTATCCAATGCCGAGGGAGTAACACGCGTTACTAAAAATGTGATTTCAATGTTACAATCACAAAACATCTAAGCCGCAGCTGAAAAATGATGTTACTGGGTTTACGCCATTTCCATTTTGACGAAAAGATTTTTTTTCTAATACTGTATTTATGATTAATTACATGAACCTTTGTTTGAAATGTGTTTTTCTATCATTTAAAATACTTAACCATTAAATTTTATAACATACTAGATCTTTAATTAACAATTTCTGACATAAAACAAGTGTCCGGGTTTTTTTGTCCGTGATGTATTTAAAATCAATAGTATTTTACCAGATGATGGATACCAAACGATGGATATTTATTTAAAAGAAAAACTTATTAATCGTACGCTGGATCTGAATCTTTGAAATACCAGAAATGATTTTAATATCCTTTTATTTTATTTTGGTAGTACGTAAGCCATGTAAAGCATACATTTTTCTAAATTTAAGCTATAGATTATTGTTAAATCGTAACAACCAATAACCTATCAATATTACATTATGATATAACATTCAATACGTAATATACAGATGCATTCAAGGCACAATCTATTTAATTATGTTCTATACCTATTTTTCTACATTTTGTTTATCGTAAGAGTATAATTAAAAATCTATTTACATAATGGCATTGAATTGATCCTATCGATAAGATCAATTTAATGCCATTATGTAAATAGATTTTTAGGGTATATTTAAAATACACCCCGTTTCATTGCTATATTTATTTAATTCTCATCAAAGTGAAATGCGCGGCAATATGTTAGAATTATTGTAATAAAGTTAGTGAAATATAACCAAGTATTATTTTATTCTCAACATTTAATCTAACTCAGTTATTAAAATGTTTCACCAAGTAGTGTCTGCAACATCAGTTAATGATATGTGATTTATTCAAATCAAGATTTGCGGAGTCTATTTTTATGGCATTCTAACATTCTGTTGATATAGATAGGAGTACCCAATGGATTAACGGCACTAATGTCTGCTCTTTGCGACAGTATAAAGAAAATAGGAGGCAAAACATTGTTCCATTTTATCCAAGACATTCCCGTTCCTTCATACTTATTTGCTATTGCAATTGGAGACCTTGAATCACGCGATGTCGGACCTAGATCAAAAGTTTGGGCTGAAAAGGAAATCATTGAAGCAGCTGCCTATGAGTTTGCAGGAACCGAACATCAATTAAAGACAGCCGAAGACATCTGCGGGCCTTATGTCTGGGGTCGATATGATTTATTAGTTTTACCGTTGAGTTTTCCCTTTGGCGGCATGGAGAATCCTTGTCTGACTTTCGTGACTCCTACTGTATTGGTGAGTTTTGTTTCCTCCAATTTATCTTAATTTTAATATCAATAATTTTTCATTTTTAGGCTGGCGATAGATCCTTAGTAAATGTAATAGCTCATGAAATTGCTCACAGTTGGACAGGAAACCTAGTAACCAATGCAAATTTTGAACACTTCTGGTTAAATGAAGGATTCACAGTATTCATAGAGAGAAAAATTATAGGTAGATTGGAAAGTAAGCAACTACAAGATTTTGAATCATATGGAGGACTTCAAGAGTTAAAAGAAACTGTAAATAAATTATAGCCAAAAATTTCAGACGTAATTAAGCTTTACAATATTTTAGATTAATAGGCTGGGCGCAGACAATCCTTTAACTTGTTTGGTTGTTGATTTGAAAAATGGTACTCATCCAGATGATGCATTTTCTACTGTGCCTTACGAAAAGGGTCAATTATTTTTGAGATATCTAGAAAGCCTTGTTGGCGGACCAGGTAATTAATATGCATTGTTAGTTTACTTTAAATAGCTCAACAGGAATATATAAGAAGTAACCCATACCGCGCAATAGTACATTAAACGAAGGAATAATTTAAATAAGCAAACTTTATTTTTCTACATAATCTTTATACATTTGGTCCAAGCTTCTTTATTCCCTCTCGGAAGTGAGTTTCTTCTAACCCTGCAAAATAATCATTTGTGCAGAATTTTTTGTCTCAGAGAAAATCTTAAATCTAGAGAATAGTTGAAAGTCAGATGGTGCTAGGTCTGGCGAATATGGGGGGGGCGTGCATACTAATTCGAATCTTAATTCTTCAATTTTTTTTCAGCAACCGTATTGGAATACACAAATGCATTATACTTTTCGGCGATAACTGTCTTCAAACGATCTAGAAGATTTGCGTAATATTTGCCGTTTACGGTCTTAGCCTTTTGAAGATAGTCTATCAACAATATTTCTTATGCATCCCAAAATACCCATGTCATCTTTCCCGCCGATAAAATTGTCTCGCTCTTCTTTGGCATTTGTTCTCCACGTTTGGTCCGCATCTTCGACTGCTGTTTAGATTCGGATGTGTAACAATGAATCTGTAGGTTTGTTCCAGCTACTGATTTCTTTACGGTACGCGTATCGTTTGGTTATTAGTTTTGCACTGCTTTTGGACCAATGACAATTATAAAGAAGTTGGAACATATTTGTGATCGTTTGGTTGTCAATCTAGTTCGAAGTATAGTCTGTCTATTTCTAACGACTTGACCTTTTGGGATTTAAAAAGATTATCGGTCATTATCTGCTACCTCGTAGCCTAGATACCGAGAAAACTTGCTAATGAGGAAATGAGCCGTATTAGAAGAAATTAGATTTTCTTAGTAAAGAAGTAATTACGTTTCGTTTAATATAATCAACTGTTTACAATTTAAACTTTATTATTAAGAAGCAAGCAATTCTAATTTATACCTGTATAACTGTATTATTGTAAATATTAGCTTGTAAATCTGTTTTAACCTATCTTGAAATTTTGACTGATATTCCTTAATAGCTGCAGCTTCTTTGAGAACAAATTTAAAAACCACGTTCTTAATATTATCGAAACATTTATGATAGTAAAACGTTTCCTGTAACCATGTTCTCCTCAACATGTAAGAATCGACTGGTGATTCAAGAATATCGAGACATAGTCTGTGAACATTTGTATGAAAAAAAAAACATCCGTTCAGAAACGTGCATATATCGATATTTCACTGTCGTTACAGATCATCAGTACACGATATTCTGACCTAGACATGATTTTATTATTATACTTTCGTGTATATGTACGAATTATATTGAATTTAATTGTAGTGAGAAATAGCAATTATTCAAATCTCCTCTCACATGCAATTGTCGCTAAACTTGTTGCGTTTAATTCTACAATTTGACAAGGTATCTCCTGCCGAAGAACGTAGACGCAAACACGTCGCGACGTCAGCTATCCAACTGTACGGATAATTAACATTTGTATGAAAAAAACCACATCCGTCCAGAAACGTGCATATATCGATATTTCACTGCCGTTACAGATCATCAGTACACGATATTCTGACCTAGACATGATTTTATTATTATACTTTCGTGTATATGTACGAATTATATTGAATTTAATTGGAGTGAGAAATAGAAATTATTCAAATCTCCTCTCACATGCAATTGTCGCTAAACTTGTTGCGTTTAATTCTACAATTTGACAAGGTATCTCCTGCCGAAGAACGTAGACGCAAACACGTCGCGACGTCAGCTATCCAACTGTACGGATAATTAACATTTGTATGAAAAAAACCACATCCGTCCAGAAACGTGCATATATCGATATTTCACTGTCGTTACAGATCATCAGTACACGATATTCTGACCTAGACATGATTTTATTATTATACTTTCGTGTATATGTACGAATTATATTGAATTTAATTGGAGTGAGAAATAGCAATTATTCAAATCTCCTCTCACATGCAATTGTCGCTAAACTTGTTGCGTTTAATTCTACAATTTGACAAGGTATCTCCTGCCGAAGAACGTAGACGCAAACACGTCGCGACGTCAGCTATCCAATTCAATATAATTCGTACATATACACGAAAGTATAATAATAAAATCATGTCTAGGTCAGAATATCGTGTACTGATGATCTGTAACGACAGTGAAATATCGATATATGCACGTTTCTGGACGGATGTGGTTTTTTTCATACAAATGTTAATTATCCGTACAGTTGGATAGCTGACGTCGCGACGTGTTTGCGTCTACGTTCTTCGGCAGGAGATACCTTGTCAAATTGTAGAATTAAACGCAACAAGTTTAGCGACAATTGCATGTGAGAGGAGATTTGAATAATTGCTATTTCTCACTCCAATTAAATTCAATATAGTCTGTGAAATTAACGAATACGTGTTTGGATTTGAGGAACACAGTCTTTACAACTAATGCATCTATATCTGACTAACATCTACGACTAGTTTTTGCCACCAGATGTAAAGCATGCATTTTGCACGTAGTATGTAACAAGTTAACACAATCTTCTTTTAGATACCGGCTTACAGAGAGCATCTTTGCGACACAATCAAATGTATTTAACACTAACTCTTAAATTATTTCGGCATTTTAACTATGAAATGATTACATTGTTGTACTCTTCTGCAAGCTAGTAAAATCATAGGCCGCGATTGATGTTCTATTGTACGTACCATAACCTTAAACCGATTTCTTTTTGCAGTCTGTTGTTTCGTCCACTATGTTCACGGACGGATGGTAGAATAATCTTTTCCGGTTAGGTAGCGTTCCTTTACCGTAGTGCCTCAAAAATGAACGAAATGGTCCGTTGTCTACTAACTTAAACGGTGCATTCATTACACAATATGAAAGTTACACATAAATGAAAAAAATGTCTCGCCCCTTTTTTTGCGATTATGCATTACCCTATTTACATATCTTTCACAGTGAAATTTTCCTGAACACATTACAGGTATATTACATACTTTGCACTTTATTGTACTGCCATTGTACATTAAATCTAGAAATCCCTTTATCAATTTATGAGCTAGGTCGTAAACGGTCTCTTTCTGGGTCTTCGTAACATATAATTATTATTTATCTGTGCAAATCAGCGAAGTGCACCGAATGGTGTTCGAACGGCGACTTACAATATACACTGATGGAAAAAAGTGACGAGCACACCCTGTATAATCTGAACGTGTCAAGATAAATGCCTAGATTTAGCGTAGTTTTGACTTTTTCTATCCCTGCATTTTTTACTGAGTGCCTCCGACAGCGGCAATTGAAAATCCAGCGTGTAGGAGCAGCGCGTGGTAATCTACGTTTAACTATTTCATCAGGAATTACCGTTCGTTTTGGCGATCAAGAAAAAAAACTTCAAAATGACTGCAAATTTGCAAAGAAAATTTTTACATTTTTATTGCACTGTGCCCGCTCGTTCAATAATTACATTAAATTGATGCGCGTAACAGTGAATATAATGTGCATGTGGAAATATTCTTTTGATAATAGCTTGGACACCATTTGTCTTACCACCCATCACGGACGCCCCATCGTAACTTTGAGCGATTAGTTTATTGTTATCAGACCCAGAAGGAGAATTTAAAATAGTTTGCAATTCATTCAGCAATGTTTTTGCTAATACATCAGCATTATGTCCACACGGCTTAAAAAAAGACGAAAAGCGTTCAAAAATTTGTCCATGAAACACGTATCGAATAATAACAACCATTTGCTGATTATTAGAAGTGTCTGTAGTTTCATCGGCCTCCAAAACAATGAAATTTGCAGATTTAATTTCTTTTAATATTTCCTGCTTGTAAATTTGCCAAATTGCATCTAGCAATTCGTTGTGAATAGTTTTATGAGGCGCCTTTAAACACTTGTGAACCTTTCATATGTATTGTAAGCGCAGCGTCTAATTCAGCTGCAAAGTTGATTAAGCCTACATAAATACCTGGATTTTCCGACGTCAGCGTCTCATCATGGCCTCGTAACGCCAATTCAAAAGCTCCGCAAAATTTTATACACATAATTAACCGGCGCAAAATATGACGATTTTTTTCAACATTTTCGTTGTACTAAATTTTATGTCGCAAATAAGCACTGTCTAACCGTGCACGTATGTCCACTTTGCCTAGAACACTAAAATCCACGCATGCATTCATGTGAGAAACGGAATTTTCGTGTTTCTTTGCCCTGTCTGCGATATGCTTTTAAATCATTCAACCCTTGCTTATTCCACGCACTAACCTCTTTCTTAAAAATTAAGCAGACAAAACAAAATAGTTTATTTGTTAGTGAACATCCGCATATCCACTCATATTCTTCATATATATTTTTATTGAATACTCTATTGTAAGTTCGAGTTTTATTTGTGGAAGTGTTGTTTTATTTGAAGATCAGGAATAGGCCTTTCCTTTTCTTCTTAATTGTAAGTTTTCCTGAAATGAAAGCGGGTTTTTGAAAAGATTTTGCACACAATTAACTTCCATCATTAATAATAAATGTCACTTCAAGCCTATGAAATCACACATGCGCGGTACGCGCCGAAAACAATGCAGTCGCAAGGAATGCAAGACGTTAACTGGTGTCGGGCAATTTTGTGCCCCAAACCGACGGTATAAGCACATATGGCGAAGATAAACGGAGCCGGCCGATTCATACTCGAAATAGGTACATCTGAAATCGTGCCCCGAAATATAGTTCTGAGCGTTAGCATATGCGCTAATGTCTTTGGTGCGGAAGGCAATTTTGATACCATCGTTATATAAATAGGTAAAAATAATAAAATAAAATAATGCACTGAATTATATGCGAATTTCTTTCTGTGTTTATCTTGATGGTTGAGTGGGCACGTGCCATTGTGCCCTTTAGTACCAGCCGCCACTGTTGTATTATTTTCAGATAACGAATGCACGAATGACAAGCACAGAAAATGTTTTGAATTTATAGATTAAAGCTGGGTTAAAGTGACATTAAAGCGACGATTTTGCAACTTTAAAATAAAGTTATGCTAAAGTCCTAAAGTTGTGTTATGAAAAACATTTCTTACTTAAAGTAACTTTAACAATTTAAAGTTAAACTAAAGTTTGTTACGAAAACGGTCCTAAGAGTTGTAATGTGTATTTATTAATTATAATTCAGTGTATGGTATGATTTGATAACTAACGGGTGTTTTTTATAGAGGTATAAAACTTTAAACTTGGCAACACTTTTTTAACTGGCGGCCATTTTGTCAGCCGTCAAGTGATTTATGTTTAGTTTGGTTTGGCATTTCAACATGAATAGAGTGACGCCTGAACAACGCTTCCAAATTGTGCAAATTTATTTTGAAAATCATGGTTCTGTTCGAAATACGTATCGCGCGCGCACTATGTCCATTTTACGGTCAACATAATCTTCCATCAGAGCAATTAATTCGATTAACTATGGAACGTTTTCGCACCACGTTTACTCTAAATGATAATACGCATCCACAGAGACGTCGTACAGTGCGTACAGAAGAAGTCATTGCTGCTGTAGAGCGTAGCGTAGAGGAAGACCCGAATCAGTCTATCCGCCATCGTGCACAGGAATTGGATATGTGTCCATCCACTTTATGGAAGATTTTGCGGAAAGATCTTGGTTTGCGTGCTTACAAAATCCAACTCGTGCAAGAATTGAAGCCACACGATCACCTAGCAAGGCGTAGATTCGGTGAATGGGCCCAAAACAAGATTGCCGTTGATCCCGATTTTCATAAGCGAATTTTGTTTAGCGATGAAGCTCACTTTTGTTTGAATGGATACGTCAATAAACAAAACTGCCGTATTTGGAGTGATGGTAATCCTCAAGTGTATGTTGAGACACCGTTACATCCAGAAAAATTGACTGTGCTTTATGGACTGGTGGAATCATTGGTCCGTACTTCTTTAAAAACGATGCTGGTCAGAACGTTACAGTCAATGGTGACCGCTATAGAGCCATGATTGCTGACTTTTTCGTTCATCAATTGAACAACCATGATGTGCAGGAGCTGTGGTTTCATTTCAACAAGACGGCGCAACATGTGACACAGCTCGTGCCACAATTGATTTATTGAAGGAAACGTTTGGTAACCGCATAGTTTCACGTTTCGGACCCGTGAATTGGCCTCCAAGATCGTGCGATTTAACGCCGCTAGACTATTTTCTGTGGGGATATGTGAAGTCGCTAGTCTACGCCGATAAGCCCGAAACGATTGACCACTTGGAGGACAACATTCGCCGCGTTATTGCCGATATACGGCCACAAATGTTGGAAAAAGTCTTCGAAAATTGGACCTCCAGATTAGACTACGTCCGAGCCAGCCGTGGCGGTCATATACTAGAAGTCATATTTAAATTATAATGCCAGAAGTTATCTTCGAATAAAGTAAATTTCATGTCAATTTAAAAAATTCATCTTTGTTTTATTCCATTTCAAAATTCTATACCTCTATAAAAAACAGACTTTACATACATTGCTGAATCTTTATATTTGTTAGTAATATAATATCGTTACACTTCTAATGCCGAACCTTCAATATAATAAAAAACAAAATTTTGTTGAGTATTTGCATGAAATACGTAAATTAATTTTACTATTTTAATTAAACTAGTTCGATTTACATTCCAAACTAAATTACATAGAATTAATATATTTTTATATGAATATTTATTATTTTTCAGAAGTTTTTGAGCCATTTCTTCGTAAATATTTCGACGCTTACAAATTTAAATCCATAACAACCGATGTATTCAAATCTTTCTTTGAGTCATATTTCTCCGGTAACTCCAGTATAGAAGACATAGATTGGCAAACGTGGTTGTATTCTCCCGGAATGCCCCCTGTAACACCCAATTACGATACGACCCTTGTTGACGTGTGTGATCGTTTAACAAAACAATTCGTCAGCTGGGATCCGAGTGATCCAACGCCGTTTACTGACGATGACGTAAAGTCCCTTAAACCGGAACAGCTCATTCAATTGTTAAGCAATATACTTGAGCAAGAACCGCAAAATATCACAAAATTGGAAAAATTCGACGAGATATTCAAGCTGGATAAGTCAAAAAATTCCGAAATTAAATTTAAGTGGCTCAGAATTTGTTTGAAAGCCCATTGGGAGGAGAAAATCGAGGATGTTTTGGATTGGCTCGTGGATCTCGGGAGAATGAAATTTGTAAGACCGTTGTATCGTGATTTGTACAATTGGGAAACTTCAAGACCTCGAGCTATTAAAGCTTTCAATGAAAACAAGAAGAACATGATGCATGTGAGCGCTTATACTGTCGCTACAGATTTAAAATTATCGAAAGAATGATTTCAACAATATATAAATTATATTCGTGAAATGTATTCATTGCAAATTTTAAGATTAATGTTGTATTATGAAGGCATTTTATAAATAAACTGAAAAATACATGGTATTTAAATGTTTATTTGTCTGTGTGTCCATTTTTCCTGGTTCCTCTAATTATTGAAAATATTTATTAAAAAAAAAAATGTTAAATAATATTTAATACGAAATATTGTTACATTTACCTCTTTTTGCATTAATATTTCTAGTTTCTACGAAATTGTGCGTCTTGTATAGGTGTAATTTTAAATGTCAAATTTAAAAATCCATCTTACATATAGCCAACCTATTAAGTAAATAACCCTAATGTTAGAAATTTGGCAACTATAGTGCAATCTCCATAAAAACAATACTTCGAAGTTATGGTAACAAGGATTATATTAATTACCTGCAATATCACAGACAGAGAGCAGGTCATTGATTTAAATGGAAAACTATCAAAGAGCTACAATATTAGATTTGGTGTGCCTCGGGGCTCTGTCCTTGGCCCACTTCTATTCGTGATCTTCGTAAATGACCTGCCGAATATAGTATCGAACGGTTTAAATTACCATGTTCGCTGATGACTATACTTATTTGTGTGGATCGGGTCACATCATCCCTCTCTTCTAATTCTCGTTTCAAACCGGACACTTTTAATTCCGTCAGTTTCATTCGGTTGGCCATCACGATATTTAAAATAACGTCTTTCCGCACTGTATATTTATTTAAACGAATACTTAATTAACACTTAACTGTCTACTTAGTTTATTATTTATAAAACCGAACACCTGACGCCATTGTAAAAGTTTGTCTTTTCGGGTTCTTAAATAAAACTAACAATAATTTTAGACGCACACTATATTAATAATAAAATGAATAACAATCTAAAACTAACTATTAACAACAATAAGCACATTTATGTATTTATATTTATGTAACTATATTTATGTTTACTGCGTGAGGCTCTAGGATTCAATGTCCCATCCCTTCTTCGACGCGGCTTTTATATCGTGGTGAATTCTCTTCTAGAGCGTTCTCGTAGGCCTCGAGAAAACACCACAGGAATGACGCGTGACGTGTGAGTCATCACAATATCCTAATATGCTGCATATTACTTGTGCAGCAATGCTCTCCACAGAATCTGTGAATATATCAGACACCTTTCTAGAAGTTGATAGACTTGTATCCGCTTTTAAAAAAGTTTTCAGAAAAACACCATTGAGAGTAGCTCTTTACAGGGAAAAACTGCAATCTTTGTCACTGCCTCCCTCTCCAGTAATAACTTGAAGGGTTGGACATGGTTGGAAGCTACTAGTTTTTATGCAGATAGTTTACAAAATTTCGTTGCATGTTTAAATGATGATGCTCGGAGTATTTCTGAGTGCAAGGAACTAACACAAATTCCACATTTAAAAATTAGTTGTACTTTCTTCAGGAACACTTTCGAAATTTGCAAAAACTAATCACTTATTTTGAAAATCGAAATCTCAAATTAAATGATGGTTTAACGACATTAGATGTGGCTATTAATAATTTGAAAAGTATTCCAAGTGACTTCGGATGTGGCCTTCGGCAAAAGTTAGTCGCAGTGTTTAATAGAAATCCAGATTTAATACCATTACGGCAATTGTGTATGGGGACAATGCCATAACATCTAATTTCCAGTATGCACCTATAACCAGTTGCGAAGATGTGTGAACCAGTAATAGCAAACAGGCTAGTTGAATTTTTCGAAAGAAATAGCTGCATTAACTCTTCCCAGTATCTGTACACATGGACATACACCTTGTTTCCCACTTTTACTTCTGCCAAAGACACGTGTTTCTGTTACAATAGACTTCGTCAGCTTAGTTAGTGAAGTAAAGTTTGATGAAACGCCGCCTCTCATAGATATAGCAAATTTTGTTCTATCAGGTGGCACCAGATAATCTAGTGACATCTGACGGATTAAAGAGACTATACCGAAAATAGCGCTTTTCTCTCGTTCAGCTATGCCGGTGCAGAAGGGAAAAAATACATATATAGGTGTAAGTCCATTAACACGATGCCAGATCTGGTACCACCTGCTAGGGCTGGGCGAAATATCGATACATCGTCCAATACCCGATACCTCATATAACGAAGGTATCGATTCCAAAGCATCGATACTTTACCGATTCCAGTACTCGCTAAGTGTCGATGTATCGGGTAGCGAGGTATCGATTCCAAAGCATCGATACCTATCGATACTTTACCGATCCCAGTACTCGCTAAGTATCGATGTATCGGGTAGCGATGTATCGGGTAGCCATGTATCGGGTAGCTTACCTTTGTGCATTTTTTTAAATGTACATAAAAGATGCAATAACTTTTTAAGTAAAGAATTTTTAAGTATATATAGCATTATATATATTAATATAGTATATATTTCAAAGGATGTTGTTGAATTTTATATTATGCGTAGCAAATATCCATATTATAACATAAACATAATAACTATAATTATTACAAAAAAAAATATCACAATATTGCAAATTTCATACCGTAGATATGGTAGAATCGATTAATTAATTTTATATCTCTTGAAACCGATATCAAACAAACGATACCTAGAAAGCGGGTTATGAATACTGATTCCTAGGTATCGAATCAAGGTATCGATTCCAAAGTATCGATTCCAAGGTATCGATTCAAGGTATCGATTCCAAAGCATCGATACCTTACCGATTCCAGTACTCGCTAAGTATCGATGTATCGGGTTAGCGATGTATCGGGTAGCGATGTATCGGGTAGCCATGTATCGGATAGCTTACCTTCGTGCATTTTTTTAAATATACATAAAGATGCAATAACTTTTTAAGTAAAAAAAGTGAGATCAAAAATGGCTGATTAAGTTGGCAATTCGGAAATGGGAATTTTTAATTTTAGAAGTTTACAATTATCTCAAATTACTGTCAAATTTCGTTGTCTCCTCTTGTCATTGGCGTGTTAGTATTTTGTGAGAGATTATATTTGTACTTGAATTATTACTACTATCTACATAAACGTCAGCGTAAATCATCTGGCAGACCTAAAATCTTAACTCCCGAAATTGGTGAAGACGTGCGTCAACGAATGTTACAAAGTCCAAAGACTCTTCGAAGACTCTCTCAGCAAACAGGTATTTGTTACACAAAGAATATTTTTTGCTTTAAATAAAAATGTTTACTGTTTGTAGGATTATCATATGGAAGCTGTCATACAGTTGTACGAAAACAATTACACATGCATCCTTATAAAATGACTGTGACTCAAGAATTGCTTCCTCATCATTTTCATGCATGAATGCAATACTGTCAGTGGTTTCTCAATACCATAAACAATAAGGAAGTATTGGATAAGACGTTTTTCACAGATGAAGCTTGGTTTCACTTGTCTGGATATGTGAACTCACAAAATTATCGCACATGGTCCACTGAAAATCCTCATGCTTTTGTGGAAACAAGTTTACATCCCCTGAAAATCGGTGTGTGGGTAGCAATGTCTCGCAGGCGTATTATTGGTCCCATCATATTCCACCAAACTATTAATGCAGAACGATACAGGGAACAAATTCTAAATCCCTTTATAAATCAATTAGAAAATGATGAGAGATTACATGGAAATTTCCAACAAGACGGGGCATACAGCAGGTGTTACACTGCGATATCTACAGCAAGTCTTCCCTGAAAGATTAATAAGTAGAGGATTATGGCCAGCCCGTTCACCAGATCTTACTCCGTTAGATTTTTTTTGTTTGGACATTTACAAAATAAAATATATCGTAATAGGTTACATAATATTCAAGAACTGCAAGCAGCAATTGAACATGAAATTAATAATATTAATGATGAAACTAGACACAATGTTTTTGAGAACTTAAAGAGAAGAGTAGAAACTTGCCTGGATAATAATGGACAACACTTCGAACATTTGCTGTAACACTTTAATTTACAAAGTACTGTAATATGTACCTACAATTTTAGACTTATCATGGCATAATATGTATGTTTTGAGCTGTTTTGTTCATAGGTATTCTAGAAAAATGTATTGATTTAAACGTCTGTATACAATAAAATAGTTTCTAAAAGTCTTAATTTTATTTACTTATGGCGTTATTTGTAATAGTCAGTGAGGCTTTTAATAAGAAGATCAATTACTGACCTTACTGAATTAAAAAAATATATATATAATAAATCTATAATAAATGCAATTTCCCGTTCAAATGCAACGCCACTGAATTATCAAAAATAAGTGTGAAGTTGTACTGGTTCAATACCACTTATTCAGGTACACCAACTTAATCAGCCATTTTTGATCTCACTGTATATATTATATAATATATATTTAAAAGGATGTTATTATTGTGTGTAGCAAATATCCTTATTATGACAACTATAATTATTACAAAAAAATTCTCACAATATTGCAAATTTCATACCGTAGTTATGGTAGAATCGGTAAATTAATTTTATATCTCTTGAAACCGATATCAAACAATCAACACCTAGAAAACGGGTTATGAATATTGATTTCTAGGTATCGAATTAAGGTATAGATTCCAAAGTATCGATTCCAAGGTATCGGTTCCAAGGTATCGATTCCAAGGTATCGATTCCAAAGCATCGATACTTTACCGATTCCTGTACTCAGAATCGATACCGTGCACAGACCCGATACATCGGTAAGTATCGATACCTCGATTGGTATCGGTACCCGATACCGAAAACGTCGGTATCGCCCAACCCTACCACCTGCTAGAACAAATTTTGCGGAAATAACAGAAATATGTTTCTGTACTAAAACATATTTGTTAAAGATATTATTAAGATTTTAAATACAGTAAATACTTGTGTGACTCTAAATTTCCAAAAATTGCCTAATTTATTGAAATGGCAAGGCACCTAGTTGCTAAGATAAAATCGTATTATAATCTATCTATCTATATATTGTACCGATACGAAACAATACTTACGAAACTGACGTTATTTGCTTATAGAATAATAAGTTGTTTATTTGCAACTTACATTGTTTTATAAAATGATATCGTGTTAGGTAAAGCAACAATACCAGGAAAATATATGCAAAATTTAAGTTAGTCCATTTTAAATTAAGTTGAATCCATTAAACACAGAAAGCAAAGTGGCATAAATTAATACCACTTTCGTTTGAAGTGCTTTAACTCAAGATAAGATTAGTTATAATTTTGCCAATAATTTTTTTAATTGCTAGCCTTATAAATGCTTGCGTTGTCGCACTAGGACTGCGTATAGAAAATGGCACCTGATTCTATAACGCCTAGAAATTTAAGTCCACTAGATCCTAGTTCATATTCAAGGCCAGGTAACTTTTTTACATACTCTAACTTCCTTCATTTACTTTATTAAAGAGAGTTAATTTTCAGATCAAGCAATTATAACCAGCGTATTTTTAACGCTCGATGTAGATTTCGAGAAAAAGATATTCAGTGGAATTGCTAAAATATATGCCAAAAAAATTGATGAGAAAGTAAATGAGATTGTAGGTGTTTATTTTTAAAAAAATACCTCAGTAATACAAATAAAATAATAAATTACAATAGATTTTAGACATCAAGGATTTGACTATCGAATCAATTTTCGATCAAGTAACTGGGGATAAATTAGATTTCAGTATATCGGAATCAATAGGAGAATTTGGTTCGAAATTAATTATTCAGTTACCTCCTCAACACGATCTTAAGTACACGCATAAAAAATTTATTTAAACTTTATTTAATTGATGAATTTTTAGTTATATTATAGGAGTTAACTATAGTACAAGTCCAAATGCATGTGGATTGCAGTGGTTAAATCCTGAGCAAACATCTGGAAAACAGTATCCTTATGTATTTAGTCAATTTCAGGTACTACATTTCTTTATTAATAATTAAAATTACTAGTTATCAATTGTTACTTTTAGTCAATTGCTGCCCGATCCTTTTTCCCATGTCAAGATACCCCACTTGTCAAGATAAAATATCAAGCTGTTGTAAGTAGATTCACATCGATTACTTTAATCAAAATAGATTGATTAATGTAATCTTCTTGTTATCTTTATAGTGTTATTGCATTATATTCAACTAAATTTGTTTTTTTATTTAGTATATTTCCTGGATTAAAATAGAACTTATTCAACTTTTTAATTTGAAATATTTTTAATTTTATATATGTCTACGTATATGTAGGAGTTTTCTGTATATACATATTGAAACAAATACGCTGGTTGCACCACGTTGCCGCGTCAAAAATGTGACAAGAATGATAATGTTATTAACACCACGTTGGTTGCGCCAAAGTATTAAAAATTAAATTGCAAAATTGATTTATTTAAATATATATTAAATGCAGAGTCTGTAACTCTACCTTTCTATATAGAAATTGAATTTCTAACCTCCGCAAAAAAAAATAATTCCAAGCTTTGTATAAATATAACAAATTTATTATTAATAAAATGTAAAAATTTAAAAAATGCCTTAAAATAATATATAATTTCTACATATAAACATATTTACTCACGATCGGTTGGTAAACTGGACATTTCTAACCTTCAAACAGGTTAGAAAACGCATTATTACATACCGAGGTAGGTTATAGCACTTTACCGTTTAGCTTATGTCACTTTCCCGGCTAGGTAATGCCATTTCAGTATTTATGAAACGTCAGTGTCATTTAAATAAGTAAATCAAATTATTATAAAGCTATTCACGAATAAATTCTTTGATTGTTTCGACCTTTGCTTGATGTCAATCCATATCACAAATAAATAAAACACACATAAGATGTTTTAGATTTACACTTTATTAATAAAATAATGACAGCTGTTTCGCTAACACAGTAGCTTCTTCAAATTCAACTTAAGACTAAAGATACATACAATATACAGCGTAAAATCAGGTAGTTGACCCAAGTTAAAATTCTAGGAACTATTACATTTATATTTTGCTTTTTGAAAACTATACCATGTCCTACTTGTGTGAGGTTTAAGTTTAATTATATAACATAAGCAACTAAGAAACAATATTTCAATGGGTGAACAGATTTAACAGTGGGGATGAATTCAAGTCTAATTTATCGTTTAGTAACATTTCTGAGTTTTTGAGTTTATTAATTTCTAAAGACTCTAAACAATTTAGTTTTCTACCTTTATTTTCTACATGTATGGTATCGAATTGTAAATTAAATTCGTGTTCATTCTCTATTAAAGGATTAGAGTAAGTTGAGTCAGTTTTCTTATTGATATAAGAATGATAATGGTCTTGGATTCGTTTTTTAAACGTTCTACCTGTCTGTACAATATATGTTTTGGTGCATGATCCGCATATGATAACTTATAGACTCCTGATTTATTGTCTTTGGTAGTTTTTTCTGTATTATTTTTAATATATTTGGCTAGATTATTATTAGTTTTATAAGCAATATTAATGTTTCCTTTTTTAAGGAATTTTGATAAGCAGCAGTTTAAACCATTTACTTACATAGGTCAACAGCAACTTAAATTATCAAAATTCCCTAAAAAAGAAAAATTAATATTGCTTATAAAACTAATAATAATCTAGCCAAATATATTAAAAATAATAAAGAAAAAACTACCAAAGACAATAAATCAGGAGTCTATAAGTTATCATGCGGATCATGTACCAAAACATATATTGGACAGACAGGTAGAACGTTTAAGAAACGAATCCAAGACCACTATCATTCTTATATCAATAAGAAAACTGACTCATCTACTCTAATCATTTAATAGAGAATGAACACGAATTTAATTTACAATTCGATATCATACATGTAGAAAATAAAGGTAGAAAACTAAATTGTTTAGAGTCTTTAGAAATTAATAAACTCAAAAACTCAGAAATGTTACTAAACGATAAATTGACTTGAATTCATCCCCACTGTTAAATCTGTTCACCCATTGAAATATTGTTTCTTAGTTGCTTATGTTATATAATTAAACTTAAACCTCACACAAGTAGGACATGGTATAGTTTTCAAAAAGAAAAATATAAATGTAATAGTTCCTAGAATTTTAACTTGGGTCAACTACCTGATTTTACGCTGTATATTGTATGTAACTTTAGTCTTAAGTTGAATTTGAAGAAGCTACTGTGTTAGCGAAACAGCTGTCATTATTTTATTAATAAAGTGTAAATCTAAAACATCTTATGTGTGTTTTATTTATTGGCTATTCACGAATCTTTATTAAGTTAATAACAAGACAACGTCTTAATACAAATTTTATCCGCGTTTGGAATTAATATTAATTGTTCCATTAGAATTTCCATGACTGTTTACTGTTGGAGAAGGACCATGTTTAAAATCGTAGAATAATAATTTGGTGGTATGTCTTCAATAGAAATTAGTTTACATGTCATCTAACATTTGGCTCTTTGGGTAGGACGTTTTGAATTCCCTGCACATTACTCAGAATTTTTGAACGCAGAACTTCGCCAATTTGCTTGAAGATATTCCTCTTCTTTTTCATGTTTCAACACGATGTCATACCAGCACATTTCAGTCGAGAAGTTTGAGAAATTTTAGATCAACAGTATCCTGATCGATGGATAGGTCGTGACGGTTCACGACACATCTGCACGGTCTCCCGATTTAAGTGGGCCACGTGAAAAGTGTTATATACAGGCACCCTATTGCTACAGAAGAACGACTCAGAGGCTGCGTTCAGGAAGCCATTGCTACAATTATTCCTGAAATGGTTACGAATTCTAAACTGAGTCTTTTGCGATGTGCATGGTTATGCTTGCGAATGAATTGTGCACTTTGAGCACTTGCCCTGATTGAATTTATTTTTCGTTTCATGATCCATTTTGGCTATGTTGTTTCTCTTATTATTATTGTTATTATGTTAAACCTTTTCTCCTGTTTTTTTTATGATAAATTCACATGTATTAAAATATACGTGGTTCTTTTCTGAACCTTGTCTTGAATGACATGCGCCTTAACAATCTGTAAAAAAATATCACTGTTATCTGGCAGTAGTACCTAACAAAAGCGTTTGGCAAAATTCCATGAAATTTAATACTAGATATTATATTTTTGAAATTTAGTGATTTAGTAGTTTATATAATAATTAATTACTAACCGATCGTGAGTAAAATAGTATACAAACCTCTCTGGAAAGATACATTCCCGTCTCGACGCTTTGTGTCTCTATGCTAAAACTTAAATGTCGCCTTTTCTTAAAAAAAATCCTTTCTTCAACTTATAAATATTATATAGTGCTTTGTCTTCTTTTAATATATTAATTTTTAAATTATCTTTATAGTATTTTCTTTCCTTTAAAAATCTATTTACTAAATTTATTTAAATCTTCTTATACCGTGATATCAAAAATTATCTTGGTCAACGGTGGCCATGGGGTGAAAAAGTCGGTCTTAATTTATATCATCCTTTTGAGAAAATTCGGATGAAATTTTCTGGTTAAGTGTCATGCTGACGTTAAAATTTGTCAATATATTAATCTTAATGTCATTATGACACATAACCTGAAAATTTTATCAGATTTTTCTCAAAAGGATGATATAAATTAAGACAGACGTTTTTCACCCCATGGCCACCGTTGACCAAGATAATTTTTGATATCTCGGTATCTTAATTATCCAATTCATCTCTAATTAATTTTCTTTATCCATTAATTTATACTCTTTTATGAATATATGTTGTTCAATATATATGTTTACTTATCTATACAACTTTTTTTTTTCTAACGCAAATCTCATAATACTAATAATAATACTTTTCACATGACAACTTTGTCATAATTTTTTTACATCTTTCTGACATTTAGCATATATTCGTATATTACAGACCAGGAAGAGAAAGCTCTTATCAGTGTTGCCAGACGTACGGAAATTTCCGTACTTATACGGAAATTTTGACAAATGTACGGAATACGGACTAAACATGAAATCCGTACGCAAATGTACGGAAATTTTGCTGTAATGACTTTTTCTTTTTTAATACAAATTAGAAAACTGAAGCAAATGTACGAAGATTTTTTGTAGTAACCTTGTCCAAATTAATAATATAAATTATGAAGTAGGCAACCATATATTCAGACAGAATGTTGCTCAGCGTCCTCTAGTAGACCAAATCCTAACTACAAATTTTATGCCGCCATCGGGGAATTTTTCAGAATAATCTGTTTAACATCGGGACTGTCCCGACAAATTTAAATAGTCGGAGGCTATATAAGGGAGAAGCGATCCCAAACGCGTCATTTAATTTCAAGATTTCAACGATGTGATTCAATATGTCTAGTGATGATAGTAGTGATACTGGTGAACCGAAAAGAGGCAAAACGTCTCATCGGTTACAGGTATGTATTATTTTCTTGTTTTTAATAAAAATTAAATTAAACTATAATTATAAACCATAATAATAATTGGTAATTATAATAACTTCATCATAAATATGTACGTACGTACATTATTTCAGCAAAATAAACGTTTAACTAATATCAGGAGGCAGAAACATAATTTTATGTATTGTTTATTCTAGAAATTCGTGGCTAAATCCCGAATATAAAGCATGGTTAAGGCCAGTAGAACAAAGTAAATACAAATTACAGTGTGTTTTATGCAACCAAAACTTCGAATCGGAGCTTACCACAATTAAAAAACATTCAAAGTCCGCCAAACATATGAAACAATTAAAATTAAAAAAAACTACTTCATCATCTTTAATGGAGTCGTTTACTCAATCTGCTTCTACTAGTTATCAAGATCCAGTGAATCAAGCTGAAATTAAACTTTGTGTATTTTTAGCTGAGCACAATGTTTCATTTTTAACAATGGATCATCTGAGCCCATTTTGGCAACTATATTTCCTGACTCAAAAATTGCTCAGCAATTATCAGTACGACGAACAAAATCTAAAGCCATTACAATGGTCATAGCTGAAAGTTATAAACAAGATTTAACAGACATCCTACGAAAGAACAAATTTAGCATTTTAACAGACGAATCAACAGATATTTCAACCACAAAAACAGTATGTATTGTTGTAAGATATTTTGAAGACAATTCTGCCAAAATTCAGACATCATTGTGGGAACTCATGCCATTGTATGACACGCCTAATGCACAAGGAACTGCATAAAAATTATATAATTTAATTATTAACACGTTTACGCGTAAAAGTATTCCACTTGAAAACATTATAGGATTTGCTTCTGATGGATGCAACTTAATGATGGGGCACACAACTCCGTTATGTCCAGATTTAAAGAATCTTGTCTCGGAATTATAATTATGAAGTGCATTTGCCATTCCCTGCATCTTTGCTCAAGTCAGGCTTGTAAACGTTTACCGAGAACTTGCGAAGATTTGGCTAGAAATATTTACAATTTTTTCAAAGTAAGTTTTCTTCATGCGATACCATTAATTTATTTTTAATTATGGAACCTTTTTACAGTCGAGCAGTAAACGCCAATATGACTACAAGCAATTTCAGCAATTTGCAGAAGTGGAAGTACATAAAATTCTTCATCCTTCCCAAACGAGATGGTTGTCAATGGCAGCGGTAGTGTCTAGGATTCTTGAGCAGTGGACAGTAGGGCTGGGCGAAGTATCGATACATCGTCCAATACCCGATACCATAACTGGTATCGGGTACCCGATACCTGATATAACGAAGGTATCGATTCTAAGGTATCGATTCCAAAGCATCGATTCCAAGGTATCGATTCCAAGGTATCGATTCCAAGGTATCGATTCCAAGGTATCGATTCCAAGGTATCGATTCCAAGGTATCGATTCCAAAGCATCGATACCTATCGATACTTTACCGATTCCAGTACTCGCTAAGTATCGATGTATCGGGTAGCGATGTATCGGGTAGCGAGGTATCGATTCCAAAGCATCGATACCTATCGATACTTTAGCGATTCCAGTACTCGCTAAGTATCGATGTATCGGGTAGCGAGGTATCGATTCCAAAGCATCGATACCTATCGATACTTTACCGATTCCAGTACTCGCTAAGTATAGATGTATCGGGTAGCGATGTATCGGGTAGCGACGTATAGGGTAGCGAGGTATCGATTCCAAAGCATCGATACCTATCGATACTTTAGCGATTCCAGTACTCGCTAAGTATCGATGTATCGGGTAGCCATGTATCGGGTAGCTTACCTTTGTGCATTTTTTTAAATGTACATAAAGGATGCAATAACTTTTTAAGTATGTATGCATTATATATTTTAAAAGAATGTTATTATTATGCGCATCAAATATCCTTATTATGACATATCTATAATTATTAAAAAACAAAATATCACAATATTGCAAATTTCATACCGTAGTTATGGTAGAATCGATAAATTAATTTTATATCTCTTGAAACCGATATCAAACAATCGCCGCCTAGAAAACGGGTTATGAATATTGATTTCTAGGTATCGAATTAAGGTATCGATTCCAAAGTATCGATTCCAAGATATCGATTCCAAGGTATCGATACTTTACCGATTCCAGTACTCAGAATCGATACCGTGCACAGACCCGATACATCGCTAAGTATCGATACCTCGATTGGTATCGGTACCCGATACCGAAAACGCCGGTATCGCCCAGCCCTAGCGAAACATTTTTGGAAGACCGTCTGCTAGCTGTAGAACAAATTCACAAAGGTTTGAACGATCCTTTTGATAAGTTGTACTACCTATTTCTAAATTTTGTTTTACCAAAAATCACTAAAATCAATCAGTATTTTCAAGGGGAAAAAGTACTTATTTTAAATCTCCATAGTGCCTTAAGCAATATGTATCAAGAATTACTTTTATGTTTTATGGAAAGAAATACGTAATGGAGATAGCACTTCATTTAATAGATCCTGAAAATAAATCACATTATCTGCGCAGAAATGCCATATATTTTGGTATAGAAGTTTATAATGAAATTAGTAAGGCTGAAATTCAAGAAAATCCTAATTTACTAAATTATTTTTATGAAAGATGTCTGGAATTCATTTGTGTATTATGTAAAGAAATTCAATATAGATATGATTTCAGTGATGATCTGCTGTCCCAATTACATATATTTAAACCTGAAAGTGCTGTCTCGCCTCAAACTATATCGTGTTCCAAATAAGAATAAACCGTTGGGAAAGATAGGGCTTAAAATAAGAGCTTGTGATTGGCTAAAATAGAGGCCGCCTTTATACAGGCAAAATTATGTTTATTTAGTTCTGTCAAATTAGCGTTTTGCTGTCAGTACTGACCGGTATTTCTGTCTGTCCTAATCAATTTCATGTTTTACTAGTTGTTTATTGTGCTATTTATTATTAATATTCGTTAAAGATAGTTCTTTATAGAGACTATAAAGTGAAAACATCATTTTCTAAAAATATTTTATCACTCATTAATTTATTTATTTCATTTATTTAATCGCAATCGTTTTAGAGCATGGATGACGCCGCTTTACCAGGCCCATCAAAATATCGTAAAGGAAAATATATAAAAAGTGGACAGGGGCAGATGGCTTACAATGTGTATTTTAAGAACAAAGCTAATAATGTCCAAAACAGCTGCTGTTCGTCAAACCTCAAGGGAAGTAGGGATTGGTAGGAATACTATGTTTGACATTATTAAGGAAATTGAAATGTCTGGAGTTACACAGTCTCCATTAAGAAAACGAAGTTGCCGAGATGGTTACAATAAATTAGATGAAGTATCAAAAAGTACGATTAGAAGGCACGTGCATTCATTTTTCTTTAAAAATGAGTTACCAACTTGCACAAAAATATGTGAAGCTATTAAAGGCGATGCCAGTTTACCTCCTTTAAAACGAACATCACTTTGGAGAATCATAAAGAAACTGGAATTCAAGTGGGAAAAACGCACACGAAATAACATATTAATTGAACGAAATGATATTATCTTATGGAGACGTCGTTATTTGACAAGTATAAGAAAGTTTCGTGCAGAAGGGAGAAAAATCTATTATTTAGATGAAACATGGGTGAATGCAGGTTACACAAAAGCAAAAATATGGAAAGATACAACGGTACTTAATCCAAGGCAAGCATTTGCTGAAGGTCTTTCTACTGGTTTAAAAGATCCATCTGGCAAAGGAAAGCGACTAATTGTGCTTCACATTGGCAGCAAAACTGGTTTTACGAATGGTGGTTTGTTATTATTTGAATCCAATAAAACTGCAGATTACCATGAAGATATTAATAGTGAGGTGTTCATCACATGGATGCAAAATATATTACCTTCTATTGAGCCCAATAGTGTTATAGTAATGGATAATGCGCCTTATCATTCTACTAAAACAGAAAAGTTACCTGCTTTATCATGGAAAAAGGAGGCACTCATTGAATGGCTTTTAACCAAAGGAATTTTAGCTGATAATTCTATGCTAAAGATTGAATTGTTTGAGTTTGTAAAAAATTACACATCCTGTCATCCAGTTTCATACGTGATCGATGAAATAGCTGGAGAAAGTGGCCGTACAGTTTTACGTTTACCTCCAAATCACTGTAATCTTAACCCCATTGAACTTATATGGGCTCAAGTCAAGCATCATGTTGCGGCCAATAATAAGACATTTAAATTGGACGAAGTAAGAAATTTATTATTAGAAGGATTAGACATGGTTGATGCTGACGCATGGAAAAATAGCATTCATCACGTTGTAACAGAAGAAAACAAAATGTATGATTTAGATAATATTGTTGAAAATGTATTAGAAAATTTGACTTTTACTGTAAATACTGGGTCATCCTCAGAATTTTCATTAGATTCAGGTTCTGATCTTGAAGATGAGTAGTTTTCAATATATATATATTCATGAATAGGCAACATAATGAACTGTGGTTTGTTAAATTTAGTTATGTGTGTGTGATGTTCTTGATTTAGATTCGTGTATGTATGTGATGTGTTAGATATATTTTTTTATACTTATAAATTGTATAGTTTGGTAAATATAGTGAATAAAATGTAAACCAAATATAATTATATAATAATGTTTACCATATACATTCATGAGATTGTAAGTTGTTTCAGGTCCTCAGAAATTGTTCGACGTCCTGGGTCTCAAGTAACTACCAGATATTGTGATAATCGCGGAATATTAATGAAATTTCTAAGTAGGAAATTATTATATAATTTTTTTAATGTAATTATGTAAGTGTCTGTAAAAGATTTAATGTATATTTTATGCTAATAAAAGAGGGTTTTACACTCGATTGTGTTCAGACATTTATGAAAAAAATTGTTTTTACTGAACACACGGAGTTTCCCATGAAAGCAATTTCTCTTTTTATTTATTCTTATTTACATTCAAATCTGAAACTGTAGTCAAACCATATTTCTGCTAAAAGCAAAAAAATCATTGTACGATAGTAACAATTTATCCCACACATAAGCAAAAATGTAAGTATTAATCAGAAATAACTTGAAATAAGGAAATGAACACATGTTTAACCAAATACTGAAACTGGAAAAATGCTTACGTTTTACCTATCTTTTGGTGCAAAATTGCTCTTTTATCCATTTTAATATGTACTTACTTTTGTAAAATGAAAATATTTTTAAATACCTTTTTTAGATGTATAAAATTTTTTATCCAAATTATGTGAAATGATGTGCAAGTAAATGAATTTCCTTATTGCTCTCTCATTATAGATACTATTAAAATAACTGTATTTTGTAAAATGCTATATTTTTTAAGCTAAACGATACACAAATATTATGATAATTATAATACACTGTCACCATCAATCCTTTACATTTATTAGTTTCACATTTACACAAAAGTTTTGTTCTCTAACAAAATAAGAAAGATGTAAATATTTCTCCTGTCGTAATTTTAACATATTCTCACTGTATTTACGCACAAATTTATTGTAGATGCAACACCTTCAAACAATAAATAACAGATTATAAGATATTGATTGAAATATTTTATATAAGTCTAATACCTTGCATTGGTATATATATGCCGCTTCTTGCTTGAATAAAACTTTTAAAGTATAAGCTTTCTTAATAATAAATATGTTAATAAACAAACGTCAAAAATAATCTTTTGTATAAGTTAGTAGATACATAACCTCACATACAAATTATCTATTTTTTTGAAATTCCTGTGTAAATTATACTCAGATTGCCGCGCCATCTGGTCCTTTCTTAAATGGAATGCATTATAGAATTAATTTTCCCACATTAGCACCGATACTTAAGAAACTATCAAGATTATATAAATCAGGTACAGAACAATCGATAGATGATGAATGGAGATTATTACCTAACTATGTTTTTAATTCTGGTCAAATTAATGTTCAAGATAATATCGACATCTTTTGGGCCAAACTGAAAACTTTCAAAAACGATGCAAATTTGAATATTTTTGAAAATTTGTCTGTATTTGTTTTAAACATTTTGGCTTTTCACCATTCAAACGCCAGTTGTGAGCGTGTCTTTAGTCAGGTTAACAATATGAAAACAAAATCGAGAAATATATTAATCACAAAGACAATTAACGGCTGTTTACTTGCAAAAGAATGTGTGACAAGATTCGACAACTGTATAAAATTTGCACCAAATAGGGACATGTTGTCCAGAATGACAAGTGCTAATTTGTACCCCAAAATAAAAGAAAAACCAGATTTTCCTATGGAAGAACCCGAAGGTGATGAAGATTTGTTTGTTTATGATGAGTATTAATCAGAACTGAATGCTATAATTATTTTTGGGTTGTTCTTTAAATAAATAGATACACACGTAATTTTTGGTTTTAATTGAATTTAAAAATAAAAATGTAAGGAAATTTAGTACTAAATACGGACATTTTGAGTGCGCATGTACGGATTTTTCTCTTTGGGCATCTGGCAACACTGGCTCTTATTATAACCGAGCATACAGTTCAATGCCGAGGCAGTAGAATGTGTGCAAGGCAATTAATATGCTTTCGCCGCCGTGTATTATACCCTTTTTTTCAAGCGTTTAATCAGAATATTTCTTTGAGATTTCGTAAATCATTTTTAGGTTAGGCTCAAATGACAGATTAAATATTAAATTCTCTTTATTAATGATAATGTTGGCGTTTGACGTTTTAGGTTAGTTGCGTAAAGATCTGTCAGAATGAATTTACGATAGATACTAAGGAGAATACATAGAGGGAGACACTCTTCCCATGTTATTTAAATGTATTTTTCCTTTCCGATCATGTAAATTAGTGATGCAACCCTAGTAACATAGCGTGTAAGTCGACTATAACATTCGTTTGTAGTTTCGTCTTGACAACGAAATTTAATACTATTATGAAAATTCCTAGGACAATAATGAAGAACTCATGATTCGGCTTTATAGGTTTATTTGGAGTAAAAATTAGGAATATCAAAACTGAACATTTTTATTATGAAATATACACAAAATTGCGATTTTTTACAGCTTTTTCTATTTCATCAATCTCCATTTCGAATTGATTTCTAGCGTTTCATGCAATTTTCAATAATCTTCTCAGTTGGTTTATAATGTCAACTATTTGTATGACATAATAACAGTGGTAACAGGATTCACGAAAAGGGTTTCAAATAAAAATAAATTGACGGGTGACATACTAAAACGATTTCTTAAAAAATATAGATTAATTTCTTACGGCAGCAGAAAAACTATAATAAGTCACACGAAATGTATCGACTATTAGCATTCTTGGCAGGCAATAAGCTTTGGCTTCGCCTCAGCTTGTATTTGCCTACCTCAAATGTTAATACGTCCTTACATTTCTTGTGACTTAAATAGCTATTTTTCAGCTCCGCCGAACAATGATAACGACAAAACTGCCGTCGGATAAATATGAACTCTTTCAATATAAGGTTGTGAATAGTATAATATCGAAATTACAATACACTTCAAAAAAACAATATTTATAATTTACCTATCCAAAGTAGAATTAAGAAATTAACCTAATCACCAGGAAGTTCGTTGTCGCGAAAGGGTGTGTTCTGCATACTGGTACAAACTTAGTTTGTCGGATTGTAGTTACGAACGCATTAAATAAGTCGACATTTACATGTAAGAATGTGATTTAATATTCATTAATTCTCACTTGCAGTAAATTCCAAATGTTATCCAAAGTAGTTCATTTAACATCAAATCTAATCCAATACTTTTCTTAATTAAGATTTCATAACAACATATTCTATTCTTTATTTTTTATTACATATTTTTGAATCTGGATTTGTTCATTTAAAAATTATTTTCCATATTTTTTAAAATTCACATTTAATTTTTTTAATATTTACGCGTATTATTTATTTAAGATTGGTCGAGTCTATTTTTTTGGTATTCTAACATTCTGTTGGTATAGATTGGGGTACCCAATGGTTTAACGGCTCTAATGTCTGCTGTTTGCAACAGTATAAAGGAAATAGGAGGCAAAACAATGTTCCATTTTATTCAAGACATTCCTATTCCCTCATACTTAGTTGCTATTGCAATTGGAGACCTTGAATCACGCGACGTCGGACCTAGATCAAAAATTTGGGCTGAGAGGAAAATCATTGAAGCAGCTGCGTATGAGTTTGCGGAAACCGAACGTCAACTAAAGACAGCCGAAGACATCTGCGGGCCTTATGTCTGGGGTCGATATGATTTATTAGTTTTACCGTTGAGTTTTCCCTTTGGCGGAATGGAGAATCCATGTCTGACTTTCTTAACTCCTACTGTATTGGTGAGTTTTCTTTTCTACAATTTATCTTAATTTTAATATCAATATATTTCTAATTTTTAGGCTGGCGATAGATCTTTAGTAAATGTAATAGCTCATGAAAGTGCACACAGTTGGTCAGGAAACCTAGTCACCACTGCAAATTTTGAACATTTCTGGTTAAATGAAGGATTCACAGTATTCATAGAGAGAAAAATTGTGGGAAGATTGGAAGGTAAGCAATTACAAGATTTTGAATCCTATGGAGGACTTCAGGAGTTAAAAGAAACTGTAAATAAATTATAACCAAAAATTTCAGACGTAATTAAGCTTTACAATATTTTAGATTAATAGACTGGGCGCAGACAATCCTTTAACTTGTTTGGTTGTTGATTTGAAAAATGGTACTCATCCAGATGATGCATTTTCTATTGTGCCTTACGAAAAAGGTCAACTATTTTTGAGATATCTAGAAAGCATTGTTGGTGGTCCAGGTATTTAATATACTTCTTTTGTGTACTTTAAATAGCAAAACGAATATATAAAAAGTAGTCCATACGTAGATGCGTAGACATATTTTAATAACGATTTCTTCACTGTGCGTTGGTTGGTATACTACCTATATATTCTATCATATCTCCCTTTATAAACTTAAGTCAGATGCTATATTTTTTCTACAGCATCACATCAATTGTATATAGCATTACTAGCATGGTAAAAAGGTTTTTTACTAAACTAAACTAAATTACATTGAATTACATGAATATTTGTCTTCTTTTCAGAAGTTTTTGAGCCATTTCTTCGTAAATATATCGACGCTTTCAAATTTAAATCCATAACAACTGATGCATTCAAATCTTTCTTTGAGTCATATTTCTCCGGTAACTCCAGTATACAAGACGTAGATTGGCAAACATGGTTGTATTCTCCCGGAATGCCCCCTGTAACACCCAATTACGATACGACCCTTGTTGACGTGTGTGATCGTTTAACGAAACAATTCGTCAGCTGGGATCCAAGTAATCCAACACCGTTTATCGACGATGACGTGAAGTCCCTTAAACCGGAACAGCTAATCCAATTGTTGAGCAATATAATTGAGCAAGAACCGCAAAATATCACAAAATTGGAAAAATTCGACGAGATATTCAAGCTGGATAAGTCAAAAAATTCCGAAATTAAATTCAGGTGGCTTAGAATTTGTTTGAAAGCCCATTGGGAGGAGAAAATCGACGATGTTTTAGATTGGATCGTGGATCTTGGAAGAATGAAATTTATAAGACCGTTGTATCGTGATTTGTACAGTTGGGAAACTTCAAGACCACGAGCTATTAAGGTTTTCAATGAGAACAAGAAGAATATGATGCATTTGAGCGCTTATACTGTCGCTACAGATTTAAAATTATCAAAATAATGATTTCAACAATATATAAATTATATTCGTGAAATGTATTCATTGCAAATTTTGAGATTAATGTTGTATTATGAAGGCATTTTATAAATAAACTAAACAATACATGATATTTAAATGTTTATTTGTCTAGTGCAGCGATGCACATACCGCGGCCCGCGGGCCGCATGCGGCCCACAGTCGAAATTTATGCGGCCCGCCAACGAATTTTAAAAATTGTTCGAAAAACTATAAAAGTAGGTAAAAATCCATTCAAATCAATATTTCTTAACTTTTTGTTTTATTCTAACTTTTGTAATTGTTAGTAAGATATGTATCTTTAAGTACCTACTACTTTCTTGTTCAGGTTTACTACGTAGGACAGGTATGCTCCTCGTCGTTCCAGCATATTGTTACGAGACTAGAAATCTGTCGAACCAACTAGATTATTCGAAGATTCGCGAAACACGTCAGTATTATCCCCGAACAAAGTGGTAGTGTTAAATATTAGTTACTTTTGTTTACTTTTAGTTATGTATTATTAAGTAGGTATTATTAAGAATACAAAGTTGGTAGTACTGAACCAACAAGAAAGAAATGATGACAAGACATAAAGAAGAGTTGTTGTTAAGTTGTGTTTGTGTGTAGTTTATAAATATCAAAATGTAAAATAGTTTATATAATAAACAATAAATAAATATATAAAAGTGTATTATTTAAAGTTACAAACATTAACATGGTAGCAGAGCGTAGTTATTAAAAATATATAAAAGTGTTAAAAGTTAAAACAAAAATTTAATATAACAAAAATGGCGACGTATATAAAAATAGATGATGTAACAGTACCGATCTTTGATGGTTCCGATTATACAAAATGGAAGCTACGAATATTAAAATTTTTGCAATTTAAAAAATGTAAAATAGTAACTGAAAGAGAAAGGACTGCAACTGAGAATGCAAATGAATGGGAACAAATGGACATCAAAGCAACGAACTACATATATAGCGCTATCTCAAATAAACAATTAGAATTAATTAGTGAACAGGAAACCGCCTTTGAAATTATTAAAAAATTGGATGAAATTTACAACAAAGAATCGACAGCATTACAAATGATCTGTAGAAGCAATTTAGAAAATATCAAATTAAAGGAAGAAGATGACCCCGAAAATTTTTTTAACAAATTTGAAAAAGCAACAAATGAATTGAAAGCGGCTGGATCAAAAATCAACGAGGATGAAAAGTTAAATTATATGTTAAGAGCACTCCCAAAATCATTTAGCCACCTGGGTGATTTAATTGATGTTTTACCCAAAGAAGAAAGAAATGTAGAATATTTAAAAACGAAAATCAAGTTAAAATTTATGAATGACAAAAGTGACAATGGTGAAGATAAAGAAAAAAATACAAAATCAAATGCATTTGCAGCGGGTTCGACATCACAACGGAATCAAGGTTGTTATGGATGTGGTAAAGTAGGTCACATTCAAAGGAACTGTCAACAAAAATATCAAACAAGTTTTCAAGGGCAACATAATAATTTCAATCGTGGTGGCCGTGGTCATTATCAAAATTTAGGACGTGGAAATTATGGAAACTATCGTGGATATCAAAATGTACGTGGAAATTTTAGTGGTTATCAAAATGCAGGACGTGGAAATTTTAGTGGTTATCAAAATGCAGGACGTGGAAATTATCGTGGTTATCAAAATAGGGGACATGGAAATTACAGTGGGCATCAAAATTCAGAAAGTAGAAATAATAGTGAATTTAATAACTTTTATGTGACAGCAAATACTTCAACAATAAGTGAAACTTGCATCGTCAATCCAAATGAAATAAACTGGTTATTAGACAGTGGTTGTACCGATCATATTATAAACAATGACATTTATTTTGAAAGTTTTGTGACATTAAAAACACCAGTGAATGTAAAAGTGGGAGACGGTCGCATATTGCTAGCGACAAAAATTGGTCAAATAAAAGCTTCATTTCCTGTGTACAATAAACAAGTGGTCATAAATTTGAATAATGTATTTTATGTAAAAGATATGAAAACAAATTTATTAAGTTATTCAAAAATTACAAACAATAATAAAATTATTTCTTATGGAAATATTTCAAAAATTTATAATATGAACAGTGAATTAATAGCCATAGCAATCAAAAAGGAAAATCTGTATGAAATGAAAAGTTTTATTGACAATAATAACAGATCAGCATTTGCAAATACAACATGTAGTGAAAATAAATTAACATTAAAAGAAAAATGGCATCGAATGTTAGGACATGTAAATTTTAATTACTTAAATGTTCTATGTACAAAACAACTAATAGAAGGAATTCCGGAAAAGTTAGAGGGTGATTATTTAAAATGTGCGGTGTGTATTGAAAATAAAATGAAAAATTTACCTTTTGGAAATAACCGTAAGAGAGCAGAGGACATTTTACAAATAATTCACACAGATGTAAATGGCCCACACACAACAAAAGGAAATCAGGGAGAAATGTACTTTCTATCATTTATAGATGATTATAGCAAACTAGCAAAAGTGTACACCATGAAATCAAAAACACAAGTTTACGATTGTCTGGTAGAATACGTAAATCTTGTTCAAAATTTAACTGGTAAAAATATACAAGAATTAAGATGTGATAATGGAACAGAATATATGAACTCAAAAATTTATAACTTTATCCGTGAAAAAGGAATATATCTAAACCCGTGCCCACCATACGTGCATCAGCTAAATGGAACAGCTGAACGTTTTAATCAAACAATTATGAATATAGCTCGGTGCTTACGAGCTGAGGCAAAGGTGGATATTAAATATTGGCCGGAATGTGTTAGAACGGCTGCATATTTACATAACAGAACATTAGCAAACACTACTGAACAGAAAACTCCTTATGAGATATTTTTTAATGAAAAACCTAGTGTAAAAAATTTACGACTGTACGGGAGCAAAGTTTTCGTTCGTATACCTGAGGAGAAACGAGCATCAAAATGGGATAAAAAAGCTGAAGCAGGCATATTATTAGGGTATACAGATGTGGGATATCGTATACTTGTAAATGATAAAATAAAGATTGCACGACATGTAGAAATTATTGAAGAAGAAGTTAAATGCATTGAGTTGGTTAACAATGAGCAAAATGAAAAGGGTCCAGATGAAGATGATGAAAGTTTAGATGATACTAACGAGGAAGTGGATTTAAAAAGGCCTCAACGACAAAGAAAACTTCCTTCAAAACTTGATGATTATATTATATATGTAAATTATTGCAATGCGACAGTACCGCAAACATTTAAGGAGGCGATGAGAAGTATAGATTCCATAAATTGGAAAAATGCAATGGATAACGAAATAAGAAGTATTCAACAAAATTACACATGGGATTTGGTACAACAACCAGAAGATAAAAATATATTAGATGTGAAATGGTTATACAAACGGAAAAGCAATGACAGTTACAAGGCTCGATTAGTTGTAAGAGGTTTTCAACAGCAAGAATTAATTGAACATACATATTCACCAGTGGCAAAAATGCAAACGTTAAAACTATTATTAGCATATTGTTGTAGGTACAATTTAAACATTGATCAAATGGACGTAGAAACAGCGTTTTTGAACAGCAAGATAGAATCCGAAGTATACGTTAAACAACCTGAAGGATACGAAAAGGGAATTAACCAAGTGTATAAATTAAAAAAAGCTTTGTATGGTCTAAAAGAAAGCCCACGTGCATGGTATGAACATTTTAATAATTATATTACTCAATTAGGATTTAAAAGAAATAATTACGACTACTGTTTATATGTTAAAAATTCAGGTAATGATTCAATATATATTTTATTATTTGTTGATGATTTATTAATATGTAGTAAAAATAAAAGACAAATAGAACAAGTTAAAATTAAGTTAGCGAGTAAATTTAACATTAAAGATTTGGGCAAAGTAAAAAGTTATATAGGAATTAACATTGAATATAATGATGTAGAAATGACTTTAGATCAGAAAAGTTACATTGAATCTTTAGCACAAAAATATCAAATAAAAAATTCAAAACTATATGATACGCCTATGGAAATAAATTTAAATTTAATGACAAGTAAAATAGTAGAAGATAATATTAAATTTAGAAATTTAATAGGAGAATTGTTATATATTGCAACAGGCACCAGACCTGATATATCATTTTGTGTAAATTATTTAAGTAATTTCAATCAAGTTATAATCAGGAGCATTTCAAATATGCATTGAGAATTTTAAAATATTTATATAAAACAAAAGATTATAAATTAACTTATTTGAAAAATGAAAATATTAATATAATGGATTGTTACGTTGATGCTGATTGGGCAGGCGACATAAATGATAGAAGATCAACATCAGGATTTGTAATTAGATTATTTGGGAACTCAGTTTATTGGAGATCACGCAAACAGAACTCTGTAACAAAGTCAAGTACACATGCGGAATATGTAGCATTATCAGAAGCTGTTACAGAAGTAATTTTTATGAAGGGTATCTTAGAATCATTTAATATTAAATTCAACAAGCCTATAAATTTGTATGAAGACAATTCTGGTGCAGTAGTTATATCTAAATATGGAAATTTATCAAAGAATTCAAAACATATAGAAACTCATTACCATTATGTAAATGAAAATTACTTAAATAAGACTATTGATATTGTTAAAATTGATAGTCAGGATAACATTGCTGACATATTTACAAAGTCTTTGAGTAAGCAAAAACATTATAAATTTAGATTTTTATTAAAAGTCACCCAAAAGTAAGGAGGCGTGTTAAATATTAGTTACTTTTGTTTACTTTTAGTTATGTATTATTAAGTAGGTATTATTAAGAATACAAAGTTGGTAGTACTGAACCAACAAGAAAGAAATGATGACAAGACATAAAGAAGAGTTGTTGTTAAGTTGTGTTTGTGTGTAGTTTATAAATATCAAAATGTAAAATAGTTTATATAATAAACAATAAATAAATATATAAAAGTGTATTATTTAAAGTTACAAACATTAACAGGTAGGTTCTCGATGTTAGGTATAATTTGAAAAGTCAATCTAGTAGCATGTGATTTACTGAGAACATTTTGAAGTATGTCGTAAATTAATATTTGCTACTTAACCTACGAAGTCGTATATTTTGACAGTTTCATACATACAAGTAAATAACAAATAATAGGTATTTATTGAAAACTATAACAAATGTTGAAAATGTTGTCCTTCAAGATCAATGCACTTTAAAATCCTCCGTTCAAAATTTCTGATGATATTCTGCAACATTACTGGATTGTTATTAATTTCCATGCATTTCTGTTCGATTCTCTGTAGCATATCATTCAAATTCAATATAGCTGTTCGAAATGTTATTTTTTAGATAAGGCCACAAAAAGAAGTCGCAAGGTATTAAATCGCGTGAACGTGCAGGCCAGGCAATTTCAGTATTTCGACTAATTATACGCTCATCAAAAGATTCTCTTAAATAATCCAAAGATTCTGCAGTACAGTGACAAGATGCTCCGTCTTGTTGGAAATATGCATTTTGAAGTTCAACTGATTCAACAAACTGATTGACAAATGGATGTAAAATTTCCGTACAGTACCTTTGATCAATTAACTTTCCCTGAAAAAATATTGGTCCAATGATTCGCCTTTGCCTTATAGCTGCCCAAACACCAATTTTCCCTGGATGTAGCGATTCTTCGTTAATTACATGTGGATTTTCACTACTCCAAATTCTTGTATTTTGTGAATTTAGGTATCCCGTTTTATAAAACCATGCTTCATCAGTAAAGATGACTCTTTGCGAAAGTTCTCCATTATTGTTCATATTTACAAACCAATTACAAAACTATAGTCTACGTGGGTAATCAATTTCTAACAATTCTTGTACTGCTGGGACACGGTATGGATAAAGTTGGATATCTTTTTTTAATAACTTGTGAGTTGTACCAACAGAAAGGTTTATTTGTTGACTCAAATGTCGAACAGATGTTTGTGGTTCATTTTCCATTATTTCTTCAACACGATTGACAACTTGAGGTCTACGTTTCTTAACTGCTCCGCTGCCTAATTTTCTTAAGAGACTACCAGTTTCAGAAAAAAGTTTTAAAGTTCGATCCAAAGTATTCTTAAATTGTATATAATCTACTACAAAATGTGGAAACTCAACTTGAAATTCTACCATGCAATCTTGAACTGAATAAACCCATAAACCATCAATTTTATTACCACTTCGAAAATAAGCCTGGACTAAAAAAAAATTATGTTCTAAAGTGAAAGCCATTTTAAAACTGAGAAGCAATTTATTTAAACTAGAATCGACGCACGATTATTTTATGCACTAACTGATATTTGTGATTGACATTATCAAATGTCATTTGGATTTATGTTTACGGAACAACAAACACAGACTAATATATTTGCGTCTTATTCTATCAAAATTTCGAAGTAACCTAGATTGACTTTTCAAATGAACACTTGTTATAATTACAACGCATCGCCCGCTATCGGGGCAGTTAAGTTTTAACTACGGACAAGCGAACGTTATATTGTTTGAATTGTAATCTGTGAAGAATAAATATTTCGTCGTTCGAACTTGGCATCTTCCTACGTAACAATATAATATCAATTTTGATATGGATAAACCAGGCCCCAGTAAAAAACGTAGTCCTAAGGTTGAAGATGAAAATCGACAGTTTCAAGATATTTGGACCGAAAAATACTTTTTTATTTCATCGCATAACAAAAATGTCTGTTTAATATGCAAGAGTAGTGTTTCTATTCCGAAGGAATATAATGTGAAAAGGCGTTATGAAACCCAGCATCATACTTTTGCTAAATTAACCGGCAAAAATCGAACGCAAAAAATTTCCACTTTACAAACGGAACTAATAGGCCAGCAAGCTATGTTTAAAAAACCAATTCAAGATGCTGAAACAGCTACTGAAGTTAGCTTTGAAATATCTCGAATAATAGCGAAAACTTGTCGGCCTTTTAAAGATGGTGAGTTTGTTAAGCAGTGTTTAGATATCGCTGCAAAAAAAATGTGTCCGAAAGATGCAAAGAGGTTTGAGAAAATTCAATTAAATCGGATAACTATTCAAAGAAGACTTACCACATGAGCAGCTAATATAGAAGATCAATTAGCTACGAAATCGAAAAGTTTTGAGTATTTGTCTATAGCACTCGACGAATCTACAGATATAAGTTCCACTGCTCAACTCTTAATATTTTTACGAGCTGTAACGCAAAATTTTGAAGTGAGTAAAGAACTGATTGGTATGAGTTCTTTGACAAGTCAAACCAAGGAGAGTGACATGCCCAAAGCTCTTCTGGAAAAATGTTCTATAATGGATTTGGATTTAACGAAATTATCTGGAATTACGACTGACGGAGCACCTTCAATTGTTCGAAGTAAATCTGGGATAATAACTATGTTAAAAGAGTATTTACAAACTAAAAACATAAATACCAAGGAATTAATGCAGTTTCATTGCATTATACATCAAGAGACAGGCCCTCTGTTCAAAATTATTGGAATTTGAAAATGTGATGAAAGTTGTAGTACCTACTGTAAACTTTATAAAATAACGAGATAAAAAAAACTGATGTCAATTTCGCTTATGTTGAAAAAATTGATATTTTAATACAAGCTTTTCATGATCGTTTTCTAGACTTCAAAAAAGTTAAACCTCTATTAGACATTTTCAGCAATCCTTTCAACATTTCACCCAAAAATGCACCGGAATCAATACAGCTGGAATTGATAGACATGCAAAATGATGATAATTTACGAAACAAGTTTAATGAAGGTAATTTACTCAACTTTTACCGTTGCGTTGACAAAACCGCTTATAAAGAGTTGCGAATAAATGCATTGAAATGCGCAAGCTTATTTTGATCGACGTATATTTGCGAGCAAACGTTTTCAGTGATGAAACTTAACAAAACAAAAAATCGAAACCGTCTGGCAAATGAAAATCTGGAAGCAATTTTACGTGTGGCGGCAAGTAATGTGGAGCCAAACATTAACAAAATTGTTAGGTCAATGCAATGTCATGCATCAAAATAATAAAACATGAAATATTACATTGTAATGATTAGATTACATTACGATTACATAATTACAACAAACATTTTTGAATGTTCTTTTATTATTTTTTTTATTCATTTGTAGTAATTCATCCTATTTAAAAATAAAAATATTTGTGTTAATAAGTATTCTTTGTAGTGGCCCGTCCTTGGCTTATAATTTTCCCGAGTGGCCCCTGTTCCCTATAAGTCTTTCATCGCTGGTCTAGTGTGTCCATTTTTACTGATTATACTAATTTACTTACAAATACTGTCAAAAAGACGCTGGTTTAGTTGTGGCGGCGTGCTAACAATAAAGGAAATTATTTAAAATAATGAAGGTGATGGTTATGCATCAAAGGTTGAGGACGCGTGTAATACCTATGCTGAAATAACTATATTACAGCTTATGAGTTAAATATCACACAACAACATTGTTCTCAAAGGTTTTATTTAGTATTGACATAAGAAATTGAGATATGTAAAATGTATTAAGTGATTAAATAAAAGTAGCAATATATACAAGTGCGATGAACAAGTATACATATATTAAAAAATAATAACTTAGTTAATGATCGAAACGAATTAGGTGGATTTTCAAAAGTTTATTAATTTAGAGACCGGACAAATCGGGCTGAAATGGACGTCATTACGACGGACGATAAAAATAGTCTACAACATCTGTAAGTACATCACGCAGTTGTTGAATAGCACTATTCATTCGGTTACATGTGTCCAGTCTCTAAGAAGGTTCTTACTTATTTCGTAAGTGCTCAACCATGAATATCATACAATAAACAAATGTTCAGATGACTTAACGATGCATTTTTTAATAGAGGATTACATTACGTTTCAGTTCATACAACAGCTTATTAGTGAGTGGACGTTCTCTTTATTCAAAATGTCTTACCGATTTTCTTCTCAAGAGTATGCGGACATGCATTTTGTGTATGGCCTGTAACGGCAGTGCACGTCAAGCAGTTATTGAATACCGACATCGGTTTCCCGATAGGCGCATTCCTCATTACAGAACGTTTCTGGAAGTACACAGACAATTTCGGGAATGCGGACTGCGCAATTATCTCTGCCAGCAGAGTTAGAGGAAGAAGCAGTGGCTATTGTTACAAGGGATCCAACTCTCACTGTACGTCGAATCGCTAGACAACTAGGAGTGCCACGAACGACAGTTTGGCGGCGAATTTTAAAACATGAGGGCTTATATCCATATCACTAACGCTGGGGACACGGTTTGTTTGAGGCAGACCACTATGCTCGTCTAGTTTATTCTACCTGGATATTAAGACAGTCACGGCTTCATTTTAATTTCTGCAGAACAGTCCTCTGCACAGATGAATCTACGTTCACGAGAAGTGGTGCTACAAATCTGAGAAACCTGCACAGGTGGTCATCAGAAAATTCCAAAGCTATATGCTCATCTAAATTTCAACATGAATTTTCTATTAACGTTTGGGCGGCCCTAATCGATGACTTGTTGATTGGTCCTGTCGTTCTTCCTGAGAGGTTAAATACGAACAATTACCTTCAATTTCTTATTGACGAACTGCCAGGTCTTTTAGAGAATGTCCCACTGAATGTTCGACGAGACATGTGGTTTCACAAGGATGGGGCACCACCACATTTCGGAATTGCTGTCCGAAATTGGGTTAACGTCAATTATCCAAGATGGATTGGTCGAGGTGGTCCTGTTGCATGGCCAGCCAAATCACCCGTTCTTGATCCCCTTGACTTTTATTTATGGGGGTACATGAAAAATTTAGTCTACGCGCAGGTTTCGAACAATGGATCGTATTCACCTGGCTGCCGAGCAAATCCGACGAAACAAGTATGAAATTCGGATAAGTACTTCTTCTGTTGGCTTACGGGCACAAGAATGCATTGAACAAGGAGGTGGACATTTCGAAAATATTATTAATTGAACTTTTTTAAATAAAATCAGTTTTTATTGACTTTCGGATTACATTTTTTTTCATGATCTGGCAATCACATTCATAGATCTGTAACTTTAAAACTAATTAAAATGGATACACAAGTTTTGCGTTTTTGTTACTTAAAATGAAGTCTACTTTACACTCCTAAAATGTGAACATAACGATACGGGACACTTGTATATATTTATATATATATAATAATAGACATTTTTATTGGGTTAGCGACCTTTAATGAATTTTAATGTTTTCCTCTACGACGTTTCGACTCTTTTTATTATTGAGTCTTTTTCAAGTGACTAGAAACAAAAATTAATACAATGAAAATATGTTTGCATTTGTATGAATGACTTAAAAATTAAATTAAAATTAAATAATAGAGTAAAGAAAAATTAAAATGATTGCATTTGTATGAATGAATTAAAAATTTAAATTAAAATAATAATAAAGTAAGGACATTAAATGATATAAACTCACCGATTTATTCTGTTTCAAAACTCATTTTGTGCAACATGTGTCGTCGGAATTTGCCCGAGACATTTTTAGGGAAACGACCGCGTCGCTTCGAATATTTTGTGTGACTAAATGTCTTTTGCTTGGAGAAGTGAAATTTCTTATTCTGTTTTAAAATTAACAACTGGTCAGGCAAATGTGTTAAAGGATATATAGTATATGTATTTACAAATGGGGAACGATAAAATTTTTTTTTTGTTGGTGTGTGTGTGCGGGGTTGGTTTTCTTCTATTGTTTAATGAGTGGGTAATAGAGTTTAGAAAGTCCATCAATCTCGTTTCTGTCGTTGATTGTTCTGCTGTTTTTGAAAATATGGATCATTTCTAAGACCTCCCTAGCCTTTGTATTTTTTTGCTTAGTTATTATTTTGGTATTTTCAAAATCAAATTTATGTTTTAGTGTCATTTGGTGTTTTTTTAAAGCAGTCTGATTTTTTGCGTATTTGTGACCTTTAAATCTTTCCTGTAGTAACTGTTTTGTTTGGCCTATGTATACTTTGTCACATATATATATATATATATATATATATATATATATATATACAAGCAATTCTTCAAATTTACTTAACAAATTTGGTAAATTCAATGCCAAGACGATTAAATAGTGTAATCCATAAAAATTATCAACAAAGTTGATTAAAATCTATCATCCTCAGTTCTTGTAATTTAAGAAAAATTTAATTTTTTACCATTTTTGTTATATTTCTCAAATTAAATTAATTTTTGTTTTTACATTATCTCTTTTCTCTCCATTTCGTGCGTTTCTTATCGAAAATGTGCAGTGCTTCCACAAAATTTTAATTTCTAAAGAAATTAATAAATGTGTGATTTTTTTCCTGAAATTTTTAAGTGGCACATTTTTTTTGCCCGTCATATAACGGGTGTTCAGAAACATTCGAAGTCAAGTGGGCTCTGAACAAAAAATCGTATATCTTTACTTAAGTATCTGATTTGTAATAATTATTAAATGTCAACTGTTGTCTGTCAAAAATCAATCTATCTCAGACATGACTTCATATTTTCAAGGAACATTCGAAGTCAAGTGGGCTCTGAACAAAAATCGTATATCTTTACTTAAGTATCTGATTTGTAATAATTATTAAATGTCAACTGTTGTCTGTCAAAAATCAATCTATCTCAGACATGACTTCATATTTTCAAGGACTACTTTAACTTCGAATGTTTCTGAACACCCGTTATATTTAGGAATGTAGATGATTAGCTATTTGGTACGCGGCACTAGATGGCAACACTTTAAAAAAATAATTAATTTTAAAATCGTAGTTCGTTTAGATAGAAGAGTTTCTTTGTCACGATAGATGGCGCTCTGAAGCAATAGCATAGTATTGTTAATTACTTTCTATAGTTGTAGATGTAAACCGATTTTCACAATTCAACATAAAACGCTACAAATTGTCAAAATAATCATAGTTGCCATTGGAAATGCATTTGAAAAAAGTTATGTAAGTATTTGCTATACATATAAATTATGAATGACGTTTGTAGTGATCTAACTAAACTATACAATTAATCTTTTAAATCGAAAATAAATGAAATAAATCAATAACTTCTTCAAATTTAATTACAAGGGAGCTTTGCTTACTGTTTCTTGCCTCCACATTTCTCTGGCACTACTTTATAATATATTGTTAATAAGGAATGATAACTTCTGTAAATTCCGATGCGTAATGTTGTTATTTATTCGGGGAATATAATTTTAAATTTCTATTAAGATAAGAGTTTTACACGATATTTTAGTAATGAGTAATTAAATGTAGATATATTTAAACATTACAAAACAATCAATGAGCATTTATCTACAGCAATGTATTTTAAACAAGTCATTAAAATTTAATAATTAAGAATAATAACAAACACACATACATACAATAAATAAATGTGAGTCATAATATAACAATTAATCGTTGTTTTCATTGTACTTTTGACGTTCTCTATAATATACCAAAAAGTATGTAATTAATATAATTAATAAAAATATATGTACGTGATATTAAATAAAGGCAATTTTAGTATTTATGTCGACTTTCCATGAATTGGCTTGTATTAACTGATACTCTCTAATACTCGCTCAAGCGTATGACTAACATTATATTAACGCAAAACTAAGTATAATGCAATATGTTATTATTAGCTTAAATGATTAACAATTCATATATGCTAATGAAATAGTTTCGTTTACTATCTTACACGTTTATGGGTTATCAGAGTGAAAATTAAATTTGATAATAATTGATAATACTAAAATGTAGAATACATACTTATTACGACAGTTCACTGAAATTTTCTATATGAAAAATTTTAACAAACATTGATGCATGTTGTTGTCTTTTGAACCATAGGGTTTAATATAAATTTCTGATGTAATATCCTTAAACAACACTTAGCGAGAAGTACATGTTCGAGGAAGATTGATATATATTGATACTTTTTAAAGTCTCTTGGAAAAAGGTCTACATGACTACATGAAAGAAAAGTGTGTTCGATTTTCACGCTGCAATCCATCCTCGTAATAGATGTAGAAGATGGTTGTAGCTTCCTAGAAAATGTTACCCTCTTTCGCCTTGGGACAGTAATCGTTTATCTAATGCAGGGATGCACAGACTTATAGGGAACAGGGGCCACTCGGGAAAATTATAAGCCAAGGACGGGCCACTACAAAGAATACTTATTAACACAAATATTTTTATTTTTAAAGAGTATGAATTACTACAAAGAACATTCAAAAATGTTGTAATTATGTAATCGTAATATAATCTAATCATTACAATGTAATATTTCATGTTTTATTACTTTGATGCATGACATTGCATTGACCTAACAATTTTGTTTATGTTTGGCTCCACATTACTTGTCGCCACACGTAAAATTGCTTCCAGATTTTCATTTGCCAGACGGCTTCGATTTTTTGTTTTGTTAAGTTTCATCACTGAAAGCGTTTGCTCACAAATATACGTCGATCCAAATAAGCTTGCGCATTTCAATGCATTTATTCTTAACTCCTTATAGGCGGTTTTGACAACGCAACGGTAAAAGTTGAGTAAATTACCTTCATTAAACTTGTTTCGTAAATTATCATCATTTTGCATGTCTATCAATTCCAGCTGTATTGATGCCGGTGCATTTTCGGGTGAAATGTTGCAAGGATTGCTGAAAATGTCTAATAGAGGTTTAACTTTTTTGAAGTCCAGAAAACGATCATGAAAAGCTTGTATTAAAATATCAATTTTTTCAACATAAGCGAAATTGACATCAGTTTTATTGAATTTCTCCATAATTTTTTTGTAGTTCGGAAAATGGCTGTAATTGGCTGAATTCATTTGTATCCTGAAAAGACTCAATTTGCATTGAAAGGACGAAACATGAGAGTATAACTGCGAAATCAATTGATCTTTGCCTTGGAGTCGCGTATTTAAGACATTCAAGTGATTTGTGATGTCTACAAGAAACGCTAAGTTACACAGCCAATCAGTGTTGTTGAGTTTGGAGACGTCCTTTTTCTTTTTCGAAATATTTTGATTTCTTCAATCAAGTTAAGAAACCGCTCTAGTGACAACACACGATTTAGCCACCTCACTTGAGTGTAAAAGAGGAGATCACCATATTCGCTTTCAATATCCTCGGGAAATTGTGTGAATTGTCGTTGTTTGAGACCTCGTGATTTTATAAAGTTTACAGTAGGTACTACAACTTTCATCACATTTTCAAATCCCAATAATTTTGAACACGGGCCTCTTGATGTATAATGCAATGAAACTGCATTAATTCCTTGGTATCTATGTTTTTAGTTTGTAAATACTCTTTTAACATAGTTATTATCCCAAATTTACTTCCAACCATTGAAGGTGCTCTGTCAGTCGTAATTCCAGATAATTTCGTTAAATCCGAATCCATTATAGAACATTTTTCCAGAAGAGCTTTGAGCATGTCACTCCCCTTGGTTTGACTTGTCAAAGAACTCATACCAATAAGTTCGTCACTCACTTCGAAATTTTGCGTTACACCTCGTAAAAATATTAAGAGTTGAGCAGTGGAACTTATATCTGTAGATTCGTCGAGTGCTATAGAAAAATACTCAAAACTTTTAGGTTTCGTAGCTAATTGCTCTTCTATATTAGCTGCTCATGTGGTAAGTCTTCTTTGAACAGTCATCCGATTTAGTTGAATTTTCTCAAACCTCTTTGCACCTTTCGGACACATTTTTTTTGCGGCGATATCTAAACACTGCTTAACAAACTCACCATCTTTAAAAGGCCGACATGTTTTCGCTATTATTCGAGATATTTCAAAGCTAACTTCAGTAGCTGTTTCAGCATCTTGAATTGGTTTTGTAAACATAGCTTGCTGGCCTATTAGTTCCGTTTGTAAAGTGGAAATTTTTTGCGTTTGATTTTCGCCGGTTAATTTGGTAAAAGTATGATGCTGGGTTTCATAATGCCCTTTCACATTTGTTATGCGATGAAATAAAAAAGTATTTTTCGGTCCAAATATCTTGAAACTGTCGATTTTCATCTTCAACCTTAGGATACTTATCCAGGCTTATTTTCGAAGTGGTAATAAAATTGATGGTTTATGGGTTTATTCATTTTATGTATTTTACATTTGATGTAAAACAATACAAATCTCCCTACTACTTTTAATCCTGCGCGAACTTACCCCTCATCGCGCCAACTTAATTGGCGTTTGCTATAGTAAATTTTAATTTACGACATACTTCAAACTGTTCTTAGTAAATCGCATGCTACTAGATTGACTTTTCAAATGAACACTTGTTACGAGTTACCTAACATCGAGAACCTACCACATTGTTCGGGGATAATACCGACGTGTTTCGCGAATCTTCGAGTAATCTAGTTGGTTCGACAGATTTCTAGGCTCGTAACAATATGCTTGGAACAACGATGAGCATACCTGTCCTACGTAGTAAACCTGAACAAGAAAGTAGTAGGTTCTTAAAGATACATATCTTACTAACAATTACAAAAGTAAGAATTTTAAAAAAAGTTAAAAAATATTGATTTGAATGGATTTTTACCTACTTTTGTAGTTTTTCGAACAATTTTTAAAATTCGTTGGCGGGCTGCATAAATATCGACAGTGGGCCGCATGCGGCCCGCGGTGTGTGCGTCGATGTTCTAATGTATCTTTTTGGCCACGTGCTTAATTTTATCTCCCATTCAGCGGCACTTCTGGGGAAAAACCGAAGGAACAGATTGGAGAGGACCTGCAAAATTGTGGATAATTTTCCTATTTTCGGTATAAATCAATTCAAAGGCAAATAAATCTTAATAAGTTCAATAAGTTGAGCTTAAAATGTTACGTATTGCTCTTTTAGCAATAATAAGAATTTTTATCTACCCATCTAGCACAACACGTTTCTCCAAAAGCTAAATCTATTTCCTCATTCCGTCCATAAAAGAACTTTCTTGTTTACTAATGGCAGCAGCCCGAATTTCAGACTGGTCTAGTTCCCAAACCAGAAGAGCACTTCGGAAAACGAAAGGAGGGTGGAGTAGGGATGGAGATAGTGACAGCGACAGATATAGCTAAACCTAACCTAAGATTTAAATCAATAATTAAATTAAACAAAATGAATAATGTTAACATCAAAACTGTTAAGTATGCCTGCAATATGTGTAACAAGGTATTTACAAAAAACAGAAACCTTACACATGTTTTAAACACCTACGGTGCCCCGATGTCAATTGAAGAAAAATTCGTATGTTATCAACGTGCGAAAAGTTACCTATAACAATAAATCGAATTTGATTAGACATATTTCCAGGTGCAATAATAACAACAATTAATGAAATAAAATAAAAATTGTGTAACATTTTCTCTTCAATATCTTTTATTAAGTAGGTATAGCAAGCGCCAATTAAGTTGGCGCGAGGAGGGGGTGCGCAGAAGCCGTTTTTAAAAACGTAATTATCAGAATTAGTAGTGTGCAAAATAGATACTTTTATGTATCGAATAAATACCTATACTTTTATATTCGATACCTTGTATCGGATACTTAAGTATCCGATACTTTTCTTTCAACTCAAGTCGATAACTATACTTGTATTTCATCTTTGCTACTTTGGTATACATTTAATACGATACCGTTGACGATCGGTTTTATGTATCTATGCTTTATGGAGACGCATATACATACATACTTCTATGCAAATTAAATAATAATGTATCAAATAAATACTTACTATGCGATGTTGCGAGAAATTTAAGCTATTGTTGAATAATTAATAAAAAATATTTATTCATGAATTATAGTAAACACGGTCATGAATATAAAAGAAAAAATGTTTAAATGTAAATGTTTGTAAACAGGAAATAAATGAATAGGAAAAATAAAATAGATTACATACAAGTATACTAAAAAAAAAACTACTTATATATACTATCACATATTTGCTTTTAAAAACTTAATTTTTGTACATGTTGTGTTATCAGATTTTAAAAAAGAACGTGACTAAAGAATAAATTATATCCAATTGTACACAAGCATAGATCTACATGAACGTATGGTATACATATTGCTATGAATAGTGGTTGGAAAATTTAGCACGCCACCATCCACAACTAGTTTTCCCAACTAGGTTTCTCAGCCGGTGAATTTTCAAATGTGAGACCTCTAGCTTCTCGGGTTCCACTTAGGAAATACGTGTCTACAATATAAGTTGAACGCCAGTGAAATGTTAACAAAAATTTATTTACTTATTTTATATAAAATTACTCTTTAACAAAATTGGAGTGAGTAAGTAAAACAAACGCAGTTTAAAAGGTGAAATAAATATTTAACACAAAAATAAAAAAATATATATCTTTACAAAGTATAAAGATGCTGTATCATACAAAAATACTTGAGGTAAAAACATTCATTGAAAATTGACAGCTAAATGAATGGAAAACATCCTCTTTAATGACTCCGAACAAAACTTATCTAAAAATAATCAAGTTTAATATTAAATTCTTCCCGAAGAACCACACTGTATACTCAGATACTGAACCACGAACAAAAACTACGCATGTTTATTAACATGCACAAAAACCCTGAATCCAATCGAACAAACTTTTCAATTATAATATTAACAAAGACTCTTAATACTAAACTATATTATTTGTATGCTTAATAATTAAATGTCTTATCTACTTGTTTCAATACAATAGAAATATAATTGTAGTATTTATGACGTCATAAGAATTTTATACTTATATACTTACAAAAACTATTTAATGGAGACTCTTACGAACAAAGGTGCTTAATCAATTTAAACATCAATTACATACGAGAATTTAACTCTTTAAATCTCGAAAATTTAACTCTTTAAATATCGAGAATTTAAATCTCTAATACAACTATAAATCACTTTCAATCAAATAACCGAATTAATTAAATATATTTAAATATATCTCTCGAAGCCAGCACCTCTTCGTTCAACAGCTAGAATACGTCTCCACGAATTGACCTCTATCTCTACGCCGGAAAACCAGTTTTTTCCTTGAAAAATTTATAATGTACAAAATATTTTATTTTAAATATTTGAATATTTAAAAAAAAAATCCATAGCAATATGTATTCAAAATTTCTGATGATATTCTGCAACATTACTGGATTGTTATTAATTTCCATGCATTTCTGTTCGATTCTCTGTAGCATATCATTCAAATTCAATATAGGTGTTCGAAATATGTTATTTTTTAGATAAGGCCACAAAAAGAAGTCGCAAGGTGTTAAATCTCATGAACGTGTAGGCCAGGCAATTTCAGTATTTCGACTAATTATACGCTCATCAAAAAATTTTCTTAAATAATCCAAAGATTCTCCAGTACAGTGACAAGGTGCTTCGTCTTGTTGGAAATATGCATTTTGAAGTTCAGCGTCATGCAACTGATTGACAAATGGTTGTAAAATTTCCGTACGGTACCTTTGAGCAGTTAACGTTCCCTGAAAAAATATTGGTCCAATGATTCGCCTTTGGCTTATCGTTGCCCAAACACCAATTTTCTCTGGATGTAGCGATTCTTCATTAATTACATGTGGATTTTCACTACTCCAAATTCTTGTATTTTGTGAATTTAAGTATCCCGTTTTATAAAACCATGCTTCACCAGTAAAGATGACTCTTTGCGAAAGTTCTACATTATTGTTCATATTTACAAACCAATTACAAAACTGTAGTCTACGTGGGTAATCAATTTCTAACAATTCTTGTACTGCTGTGACACGGTATGGATAAAGTTGCATATCTTTTTTAATAACTTGTGAGTTGTACCAACAGAATGGTTTATTTGTTGACTCAAATGTCGAACAGATGTTTGTGGTTCATTTTCCATTATTTCTTCAACACGATTGACAACTTGAGGTGTACGTTTCTTAACTGCTCCGCTGCCTGATTTTCTTAAGAGACTACCAGTTTCAGAAAAAAGTTTTAAATTTCTATCCAAAGTATTCTTAAATTGTATATAATCTATTACAAAATGTGGAAACTCAACTTGAAATTCTACCATGCAATCTTGAACTGAATAAACCCATAAACTATCAATTTTATTACCACTTCGAAAATAAGCCTGAACTAAAAAAATTTTATGTTCTAAACTGAAAGCCATTTTAAAACTGAGAAGCAATTTATTTAAACCAGAATTGACGCACGATTATTTTATGCACTAACTGATATTTGTGATTGACATTATCAAATGTCATTTGGTTTACGTTTACGGAACAACAAACACATACTAATATATATGCGTCTTATTCTATCAAAATTTCAAAGTAACCTAGATTGACTTTTCAAATGAACACACGTTACAACCCGGGTCACATCAAAAATCGGAAACAACAGTATTGGTTATGTTTCGGTGTCTTAGTACGACACCGAAACATTATATAATCTGATTATCTGATTCGTCGAACACTATCCACACCAACAATGTTTAAAATTTCTACTTTTGTAAAAATTGTAAAATATTAGGCATTGTTGCATAAATTAACCCACGATTTCTTTTTAAATAATAACATTGTTTATTTCAAAGATATTTATATCAACAAAATATAAAATACATGCTTGAGATAAGTTAAAGAAGTCTTATCTACTACTTAATATAAAACGAATATACATGCATATCCAAATAGAAAAATAGTTAATAGTATAGTAGAAAATTTTAAGAGCAGATAATAAATATTTTTATCTACGACTAAACAATAAAGTTGGTATTATATTAGTGATTATTAGTTAATAATGGGACTCACAATTACCGCAGGGAATAATGAAATGCGACCGTTCTTATTGGCGCAATGCAGGGAATAATGATAACGTTCCGCCAATAAAACATAACCATTTTACTAACTGTCAAAACGTCAAACGCCATATCGATACTATAGTATAATGTTTATTTTTCTTTTAGTAATTATCAGTTAGTCGTAGATAAAGTAGTATATACTAAACTCGCAATAATGACTATTATTCCTTCGAGCTGTGTTACTCCATCGCCGCTTCGCGGCTCGGTTCGTAAATTCAGCTCTCGGGAATAATAACCGTCATTATTGACTCGTTGTATAAACTACTATTTAGAATATTAATGAGTGACTGAAAAAGGCTTTGTTTTTCAAGACAAATCAAAATATCTGATTCATAAAATGTCATAACCATATTTTCAAAAATCAACAAAAATATCTATAATGTAAACTAAAAATAATTTCAACAATTCGTTTTTGTTCGTAGAAAATCATGATATGTGAATAATATAATAGATACGAGATGAAAGGTGCGAAAAGTGATTTCAAATTACGTTTTTTTTTAATTTCCTTAATCCGTAACAAGTCATATACGGAAGTCGCATAACTTATGGGCCATACATCATTTGGAGAAAATGTCAAGAAAAATGTTTCAGATTGCAAGTTGTGATTGCAAGACAGTTAATTTTCAAGCAGTTCCTCAGATTTTCGCATTTGAATGTTCTGTTGGATATTTTGCCCAATAGGTAAAAAATATTTAATTCACAAAGTGTGCGTTTAATATAGTCGAACCATCCAATGTTTTCTACTTTTTCTTGGCATAGGCCATAGTTACAGTGCCCGACATATAAAACCCTTACACTAACATAAGGAGCGAGCCACAATGAAAGTTTTCAGAGTTTGGCATGGATTAAATCAGTTATGTCTTAGATTGATTAAGTGATCTAACCTACATGTTAGAGATGGGCGAAATCGTTCCTTTTGTGGACTCGTTCCATTCTGCAGATGGAACGAGTCCAGAGGATTCGTTCCGTGGAACGATTATAACAACCTCGATGTTAAATGCCCGATCGGAGTTGTAAAGTCCGACAAGTGACACATTAATTTCGATCCTTGCATATATATATATATATATATATATATTGTAGTAAACCCCGAAGGCAATGTGGAAGAAATGATTCCACAACAGTATGAGGCCCACGTTTAGTCGGCTATAAAATGTAGAATGTGGAAATTTACTACATTCAGGAATATTAATGAGACTCTTACAAATTAATTATATATCTCAGGTGTGTGAATTGGTCCGTTTTACAAAGCTGCGGCAATAAACATGACAAAAAAAAACCTTTATTAATTCTATCTATTTGAAAAGGATATTTATCGATTACTTAAACCGTTTGTCATACAAGCTGACATCTATCTCAGGGTAGAAAGAACTCACTGTGTGAAATCAGCAAGGTTTAGATCTACTCTAAAATAGGTAGACAAAAAAGAAAACCCTTCAACATATATTTACGGTTAAGAATAAAAATAAAACTTCTTCTTCAACAAAACAATATAAAATATTTATTTTAAATCCCAGAATGCTAAAAAAAAGGTAACAAAAACAGTAGTCGGATATGGAATACCTTAACAGGTTGGTATTTGTTTTCAAAACTTTTACTAAGATTACTAATTATCTACTATAACCTAAGTTAATTTATTCTTGCAGGAAATGTAAGAGAAAGACAAAAAAACGTTAGATTGTTTGCTTCAAAGGAAATATAAATTATAAAAACACTAAATGCATGAATCAAAAACTTTATAATGCAACAGTGCACTGATGTCAGTGAAAATCGAAGTGTTCGGAGACGGAATAACCTTGATGAGGTAATTCACATCTAAATTGACCCAAATAAATGAAAGTTAGTTCTTGAATGGACTGTAAACTTTTAATTAGTATTAAGAACAACCCAATTGATATATGGGAAAACGTATTCTGAATAGTTTCCTAGTAACATTCAGTTACGACTTTTTGACAAGGTTTCTCGATTTATTTTAAAATAACTACCAAATGATTTTTCTTTTATGAGTGTAATTTAAAGTACCTACCTTCTAAATCGAGATACAAAGTTAAGTCCGGATAAAAGGAAGGATCTTGGTGTATTTCTTTGAAGATTACTGGAAATTGGAAAAGTCTCTCTCGGATCTTCTAAATCACGACCAGGAATGACTTCTTCAGGAATTCTTCGGAATTGTTACAGGTAAATCTTCTAGAATTTCTTCAAAAAACTGGTCTTGATTAAGGACAGGAAGTACAGGATAATTAATCTTCTTCTTTAAGTACCAAAATAAGGTAATCTTCTTGATAAATCGTATTTTAAATTTTAGTATCAGTAGTCGCCATATTGAATTTATAAATTTAAAATGATGCTTTTGATGATAATTTATTATATACTTGGTTTACGCCGTTCAAATGACTTTTAATAGATAAATTAAACTTTACGCTATTTTTTAAATATATTAACACTTTCAGTCGTCGTAATTTTCCAAATCTCTCTTCTTAGAAGATGCAGACTAAGAACAATGCTGTTATTTTACTAAAAATGGTGACCGTATCTGATGGGCTTTAGACAGCGACTCCCAATAGACGCCGATAAAAAACAAAAACGTCCCCTTGAAATCTTCTTCACATCTTCTCATTGGTTTGTTTGAACAACGGAAATGATAATCAAATTTATAATTTGATTAAATATTCAAATTGGTATCAATTACAATTTCCTTCAGAATTAATTACATACAACTAATTACATATTTAAATTTGGATATTAAAACTATTCAAAATACTATATTTATATTTCCTTTGATTTTCCTTTAATTATTTTTAGTGTTAATTAAGTATTTAATAATTTTTTTTTTAATTTAAAAATTTTATTTAGTTTTAAATTAACTAAATTAAAATATATTGTTTGAGGTAATTTGCCTCACAACAATATATATATATATATATATATATATATATATATGATTAGGTTTACTGATTAGGTTTACTATATATATATATATATATATATACAACGTGTCCACTTAAGTATGAGACAAATGGGAAATATTGTTATTTTTGATTTCACAGAAAACTTTATAGAAAAGAAAAGTTCGTGCATCCTAAGAAACTTGATATTTTGTATTCAGGGTTGCGTTGTATTACTTGGTTAGAGGAAAAATTAAAAAACATTGTAGTTGCCGTAGGAGTACGCTACACTTATTTTTAAAGATATCAACAATATTCATTTAAAAATGTTGTTTCAAATTTCAAAATATGCTCAAATACGAATTGTTATTTAAAATTTCGAAAAAATGAAAATTAAATTATCGAGCAATAATAATAGCAAATACGGAATAGTTTTTAACATCCATCTATGTGACAGTAGTTCTATGGTTGTCATTTGTATTGTCACTTTAGTAATAAATTTTATGTTATTGTCAGATCCGCTGTCACTTTAATAATTAAGTAATTTTAAGACAATTCATTAAGTTATTACACTTATTACCTACCAACTATGGCTGAACGGTTAACTATGCAAGAGCGAGCTGAATTAATTCTTATTTGCGGAGATAACTACAAAACATGTAGAGACGCAGCTGATATTTTTAATGAAAGACATCCTAACAAATTTATTAGTTTCCAAAGCGTCTCAAGAATTTTAAATCAGTTTAAAGCAACTGGTAGTTTAGAAATGCGTTACAAAAAAAGGAGCGAAAATTCTTTACGTGTTATGCAAAGTTTAATTGAAAATCCCAAAATTTCTGTCAGAAAAATTGCAAGGAATTTGGATATTAAAAAATGAGTAAGCAACATTTTGGTTAACAATAGATATCACCCCTATAAGCCAAGATATATTCAAACTTTGCAGGAACGGGACTACAACAATAGATTTGAATTTTCTTTGGATATTCAAGGTACATTAGAAACGCAGAAAACGTTTTTCAAAAGCATTTTGTTTACTGATGAAGCAACCTTTACTACTAATGGTGTTGTGTGTGCACAAAATTGTCGTTGGTGGTCGTCTGACGACCCACATTTTAGAATTCCCTGCAAGAATCAATATTCGCCAAAGGTAAACGTTTGGTGTGGAATTTTAAACAGAAAAATTTTTGGTCCGTATTTTTTTCAATCGTCATTAAATTCACAACGATATTTGGAATTTCCACAAACATACCTCGATAACGAATTAGACGAATTGTCACTAAATATTATAAGAACCCTTTGGTTTATGCATGATGGAGCACCTGCACATAGTGCACGAATAGTTGTAGATTATTTAAATGAAAAATTTGGAGAAAGATGGATGGGACGAAATGCACCCATTCCATGGCCAGCGCGCTCGCCCGACTTAAACCCCATGGATTACTTTATCTGGGGATGGCTAAAGAATAAAGTATATTCAGAAAGGCTGTTTCAGAATTTAGAAGAATTGAAAAACAAAATAGGAGATGCGGTACTGTTCTTAAGAAATAATCCTATTGTGTTACAACATGCATGCGAGAATTTCAACAGGCGTACAAACATATGCATTCAACGAGAGGGGCATCATTTTGAATAGCTTTTTTTTTGTTTGTACTTCTGAATTTGTTGTTTTTGTTAATTTCATATTTATTTTGTAATATAAAAATGTATTTTCATAAAGTTATATGCAAATGATTTTTGTTTCATTCTATTGCATTTCAGCGATAAAAAATTGATATCGAATGTAAATGATTTCACGTGCAATTACATAAAATTTATTATTAAAGTAACAATACAAATGACAACCATAGAACTACTGTCACATAGATGGATGTTAAAAACTATTGCGTATTTGTTATTATTATTGCTCGATAATTTAATTTTTATTTTTTCGAAATTTTAAATAACAATTCGTATTTGAGCATATTTTGAAATTTGAAACAACATTTTTAAATGAATATTCTTGATATCTTTAAAAATAAGTGCAGCGTGCTCTTACGGCAACTTCAATGTTTTTTAATTTTTCCGCTAACCAAGTAATACAACGCAACCCTGAATACAAAATATCAAGTTTCTTAGGATGCACGAACTTTTCTTTTCTATAAAGTTTTCTGTGAAATCAAAAATAAAAATATTTCCCATTTGTCTCATACTTAAGTGGGCACGTTGTATATATATAACATATGATCAAAAAGTCTTTGAATCGCTATAGCCATGAAGTGTAAAAAACATCTATAGAATTATTTACTTTTGTACTTTGAAGTACACATAAGTCACAAATAAAATAAATTTTAGGGTATGGTAATTAGTTGCATTTTATGTATATTTTATAACCAGCTGACTTGAAAGTTGTCAAGTAAATGTCACAGCTAATTGAAATAAATAATTTCATAGATATCTCGTAAATTCCACGGCAACAGCGATCCAAAGACTTTTTGATCATACGATATATATAATATTTATATAGAAAAAGAATTTATAAGCAAGTACTTATTTTATATTTACTTGTACACTGACTTGTTTTCATGTGAATCTTACAACGATAAACAATAAATATAAACCTATAGTACTGGTGTACAAAAATTACATTAATACAAGTTACGCCACTTTAGATTATAATTTAAAAAGATTATTTTTTCTATCTTTAAAGCAGATAATCTACTTCTTCGATCTGTTAGAATCTATAATTGTTTGTTATATCTTTGTCTTTAAATTCTAATAAGTGCCGACACTACAAACCTATATATTCTAAATCCAAAATATGCAAACGTAACATATATTTCATTACTAGTTTTTGCTATTGAAACAAGCGAGAATTGATGGAGTAGATAAGGACCAAAAGTTAAAATAAACTGAAATAGAGACCCTTGCATTAATGATTTGTTTTCATTATGAAAAAATACGTGGACAATATATACAAAGAATTCAAATAAATTTTACCTCAAAGTAGCCCTTGGAAATTATGATTATGTCTTAGCTTGTTACTAATTTTAATAGGAATTTTGTTGGTTATGAGATGAGATATTTGATTGAAATGACAAATGTCAAAATAATAAAACGAACATTTTTAAGTGAATGAAACATGTTTATTTCCAACAAGCAAAATTTTATAAAAATTGTTCAAAGTGTCCACCACCTTGTTCGAAACATTTCTCACATCTTCTTCTAATGGAGGAAAAAGTGTTTTGTAGTATCGCATTGTCAATTCCATTAATTCTTTCAGCAATTCTGATTTGAAGGCCTGCAAGATCAGGTATCTGTACTTGATAAATTGAGTTCTTTAAGAATGGCCATAAAAAGAAATCACATGGGGTAATGTCACAAGATCTTGGTGGAAATTCATGTTCAGTGTTTAAACTTATCAACCGATTTTGAAAAAATTGCTGCAGAATATTAATTGTTTCACCTGCTGTGTGTGCTCTAGCTCCGTCTTGTTGAAAGTAACCCTGTGTTATTTCTTCGTCGTCAAGCTGTTCGATAAATGGCATAATAATTTCTTGTCGATACCTTTCTCCTGTTAAGGTTCCGTTAAAAAAAATAGGGCCAATAATTCTCCTTCGACTAATCGCACACCATACACCAATTTTCTGCGGATGAAGTGCGGTTTCAACAAAAAAATTATGTGGTTTCTCATTAGTCCACATCCTCATATTTTGTGAGTTCACATATCCATTCAGATAAAACCATGACTCATCAGAAAAAAAGGTTTTGTCAAGAAGGTCATTATCAAAATTATTTAAGAACCACTGACTAAACGTTATTCTTCTGGGATAGTCGATTTCCTTGATTTCTTGATAACAAGTCATGTGATATGGAAATAAATGTAAGTCCTTTTTCAAAATTGTATGACATGTGCCAATTGACACACCCACTTGTTGTGATAATGCTCGTACGGAAGTTCTTGGTGCATTATTTATAATTTCTCTTACATTATTAACTAGCTCTTCTGTACGCTTTTTCGCCCGACCTGCGCTTTCTTTCTGTTTAACACTCCCTGTTTCTCTGAAAGCCATAACGGAATGTGTCACTGTGTGCCGAAAACTGTCATAATCAAAGATGCCGTTAGGGAACTCATTTCTAAATTCTTCTAAACAATCTTGAAGAGAATACTGCCATTGTCCGTCAATCTTACGTCCGTTTCGAAAATAAGATTCTAGCATGAATGATTTGTGTTGTATAGTAAAAACCATGTTAAATCAATTTTAAATTACAAAGCAATTTTTGTCAACTATGCATCTGTCTAATTGACAACTAATGCAAATTTAAATTATTAATAATCATACGTTTTTAAAGGAATGGCCTACTAGAGGCAAAGCTTATTTGAACGCTTTTTACATTTATAATTTATATCTTAGTAAGCAAGTATGTTGAAAGACCGACAAAAGCTTGACGACGTGCCGTTCTTTCGTGGTTATAGATTGAATAATCTCAATGGAACTAAATAGAGGAACGACATACAGTTACAATTTCGGATTCGTTCCAATTCGATCCACGGCTGGATTCGTTCCTTTGTATCGAATCCACCCGGATCGTAACTTGTCAATTTGACTTATAATTATTTACAAATGACAGTTCGTTAATTCTCTAAGCTCAGATGTGACTTATATGATATGTCTCAATCGTTCATGGCCTACCTAGGATATAATTTTTGTGTCTCGCTTGATATTAGCAAACGCCAATTAAGTTGGCGCGAGGAGGGGTAAGTTCGCGTAGGATTAAAAGTAGTGGGGAGATTTGTATTTGGTTTTACATCAAATGTCAGATAATTCTAACCTTTGAGCGTGTATCACTTTATGATCCCCTAGCAAAGACATTATGTTCCGTCAAACGTCAATGACAAATGTATTCTGACAATTACTTGAGTAGTGGGGGTGGCCGTTTTTAAAAACGGCTTCTGCGCACCCGCTCCTCGCGCCAACTTAATTTAAGTTTGCTATACTTAAGCCAGGCTTGTCAAATTTGACATGTATGTCTTATGTGACTTATAGGTACTAACAATGCGTAGGCATTTAAATAATTTGACCAAATTGAGAATAATTTCTCAAATTGGGGCTGGTTGGTCTATAAGAAGACTTGTCGAAGCATATAATTGAAATAAATCCACAATTGTTAAAATTGAAAAGCGGTGGATAAATGAAAACAGAATCGAAAGAAAACGTGGAACAGGAAGGCCACCCATTACAACAGTTGAGCAAGATAATTTAATTAATTACTAAGGGAAAATTCATTTACAACTGCAAGAACGTCGGGTGTAGAAACAATTTTTTCTGGTTCTGTAAGAACAGCATGCAGATATACAATAAGTGAAGTGAATAAACAACGTCGACTTATTTTCGCTCTTAACCACCTACTAAATCACAGTAAATTATTGGGGAAGAGTCATGCTTTCAGATGAAAAAGTTTTTCAGTCACATAGCAGCGCACACTTTCGCGTCTATAGACCACTTCGGTGTAAGTATGACAAAAATTATATAACTTGATTAATTATTAGAAAATAAAACACTTGGCTTAGTTTCACGACTTCTTTAATTAGATATACTAACAATTGTTTCGGCTATTAGGCCATTATCAAAGAGCTATCTAAAACTAAACTTACTCTACTTAAGGTTAACTTATATACCTGTGTTCATTATGGGTGGGAGAATGAGGGTAATTGATATTTAAAATTGCATCGATATAGGGGGTATTTATGAATTCTAATTATGTGTTTGTGATAACTCGATTTTGTTTTTGGGCTTTTTTAATTTCAAAAATCTCTAATATATTTAACTTTTTACTTTTTACTACATTATGAATGAGGTTACAGCTCTTTATATCGGGTAAGTGGTTCTGGTCTATACAATGTTCTGCGAACCCTGTGTGTTTAACACTATATTTTATATCTCTAATATGTTCTGTTAACCGTTTATTAATACATCTGCCACTCTGTCCGATATAAATAGCTTCACAATTCTGGCATTTTATGGAATATACTCCTGATTTATCTAAGTTATCTATTTTATCTTTAGTATTATTCAACAATGTACCTAAATTTACTTTATTTATCCACACTATGTTAATGTTGAGTTTCTTTAGTAATTTGTTTATTTTCTGTGTTATGGGAGGGATATAGGTGATTACATGCCAACTAGGTTTCTTTAATTCTTTTATTTCTGGGTATAACAATTTTTGAAGTATTTTCCTTTCTTTATGTTTTATCAACTTATCGATGATATCTGGGTTGTAACCATTATTTTTTGCTATTATTTTAATTGTGTTCATTTCATTATTAAAGGCTTCCTTATTTAGTGGTATACTTATTGCTCTATGTATATAGCTATGGAAAGTTGACATTTTAATTTTTTGTGATTGATTTGCGTTAGCGTGTACTATATTATCCGAAAATGTTGGTTTTCTATATATTTTATATAATAACTTATTGTCTTTTTTGTGTATTGTAATATCTAGGAAATTCAATGTGTTATTGTGTTCTTTTTCTATAGTAAACTGTATTTTGGGGTTTAATGTATTAAGTAGTGTTAGGAATTCTGTTAATTGTCTATCGGTCACAAAAATCACAAAAAATTAAAATGTCAACTTTCCATAGCTATATACATAGAGCAATAAGTATACCACTAAATAAGGAAGCCTTTAATAATGAAATGAACACAATTAAAATAATAGCAAAAAAATAATGGTTACAACCCAGATATCATCGATAAGTTGATAAAACATAAAGAAAGGAAAATACTTCAAAAATTGTTATACCCAGAAATAAAAGAATTAAAGAAACCTAGTTGGCATGTAATCACCTATATCCCTCCCATAACACAGAAAATAAACAAATTACTAAAGAAACTCAACATTAACATAGTGTGGATAAATAAAGTAAATTTAGGTACATTGTTGAATAATACTAAAGATAAAATAGATAACTTAGATAAATCAAGAGTATATTCCATAAAATGCCAGAATTGTGAAGCTATTTATATCGGACAGAGTGGCAGATGTATTAATAAACGGTTAACAGAACATATTAGAGATATAAAATATAGTGTTAAACACACAGGGTTCGCAGAACATTGTATAGACCAGAACCACTTACCCGATATAAAGAGCTGTAACCTCATTCATAATGTAGTAAAAAGTAAAAAGTTAAATATATTAGAGATTTTTGAAATTAAAAAAGCCCAAAAACAAAATCGAGTTATCACAAACACACAATTAGAATTCATAAATACCCCCTATATCGATGCAATTTTAAATATCAATTACCCTCATTCTCCCACCCATAATGAACACAGGTATATAAGTTAACCTTAAGTAGAGTAAGTTTAGTTTTAGATAGCTCTTTGATAATGGCCTAATAGCCGAAACAATTGTTAGTATATCTAATTAAAGAAGTCGTGAAACTAAGCCAAGTGTTTTATTTTCTAATAATTAATCAAGTTATTACAAGAATGTTTCACCAAGAAATATCTGCGAAGTCAACCAATGAAAAAAAAATTATATTTTACAAAATGATTAATTGGGAAGATTTTTCGTAAATATTTGGGCTTTGAATTTGTAGAAGACGTTTAGGAGTTTGTTGGACGATTAAATGAGAGAAAGTATATGGACATTTTAATACCGTCTGTTAGGGAAATTTTCCCACTAACAATTGTATTTTTCAACAAGAAAATATGGAGAAAATATACGGTGCATATTGCACATAGTGTAATGAATTATTTTGCTGAAAATAATATTGAAATTCTACCTTGGGCTGCGAAGTCCCGACATAAATCCAATAGAAAATATCTGGGGAATGATGGTTAAAATTATGCGAAAAGCAAACAACGTGTCACGTAATAAAGAACAACTGTGAAACCTTGTTGAAGAAACTTGAGAAAGTTTGGTAGAAAAGCGTCAATTAGCAATTAATTTAATGGATTTACTTCCACGAGCACTCCAGACTGTTGTAAACAATAATGGTGAAAGGACTCGTTATTGATATACGTTAATAATTGAAATCCTATTTTTTATACATTTTCCATAATTTTATATAACGAGCAATCGAAAAAATTCATAATTGGAGTAGACTGTGAAATTGGGTTGGTACTTTAGCCACTTCCACATAATGACATTTATTATTTGACATTGAAACTATAAGTTTGTCGAATTTTTCAAAACTCTTATTAAGAAAATTAAATTTATTTAAAAAATGGTATTCAACATAGAACAAAAAGCAAAAATTATCGAATGTTACTTCCGTACAGATGTGAAAGTAAATGGCGAGTGGTAGTATTCAATTACGGAATGCATGGCTGATTTTAGTGAAGAACATCCTGAATTAATGTTTGACTACAATGATTTTTACAATGTTTTGACAAATTGTGTAAAGTTATTCAGAGAGACTGGTAGCGTCGGTCGAAAAACTGGAAGTGGGCGGCCATCTAAACGTACGTAAATAAATTTTTTCTATTTTGCGTTCGAAATGAACTCATTATGAAACCCAAAACAGTATCGAAATGAGCTTCATTTCGATACGCTTTCTTTCATTTTTCAATGTTGGCGTTGTTCGAATACAGAAATAAATATCATTGCTGTCATTTGATTTTAAGAATTTATATACATTTGACAGATATGATATATGTCCGTATTTTACACAAACAACGTATGTTGTATACAATTGACAACAACATGTATATGTTTCTATGTCACTCATGTTTAAATTTTTAAATGAAGTATCAAGTAATGTTAACGAAAATTAGTAAATAATATGTAATATAATATACTTCGCGGATAGCAAGATTCAAATTTGAAAATGTCAAGTATCAATGTGACCAACTGCATGCTTTATATAAAAATTAAACTCTGAACTTTCAAATTAAATAATTCCAATTTAAGCAATTTATTAATGTAAAAAACGCAAAATAGAAAAAATAGTATAAAAAACTCGTTTCATAAGGCCTTTTGCCGCACTCGCTGTTTAGAAAACCCGCCGCTATCGCGGCTCGTTTTCTAAACTGATCTCGTGCGGCAAAACAGTGCCTTATGAAACTTGTTTTTTAATATACTATTTTCTATTTTGCGTTCGAAATGAACTCATTATGAAACCCAATACAGTATCGAAATGAGCTTCATTTCGATACGCTTTCTTTCATTTTTCAATGTTGGCGTTGTTCGAATACAGAAATAAATATCATTGCTGTCATTTGATTTTAAGAATTTATGTACATTTGATAAATATGATATATGTCCGTAGTTTACACAAACAACGTATGTTGTATACAATTGACAACAACACATATATGTTTCTATGTCACTCATGTTTATATTTTTAAATGAAGTATCAAATAATGTTAACGAAAATTAGTAAATAATATGTAATATAATATACTTCGCGGATAGCAAGATTTAAATTTGAAAATGTCAAGTATCAATGTGACCAACTGCATGCTTTATATAAAAATTAAACTCTGAACTTTCAAATTAAATAATTCCAATTTAAGCAATTTATTAATGTAAAAAACGCAAAATAGAAAAAATAGTATAAAAAACTCGTTTCATAAGGCCTTTTGCCGCACTCGCTCTTTAGAAAACTCGCCGCTATCGCGGCTCGTTTTCTAAACTGATCTCGTGCGGCAAAATGGTGCCTTATGAAACTTGTTTTTTAATATACTATTTTCTTCAAAAGTACTAAAATATGATCGTTTTATTACTGAATACATACTTTAGAAATAATTTATTTTTTTACTAGTAAAAAAAATGGGCTCATTTCTTTACTAGTAAGAAAATGTAACCGACCAATCATAACTTCTTAAAGTGACTGAACGATTATTTGATAACTGTCAACTGTTAATTACAAAATGAGCGAAGAAGAATTTCACTGTACGCCACCAGAATTAATAAAAATTGCCAATCAAGCTGCTGCAACTCTAATCCCAACCAAATCTCGTAAAATATATGAAAATGCGTATGGAAAATTTCTGAACATAAAACAACTACACCGAAAACGTTTTGTTGGCATATTTTGCAAGTTTATCGAAAAAATTGAAAAGCTCCATATTATGGGCACAATATTCAATCATTAAAGCTCAACTATAATGTAAATATAACAAATTGACAGCATTTTTAAAGCGTCAAGGCGAAGGTTATAAATAAAAAAATCTAAGGTACTGTGCACCAAACAGAATATTTGTATAAATGTCAGTGCGCAATGTAACGTTCTTTTACTATAATCACAGGACCTTTTACATGAATATGTACAAAGAGTATGCTGCTCTTCGTCCAAAGGCCATAAACTTGACCAGACTTTTTATTAAATATCAAAATGGGAAATGTCACAATGTTGTCACAAAATATCAAGCATAGCTAAAGAAATTGCTTCCTACTTAAACTTCTACTTTAGCTACATTCCTTGTGGATAACGGTGGAGATATTACTTGTTTAAAAAGACATGGATGATGGAAATCCACTAGTGTTGCTGAAGGTTGCCTAGACGAATCTATATCAAATAAGAAAAACTACAGCAATGGGAATATTGACTCCATCAGATTACAGCTCCCATGCCATGAATCAGTCACCTGGTTTTAGTACCACTAAAAATAGAGTTGAAGCAACTACTATTATCAACACTAAAAGTAGAGCCGAAGCAACTACTTCTATCAACACCAACATTGAAATAGGCAATAGTGACTTCAATATACATAATCATTCTGTTCATAATTGCACTTTTAATATTACTATAAATAAATAAAAGTTTACACAAAGTACTTTGACAGTTGTTTGACAGATATATAAAACCTATTTTTACATGATATAACGGATGTTCATTTGAAAAGTCAATCTAGTAGCATGTGATTTACTGAGAACATTTTGAAGTATGTCGTAAATTAAAATTTACTACTTAACCTACGAAGTCGTATATTTTGACAGTTTCATACATACAAATAAATAACAAATGTGATTGACATTATCAAATGTCATTTGGATTTACGTTTACGGAACAACAAACACATACTAATATATATGCGTCTTATTCTATCAAAATTTCAAAGTAACCTAGATTGACTTTTCAAAAGAACACACGTTATTTAAATGTGTAGCTCACAAGAACGGTAAATATTATTTGAAGAAAAAATTGTAAACATCACACGGAGTAGAAAGTTTTTTGTCTCGCCCACTTTGCAGTCTCGGCTATCGCTTCGACAGCAAACATCTGGGCTCGATACAAAACTGACAGCTTTCTGCTCCTATACTCTATTTTTAAAGTAGAGAGACGAATTTCTGAACAGACCACTTTGACAGTGAAATCTCATTGGTTGAAAGCAATTTGGCCTTGCTTTCAATCAATGAGATTTGGTCTGTTCAGAAATGCGTCTCTCTACTTTAAAAATAGAGTATAGTACAAGTACGACCAAAACCTCGTGATAGCGATGGGCCAGTCTGCGCATATTGTATTAGAGTGGGTGGAGTTATGCGATGTATATATGGCACTGAGCTGTTATTAGTGAGCAACCAATATCAGACCGGCAATTAGGCTTATCTAGCTTTACGCCCGCCCCTTTTATCAGCGCGCCAATACGATGCGAGCAGCTCTATACGTTTTGCTACCGCGCAACTATCACGAGGTTTTGGTCGTGGTGTATACTATTTCGTTCCAGAACATAAAAGTATTTCGCAGTTAGGTAACAAAAAACGCTCACTTTGTCAAATGTAAATTTAACGAAAATGTCAACTTTTAATGATAATTTTCGAAAAACGTCATTATTATGAATCATAATTTATTATTTATTCCATCAAATGTGAGGAAAATGATACCTAAATGGCAAAATAATTTTTGTAAATTTCGCAATTTGTCAACGCGCGAGTTATTTGCAGGCAGGCGACATAGAGGCAGTATAACTCGATTAGTATTTTAATCAAGTAGGTATTTTGATAATTGTATATTTCATACAGTAAATAATAAAGAATAAATTAAAACACTTGGCTTGTTTCACTATGAGATTTATTTAAATTCTCTAACATCTGTTTCGGCTGTTATGCCATTCTCAAAGAGATCTATAAATCTGAATATATATAAAATATAAAGCTGGCATAACAGCCGAAACAGATGTTAGAGAATTTAAATAAATCTCATAGTGAAACAAGCCAAGTGTTTTAATTTATTCTTTATTATTTACTGTATGAAGTTAAAATGTTTCACCAAGAATTGTATATTTGTTAGACCGAAATTTCTATGAATGATGTGAACGCATTATCGTGAAAATCCTATATATTCATAAAAATACCACAGGCTTGACCACTATCTAGATTCGTGCATATTTTTATTAAACATTTTCAAAATAAGATATTTAGCTAAATTTAGTTCGTGAATTTTTTCAAACAAACAAAGGAACTCGAAATAAAACGGAAATAAACACCAATTCAAAATAAAAATGTATATTTTTTTGAATTCAATTCTTTGACATAATCAAATAAAATTATTCTGTAAATATATAATCTACTTGTTCCAAATGAATATACGACTTAATATATAAGAAAACGTTTAATTTTTTTTTTATTTACCTTTAGGTTACATATAATATGGAAAATTTAAAGCTATTACATAAATATATATATATAGGCAACTCGCGATACATCTTAACAAATAGAGTTGTCTAGAGTTCAATCTTATAAGTAAAAATGAACAAATAATTGGATAATATACAATCATTTTGTTTTCATTTCTTGTTCGAAAAGTAAACGAAATTAATTAATGTCGAAATTTTCTTTGTTTCATCATGCACCATAGTACAATATATAAAATATGTTCGATATTAGAAAAAATATTAATTTGACACAAAAGTTTGCTACCCATTAAATTTATATAATATATATATTATTAATCCTATAATAATACTACAAAGAAAAGAAATGAAAATGAATCTTCACGTTTTGAAAAATACAAGTGGACACCGTTACATGAAACAGTATAGGTTTTGTGCAAATACGGTAAGCTCTACACAAAAGTTGCCCGGAAATAAATAAAAAACTGTAAAATAAAAGTAATAAAATATAATTCTTGACATAAAAGCCCATTTATTTTATTTTTTTCCGAGCATCTGAAAGCAACAGCCATGAATAAATATATATTTTATAAGATTACATACATATATGATGACCATATAATCTTCAAATGCACATGACATAACTTAAACATCTTTTTACACAACCTTTACAGAAGACATTTAGCAGAAAGTTATGCGTCTTTTTATATCAAAATATTAGTTAAGGAAAATAAAAGTACGCGATGTCCACAAAATCGAAAAGAGAAAATTAAGGTAGGATCTGAACAAAATACATAAAAATGAAAAGTTTCGGGGTTTATTGTATGTTAGTTGATACACATGCATAAGCCCCATGATAATATTAAACACACGTTAACGGAAAAGAAATGTAATATAAAATATATGGTGCGTAATATGTTCAGAAAAGAATACATGGACGCTTCTTCTTCTTTTTAACTTGAAGAGCGGCACGTGTGGCTGTCTCAAACACTTCACGCACACCCTCCTTACTTTTTGCTGAACATTCAAGGTAAGCAAAGGCATTAATCTTTTCTGCCATCGATCGACCATCTTGTGGCTTGACAGGTTCTTGTCTCATTTTACTAAGTTCTTTTATCGTATTTGGATCATTTCTCAGATCTTTTTTATTACCGACCAGAATAATTGGTACGTTTGGGCAAAAATGTTTCACCTCGGGTGTCCATTTTTCAGGTATATTTTCTAGTGAATCTGGTGAGTCTACTGAAAAACACATTAATATAACATCCGTATCCGGGTATGACAAAGGTCTGAGACGATCGTAATCTTCTTGCCCAGCGGTATCCCATAATGCTAATTCAACTTGTTTGCCATCTACTTCTATATCCGCGACATAATTTTCAAAAACTGTGGGTACATACACTTCAGGAAATTGATCTTTACTAAAGACGATCAACAGGCAAGTTTTTCCACATGCGCCATCGCCGACAATCACCAATTTCTTTCGGATCGCAGCCATAGGACCTGCCAAAACATACAGTCAACGCCTATTCACAAAAATAAAAATGGCGGACACATCAAAATCAGCAAGTTACTAGGCGGGGAGGTTTAGATCAAAAGCAATAAAACACACCTCTGTTTGTTTCTCCACCGTCGGACCAACAACAAAACATTCAGTGGAGATTCCACACTCCTCGTTAATGAAAACCGTAAGGTACAAATAATTGCGTATCACAAAATCATTAATGATTTAACTCACAGAAATAGCACCCTACATAAACAAACGATATATGCCTGCGAGAAAACTGCGCCGGCGTGAGTCATCCCCTGACGTTTATAATAATTTTCCCTAGTGCTGCCATCTTTTCTCAATATTCTAGAAATTATTATTTAAGATTTGTTCGTTCTGGCTAACCAATACAATTCTTTAAAAACACTTGCATTTCAAATTTTTAATTCAAAGCTTTAAAAATCAAACCTATACACTCACAATTTAAATTAAGCTTATGTTAGTAAACAGTGACTAATAATTAATGAATAATACCCAAAACAAAACGTCTTAAAATAACTGTTTTGAATTATTTTAAAACCTGGTATTAAGTTCTCGCTCTTAAATTGTTCTTGTAACATTAAATCAACTTGTATAGGTTACAATAAATTTTTCTATATTCCAAAATTAATGCCTTCAGTAAATTAGTTTGTCCTTTAATTTTAATTTAAATTATATAAATAGGAAATTTGATATCTATTAAAGTAAAAGTTAAAATTGTGTGAACTTAGGCTAGGTACTGAAGGAACATTTCCAATTTTGCTACTAATTACATCATTTCTATTAGGAAAATAAGTAAAAAAATCACAAATTTATCATTTATTTAAAAATATATGTAGACATTAACTTATACCGATATATTGTGGTATATATGCATTAATTGATTATAGTTTTAAACTTATTCAAAAATAAATAACACAATTAATTAATAGGAATTTGTATTTAATTTTTGAATGTAGTTTTAGAAATTTTTTATTTTAGTCATAATTAATTAACAAATTCCTATGAAAAAAATAAATTTACAAATATTAATCAAATATTTAATTTCTTTTATATCTAGGAAAATCTTGAATAGCAATTTATTAAAAATGTTCTTTGGTTACTAATTTTTCTACTCTGGGAAATAAATTTTTTAATAGTTTTTGACAAGAATCTATTTAGGTTATGTAATTCTTATCTATTATTATTTTGGAATTAATAATGTTTTTCAATAAATTAGTTCCTTGTAGTATATATTTATCAAATTATCATCTATTCCATACTACACAACATAATTTAGCAATTGCTAGATTTATGAAAAAAATTATAAATGGTAAAAAAAGGTAAGTGAATATTCAAAATAAGTTTTTTTTAAATTTTATATATTTATTTTTGATTAGTAAGAAGCGTGTATATTACGATGATAGCCCGCAACCTACTTCAAGTACTTTCACAAAAGATATTTTGAAGAAAACCAATCCAGAAAATACAAGACGATTAGCAGTTTTAAATAAATTATTTATGAGACATATAACTGATTTAATGACTACAGGAGAATATGCTACACTATTTACAGGATACGGGTTAGAAATAAATAAGGTAGAAAGACAATTCTTATTAGGACGTTTATTAAAATTTAATTTACAGTTTATTCTAGGTTAAAGTTACACCTGATTATCATGGTATAAATGTGTATTGGATTGCTAGGGAAGATAAAGGCAACGAAATTGATAAACTGTTAGAAAATAAAGGCAATCAACTAAGACATGAACTAACACAATTACATATTGTTGGCATTGTACCTAAAATAAAATTTATAAAAGGTATGTATATAGTAATAATAATATTTAGTAACTGGTTTTGTGACTTTTTCTTAGATAAAGAATATGCTAGAATCGTGGAAGTAGATTCCAGATTAGCACATGCTGATTTTGGTGAAGATCATGAATTATCAGAGCCTAACATTAGGTTGCAGTCATATTTGAAATTAAATAAGTCCTTAAATCAAAATGTAAAGGTGAGTTAGTTTCGCAGTCTATGTTTTAAAAGAATTTTTTTTTAAATGCCAAAAGTTATTACAGTATTTTTGTTTGGAATTAAGAATTAATGATTATATAGAGTTGGCTAAGTTTTCAAATCTTTATTCTCCTAGTGATGTCAAATCTAATTTTTATTTTTTGCTTCAGAAGAATTTAGTCTTTCCAAATTCTCTGATTTTGTTAGTTTTTTCAGTTTTATCAACCAACTTTCATTGGTTTTCCTCTTTATCCTGTTCTTATTTCTTGCCTACCAACCTTTTGATAATCATTGCTTTACATGAATATCCTTATGTTATTTCTCATTCTTTGATATCTACTTATTGTTAATCTTCTGTGCTATTACTGATTATTAATTCACATATATTCATATTCCTTCTTCTCTCCCTATTATACCATGGTTCCTGCAATATTGATAATCTACCACCATTTTGGAGATTCCTTTATCTTCTCAAAGGTTTTATGATATTTGCTTTTTTTATATTTTAGGCCATATTACGAGATTTTTACGAAATAGAGAGAAACTTTTGGGGTTCCTCTCTACTTCGTATCCTCTTTCTAAGTGAGAAATCTTTGACCACCATAAGCATCAAGACATTTCAGTTGCTCTTATCATTCCCTTGGTTCTTGTGGTTTCTGATCCTTTCTCAGCAAAATATGTTAAAATAGGTCTGACTATTTCTTTTTACTATATTGTCATTACAATAACTATACATGTGTATTATATACAGTTGCTTAATAGATGGTGAAAGAGTTAAAACATATATAATTGTTGTTGTTAAAACATCTTGTAATGAGGAATTTTAATATATAGGATAAAATATTAGCTTTAGAAGAAGTACCTGAAGATACAGAAGCACCACCTATGCCCCAAGATGTATTGGGTTTAAACCATTCAGAAGTTATGGATAGAGTATGTAATCATGTTTTCATGTAAATATATGGTAATACATATTTATTTTATTAGATAAAAAGGGCAATGAAGAAATCACAAGCTTCTCATAGAAATGAGACCATCATACAAGTAAATGAAAATGTTCAAAGTTCATTAAATTCAATGGGATCTGAATTAGAAGTTATAAAATCTCAAAGAGAAATTTTCCAAAAATTTTTAGCTGAAAGACAGGTATGGCTAAAATTAGTTAGTTAGTTAACTTGTTAATTAATTTTTTTAAAGATTATGAGAAATAAAATGAGAAGAAACCAAGAAAAATGTAAACCTGATTGGGATTATCAGGCAGAGAAATTAGAAATTGCAAAACAACAACAATTAAGTTTAATTGATTTGGATGATCATGACGATGATGATTACATAGACGAAGATAATGATATGAATAAGGCCGATTATTCTAAAATATGAACAAATAATGCTGTGATTAATGTTATAAGAAATAAAACATAAAGAATGTGTATATTGGAATTTCTGTTATCAACAGGTACTTGAAAGTTTTCTAATAGACATATTTACTTTGTACTGAATTATCTATTAATGGCAATGACTCAATGAACTTTGTATTTATATTTGAAAACTGATAAGGTTATCTTTTCATCGTACTTACTTGCTTTGTTTTGTGCTTTCTTTCTTTTTTTCAAATTATATTTTGCAACAACAAAAAAAAAGAAATATGCCAACAATAGCTAGTTAATTTTTTGATTTGATTAAACTATAACTACTTGTTTGGCTGCACTTTTTCCTGTTGTCGCATATAAAATACCATTAACTGGCAATCCTGTAAAAATAAAATAAACAGAAAAGTATATTATTTAACCGAATGAAGTATTCCTCAACAAAATGATATGAAAATATTCACTATGGTTAACATAGTGCATAAAAGAATTTGGGCAATAAAATTGGTTGCAAACTAATTGTTTTTACGGAGATAGCATTATAACATGAGAGCAAAATGAATTGAGGTAGTAGGAGGCTGCGGTTCGTAGATCGTATTTCGTGAATTATATTCACAATATTTTTCTGTCAAACATTTAATGACAGACTGTCAGTTTGAATTATTAATTCTTTCAATACAATTTTTTTTTAAAAAAACAGTATAATCACATTCAGAATGTTTACTCAAGAACAAATGGTGTTCATTTTAGAATGTTACTTTCGTAACGGTCGACGTTTGCCAAACGGCGAATGGTATTATTCAATAGAAATGTGCAAGAAAGAATTCCAACAACGTTTTCCTGAAGTTGTTTTAGTAAATAAGAACTTTTCTCGTGACCTATTGAGAATTATAAATAACTTTCGAACAACTGGGTCTGTAAAAAGACAATGGAAAGGGGGAAGATCTTCTCGAGTTAGGACCCAAAATGTTGTTAATAATGCAAGAAACGCAATTAGAGAACAACCTACATCTGCCAGAAGACTGGCACAACAGTTGGATATAAGTTATGGAACCTGCCGCAGTATTCTTAAACGCAATATTGGTATGCATCTTTACAAGGTTCAATTGTATCAAGAACTATTGCCGCCAGATTACGTTCGAAGAGTTGCCTATTGTCGTTTCTTTAATGCAAATCTTAACGACGACGATGTTTTGGATAAAACGTTTTTCACCGACGAAGCGTGGTTTCACCTGAACGGCTACATAAACGCTCAGAATATGCGTATGTGGGCAACAGACAATCCGCATTATTATAGGGAAACAACGTTGCATCCTGTAAAAATAGGGGTTTGGTGTGTCATGTCACGTAGTAGGCTTATTGGTCCGATCTTTTTCGAAGGAACTATAAATGGTGAAAGATATCGCAATAATATACTGGAAACATTCATAAATCAACTGCATGATGACGAGTTACAGTTAGGTTTCTTTCAGCAAGATTCCGCACGACCACACACTGCCCGTGAAACAATAAATTATTTACGTGAATTTTTTGATGAAAGAATTATTAGTGTTGACCGTTTCCCGCCAAGATCGTGTGACTTAACTCCTCTGGATTACTTTTTATTTCCATACTTAAAAAACTCTATTTTTAAAAATCCAGTGCATACAATAGACGATTTACGGAACAATATCGTGCGACAGTGCGAGTTAGTAGACGGATTTATTTTACAAAAGGTTTTTGAAAACATGAAGCGGCGCGTAAATTTATGTTTGAATGCCGAGGGACAACAGTTTCAACAATTATTGTAAACTTTTCAATAAAATATAAAACATGACATTTGTATGACAGTAGATAAGCTATGCGGGTTCTGGCCCAAAATCCCATGTATTTTCTTATGGAGGTTCATTTTGCACTTTCAAGGTCGTTTGAGCTGTGACATCATAACTGAGTAACGCAATTAACTTCACGTTGATTATAACCTACTGAGATCAATAAGTAATATAGCAAACTTCACATCATTTGAGGATATGATAGCGAACAGCTCCGAAACAGATAGTGAACAGGTCTGAACAGCTTCTAAACAGGTCTATACAGAGAATGAACAGCTCCGAAACAGATATGGAACAGGCCTGAACGGGTAATGATCAAGTCTGAATAGATATAAAACAGATATTATACAGCTCTGGAACAGGAATGAACAGGTCTGAACGGATATTAAACGGCTATTGAAACAGATAATCAGCGATGTCTAGAAGATGGCGCCACATATTTCGAATTATTTAAATTTTTTTTTTTAATGCCGGTACCGGGAATCGAACCCGAGCCTTCTGGGTGAGAGTCAGGCATCCTAGCCACTAGACCATACCGGAGATATGAATACTATATTGTAAAATGCATATGTAGTCTATTACAAAATGTGGAAACTCAACTTCGCGGTTCAAGTCGCGGTTTTATTGGCGGATTTTGCGGTTTAGGTCGCGGAATTAGTTCAATTAAATGCAAATTCGCGGTTCCTAGCGTCGTTGAGTTTCCACATTTTGTACTAGACTACATATGCATTTTACAATATACTATTCATATCTCCGGTATGGTCTAGTGGCTAGGATACCTGACTCTCACCCAGAAGGCTCGGGTTCGCTTCCCGGTATCGGCATTAAAAAAGAAAATTTTAAATAATTCGAAATATGTGGCGCCATCTTCTAGATATCGCTGATTATCTGTTTCAATAGCCGTTTAATATCCGTTCAGACCTGTTCATTCCTGTTCCAGAGCTGTATAATATCTGTTTTATATCTATTCAGACTTGATCATTCCCCGTTCAGGCCTGTTCCATATCTGTTTCGGAGCTGTTCATTCTCTGTGCAGACCTGTTTAGAAGCTGTTCAGACCTGTCCACTATCTGTTTCGGAGCTGTTCGCTATCATATCCTCAAATGATGTGAAGTTTGCTATATTACTTATTGATCTCAGTAGGTTATAATCAACGTGAAGTTAGTTGCGTTACTCAGTTATGATGTCACAGCTCAAACGACCTTGAAAGTGCAAAATGAACCTCCATAAGAAAATACATGGGATTTTGGGCCAGAACCCGCATAGCTTATCTACTTATGACATTTTATAAATATTTTAAGTTGTAAATTAAATTTGTATCAAGGCGACATTTAAGTGCTGTCAGTAAGATTTATTTACTTTATAATTCACGAAATACGATCAGCGAACCGCAGCCTCCTACTACCTCAATTCATGTTGCTCTCATGTTAGTTACCAATTGCTAATATTAGGGTTATTTACTTAACAAGTTGACTATACGTACGACGGATTTTTCAATTTGACATTTAAAATTGACGTTGTTTACCTTTTAGGTTAGAAACTTCTATTGTAATTCTGTACTTATACGACGTCGTACAATTTCATTGAAACTAGAAATGTTAATGCAAAAAGAGGAAAATGTATGTAAATAAAACAAACGACGGCATTTGGACAATTTTTGTTTAAATCAATAATCTTATTTCATTTTGGAAATACGAAAAAACTCAAACAGGCAATATAACGTGTGTTCATTTGAAAAGTCAAAGTAGGTTACTTTGAAATTTTGATAGAATAAGACGCATATATATAAGTATAGCAAACGCCAATTAAGGTGGCGCGAGGAGGGGTAAGTTCGCGCAGGATTAGAAGTAGTGGGGAGATTTGTATTTGGTTTTATATCAAATGTCAGATAATTCTAACCTCTGAGTATGTACCACTTTATGATCCCCTAGCAAAGACATTATGTTCCGTCAAACGCCAATGCCAAATGTATTCTGACAATTACTTGAGTAGTGGGGGTGGACGTTTTTAAAAACGGCTTCTGCGCACCCCCTCCTCGCGCCAACTTAATTGGCGCTTGCTATATGTGTTTGTTGTTCCGTAAACGTAAATCCAAATGACATTTGATAATGTCAATCACATTTGTTATTTATTTGTATGTATGAAACTGTCAAAATATACGACTTCGTAGGTTAAGTAGTAAATTTTAATTTACGACATACTTCAAAATGTTCTCAGTAAATCACATGCTACTAGATTGACTTTTCAAATGAACATTTGTTATATACACAACAGATGACAGACCTAAAATTTCAAGTGACTTGAAAAAGTACAACGCCAAATGAAAATATTCCTTAGATATAAAGCGCCCTAAATGACCTGGCAACATAACTAGTGTCAAAAAAAGATAGTTATATACGAATCGCTGGAACGTAATAAAAGAGTGTTATACTATGTATAGTTATACTCTCGTGAGCAAAAAAAAACGGGACACTGATTCTGCGTGGGTTTAAATTGTGATTACTTGAGTGGCTATCTTTACTCATAATAGTAAGTCAGGAATTGTCAAAAATGTGTGTCTTATTGACATTTATTAAACATTTTTAAAATAAATGTAAATAAAAATTACTAAAAAAGATAGAGAAAGATTATTTATTAAATTTAAATAATTATTACATTAAAATAATTAGTATTTCGGCATTCCACCGTTATTATTAACTGCATCTAATCTTGTAGACATTGAAGCGACAATATTTTCTATAAAGTCAGTAAAGATGACTCTTTGCGAAAGTTCTCCATTATTGTTCATATTTACAAACCAATTACAAAACTGTAGTCTACGTGGGTAATCAATTTCTAACAATTCTTGTACTGCTGTGACACGGTATGGTTAAAGTTGCATATCTTTTTTTAATAACTTGTGAGTTGTACCAACAGAAAGGTTTATTTGTTGACTCAAATGTCGAACAGATGTTTGTGGCTCATTTTCTATTATTTCATCAACACGATTGACAACTTGAGGTGGGATAACACTGTTGTGTAACACTGTAGTGTTATCCCACTGGCGATTTGGTGAAGAGCGTATCAAGGTTATTCTACAGATGGCAACTTAGTTGCCGAAATACGTTATAGTATTTATTGTTATATATTGTGGTTAGGGTGTTTTTCTTATTTCTGTTTCAATGTTTAGTTAGTAATTTTTAACAAAATGTGGCTAAAATTGTATTTTGTAGGTTATAAACTTTTTTTTAAATACGATTAAAAATAAAACAATCAAATCAAAAGAAAATATATTTATTAAAATCAACATTATACAAACAATATTCTTTTTTCGCTTATAATTACAACTTAAAACTAATTTCCTAGTAAAGATTGTAAAAAAAGTGGAAAAGTAAACAGTCATATTTACACATGTAAAAGAGAAAAATATATATTGCGACAAACTTGAAACAAAAAGTTAATTCGTCAAAAAAAAAAGAGGGTACATCATTAATAATTAGAATATATTAGACTCTTCTTTTAATTAATCTAAATTCTATTATTACACCAACTATGTTAGTGTAGATTGGACGGTTTATTTAGACTAAAAGCCCGACTAAGAATGAGGGTCAAGAAACCCAAACCAAAAACTTCATATAATAATGAAGACAGGTTATTTTACAAAAAACAAATTATATAGATTTACAATATTGTGCAGTAAATTAATTACAATTACAAGTAAAGATAAAACATAAATAAATATGCAAGATAATAGGTACATCCAGTGATGCGAAAATATCACTGACAATTGTTTTTAGAGGATGTCGATATAGGTTCTTTGTTCACTGAGTATTTGGCCAATAATTTTGGCATATATCATAATAATTGACGAATAATCATTAATTTTGTATTAATTAAAAAAATATATGAACACAAAAGAAGCACCTAAATCCCATTAGGTTATTCATTCATTCTTCCAACGCTTTTTGTCTAAGTATAAGGTAAAACAATATTTAAGTAAATAGATCGGAGATTCAAGAATATATTAACTGTACAAAATATCATTTTTATGTTTAGTTATTATAGAAGAATATTGTTAATTAAATTTTAACCTTCGATATTATTAAATTTTTTTCTTGAAATAATGTTTTTAAGCCTTAAAATATATCAATCTAATAGCACGCAGTAAGATATTAGCTTGTCAGCTTACCATATTTTAAGCATTATTTATGCTTAGCTGCACAATTAAGAAACTAAAAAATAATAACGAAATATTAATACTTAAACACATTCACTACTATATCTGTGTATGTAGTAGGTACATTTTAGAATACAAAGTCATTATCTAATCGAGATTCAATTGAATATCTGTCATAATATGTTTAAAAGAAGAGTAAATTTGAGATATTACATATAATAGAAATAATCTATTCACTTAAAAATTCTTATACTTTACGCAATATAGTTTAAATAGTTTCTTTAAGTTTAATTCCTAGTTTCAGTAAAAATGGTGTTTCGGAAATATATTTGAATGTTACTACATATATTACTACTGTTCTTATTTAAATCTCAAATCTCTAATAATTTTTCTTCAAATAAATATATATCTGAGTAGAATTAAATTGTGTGATTGAATTTATAAAACTGTCTTTTTCACTAAAATAATTTTTTAATTGAAGCTATCTTTATTTCAAAAATCAATTTTTATTTTTTTTTTAATGCAAGTTTTTTACACAAGCTTATAAAATTATTATGGATATACGATCTACAAATTGTATTATATATTGTCAGGTAAGTCATTTTCAATGAATAAACTGTAGTTTTAGACAATTCTATTATTCGTCATATTTTTATATTATATGATTCTAAATATTCTAAATTTTAACAAGAACTATTTAAAGTTTGAAATATTTGGAGCCTAGAATTCTATTATCAATAACATGGTTAATAGTTTATTGTTTTAGTCAATAACACAACTTGGTGATAAGTTTTGGCCCATATTCCTTCATAAGAAGTTATTGTAAAAGATTTATTGAAGGATGCTTACTGCTTGTAAATTTCAGAAGTAGTTGAACATCAAATCTGGATTAAATAGTCAAAAAAAAACTTTGAAATTTATAAACAATGAAATTATAAGTTGTAACTTGCTTTAAACTAAATAAAGTTTTAAAACTCTTTTAAATAGTTATTTGATTTGTATTTATATAGAAGAAGTGTTACACTCCAAATCAAATAGAATTTAAAATAAACTTAAAAATAACTAACCTGTATTATTGCCTATATTGAAATTAGGTTATAATAGGTTAGGCAAAATGTATCAAGTTACATATGAGATATGAGCAACATAAACAATTATGCATACTCCTAATTCATAAGATATTTAAATTTTTGTTCTTAAATTAGAAATATTTGAAAATAATTTGGTCTACAAATCATATGCTGTATGAAGTTCAATATGCTGTATTAGTAATTTGAAGAAGATGTAATCATAAAACTGTGAGTAGAAGTAATATAATTTTAGAAATTTTCAAAATGGTATATTCAATCAACTTCATTGATAGATTATTAGCGTTTTAGTATCTAAAAATTATGTAGATCACCTGGGTATTCTGTACCTTAGCTTAGACGATAACCTGTTTATTTTTGAGGGCGAGGAAATATATTAGGTAGGAAGTTAAAAAGTTGAATTTTCATAAAATGCAATACAGAATTTGCGAAAATATGGATGTTGATAATTAATTAATTCAAATAAAATGATAAGAAATCAAATACGTTATACTAGAAATTCTAATCTTTAAGATTTTATATTGGTTTTTAAAATTATCTGCTTTGAAATAGTAATAATAAACATAATTTGCTAAACAACAAACAAGTATCATTCCTTCGTTTTGTGCTACTATTTATGTAACGTGCCTTCAAAAATTTTCCTCATTAGAGACGGCTATGCTTTTTGATAATGGTTGGTGACAGTGCACGTAATTTGTCATAAACATATAATTTTGAATGAGCATAGCTGTCTTTAATAAGGAAAGTTTTTTAAGGCACGTTATCTACCTATACGTAATAGTAACATGTCCAAAAAGATTGTTGACTTCTTCAATTTAGCCTTATGCATTGTTAGCGTGCATTAAAAGTCGCCATCAAAATATTTCATTTTCTGGATGTAATATTAAATGTTTGGTTTTATTTTATGTAATAAGTTTTCATAGTAAGGTAGACAGTGTTATAATGCCCAAATATACCATATTTTTACAACACCATCAAGATTTCGTGTCTTTCGCTACTTTTGTTGATATGTCATTGTTGGTCTATACGAAACTTTATTTAGAAAACTAGAAATGTATTATTAACACTTAACACTAGAATCGAAGTTTTTGTAATACTTTTGTGTAATATTAATTCGAACGGCAATTCTTCTATAATAACATTAACCTAAGTCAAACGTTCGGTTCGATATTATTAATCTTCTTTTTGGTGATATAACGAAACTGGTTTGTTTTTACATGAAAAGAAGATCTGATAATATACATATAACATATCTCTTTCTTAAACACTATACAGGCACTATATTAACAAATTTATACTTTTTTTCTAGTTTTTTTTTGTACTTGAATTACTGTGACACAATGGGTTTGTTCATTGGGGTTATATTCCACTATCCAAAGTATAAATTCAATAAATATTGGGTGAATCCAATGTACGGTTGTTGTAGAATTTATGTAAAGAAATGGAAGGTTGGTAGAAAAACAAGAAAATAAAAATGAAGCGCTTTGGTAAAGATTACTAAAAAAAATGAAATGCTTTTATGCAATAGAAAAATTTTCAATTCCATTTTTTGACTAGTTTTAGGAAACCTTTCTACTTGCCATTAAAAAAATAATAAACTGTGTTGCCTATAAATAAAATATCACCAATAGCTATGCTGTTGGATAGCATAAAACTTGTTCATTGATGCTTGTTCCAAATATATGTTTGCTACTCCACCTTACCTTGAATAATGTTATAAGCGCAATGAACAAACTTAATCACATTAATTACAAATAATTAATAAAGAGATACATGAGTACGACGTAAAGACAAACCATTTCTTGTTTAATAATAATTATTTTTGATCGTAATACACATAGAAAAATATAATATCTACATTAAATTCGGAGTTCGTTCCTAAATGACGACGCCATCTTCTAGCCTAAGATACCTCACTATCAGGACGAATGAGGTTATAAGCAGTGTCAAGAAAGGTATTGGTGGCTGTGTTGCTGCATTGTATATGTAGCAATATGGACACTGGCTACTGCCGCAGACTTGACATATTGTCAATTGATACACCGATGAAGCATCGAATATCGTTTCGTTGAATCGCTCTGTAAAAGATATTTAAAAATCAATTTTAGTTAAAAACACTTAATTCTTTTTTTTGTGCTTTTTGACTTTTGTATAGCAAGCGCCAATTAAGTTGGCGCGAGGAGGGGGTGCGCAGAAGCCGTTTTTAAAAACGTCCACCCCCACTACTCAAGTAATTGTCAATACATTTGGCATTGACGTTTGACGGAACATAATGTCTTTGCTAGGGGATCATAAAGTGATACACGCTCAGAGGTTAGAATTATCTGACATTTGATGTAAAACCAAATACAAATCTCCCCACTACTTCTAATCCTGCGCGAACTTACCCCTCCTCGCGCCAACTTACTTGGCGTTTGCTATACCATGAGATTCAAAATGATTTGTCAATTAAAAATAATATAATGGATGTATGTGCCGCTTTTTTCCAACGGTATTACAAACTTATTCAGTGGGGGTACGTAAATTGCTGAAAATATGGTATTTTCAGCTTCAGTACATCTTTTACAATTAACGAAAAATAGTAATTATTATCTTTTATTGAAATTAGCACAAGCTTGTTATAAGAATTAAACAAAAAAATACAATATAGCAAATTACAAATTATTGGCTTCTTAAACTAATACAGTGGACCCCCGCTATTCGCGAATGTTCCGTTCCATGAAAATACCGCGAACATTGAATTGGCGAGTATCTGGTTTCAAAAATAATAGGTATGTATGTAAGTTAACGAGAGGAGGGGGTGCGCAGAAACCGTTTTTATAAACGTCTACGTTATATATTTTACTCTAATAAATTATTAATTTATTAAGTGATAGATGTGTAGTTTACGGCACCTATGGTATCTAGCAAAATGATGTAAAACTAAAAACAAATCTCCCCAATACTTCTAAACCTCGCACGAACTTACCCCTCCGCTCGCCAACTTATCTCGCGCTTGCTATATGTACGTATAAACTACAGGTTTACATGTATTATGTAATTGATACAAATAGATATACCGTATGTCTGAAAGAATCTTAAAAATTGCGCTTGTAACAAGTTCAAGACCTCGCCTCTGCTAGTAGCAAGTCACGCCTCACGCCTGGTAACTGACGCACTATGCTGGGATTCCCTGACAATAAGAATAAGTCTGCGCTTCCAGAACACGTTTGCATAAGCAAAGAAAATACGGACAGGGTATATCAATAAAACGATTCAAATATAAAAAAGATGTGTGGTAGAAACATAAGCAGCAATAAAAAATATAAATTGCTTCTTAAAAACAAAAGAAAAAAGAATCCTTAAACGTACCAAATTCTAATTACAAGTAATTAAATAAGTAGAACTTTTGAGTATAAAACAGAAAAAAGTATAATAATATAAATTAAATAATACGTTCAAAAATAAATTGATACAGAGAAACGAAATTTTCTTCTACATAAAACTTTGTTTCAGTAGGTATAGCAAACGCCAATTAAGTTGGCGCGAGGAGGGGTAAGTTCGCGCAGGATTAGAAGTAGTGGGGAGATTTGTGTTTGGTTTTACATCAAATGTCAGATAACTCTAACCTCTGAGCGTGCAAATAACAAGTGTTCATTTGAAAAGTCAATCTAGTAGCATGTAATTTACTGAGAACATTTTGAAGTATGTCGTAAATTAAAATTTACTACTTAACCTACGAAGTCGTATATTTTGACAGTTTCATACATACAAATAAATAACAAATAATAGGTATTTATTGTAAACTATAACAAATGTTGAAAATGTTGTCCTTCAAGATCAATGCACTTTAAAATCCTCCGTTCAAAATTTCTGATGATATTCTGCAACATTACTAGATTGTTATTAATTTCCATGCATTTCTGTTCGATTCTCTGTAGCATATCATTCAAATTCAATATAGGTGTTCGAAATATTTATTTTTTAGACCACAAAAAGAAGTCGCAAGGTGTTAAATCGCATGAACGTGTAGGCCAGGCAATTTCAGTATTTCGACTAATTAAACGCTCATCAAAAAATTCTCTTAAATCATCCAAAGATTCTGCAGTACAGTGACAAGGTGCTCCGTCTTGTTGGAAATATGCATTTTGAAGTTCATCACCATGCAACTGATTGACAAATAGTTGTAAAATTTCCGTACGGTACCTTTGAGCAGTTAACGTTCCCTGAAAAAATATTGGTTCAATGATTCGCCTTTGGCTTATCGTTGCCCAAACACCAATTTTCTCTGGATGTAGCGATTCTTCATTAATTACATGTGGATTTTCACTACTCCAAATTCTTGTATTTTGTGAATTTAGGTATCCCGTTTTATAAAACCATGCTTCATCAGTAAAGATGACTCTTTGCGAAAGTTCTCTATTATTGTTCATATTTACAAACCAATTAAAAAACTGTAGTCTACATGGGTAATATTTCTAACAATTCTTGTACTGCTGTGACACGGTATGGATAAAGTTGCATATATTTTTTTTAATAACTTGTGAGTTGTACCAACAGAAAGGTTTATTTGTTGACTCAAATGTCGAACAAATGTTTGTGGCTCATTTTCCATTATTTCTTCAACACGATTGACAACTTGAGGTGTACGTTTCTTAATTGCTCCGCTGCCTGATTTTCTTAAGAGACTACCAGTTTCAGAAAAAAACTTTAACGTTCTATCCAAAGTATTCTTAAATAGTATATAATCTATTACAAAATGTGGAAACTCAACTTGAAATTCTACCATGCAATCTTGAACTGAATAAACCCAAAAACCATCAATTTTATTACCACTTCGAAAATAAGCCTGGACTAAAAAAATTTTATGTTCTAAAGTGAAAGCCATTTTAAAACTGAGAAGCAATTTATTTAAACCAGAATCGACGCACGATTATTTTATGCACTAACTGATATTTGTGATTGACATTATCAAATGTCATTTGGATTTACGTTTACGGAACAACAAACACATACTAATATATATGCGTCTTATTCTATCAAAATTTCAAAGTAACCTAGATTGACTTTTCAAATAAACACACGTTACATTATGTTTCGTCAAACGTCAATGACAAATGTATTCTGACAATTACTTGGGTAGTGGGGGTGGACGTTTTTTAAAAACGGCTTCTGCGCACCCCCTCCTCGCGCCAACTGAATTGGCGCTTGCTATACCGCCTAATTCTGAGTAAACGCAACGATCCGAATGTATGAATATTTCTCCCGCTTCGAATACAATTCCCCTGAATGCTGTAGGCGCGTCAACATCGATGTCATACATATAGCAAGCGCCAATTAAGTTGGCGCGAGGAGGGGGTTTAGCAACAGACTGTTTTGTGATTGGCTTAACATCGATGTCATACATATAGCAAGCGCCAATTAAGTTGGCGCGAGGAGGGGGTTTAGCAACAGACTGTTTTGTGATTGGCTTAACGCGTTCAGGGGATTTTTATTCGGAGCGGGAGAAATATTCGTACATTCAGGCCGTTGCGTTTGCTCAGAATTAGGCGGTATATCGATTAAATGATTTAAATTGTTTTTTTTATTAAGGTGCTCGAGCGGACCACCTTCTGCCGCTAAACAATACGCTAATCTGTTACAAACTTCATGACGCAGCGTAAATCATGACCTCTTCGTTTTCATCATTATTGTCTATGTTTAGGGCTAAGACTCTATTGCGATATGAACATTTCTAGCACGACTGTAAACAACCATATTTTTCGAAATGGTTTATCAAATACCGAATAGAACTGAATGGTACTTCGCGTTCAAATGCTGTCATAAATAAGCCACTTATTTCATTCAATGTGCTGCTACGGTGATATTGTACTCGTATTATAGATTTCTTTTCCTCCAAAGTTAAATTCATGATAAACGATTAATTTAATCAATGGGTCCGAACTCTTCTTAAGTTAGTCTAGAAGTGAGACCCGAACGTGTCGTTCATGAAATGTTAAATGACAAGACGAACAGGAGGTGGTAACGCCTGGTAACTGACGCACTATGCTGGGATTCCCTGATTTTGTTCGACCGATAAGAATAAGTTGCGCGTCCCGAACACGTTTGCATAAGCAAAGAAAATATGGACAGACGGTATGTATTTTGGTTAAGATAAGATTCCTAATTGCTGCATCTATTAGTCAGAGAAATGTTCATATCAAAATTATGCTTTCAAAAATTGAAAATCCTCAATCCTTCAAACAATAATAATCATTTGCTACATCATCTTGTTGTTTGCAAGAAAACCATTTACAATCAATTGTAATGGCTTGACAAGGTTCGAAAGCTTAGGAAAGGGGTGTAAACAGGAATTCCCAAACTAGCGTGGCCGAAAGAGATTTGGGATAAATAAGGAGGCGATAGCCACAGCCAATTCCTATTTTGACGATCTTCCTAAAGCTTATTTTTTAGACAGTTTAAGAAAATTGGCGAGACGGTCGGCTAAGTGTATAAAATATCAGGTGTCCAGGAAGGGTATTTGTATCTGCACCGTCCATGTAACGGCGCGGTAAGGATAGCTTGTTGCACTGCTAGTTGGAGATGTAGTAGCCATGAAAGTGTACCCGGGAGACCATCGCGTTTTTTGCGTACGCGCCTATGATTCGATAGTCAGCCTATTTCGTGCAGAATTTAACATACCTACGGAATGTTTGAAAATAACAGTTTGACTGTAAAAATTGTCAATCAAGGTCGCCCGCGATCTGCTCGAAGCCAGAAGCGGAAAATCCGTCTCAATCAGTTCGCAAACGCAGTCAAGAACTTAATATTAAAAAATCGTCGTTCCACAAGATTCTGAAGGAAGATTTACAACTTACAGTTTATAAAATTCAGTTTGTTCAAAACCTGAACGTTACCGACTATCCTCTCCGGTTAAATTTTGCAAATGAGGTGCTTCAACGATTCACAACGTTCGAAAACATTCTGTTTAGTAAGGAAGCGAACTTTCACTTAAATGGTCACGTAAACAAACACAACTGCCGCTACTGAGCCAACGAAAATCCAAGACGGAAACATGAACGACCTTTACATAGTCTAAAAGTTATTGTGTAGGCTGCCATGTGTGGTGCAGGCATCATTGGGCCTTATTTTGTTTGAAGACCGGCGAAGATGAGCACTTACTGTAAACAGTGAACGGTATTGCGACATGTTAAGAAATTTGAAGGTCTTAATGTGGAATATGGTTTCAACAAGATGGAGCCACTTGCCACACCTCACACCAATCACTTTTCCCGCAAAAAGTGGTCTCTCGTCGGGGCACCATCAACTGGCCTCCAAGAAGCCCGGATCTTACATCCCTTGATTCTTTCTTATGGGGATACGTTAAAGAGAAAGGGTATGCAAACAAACCACGAACTCTACTGTAATTGAAGTACAATATCCGCACTGAAGTGGCCGCTGTTTCCAGAGAGATGTGTTTTCCAAAATTTTGTCTAAAGATTAAAAATAAAACAATATATTTTTGACTTGTAGTGTCTTTTTTATTGACTTTACAAATACCTCCTACCCTTTTTCAACACCTTGTGGTATGGGAATGATGTTGAAAAATAAAATATATTTTTGACTCTAAAATAAGTATTTTATTGAAGTCACTTTCCCGTCAAATCAACCTCCTAGTACCCATTCCAAATAAGAATGGACCGTTGGAAAAATAGGGCTTAAAATAAAAGCTTGTGATTGGTTAAAAGAGACGGCGAATTTACGCTGGTAAAATCGAATTTTTGTTCTGTCAAATTTTCTTTTGCTGTCATTCACTGTTAGTATAGATCAGTACTATCGATTTGCGTATTATATCAGTTGCTTATTGTGCTGTTTATTATTAATATTCATTATTGAGCTGATAAAGTGAATTCCTCATTTTCTGAAAATGCTGTGTTTGACATTAAGAGTTCACATTTTCCTTTAAGATAACTTAGTTACCGATATACTTACAATAAATTGGACGAAATATCTAAAAGTTTATGCATATATATCCACAATTAGAAGGCACGTGCATTCCATTGTTAATAAACAAATAATCTAGGTGGATATTGTAGGTATATTGTAATGGGTCATATTCTTTAGAAAATAAAACGTTAATGTATATGCCAGTTGTCTACTGTATATATTAAAAGCAATTTCATTTCTTTATATTTAAATTCTCGCTTGTTTAAAAATTTATCTAACAAGGCATTCTGCATTAAAACGGGTTCTTCCCCGGACGCACTTTCAATAACGAAAACAGTATCTCAGTATGAGATCATTTCTCTTTGTCCGTTGTATTAAAAAGTAACGCATACTTCCCCATATATATGTGTATATAAATGAGAGTCAACATATATTTAATATAAGGATATGCTTTGTCAGCAATAACACATTTTGTAATATTAACTGTACTATGTATGGGGCCCAATGAAGGAGAATATATAGAAGATATTCTGGAAACATTCTTTCGCATGAAAGGGGAAGGAGGAAGAAATAGAACAGCAGAAAGTATCAGTCAATCAAGCCCTGCGAGAAATAGCGGACGGCTGATTTACTTAGGTCTAGTACGACGTAAATAAAAAACGTCGGACCTAACAAGACTAAAAAAGTCCCACGCAAGAAAAGCCTGCATAATACGCTAGTTTTTATAGCACTCGCAAAGGGTGAATCAACACTGTAAAAAAGTCACTTGTGCGCGCTTTAAATCATTTGGATTACAACAAGAAATCCTTATAGTGCAAAGTTAATTTGCGTGTGTTTTGTGAAACGTCTCTGAGCCCCGGTATCGAAACAAGGTAGGAAGTTTTATCCTCTTTAAGTCTATCGATAGCAAGAGATAAATGCGGATATCAGAAATAAAGGCCTAGACATTTTAGTAAAAGAATCAAACGAACTTTATAATAAACATTTGCAAGGTATAGCAATACCATTTTCATATTTAGTTATCTGTACCCTATTCAATTGATGTAAAAGTCCCTATGTGTAAAATTCAATATATATGCTTCATATGTAATCTGATATTTTATTAATTACTTACCCATATATTTATAGATACATTTACAAAGTCGATATTTGCCTATGTAAATATTCTTATAATAAATATAGACATAGTGCTCTATTTATTGCTATAATACAGGGGATACATACACACACCTTCCGTATAACAAACGACCTGAGATCATTAGTATAAAATAAATATATCAATTTTATTAGTATAATTCAAGCGTCCCATTGCTGGAGTTAGTGAATCACCGGGCATATACTTAATTAACTTTACCGTCAGGAACGGTTATTTTCCTGTGGCGTCCAACATAATCAGCAAAGTAATCATTTTAAATAAATGATAAACTGCATATCTATCTCTCATATTACTTCTTTAACTCTTAAAGTAACTTGCAAATTGGTATCCCCATTCATTATTATTATTTGCAAAGGGTCAATAAATAGCCAAACGTTACAATATAACCTCAACATATGACAACAAACATATGTCCTATTTGTTTGAAATTCTTGTGTAAATTATACTCAGATTGCATCGCCATCTGGTCCATTCTTATTTGGAATGGACAGTAGATATAATTTCACATTTAGAACTAATCCAATGTTGTATCCAAGTTTTACTGGTTTTGATCGTAAAAGAGAAAAGATCTTACGTACCTGGCGCGTAATAATCATACACTCTGACTGGTAAGAATTTAGACATATTTGCTACTGGGTACCACCTTTCCACCGTGAAATTGATGCATGTTTCTTCTTGATCCAACTGTGAAAAGTTAAACAATTGTAAGTATATTATTATAACAGTACTTTTGAATACTCACATAATCAAAATAGAATTGTACTTTGGTATCTAAGTATCTCGCTCTTTGGAGGTTCCTAACTCTTCTAGATAAAATGTACGAGTCGAGCCTCTGTTGCTGAATGTAGTAGCCAGTAGGAATAGCTACATCTAATACCGCCAATCCTGATCTTTCAGATTCGTTAATATTAGTCCAGCTAAAAATAGAAAATTTTAAAATGGGTTTATTTCTATTTTCTTTGGATTACCTTTGACAACTAAGGTAGGTAATGTGGGAGTGATTTCTACCTTCGAAGAAAGCCTGAGTTCGCACATCAAAAGCTTTAACTGGTGGTTGAGTTTGGAATTTTGCAATATCGACGTTATATTGCACAGACATTTGTAATAGTGCATAACCGGCACCTCTAGCCTCAACAGTGACTGTACTGTATGCATGTGGAATTTCAATAGATTGCAGTTGAACTCTGTTCTTATCAGTAACATGTAACTCGCGCGTTCCACCTTCTAAAGCACCCGCATCGACATTAACGGTTAATCCCGATACGTCCCTGATTCTTTGAGTGGCCGTATATTCTATTAGAGCCTTCATTGCAATTGCCGTGTCCGACGTAGAGGCCCACCCACCGTCAGTTAATCTTTGCGTGTTCAACCAATTGACCAATGCATCCACGATTATTTCTCGCCTTTCAACGTAAACCAATAGTGCGTACGCGGTCGCTTCTATATTTTCAGCATCGTACTTGTATGGTAGACGTGCCAGTGAAAAAGGACGTTGATTTTCTGTTTTAGTTGGCGGATCGGGGATAGCTTCACGTCCACAATAGGCCAAACCATTTCCTTCTCTTATAACCTTAACTAACGTAATAAAAGCGGTCTCTGCTAAATTCGATTTAGTTTTCATGAGAGCGTAAGCGACGATGGCTTTCTCGAAAGGTTGTCCTCTTTCTTGAAGGAACTTCATGTTTAATTCTAGCCATTTAATAGCTTTCGCTTCAGCATTACTAACGTCGGCACTTAAATGAGCTAAAAGAAGAAAAATGTATATTTTTGAACGAAAAATATTTTTACAAAAATTACTTGTAAGTTCTTTAACTGATTCTAACATAATTAGCACGTGTGCTGTGAGTGAGATGTTGCGTTGCATATAAGTCTCTTTGGTTCTAGTCAGCATATTTAACGAATCATTGTATTTCCTATCTGGTGACCAAGTTGTTTCGTAGAAAGCCCCATCTGGTGATTGATGTTGTAATACCCATCTGACAGATTTTTCGATTATTTTCGGATCGATGTAAATGAAATTTTCCCATTCATAGAACGTAGCTTCTTGCAAAACTCTTACTACATATGACGTCAACCAAACGGACGAAGCGGACTGGTTCCTAAAATAACATACAAATGTGAACACAAGGATGCTATTTAAGTTTTACAATAAAATTACCAATCGCTTCTGAATAAACTGAAGGAACCATCATTTTGTAAATATGATAGTTGTTTTTGATACGCGATATTCATTTGATCAAATGCCTGTTTTTCCAATGTTCTATTCCTTTGTAAACTGTAACGCATGTATAAGGTAGTGTACATCGTGGCAGCGAATGCAAACAGATTTTGTTCGGCAGATTCCTGTAAATTAAATTTCACAACTCAGTTAGGTTACACGAAATGTTTTATAAATGTGTTTTGCAACACTGTCTTGAAAAACAGTTCGATTCTATACCGAGTGTCCTTGAAATAAAGAGGAAATGGAAAGATGTAATTATATAGAATATAAATCCAAAATATTTGACTAAAATTCCCTCATAAGGGAGTTAAAAAATAACAAAGATATTCAAAAAATATTTGTCACGCCACTGTGCGATCCACTATATCATAAATGAGAGACGATAAAAAAGTAGTTTTACTTTTGTCGTTCTCGCTCCGGAGTATCGTCTCCGGTTCAGTCAGTTGTCAATCGTTACATGTGTATAGTTTTTTCCAAGATATAACGACACGACTAAAGAATTAAAACTGTAAGTCTATTAGCGGTAAGTACCCGAGCGTAGCGGGAGGTAGGACCGTATTTGATCTACTTTTAGCGTAGTTTAGCGTGAAACTGATAGCACTGACTATGAGGATTCTGACAACTGTGAAGACTTTTTAATTTGTATATAAATACATATTTAGTATTATATTTTTACCTTAAATAACACTGGAAAACAGCCAAAATGTATCTAAAATAAAATCTACTAAATCTTACAATTTTTTGTGTGCTAAAACCGAAAATAAACTTAACTTTTTAATTCAAGTTTTAAAGATATGTGATGTCATGTGTCCCTATATATTAACACTGTAACCGCATGTCTGCTTTGTACTAAATAGCCCCTGTATACAAACAAATGACAAACGCCACTATCGTGAATATCATGGAATTGAATAGAAAATTCTCGAATATTCTCTAAAAATCTAGAAGCCATATTTTGGTATATCAGCAGCTACAAATCGGAAAGGTTAGTCAATCGAAGTTAGTGAGTCGAATCAAAAATGTCTTGCAATATGTCTTTAAAGATCCATTTCCACACTCACACCTGGACTTTTTCCTGGAAGCTGCGGAGCTGTAAGTGATGAGCACGGCGAACGCTTCCATCAGGATATATCAACAATGCAGAAAAGGTACCAGGGAAACTGGAATGCTTCCATGCTTGGCGACTACTGTTGGACTCTTATTAGAGATGCTCCAGAAACAATTTACAAAACAATAGCAAAAAGGTCGCGCATTTAGTGACTCTAAAGTAAAAGTATCTATTTTTTATTTTATCATAAGTAAAAACACAAGAGTTTTTTTTTATCGGATAAATTTCTCTTTGTAACGAAATTATTTTGCCAATCAGTAATTTGACGAGACAAACTCACATGAAATGAAATTCTAATGTAAGTTTTTCGAGCAAAATTACTGATTGGAAAAATTTTGAGTTAAAAAGAAATTTATTCGTGAAAGAAAAGCTCGAGTGTTTTTTGGCAAGATAAATTAACGATATGAATCAAATTCTTTAAATTGTCTCCATATTGGCGATCTTGTATTTCTTGTGGATTGTGGTATTTTCTCTAGTTGAAATTTCCCCAAACCGACTCATATAATACATTTTACGTTCAACGATACTTAATAGTTATTATAACTGACAGCTGCCAAAATAAATTAAGTGGTGCGGGGGCTACTAGATAAGTAATACAATTTTGAGGAAGAAGCATTTTTATCAGTGATAAAAAGCTATGTAGCTTTTTATCGCTGTCAAAGTGACAAAAATGTCACCATCAAATGGGCATTTTTATATAGGAGTTAATTTATCATAAGTAAAAACACAAGAGCTTTTTTTTTATCGGATAAATTTCTCTTTGTAACGAAATTATTTTGCCAATCAGTAATTTGACGAGAAAAACTTACATGAAAAAATCGCGAGACCGAAAGGTCGAGCGATTTTTTCTAATGTAAGTTTTTCGAGCGAAATTACTGATTGGAAAAATATTGAGTTAAAAAGAAATTTATCCGATTGAAAGAAAAGCTCGAGTGTTTTTTGGCAAGATAAATTAACGACATGAATAAAACTTTTTTAAATTGTCTCCACATTGACGATTTTGTATTTCTTGTGTATTGCGGTATTGATCTTTTGATATTTGTTGAAATTTCTCCAAACCGACTCGTACGTTTTACGTTCAACGATACTTAATAATTATTACCTGTCAGCTGCCAAAATAAATTAAGTGATGCCGGGCTACTAGATATGTAACAGGAAGAAGCATTTTTATCGGAGGAAGAAGCATTTTTATCGGTGATAAAAAGTTATGTAGGTTTTTATCGCTGTCAAAGTGACAAAAATGTCACCCGCAAATGGACATTTTTATATAGGAGTTAATTTATCGTTAAAAATAAAATAAAAAAACTTGTTCTTGAAAGTTTTTAATTTCATTGACATTCTTATATTCAGTGCCCCAAAATTAACAAAAAAAATACAACAAATAGACTAAAATTTGTTGCCCAGTGTAATTTTATATAAATATATAATACATGTGTATTGTGCAATTTTGTGATAATACAGTCCTTGTTGGGAATCGATATGTTCTAATATTTTTAATCGCTCGTTTCTATAAACATACCTGCCGCTGTGCTCGGGTACTTGCCGGTAATAGACTTTAGTTTTAATCCTTTAGTCGAATCGTTATATCGTGGATAGAACTTGCGTACGTTCGATATGATTTACATTTACATCTTCGATTAAAGGTAGATTGTTACCAAATTGGACGTGAAATGCCCCTCTTATATCTTCAAGTAGAAAATTTTTAACAACTGACTTTTCGTACCAGGTTAACGAAGCCTTAGCATGCAAAGCTGTCTAAATAATGTTATCTTCTAGAGTTTTTATAAACATAAACATTGCAGCATGTGTTTGTGTGTAAATTCAATAGCCGTCTTTTTAAAGACATGCTGTATCCATATTAATATCTTCTATTTATTACTTTTCGTAACAAAAAAAATATTCACGTAATGCACATGAAATTTTTAATAATTCATTTGAATGTACAAATAGCTGATTTTTGTACGTAAATATATTGAGGTTATTGACCTTAGCATAGAACAATATTATACTTTTTAAAACATCGACAACTGTTACGTATATAAACATTCGCTGTAGTATATGTGTGGGTGTAAATTCAATAGAGGTATTTACTGTTTATACACATTCTGAATATTTTGAATTCATAGGCGACACAATAGAATTTTCAGGGAGTTTTTAATTTTACGGTTCGCGTCGTAATTGACTCACAATATTTTGGATTTATAGTCTATATAACATTTTTTCATTTTTCATATGTTGTCTCTTTATCTCAAGGACACCTGTATTGAGAGGCTCTCCGGAAGTATCCGATCTTATGCTGTAGCAAGAAAAGAAGTTAAATGTGGTCAATGGCTATGGTGTTCTATTTAAAGTACTCCCATTGGGAAGCCACAACCCTCTTCCCACTTTCGGAAACAGTCCTTGAATTCAGCTTTCCGATAAGGTAACAGTGGCCTCGTCGCATTCCATTTTATCTGCTCTATATCGAATCTTTTTCCTTTAATAGGATACTTCAACTTTTAGAACAGTCAGAAATCGCAGAGAGCTAAGTCAGGACTGTAAGGTGGTTGGCGTAGCTGAATAATGCTGTGTTTCATTATGAAACAGACATGTAAATAATTTACACATCTGTAACTGTATCATGGACAATATACCTCGTATTTTCGGCATTAACTTCTGCTTAAGACATATGTTTCTGCCATCTATAGGCGTCGTCAGCCGGAATCCCTATTAGATAAAGCAAATTTGAAATTTGCTTTATCTAATAGGGATTCCGGGTAATGTTATATACACATACAGATCTATTTATAAAGATTTGTATCATTTGTATACATTGCTTCACTAGCTTAGCTATAGATGGCAAAAACATATGTCTTAAGCAGAAGTTAATGCCGAAAATACGAGGTGTATTGTCCATGATACAGTTACAGATGTGTAAATTATTTACATGTCTGTTTCATAATGAAACAAAAGCATTATACGTGCATTAAAATATAGAAATATTTAAAACCTTTTTCTATACAATGCTGTGTTTCACAAGAAATTGGCGGATAAGTTGCGAAGAATGAGCAGGTGCATTGTCGTGGTGAAGCACCCAGTCGACACTTTTCGACAAATTACGTCATTTCTGTCTTTATACGCCACGTATTAATTTCAAAACTTCTTGATAATACTCTTTGTTCACCGTTTGATCTTGTCGAGCGTATTCACGATGAACAATACCTTCCTGGTCGAAGAAAACATCATCTAGATCATCATCTAGATCTTGCTCCTACTTTGGTGTACTTTTAAATCGCCTAAATCACTCTTTAATTTGTGTATCACTTATAGATTCATTGCCATATACTTGACGAATCTTATTGATGGTTTTTGAACAAGAATTACCAAGTTTTCGGCAAAATTGAATGCAAACTCTTTGTTCGCTGCGTTTAGTCATCGTGAATGCGACGCGCACGCCGTTTGTTGTTTACTCAACCATGTATCTTTAAGACTGAATGCCGGAGCGACCATGGCATCTGGTGGGAGTAGACGTAAAGCCCCCTACCCTATATGGTAAATATCTGTCACACCTAGTTACTAAGTTACGCATTAAGTTGCAGCACAAGGTCGAATACTTCTCAGACAGACTTCGTATGCTGAAAAATGAATTTTCTACATAGTTGCAATTAAGATTGAGACATTTGTCATAGCGATAAACCAGCTTTTTAATGCTCTCTTCGTAGAACTCTGCCGCCTGTGAATTAAGCTGTCCTCTAACACTGTCCTGCAACTCTTCATCGCTCTCAAACGGTTGGCTCGCAAGCTCTTGTCCCAAAGGACAGTGACCATGACTATTCTTGTAGAAAAAGTTTTACGACAGTTTAAAGGTTTCCTCGTAGGCACGTTAAAGATGAGGTAGAGCTCAACGTTAACATAGTCGACCCAAGTCTCCTCTCACCTGTTAGATATTCCTGTTTAAATCTTCATCTTCAACATCGTCACGTGTCAGAAAAGTTGTGCCGTTCCCATTCTCTTTATTTTATGGTCTTCGGTAAGAAGATTTGGCAACCATCGTGAACAAAATTTGTGGTAAACTAAATTTTCAGTAACAACCTCGTACAAAACTATACGTGAAATTTGAGGGAAAAAGGCACCCAGTTCTGTGATTGTGAATATCAGATTTCCACGAATTTTTTCTTCGACATTACCCACAAGTTCGTTCGTCACGACAGTTGGTCTTTCGTTCCGTTAGATACGACATCATCTTCATTTTCACCATAAATAGAGTAAAGTTTACTATGAATCTCGGCAACCTTCATGTTCTTTGCACACAGAAATCGTATAACAGCACGCAATTCACAGTCGTCGAAATTTTCAATTACAGCAGCCTTCTTAAACGACCAAAATAGCACGAAAGAATGTCCGAACGATTCTCTCACTAGCACTGCCAGACTCACACTGAACCAGATTACACCGCAACGCTGCGATCGCGCCGATATCCACTCCTTTGCTCACTAGGCGGAAACGGAACTTACTTTACGAATCGCGCTCTTATATGTTTTAGTCTAAAATAAGTATTTAAATTCATATTTTTCAAGCAAGCGTAAGATAAATCATTTTATTCCAAAAAATCGGGGTCATACCGTTCAATTATTCTTTTTAAACTTACCGTTGGTAAACCTAGTAATGATGTGGCATTTATAGGCATCGTTGGAAATACCGGGCCTACGACGTCGCCAACGACTGAAATTCGGGCCTTATTGGATCCATAAACATACAAACGATCATACTCATATTCGACTTCTGGGATTTTCGTAACATTAATATGCATATATTGGATCGTCAAGCCTCTGGTACTCAAATCCAAAAGCATAGATTGGTGACGATATTGTGGTAAACCGTCAGCCTGTAAATATTTAGATAGAACTTTGGAGTATAGGACGTTTAATAATTTTTTGAACAAATTATTACCTCAACGTGAAGTTTTCTTGTAATTTCGTCTTTACCAATTAAAGTGGAAGCATAGATGGTGACGTCTATATCTCCTAACCGTGTTGGTACTATAGGAATATATACAACTGTGACATCTTGAGCCTAAAAAATATACACGAACTTAGGTTATGAATGAATACAAAAAATCCAGTGGATTACCAAGATGTATATGAAGAATTGATGTTCACCGAATGATGTTCTAGGATTGTAAGCAGTTACAACGCCATCTTCTTCTACGTGTACAAACTTATAATCGGGAGATGCATTTAAAACTACAGTAGCTTCAATATTGTTAAGCATATAATTAAAAACACTAACACGAATTCCTACTTGTTCTCCTTGTTTGCATTCGTTAGGCATTTCCACGTTTATGAAGAACGGTAATACACCCATATACTGTGTAGAGTTAGACCAAATTAATTTTAAAAACATACAATAAAATGAAATGCATTACCTCTATAGCACTATTTAACATTCCGAAACCGACTGTAGGACTCATTGAGAAAGCAGAAACCATCCAATGTACAGGTCTTGAAGGTACCTGGATATTAAAGATGTATCGACCATGAGGTCCTATATTCACATCTTTCCAAAGCCAAACGTTATCGTAGTGTCTTTGAATTCGGTTATATCTATGTTTTCTGAAGTAACTTAGTTCATCCTGTCTATCTTCCTGACCTATAATATAAAATTGATGGTAAAAGTAATTCCTTTTTTTTTTGGTTGTAATTAACGTTTAAGTTTCAAGGTAAAATTTATCGATCAATAAATAATTAAAGTGTATGTTAGCAATCTTATAATAATTATTAAACTTAACAATTCCCAGAATTCGACTCACTGAATTCCCAGAAATTCAGTGTCGAGACAGCCCTCACCAAATAATTGGACACGTCAGCAATGTAGAATTCTCCATTATTAATGTTTGCTATGACTTTATTTATGTTTAAATAGCTTGTTTAATCTTATTAATGTGTGCCGTTTGATAAAATATATTAACCTGTGCGTAAATAAACATTTAAACAAACTGTATAATCAAGATTAAACTGTGGGTTTAATTTAACCACCCCACCAAAAAAGAGCATTGTTACCGGGAGACCGACTGAGCAAGTCAGGGCAGGCAAACCACAAAAGAAAAACATTAATTTATTTTTCTTTCCCTGACTCTCGGTGTAACAAGGTAACTATGTTTGTTGTTTACATCTCTTGTCAAAATCATAAAATTGAACCTCAAAGAAAATTTAAGGGAAGAATGGATTTTTTTTAATGAAGATATGCGCAGGACTCAGCTTTCCAACCGCACTATTGGTTCCGGGAAGATCCCGAGAACGAGAAAGTTAAAACTTCGCCAACTTTTCCGTTCTTGGGATTGTATTGTGCTTGTCTACATTTACACGTATTAATTAACTTTTTTCTCGTTATTCTTTCATTGTGCAGCCGCCTTTACACGTTGGGAGACATGATTACAGGCAGCGCTTTACTATAATAAATATTTTTGATAATATTAACAACATGGTTCTTAAATTCGATCCCAAAGGAGCTGCAGCTATCAAGGAACGCCAGTCAAAATTTCAAGATAGTCAGGCCAAAACAGATTTCGGACTAGTGGAGGCAATAGAAAAAATTTCCTTCGCCGTCGTTAGTGGAATCTCTGCAAATAGTGCAACATGTTCACACATGGCTATGCGCGGTAGAAGACGCAAAAATGTTTGTGTTCTAGAAAGGTTTGAAAGTGTTTTAGAGAAAGATTCAGATTGTGCCACATTAAAACAAACTTGTGAAGGTGCGTCAACAGAATCACTAAGTTGTTTTAAAGATTATTCTTACACATTATTAAAGATTATTCTTAAACAAATATAACATCAGTAGATGCAGAACGCTCGTTTTCTGTATTTATGCACATTTTTTCTTCGTAACGCATTCGGTTTGCGGAAATTACTGTGGAAACACATCTGATTGAATTTAATTGGCGTGAGAAATGACAATTATTCAAATCTCATCTCACATGCAATTGTCGCTAAATTTGTTGCGTTGATTCTACAATCTGACAAGATTACTCCTGCCGAAGAATGTAGACGCAAACACGTCGCGACGTCAGCCATCCAGCTGTGCGGATAATGAAAATTTGTATGAAAAAACCACATTGTCATTTCTCACTCCAATTAAATTCAATATAATTCGTATATATACAGGAAAGTATACAAATAAAAATCATGTCTATGTCCGAATATCGTGTACTGATGATCTGTAACGACAGTGAAATATCGATATCTGCACGTTTCTGGACGGATGTGGTTTTTTTCATACAAATTTTCATTATCCGCACAGCTGGATGGCTGACGTCGCGACGTGTTTGCGTCTACATTCTACGGCAGGAGTAATCTTGTCAGATTATAGAATCAACGCAACAAATTTAGCGACAATTGCATGTGAGAGGAGATTTGAATAATTGTCATTTCTCACTCCAATTAAATTCAATATAATTCGTATATATACACGAAAGTATACAAATAAAAATCATGTCTATGTCCGAATATCGTGTACTGATGATCTGTAACGACAGTGAAATATCGATATCTGCACGTTTCTGGACGGATGTGTTTTTTTTTCATACAAATTTTCATTATCCGCACAGCTGGATGGCTGACGTCGCGATGTGTTTGCTTCTACATTCTTCGGCAGGAGTAATCTTGTCAGATTGTAGAATCAACGCAACAAATTTAGCGACAATTGCATGTGAGATTTGAATAATTGTCATTTCTCACTTCAATTAAATTCAATATAATTCGTATATACCGATAGGTCCAACCCGCTACGGGACATACGCAACAATATACGTATGGAACGTAATGCGATGTGGCAACGTATGTACGATGCCACTCCGCGTGCGCATACATAAGTCCGATGATCGAGAGCAATAGATTGCCCGTCATTCGTATCTAGCTGTGCAAATGTAAAGGTTGCAACAGTTGCAAGTTCAACTGTTTAGAATTTTCGAGACAATAACCCCTAGAAATCTCGAGGGAGTGAGGCGGGAGTTTTACAATAGGCTCGGCTATTGTTTGGGGAGAGAGGGCGGTATTTTCGAATCCTATATTTAGTGACTTTCTTAGAATTAAAATTTATTTTGCAGAATTATTGATTTTTTTACTTTTATCTTTTAGAAAACGTTATTGTTTTTTTATTACTTAAAATTACTTTTCCGTAGCAGCTCAGAATACAATAATAATAACTTGGAGATATAACGACCTTATTATATCTGAAACAAATGGGCAAATTACGTATACAGAACGAATATGCAAACGACTATATCCTTGCGCGGTTTAAGTCTTACTAAATTCATAACTCTGCAATGTATGATAATGTAAGCTACCGCGCGTAGAGGGGATATTCGCTGTTGCCACTTATTGCCGGGTATGGCTCGTTGAGAGCTGGTCTTATGTGTATACACGAAAGTATACAAATAAAAATCATGTCTATGTCCGAATATCGTGTACTGATGATCTGTAACGACAGTGAAATATCGATATCTGCACGTTTCTGGACGGATGTGGTTTTTTTTATACAAATTTTCATTATCCGCACAGCTGGATGGCTGACGTCGCGACGTGTTTGCGTCTACATTCTTCGTCGCAACAAATTTAGCGACAATTGCATGTGAGATGAGATTTGAATAATTGTCATTTCTCACTCCAATTAAATTCAATATAATTCGTATATATACACGAAAGTATACAAATAAAAATCATGTCTATGTCCGAATATCGTGTACTGATGATCTGTAACGACAGTGAAATATCGATATCTGCACGTTTCTGGACGGATGTGATTTTTTTCATACAAGCACATCTGATATTGTAAATATCTAATAGATTTTACCCAGTTTGTGACTTCACGGAAGGCGTTTAAAACGATAAGTGTTCCATCACTTTTTATGAATTGAAATTGAATCTACCTTATTATTTATTTATAGCCGGACATAACAATTTTGTATTTAAATAAAGCACAGAATAATTGAGATATCGGGCTGAAATTTCATTCAGGTGTAGTACACAGTACTACACAGGTTAAATTTAAGTATGGAATTCGATATCGCTCATATGACCACCGCGAGCACGTTTGCAGCGATTGATTCTTTGAAACCAATTTTTCACCACTCTTACACACATGTCGGCTGGAACGTTGGCAATTTTTCGCGTTCGATATTGTTCCTGAGCTCCTTTAACGTTGTTGGCTTGTTGGTATAAACCAACAACTTAACGTGACTCCATAAAATGAAATTCAACAGCGTTAAATCGTATGAGCGAGGTGACCATTCGACCGGACTATTTATCGAGATTACACGATTCCCCTTCAATAGATCAATTGTTTGACCAGCTGTGTGGTATGTGGCACCATCTTGTTGGAACCACATATCGCCGATGCCAAGTCCATCGAATTCTGATCATGGCACGTTAGTGAACTCCATTGATCGTAGCATGGCGATCATTTTTATCGACGAAAAATTACGGTATAATCACACCTCCAGCACAAAATGCACACCACACGGTCATTTTTTGTGGATGGAATAGAGTGTCTTGAAGCATATGTGGGTTTGTTGCTGTTCAATAACGCATATTTTGCTTATTGACAAAGCCGTTAAGCCAAAAATGAACTTCATCGGTGAAGATGATTTTTCGATGAAATTCAGGATTTTCTTCAAAGCTTTGCAGAGCCCAATCGGAGAAGTTTCGGCGGTTCAAATGATCAAGAGACTTCACTTCTTGAGTTAATTTGAGGGTTAATTAAGGGTGCAAGCCAAGATCTTTACGCAAAATTCGCCAGTGTGGGCTGAGAGATTCCCAATTCCTGTGAATGGCGTGGAATCGACTGATTTTGGACTGAAGCACTTACGGCTGCGATATTGTCGGTACTTCGACCGGTGCGTTGTCTCACTGGGACAGGAACATTCAATAGTGAATATCTTAACACGCATTTATCCACTATAGCACACAGAGCCTGTCTGGTAGGACGATTATTACGACCGAAAATTGGAGCAATTTTTCATAATTTCCAAACGTTGCTCGTTTGTGAACTTGTCCATGATAAAAACGTAAACCTTGAATAACGTTTTGACATTTACAGATCATAAAAAAAATTTAAGGGTGCGTTTGTATTTAAATACAGAATTGTTATGTCCTACTGAAAAAGTCAATATAGCTTCGGGTTTTAACAGTTACTCTAAACGAGCGAACTGCCCTCAACGTTGCCCGACGGCGACTGACAAAATATATATACGCGCGAAGACGAGCGCCGGTGCGATGTTATTCGAATGAACCTCTCTAAACGTAACAATCGTGTTACACGGAGATTACCTGTATATAGATTGAAAGGTTGTACTTACATCCTATTTCGTCACTTCCATCTTCGCAATCGCTATATCCATCACATTTTTTATCTAATCGATAGCATTGGCCGTTCAGACATTCTCCTTCTTCGTTTTCGATGCAAGAAACACGTCTAAGTGGAACCGGGATATCAGTGAAGACTACTAAACCGGCAAATTCAAAAGTTTTATTAGCGTCAATACCAAACGTTGACGACGGGAAAAATACTGATTCATCGGGATTGCCGTCGTGGGAAAGCCAATTGAATTTAAGCGTCCCATTATTTTCATCATCAAAAGAGGACATTTTCGTAATAACCTATATGAAGAGGAACAGTTTTTACTTTGAAATACTAAAAAAAGTTTTTACCTTAGCGTAAGTTAATTCATTTCCGGCTTGCATCGTGTACATAACCTTGTCAATTCCGGATAAGCCAACGTAAGATCCGGGTTCTCCAAAGATAGCGACTTCGACCTTTTGTCCAGTTCTAGCTTTTTTGTTGTTGATGAAAACAGTGAACTAATAAAATTATGAAAATAAGTACATCTTCAACAAAAGAAAACGGTATTAAATATTTACTTTGTTTCTACTTATACCATTGACTGGGAATGTAAGACTGTCAACAGTTACATCTCCGTATCGGCTGATATGCCAAACCACAACAGTAGATACAGGTGCCATCTCTGCGCTTAGAGTTACTGCAATGGTGGAAACATAATCTTCCATTACCTGATCACCAGTCACAAGTATATTGCCTTTCGATATAACCACATAATTAAATTTCTCGATAAAATAATTGCTTCTAATATGCAATATTATATATTCACCAACCTGGAAATACAATTAAATTCTTTTATCTACGACTAAACAATAAAGTAGGTATTATATTGGTGATTATTAGTTAATAATGCGACTTATAATTCCCGCAGGGAATAATGAAATGCAACCGTTCTTATTGGCGCAATGCAGGGAATAATGGTAACGTTATCTCTCATTATTCCATGCGTTCCGCCAATAAAACATAGTCTTGCCAGTGTTACCATAGTGAAATAAATTATTACTTCGAGCTGAGTTATTCCCTCGCTCGGCTCGGTTCGTAAATTCAGCTCTCGGGAATAATAACCGTCATTATTGACTCGTTGTATATACTATTATTTACTACTTAATTCCGTATTAATCCACTTACTTTTGGTTGGACAGTACTAGTTGAAACTTTTATCTGCTTATTTTCTGGACTGTAGTGAGCTAACAGCAAAAGATTTTCTACTACTTCTCTGTTGATATCTTTGAAGACTGCCCTAACCTTAATCGAGTCTGAACAAGTAAATTAAAAATGTAAAAACGTACAATTACCAGAATTACATTTAAGACCTTACCAACATCGTTCAGAATTTCGTAGACATCTGGACCAGTAGGTTTGAGATCGCGTTTTAAGTCTATAGTATACTGCCATACGCCGGGACTGTCTGACATTCTTAGAGGCCCAGATAGTATGTTTTGGATTCCTCTTTTACTGACAACATCAACCATCAATTCCATGTGACTCTCACGCAGTCTGTGCAGAGGTATTGGTGCACCATCGTGAAAAGATGCAACCACCTATATAAAATAAATATTGGATTGAATTAAATTTTTGTTTTTGCGGAGGAAATTAATCGTTTTTAAAGTAAATAAATAAAATCAAGAAGTTTGTTTAAAAAATTAGTGAAAAACAAGTTGGATCGGTACATAGCTGTATATTATTTGTTACCTAGTTTGTTTCTTTCAGGAATGAGCTAACGATAAAGACTTTCTTATTATATTTTGTACAAGCCATGATTAAATCAACAAGTATGTGAAAATTTGATTAAAAAATAAATGAGAAACCAGTAGGATCGGTACATAGCTATTTGTTATTTGTTGCCTAAGTTGCTTCCGATACAGACCAATCTGTCTCATAAACGCCATGGGTAAGTTACTCGAGGGCTTGTTGGCACCAAGGTTGTATGTGGAAATAGAGGAGAGACGTGACTTTGATGATTATGGATTTAGAAAGCGAACGTCAACAGAAAGTAAATGCCATGAAGAAAGTAAGAAACACTATTGCTAAGACTAACACCACCAAGAAATATAAATACAAAGATTGTTGCGGACGAATCAATCTTGATGTTAAAAAAGGAATGAATGGGTTTATTGACACACTTATAACTTATGTATTATATAATACTTATATATTATATAAACTTATCACAGATAGGCAGAATGGTTATCAAACGGTAAAATCGACATGTTCAGCCGTATTTCAGGTGATTTGTGAAATACTTGATGCCTGGTCGAATAAAGAGCAAGTAGCAGGAATTTTTATTTTATGGATTTGTCCAAGGCTTTTGATAGTGTTAGCCACAAAATCCGTTTGGAGAGATTGGAGAACTTGGGATTTAAAGAAAGTTGTTGGTATCTCATTAAATCTTATCTAGAGAACAGAAGAAAAGCTGTCGTGGCAGTGAATGGGGAAGGAACCGGGATTGAGTCTGGGTGGCTTACTGCTACTAGGGGTGTACCACAGGGATCCGTACTGGGGCCTCTTTAATTTTGAATTTATATAAATGGGTTGTCGCTATTATTCAATCATCTCATGGCTTTATTTGCGGATGATGTTTCATTGGCAATAAGATTGACGGAAACAAATGTCTTAAGGGAGACCATTGTACAGGTATTGTCCTCTGTCAGCGCGTGGTTCAGAGCGAACGATTTTAAGTTGAATATAGGCACGACCCAGATCATACATTTCGCTGTTTCTCCTCGGGAAGATCTGATTGTAAACTGTGAGGACGGTTACTCATCTCGTCTCCCGAGGTAATATTTCTTGGCATGAGGGTCGATTCACAACTGAATTGGAAGTCCCATGTACACCATTTATTTCGGAGGATTTTTCCATTTAACTATGCCCTTAGGGATACCTCCGGTTCAGTAAACAGTGAAGCCAGTTTGTGTGCGTATCGAGGTTACGTAGAATTGCGGTTGCGATATGGTTTGGTCTTCTGGGGGAATAATGTGGATGTGGGAAGACTTTTTATTCTACAGAAGTGCAGTTTTTAAATTGGGACTTACTGACTCGTGCCGAGAAATATTGAGAACAAGAAAAATACATAAGCTTACTGGTCTCTACATTCCGGAGTGTGCTTTGTGTGCGAGAAGGGATATGAGCAGTGCGTTTGGCAGGTGTGTCTTGAATCACAAGTACAGTACTCGCCGGACGGAAAGTGTCTATTTTGCGGTGTCACAAACAACTCTGACCAGGGTACAAAGAACGCAACTAGTCAGGTCTTGAATATTTATATCACAAAGTACATTAAGGACTTGAGGGGCAAGTGCTTCAAAAAAGCATTAGAAAATTTGTTATACATACAATCTTTTTATTCTTATGATGAATTTTCTTTTTATATACAGTGTGTCCACAGATTCATTCTTAACATGGGGATCTCGCTTATTATGAGAGATAGAGATTTGGTTAAATGAGATCAAATACTCTAGAGGTAAAGTTGTACCAAACCCTATACACTAGTTTTGAATATTTAACGTACTTCGGGCGCTATTGCAAAAAAAGAATTTTTATTTTTTCGAGTTTCTTTAATAACTAATTGATTTTTAAAGTAAGACAAATTTAGTTTGCACTTCCTTAAGGCACTTTTTTAATAGGAATCTGGTGGTGTATTTAGATTTTTGAATACTGCTATAGTAGTTGAGCTACAATGGTCAACTTTCATTTTCTTATGGGGATCATAGTTGGCTATGACACCATCGAAAACAATATTTCTTTCCCTTTTCAAAAAAGTATAATTTGTTATACCTGATACCAGAACTAATTTCAAAAATTTAAAAAAACAACATATTGTTACATTAGCAGGTTAGAGTTGTTGTGGCATACTGTGACAATAGAAGGTTTTGCAAACAAAGAAAGGAAGAAAACTTTATTTTGCAACAATTATTTATTAAATTAATAACATAGGCAGCTCAAAAAATACTTAAATATTATTAAAAAAAAAAATTATAATAAATTATAAAAAATGTTCAAACAGTTGACCATTATTTTCGAAACATTAGTAGGATCTACAAATAGTAGATTTAACAACTTTATGTAAAATACGCCTTGGAATAGCTCGACATTCGTGAACCACGCTTTCACGAAGTTCATTTACGTTATTATAGCAGCGGGCATACACTTTGTCTTTGTCTTTAATATAACTCACAAATAGAAGTCGAGCGGCGTCAGATCAGGAGATCTTGGTGGCCATGCAACTGGTCCATGAGTTCCAATCCACCTGTTACCCAACCGCTGACTGAGGAAATTGGTTACAATTCTGGAATTATGTGCTGGAGCACCGTCCTGATGAAACCAGCAATTATGAGCCTCTTGTAAAGGTAAATCACCTGGCAAGTCTTCAATATTATTTTACAGTAAATGCAAATAAAGGTCGGACGTTAGTGTTTCATTAAAAATTATTGGACCAATTAATCGTGATCCTAGTATGCCACACCAGACATTAAATCCAAAACGCACTTGATGTCGAGCAGGTCTGATTACATGAGGGTTTTCTGTAGACCAAAATCGTAAATTTTGTCTATTGAATAAACCATTGTTTGTGAATCTAGCTTCATCGGACCATAATATTTGAGAAGAAAAATGATCATTATCATCGCATTGCCTAGTGTACCATTCACAAAATTCTCTTCGTCTTTCATTATCCCCTGGTCTTAAAGATTGACATACATTGTATTTATATGGATGATATTTGTGGGAGGCCAAAATCTTATGAGCAGTAGATTTGGAAACGCCGATGTTATATTGAATTTCCCGAACTGATGTGTTTGGATTTTCAACAATTGCTTGTAAAACATTAGTTTTAGTTTCATTACTTATGCGCTGCGGTTTTGTATATGGCTTAGTAAATGATCCATGATGTATTAAATTTACCGTTAAATTTCTGTAGTAGAAAGATGAGGTTGTCTGCGTTCTGGATGCTGGTTTATGTACATTTCGGCAGTTCTCGTCGAATTTTTGTGACACAGAATGTAACAGGACAACATATCAAATTTGTCACTATTACTAAACGGCTCCATGACAGCAAAATTATTTAATAATAATCACTAAATTTAGTATTTAAATGGTACCTTATATTTTATTATGCTAGGTATTTATTTTGCTATTCGATTTGTTAATTTTCACAGAACATAAACTAAATGTCAGCTATAAACAAACACTAACAATGACAGTTATATCTTATTGTTTTGTGTTTCCAAGGTTTCCTATTGTCAAATTTCACAAGCGTTCTAACCTGCTAATGTAACAATTTTTTTTTTTTCAATTTTTGAAATTAGTTTTGGCATCAGGTATAACAAATTATACATTTTTGAAAAGGGAAAGAAAAATTGTTTTCGATGGTGTCATAGCCAACTGTGACCCCCATAAGAAAAAAGGAACTTGACCATTGTTGCTCAACTACTATATCAGTATTCAAACATCTAAATACACCACCAGATTTCCATTAAAAGTGCCTTAAGGAAGTGCAAACGAAATTTGTCTTACTTTAAAAATAAGTGAGTTATTAAAGAAAATCGAAAACACAAAAATTCACTTTTTTTGCAATAGCGCCCGAAGTACGTTAAATATTCAAAGCTAGTGTATAGGGTTTGGTACAACTTTACCTCTGGAGTATTTTATCCCATTTAACCAAATCTCTATCTCTCATAATAAGCGAGATTCCGATGTTGAGAATGAATCTGTGGACACACTGTATTTACATGTACTTGACAAGTTCTATACACTTGTATAATTTTGAACAAATAAAAAGATTATTATTAAAATGCGTTTAATAGCGCGCCATGGAGCTACCTATCCATTGGTCACCAAACGTATTATTTAACTGCTCACGCACTTCGTAACTGTTACGAGGTGGAGCACCATAATGTATCTGTTGACGCACGTTTAAAGGCACCTCTTCTAAAAGTTCTGGTATATTATTTCTTAAAAACATTAAATAATTTCTGGCATGTAAACGATGTAGTATAAAATAAATGGTCCGATGAAAGTACCATTAACAATTCCTGCTGAGTCTCTTAAACTATAAGTGTGAATATATCCATTTTGTTTATCATCCTGTATTTAACATGAACAATAAAGGGATATTATTATTCAAAGTATCAGCTTCAGAGGGGAAAAAATGCTTTGCAAATTGGTTCGAGTTTATGCAAAATGGTATTGATGTCAAAGATGAAATTTTGAAAAACCATAAAGTCGTTTACTAAATTTGATGTACTTTTTTAGATTGTTTTCAGATATATCCCCATCGGCCCTCGCACAAGACCTACGTTTGTTGAAATTGTGGAAGTTGCAAACAAAAAAAAATTGTCTAATTTCCGTAATCATTCATTATCTACTTAAAACTAATTAAAATTGTTAAGAAATATTGAAGTACTCTCTTATCAGGTGATTTAATAGTCGGGTAGGATTTGAACGTACATATATGTGATATAACTGACCATATCCACTGTCATTTCATTCATTATCTACTTAAAACTAATTAAAATTGTTAAGAAATATTGAAGTACTCTCTTATCAGGTGATTTAATAGTCGGGTAGGATTTGAACGTACATATATGTGATATAACTGACCATATCCACTGTCATTAAATGTCAAATATAAAATAAGAAGCAAGTCTTGTGTTATCGTAGTCTTCTATTTACTAGATAACCTTTCGTTGATCGTATTTGAAGGTGCCTAAAGACTGAATAATTTGTATGATATTATTAGTCAAACGTTAAGAGCAAATAGAAGACTCAGAAATTATTTACAAAGATTAATACTAAAATATAATGGGTGATTCATTTGGAGGTACTTTTTTAGGTGGGGATTTAATGGCTGAGCGCGCATGCGACGCGTCAGCGGACTGCGCATTCTGGTTCAGTACTATTTGACATTACGTAATGGAAAGACTTAGCCCGGCACAGCGTCTACAAATAGTACAGCTTTATTACGAAAATGGGCGTTCTACAAGGAATGTGTATCGTGCGCTTAGAGCAACATATGGGCCACATAATCGGCCTACCGAACGCACAATTCGCTATACCATCAATAAGTTTGAAACTCAATTTACAATAATGGATAATACGCGACCACATAGACCTCATCCAGCACGTAGTGAAGGAAATATAGCGGCAGTAGCAGCGAGTGTACGCGAAAACCGGGAAGAATCAATTCGTCGCCGTTCTCAGCAGCTTGGTTTGTCGTATGCAACAACTTGGCGTATTTTACGAAAGGATCTTGGTTTAAAAGCATACAAAATTCAACTAGTGCAAGAACTAAAGGCGACCGACCTTCCGAATCGTTTCCGTTTCAGCCGTTGGACTCTTGATAAACTTGCAGATGATCCACTGTTTTCGACAAAAATTTTGTTCTCCGATGAGGCCCATTTCTGGCTTAATGGGTACGTGAATAAGCAAAATGCCCGTATTTGGGGTGATGAGCAACCTGAAGAGATTGAAGTGCTACCACTACATCCAGACAAAACAACTGTTTGGTGCGGATTAAGGGCCGGTGGAATAATTGGTCCATATTTCTTCAAAACAGAAGCCGGCCGGAAAGTGACTGTGAGTGGCGACCGTTATCGCGCCTTGATAAGGGACTATTTGCTGCCTGAACTTGACACCCGTGGTCTACAAGACATTTACTTCCAACAAGATGGCGCCACTAGCCATACAGCTCGTGAAACTATGGCTTTACTGCGAGAACGATTCGGTGAACATTTAATTTCACGCTTCGGACCAGTAAATTGGCCGCCTAGATCTTGTGACATCACACTATTAAACTTTTTTCTGTGGGGCTACGTGAAGTCTAAAGTCTACATGGATAAACCGGCTATAATTGAGGCATTGGAGGCCAATATTACTCGGGTCATTGGACAAATACCACTCGAAATGCTAGAACGCGTCATTGAAAATTGGAACAGCAGAATAGACTACGTTAACCGCAGTCGCGGCCAACATTTGAGAGAAATAATCTTTAAAAAATAATTGTAAAGAATGGTTCTTTTGTATGATAATCAAGTTTCTTAAATAAATTGGCCTTTTTCATTTGTTCTTTGCTTTTGGAAAAAGTATCTCTAAATGAATCACCCATTAGAACTTACATATATAGTATAAGGCATTCCTGGTTTAAATATTTGAGGAGAACCTCCTAAGAATGTTAGTTTAGTGGATGAGTTGTAGATTCTAGCAGTTGAATATCCTTCGATTCTTTCGTCTATATATTTATCGCTAACTTTAGCAGTTACTACTATTTCGATGTTATCTAGGGACGGCACGTGACGTCTTAATTCATCCATTGGATATTTGAAATGATAAACACCATAAAACTGTAACATAAATATATTTTCCTCACGTATGGATTCTTAAGATTTTGTTTATAAACGTACAAACTTTAAACTGGGCACGCCTCTATAAAAGTTTTCGGGAATTGTAAACCAAAATGGGACATCTTCTTCCTACGAGCAAAATAAAAGAAATCTACTAAATAGGAATTTAACCAAATAGGATATTTACATTTTAAGCAATTTATAGTAAAATACGTATGATTATCTACTAAAAAAAATAAATAGAAATATCAGAATAAATATATCCATGACATGGAAATTGTATCACCAAGAAGAGGTGCCAATTTTTTAACCAAACTTGGCAGAAACGTACTTACGAGGATATATCAGAAAATAACGAGACTGGTGCTGTAGTATAAAATGAAACATTTATTTAGAACACTTCAACAACTATCTTCCAACGTATTCTACATTCTGTGCAATATACTTGTCCCATCGTTTTGTCCACTTGTCATAAACTGAGAAATCACTTTTTGAGAGTCTAATTAGTATACCCATCACCGCGTTGTTGAGCTCTAAATTCTAGTAAAATTTTCGACTTCTTAATCCTTTTTTGACTTCATGAAACAACAGGAAATCACATGGAGCAAGGTCAGGTGTGTAGGGAGAGTGAACCATAATTTCCATCGCCAATTCTTCAAGTGTTCGTTGACAAATCGCTGATCTGTGGACCGGAGCATTATTGTGGTGCAGGATTCAACAAATCTCTTGATAAAGCGACCGTTTTTTCTTTAATTTTACCTTTAGGGTTCCTCGAAGTACATTAGAATAGTACTCTCCAGATACTGTATGTTCTCTAGGTATCTTCTTCTTCTCTGTTTTCGGGTGGACGCCACCACGTCCAGGCACTTGAGCACATTGCTCTTTGTACTATCCCCAATAGATCTCTCAATTCCACTCTGTTAGTCTTGTGTCCTCGATAAAAGCCACTATCCTCCTCAGGGGAAGTTTGAGTACACTCGAAGGATCCAATAGATCTCTCCCGAAATATTTCTGTCTGAGTTCCTTCAGTTCCTCACACGTGCATATTACATGAAGGCTAGTTTCCTCCTGTTTTTCACATCTCCTACATCAGGGCTCGCTAACCCATGGTGTACAAATGCTTCCTTAAAGGACAATGTCCGGTTATTAACCCGGTAATTATTTTAATTTATTTTTTGCTACTACGAATTAGGTTGGCTAAAAACTTCCCGTCCAGCCCCCTTAGTAGTGTTTTGGTATGGAGTTGACCTTCCGTTAACCTCCATTTATTTTTATGTTCTTTTTCTAGCCATAACCAGATCTCCCTTTTAGCGGAATCCTTAGTGATTCCACATACAGGTTCTGATCCTATGAAGTTCCTATTAGTACCTTCTTTGGCCAGTTTGTCGGCCTTTAATTCCCTCATGTCCTGGCACCCATATCAGCGACACTGTATTGTCTTGTGCCAGGTTATTGAGGACCTGTTTACAATATTTCACCAGCTTAGACCTGGTAGATGGGTTCATAATGGCTTTAATAGCCGCCTGACTATCAGTCATTATGTTAATTTTTTTGCTTGCGCAGCCGGCTTCCCGAATTTCATCGGCGCAGGCTGCGACTGCTAACAATTCGGCCTGGAAAACCGTAGCATGTTTCCCCAGACATATCGATATCTTCCTTCCAGGGCACATTCCGTATATGCCTGCACCTGCCCCCTGACTAGATTGTGATCCACCAGTGTACCAGGTGCCGGCACCACAATCGATCGAGCGACTTTTTGCCTGTTCCCTGGTCGGTATAAGTATGTTCAGCTTAGCTGTAAACATAATTTCAGGTGCCATACTGTCCACCGGCATTTGAAATATCGGCTCTTCCAGTATAGTTCCTGTGATATCTGTTTGGCTCCCTACAACCTTATTAGGACACCATACGTCATTGGCTTTCAGCCTCAGTATCGCAGCCATTGCCTCCGCCCTTATAAATAGTTCCAGCGGAGGAAGACCCACGATGGCCTCCATGGAAGCGGTTCCCGTGCTGTTCATAGCTCCCGTGATTCCCAACAGGGCCTGTCGCTGGAGAGTCGTGAGGAGCCCCACCGACGATGTCCGCTCCGTCCTCCTCCACCAGACAACTGCCCCATAGGTAATCGTTGGTCTTATTACTGCTGTGTACAACCAGTGTACCACATTTCTTGCCAACAGATCTTCTGCATCTCCAGAGGAGCTGCGCCGCCCTGTCTGCCACTTTGGCTAGGTATCTGCTCCAATTCAGTTTCGCATCAAGTGTTATGCCTAGATACGATTAGTTCTAACTCTTGTCCAAACAGCTTTATGCTGCCCAGATCATTTAGTTTTCTCATGTTGCTAAAGGCTACCAACTTGTTTTTTTGAGGATTGACAGTTAATCCCTCCTCAAGGCACCATCTTTCTACAATTCGCAGAGCATTTCGCATGATGATCGCCACTGTCCCCGGGAATTTCCCCTGGGACACTATGACAATGTCATCGGCGAACCCCTGAGTCCATATTCCCTGGTCATTTAATGTCCTGAGGAGATTATCCACTACTAGACTCCATAGTAGTGGTGACAATACGCCTCCTTGAGGACACCCTTTTGTTGTCCTCATGGAGATCGTTTTGTTTTGCATTTGGGCATGAACTACGCAGAGCATTTCGCATGATGCTCGCCACTGTCCCCGGGAATTTCCCCTGGGACACTATGACAATGTCATCGGCGAACCCCTGCGTCCATATTCCCTGGTCATTTAATGTCCTGAGGAGATTATCCACTACTAGACTCCATAGTAGTGGTGACAATACGCCTCCTTGAGGACACCCTTTTGTTGTCCTCATGGAGATCGTTTTGTTTTGCATTTGGGCATGAACTACTCTGCTACGCAGCATGTTATGAACCCAGTTGCATGTGGTGTTTTTTGTATTTCGATCTCTTAAAGATCGAATAATAGAAGACATCGAGGTGTTATCGAAAGCTCCCTCTATGTCTAAGAAGACTGCAAGTGCAATTTCCTTCTAGTGTAGGCTCCTTTCGAGCCCTCTCACCAGGCTATGCAGGGCACCCTCACCTGATTTTCCCATCTGGTATGCCCATTGCAGTGGGTGTAGAGGAGATCTATCCAGAGCCCCTTCTTTAATATTTAAATATATCATTTTTTCCATAGTCTTCAACATAAAAGAGGTAAGACTAATTGGTCTAAATGATTTAGGGTGAGTATATGTTGCTTTTCCGGGCTTCGGAATAAACACTACCCTAGTTTCTCTCCATGCCCTAGGGATATAACCCATAGCATGGCTAGACCTGAATATCTCCAATAGAGGACCCATAATTTCACCAATTCCCTCTTGAAGGAGCTTGGGAAACACTCCGTCTGGTCCTGCGGATTTATATGGTTCAAACGATCCTATCGCCCATCTAATTAAATGGGGCTTGAAGATCTCGTTTGATGTCTACCAATCATTCCTAGTCGCCCTCCAAGAGGTGACAACTTGATTGGTATCACAATCATCCATACGCTCCGAACCTGGAAAGTGTACCCCCCGAAGATACTCTAAAGCCTCTTCCACGGTTCTCTAGGTATAATGTGATCTTAAATAACGGCCCATCACTTTACCGGCGCTTTTCACAGTTTTCGCCTTCTGCGGTTTTGGACTGCCTTTGTGCTTCCATTGCATACTTTGAGACTTTAATTCAGGGTCGTAATGACAAAACCAACTCTCATCACATGTAACCACATTGTTTAAACACTGTGGATTATGTTGCAGGTGCCTTTTCCACTGTCGATAAATCGTCACTCGATTGGCTTTTATTCATCGGTCATCACTTTTGGAATCATTTTGCCGCGACCTCCTAAATCTTCATAAATAATTTTTTGAATAGAACAAGAGAATTAAAAATTAACAATGCCAAAAATTCGATATATGCCAATCAGTTAGTGATCGCTCGCGTCTTGGTTCCACTGATTCACAACCGTCTTTGAATTTCTTAAATCACTCAAATACTCTACATCGTGATAAACTATCATCTGGGTATGCAGTTTTAATCATTCAAAAAGTTTCAGGTGAAGTTTTAGCCGACCGAACACAAAATTTTATCGCATATCTTTCTTCCACTCTCATTGTTTCGATGGGTACGTCAAATACTGACAAATCAGTAATTAATTTGTAATAAACGTCAAAAGGTAAATCAAAGCCTACGTGAGGATAAGTATATGAGAGATGGGGGTTATGTTCTATTCTTTGTGTTATAAAATTCTAGTTCTAGTCTCGTTATATTTTGATATACGCTTGTAAAGGTAATAAATTGATTAGGGTTTTGTAGCGATAAATCAAGTGGTCATGGCATATCTAACACTTCATGTAGTTTTATCTGACATTAATGTCAGGTGTATTTCTTGCGAGTTTTGATTCAATTTTCACCGTTCTTTGTTGTTTTGTCAAACTGCTCTTCAACGTGTTTTATGACTTTTATTAATGCTTATAGTGTGATAACGTGGAAATTACCGCTGGTTGAGCGAATTAGACAAGTCGAATTGTTGGCTTGTAGGAAAGTGGTTTTTCGTACAGGGAAATTGCAAATCGTCTTAACCTGAACGAATCCACGATCATGCACGGCTTTTAACCATTGATTAGGGAAGGCTAGGAAAGACGCCAAAGAGGAATCGGGGTCCGAAGAAGAATTGATAATGTAGGGCCGTCATCTTCGCCTAATGGCACTTAGAGGCCGATTTTCCAGTACCGACCAATCACTGATTTATGGTTAAGTAATGAAGGTCGTCTTATGACCTTTCGAACCGTTTATCACCAAATCAGGGCTTTCGGTTTGCAATCTTATCGACCACATCTCGTATTACCAATTACGGCTCAACACCGACAGCAACGTTTGGAATAGTGTTGGTTGCGAATGGACTGGAAGTGGCATAGCGTGGTGTTCAGTGATGAATCTCGATTTTATATAGGGATGCACGATAGTCGTATGAGGGTCAGACATAAAGAACGCCGCGATATTCAATTTTCTGTTGAAAGACGTGTTCACCGAGCTCTGGGAGTTATGGTATGGGGAGCTATAGCATATGGAAGTAGATTTCAGTCAGTGCTCATCAAAGGCACGATGAACGCGCAGCGTTACGTTGATGAGGTGGTGAATTCCCATATTCTTCCTTATTTTCAGCAGCTTGAAGACCCACTTTTCCAGCAGGATAATGCCCGTTCCAACGTAGCCATCTCTAAACCAGTTCGAAGAGGCCCATACCAATATCTTGTTATGGCCACCCAGATCTCTCGACCTATCAAAAATCGAGTACGTGTAGGATATTATGGAAGAAAACTGATGAAGTTAACTGTTAACTACTTCCTCGCAAACACTAGAAGTTCTCCGTCATGAATTGCAGGTTGTTTGGGACACCATACCCCAAGATGACACTGACCACCTACTGGAACCTCTGTCATGAAGAGTAAGGGAATATGAAGCTAATAGAAGCGCCATAACACATTATTAATAAAAATTAAATTATGTTAGTCTTTTGTTTTTTTTCTTTGAAATTGTATTCAATTGTTACCATTGAATAGTTATAGGTTTCTGCGAAGCTGGGTCAAAAAAATTCGTACTCCTTCCTGGCGTAGCAAATCCCATGTCATGTATTATACTATTTATACTTACAAATGGAAAGAATAATTCCTTGATTGGATGGTTGTAACTCTCATAATTATTATATCTATTATCATATTTATTATCGTAAGTGTTATAGGGATCTCTGTATGGATCGACTTCAGGCTGCTCCTGCTTTCTAATTAACGGTCGAATTTGTCGAATTTGCGCTTTTAAAGTCAAATTTCCGCGAACTGGTGCCCCACTGGTATAATTTGCCATTACGGTGCCGTAAATATATTGATCATCATTGAAAAAGAATGCTGGCATAGTTACATTAACCTAAAAACAAAATTTTACAGGTGTGTCGTTTAATTTCTTTTAAAATTCATACTTCGAATCTCGTCTGGTAATATTCTTCAACCAAAAAGCTAGCTTCTTCCACCTGTCCTTGTGCGACTACCCTAATTTTCCACTCGCCAAAAACGGGTTGATCAGACAAGGGATATGACAAACTTACCGAACCCAAATTGGACTGTCTCGAAAGCCATCTTTTCACTATCAAACCCCTAGGATCTAACATGTATAAGTCTATAATGTTTGCAAACGCTTTCAGTTCTGTATTTATTGGAATCGTTCTGAATCTCACTGCAAAATAATAAAGGTTTATAAAAAATAAAAATATTAAACGTACTTTTGCACTTATTCCAATTACCTATTTCGTTTTGTTTGTAAATGGGCTTATCTAATTGTATTAGGATGGTTAACGACTTTTGGGAAAACGTTAATTTAGTTTCATTTACGAAAGCTATACCTCCCAATACATTTTCGTATAAGCCTTCAACTCGTAATTTGTATTTACCAGGTGCGCTTGTGTAGGGAACCTGAAATATATTTGCTTTCATTAAACACTGTAGGAGTGTACTTGACCCAATTAACTTTGAATGAGTGTTCTTAATTAATTAAAGTCAAGCTAAAGTTTATTTTTATTAGAAGTTGGGATTATTAATAGAACGATATGTTGCATGTTATTCATACTGAGTAGTTTAAATACAGAAATTAAATAAAAAAAAAGATGTGTTTGGTAAAAATTTACTGAATTATTTATTCCTATCAGAAGGATTCGCCATAGTAATTTATAGAGACCGGATGCATCAGCCCGAAATTACGATGGACCATATAAATAGTTTAAAACATCGCTAAGTACAACACGCTGTATTGAATAGCACTATTCATTCGGTTAACCGCACATCTGTTTTTTGTCGTTAAATTGTGAGGCAATTACTTCAATATTACAGTTAAATTAGTTTCTTCGTGGGCGTAAATAGAAGCATGAGGAGTTTTTATAATTTATTTTATTTATTAGTCTATATTTCGTAAGATAAATAAGTACGGCCTCTTTTTCATTGTTTTAACTGTTAATTGCATACTTCGTAATTTTTGTAATAGATCCTGTTTAGTATTGTTTCATAGAATATTCTTCTCCAAATTATTTTGACGTATTTTATTTCAAATTATAAGAATATAACTTTCAACGGCGGCTCTAATGCTTTTATTTCACCACCTGCGGCAATAACTACCTGGCCGCTCAATACGATAATCTTTTACGCAAACAAACTGCTGAGGTCCGTAATGACAAAATTTAAGTAAATTGTAATTACTGCAATTTAGATGAAATAAAATTTAATAATAATATAAGTACCAAGTACCAACAGTTGTTGATTTGAATATATAGTTATTATGTATAGTTAAATAGTCATTAAATTACAATTTAGATGAAATAAGTGCTTACATTTATTAAACAAAATTTAAGTAAATATAGTTAGGAGAGTTATATATTACATCTAATATTGAGTCTATTTATCATTTATTGTTAATCTTTACTGCTGTATACATATTTGATTTTTCTCTCTTTACTTAACGAACATGTGGCGACCTTTTGCTGAAAGTGTTAGTGATTATGATGTGGATAGTGATAATACTGTTGGAGCACGACAGAAAAAGCATATATCAGAAGACGCAAAACAGATAATTTTCAATGTCGATCATACCCTGATGGAAGAAAATAACGAACTACAAACCCAGAACATTCAACGAAGGCCGCAATTAACCAAGGTGCCTTTTGGAACAATATATAAAATAATTAAGAATAACGCAGGGCCTCGAAAGCAAAGAAGTGACAAAGGAGCACCGAGAAAAATTGAAGAGAATGAAATTGATACTATTAGGCAGCAAGTATACTCCTTCTATAGAGGAAATGTTGTATCTACACTTGACTGCTTATATAAAAGAATCAGTGATGAGCCTATAAATATTCAGTGTTCTAAAGCAACCTTGTGGCGGACGCTAAAGAAAGCTAGTTTTAAGTTTGGCACTATAGACAAACGTCGCACAATTATGGAAAGCCCGAGGTTACAGAAACTTTGATATGAATACTTAACGGCAATTAGAAGGTATAGACAGGAAGGACGATTAATATGTTATTTAGACGAGACGTGGTATGACACCCATGACACAATTTGCAAAGGTTGGGTGGATAGTTCAAGTATGTGTCAGTTGGACGCGCCGGTTTCGAGAGGGAATAGAATAATCATTCTTCATGCTGGGTCAGAAAAAGGATAGATCGGACAGCCGCTATTATCTACAAAAAATGTTAAATCCTCAAGTTTAGATTACCATGAAGATATGACCTCATCTTTATTTGAAGAATGATTTTGTAACACTTTGCTGCAAAATTTACCAAAAGATAGTGTGATAGTGATGGACAACGCTCCGTATCATTCTCGACAGCAAACCAAAGTTCCTACAAAATGTAATAATAAGAAAGATATTAAAACATTTTTAGAAGCAAATGATTTATATTTTGAGGATCATTAGGTATACAAAAAACCAATTAATAGAGGTGATGAAGACAAAAGAATATTTAAAGGATTATTATGTGGATAACAGAGCCAAAGAAGCAGGACATACAATTTTGCGTTTACCACCATACCATTGCATTTTCAATCTCATGGAATTGATCCTTATATGCTGCATATTACTTGTGTAGCACATGCTCTTCACAGAATCTGTGAATATATCATCGCTTTTAAAAAAGTTTTCAGAAAAGCACCATTGAGAGTAAGTCTTTACAGGGAAAAACTTCCATTTTTGTCACTGCCATCTTCTCCAGTAATAACTAGATAGGGAACATGGTTGGAAGCTACTAGTTTTTATGCAGAGAATTTCGATAGTTTACAAAATTTCGTTATATGTTTAAATGACAATGCTCGAAGTATTTCTGAGTGCAAGGAACTAATAACAAATTCCAAATTTAAAAAATCAGTTATACTTTCTTCAGGAACTTTTTGGAAATTTACCAAAACTAATCACTTATTTTGAAAATCGAGATCTCAAATTAAATGATGGATTAGCCACATTAGATGTGGCTATTAATAATTTGAAAAATATTCCACGTGACTTCGGGTGTGGCCTTCGGGAAAAGTTAGAAGCAGTTTTTAATAGAAATAAAAGAATATTTCCAGTATGCACTTATAACCAGTTGCGATGTAGAAAGTACGTTTTCTATCTACAAGGATGTATTTCATTCAAAGAGAACAAATTTTACAGAAGAGAATCTTGAGAAAGTATTGCTAGTTAATATTAATACTCCTTTACTCAACTTGAACTACAAAATGAGATACACAATACTACAAATAGAAATGTATTTCGTATTTTATAGATTACCACCCGTTTGGTTTCCAATTAACAGTTAAAACAATGAAAAAAAGAAACTAACTCACCGTACTTTATTTATCTTACGAAATATAAACTAATAAATAAAATACATTCTTAAAACTCCTCACCTTCTATCTACGCCCATGATGAAAGGAATTTAACTGTAATGTTGAAGTAATTGCGTCACAATTCAACGATAAAAAACAGATGTGCGGTTAACCGAATGAATAGTGCTATTCAATAACTGCGTGTTGTACTTAGCGATGTTATAGCCTATTTATATGGTCCATCGTAATTTCGGCGTGATGCGTCTGGCAAGCATAGGTGAATTCTCCCTTATTTATTATATTATGTTTTCAAACCATTAGATTATTTCGTATATTAAAAGAAACTATTATAATAATTAATATTAAAAAAAAACTAAATAAATATTACCTTCATTAGTAGCGTTTCTGGTATGTTGATTTTAAAGTTTTCATAGTGCGACACTACTTCTACACCATCCCTTTGGATTGACGCTCTTACTGTTATGGGGTGTTTTTCTTTTAATATAATCACGAAAACCTTATACAGCTGTCCGGGACGCACCATTTTCGAAGCTACCACAAAATAAGTTCTAAAAAAAAGTGATATTTGAAACATTATATACATATTTACAGTTTTGTTTTTAATAAAATTTATTTATTTTATACTCTAAAAAATGTTTATTCATGAGATAATTGTAGAGCCATCTCCCTATATTCGACGTGCTTTAAGATCTATACTAAGGTAGGAAAATACATCTTACATACTATATTCGACGTGCTTTAAGATCTATACTAAGGTAGGAAAATACATCTCTGGACATTATAGAAATTATATGCACAGTCCATATAGAGAATACACAACGCACTGATGGTTTTTGGTATAGATTAAATTTTTAATTTATAGTAAGATTTTGAATTTATTTGCGGGTTCTAATCAAGACAGCGTGCGAGTTTGTATGATATTAAGTACAATTAGTTGTCACGAACAATTACACGACTCAGCAGCGAGTTGTTGCGGAACCACTAGTATTCTCTTCTCGCGCCGTACTTTTGGCCGGCTGTGTACATGATTAAGTTTACCGCCCCTAATTTTTTACTATTTTAACATACAATTACATTTATGTTTTAAGAGTGCATGTTAAGACAAATTTAAGGTATTGCCTACAGGGTCCGGAATCCATATATTCAAGATTTGAAATCATTCATGTGTTAAAGATCACGAGAAATATGTGTTGTCAAAACTGTTACGAATATTATTACTTAAAATTGCTATAATACAGATATTGTTTATTGATAAATCTATGAATTTCCGAACATTCAATAGCGAATGAAGTTACACAAGTTACTAAATGTGCATTTCTGAGTATATTCTACAGCAGTGTTTTTCAACCCTTTTCATGACACGACCCCCCAGTATCAAAAAATATTTCCCGACTCCCGACCCTTTTTTTTCATGTATGTTAAAAATATTTAATCCATACAAAAATTTTAGGTGTTTGCGTTATTAGGATTCGGATATAAATATACAATTAAGTACGTAAAACATATAATTTTAAATCGAATACGTGACCAATTGATAACTAACAAACAAATATAGCAAACGCCAATTAAGTTGGCGCGAGAAGGGGTAAGTTCGCGCTGGATTAGAAGTAGTGGGGAGATTTGTATTTGGTTTTACATCAAATGTCAGATAATTCTAACCTCTGAGCGTGTATGATCCCCTAGCAAAGACATTACAAAATATGTTCTGTCAAACGTCAATGACAAATGTATTCTGACAATTACTTGAGTAGTGGGGGTGGACGTTTTTAAAAACGGCTTCTGCGCACCCCCTCCTCGCGCTAACATAATTGGCGTTTGCTATACAAACATATTGTTAGGGTCGAGACTCCCAGCGCCATCTGTTGGTAACACTCGGAACTAGTACAGGTTCCGAGTGTTACCAACGGATGGCGCTGGTAATACCCCGCGCGCTTCACGGCCCGCGCTAAAGGTCCACAAGTTTCGAGACGTTTCGTTACGCTTCTCGCTAGAATGCGCTGGCCTATAAATAGGGCGGTCGACCGCGGCCACGGCAGTTGAGTGCAAGACTGCGAAGCAAGTGGTCGTGTCGTCTGCTGTTTAGTCGTTTGAAGAGCGCGAATCACTTGTTTTACGTATTTATTTGAGTTGTTTGTTATCATCAGAACCATCAACGTCTAAGTCTAGCGGCAGTAGTGAAATAAAGAAAAAACGTCTTTATGACGACAATTATTTGAAATTTGGGTTTACTGTGATTGAGAATAAACCGCAGTGCGTAATTTGCTTGAAACGTTGTCAAGAGAAAGCATGAAGCCATCGAAGTTGGTACGCCACCTAAACAGAAAACATCTTAATGAAAAAAATAAACCCGTGGAATTTTTTGAGCGAAAATTAAATAAAAGCTCTTGAACATAAAAAAACTGCTATAGGACAAATGTCCAACCTAAATGAGAAAGCGTTGCTCGCTAGTTATCGAGTAGCTTTTCGTGTGGCTAAAGCAGGAAAACCTCACAGTATTGCCGAAAATTTGATTTTACCAGCGGCTTTAGATATAGCAGCGATTATGTTTGGCAAGCAAGAGGTCGAAAAGCTCAAAAGTGTACCTCTCTCTGACAATACCATTCAACGCAGAATAAGCAATAAGCAAGTCATAGAAAAAATTAAGAAAAGTTCTTTTGTGTCCTTGCAATTTGATGAATCAACGGATATTGCGGGTTGTGCGCAGTTTGTAGCTTTTGTGCGTTTTGAATCCAATGAAATATTAATGGAAGAAATACTATTTTGCAAGGCACTACCCAAAAATACTACAGGTCAGTGCTTGCATGACACGTTCCTTGAAGCTACGCAAGATATGAATATCGATTGGGCACAAAAATGCATTGCTATTTGTAGTGACGGAGCAAAAGCCATGACTGGTGCGAAGAGTGGATTTATTGCTAGACTGAAAGAACAGATGCCAAACGCTTGTAGGATGCATTGCTTTCTCCATCGCCAAGCTCTTGCAGGCAAAACTTTGCCACAAGAATACAGTCAAGTTCTAAATATTATTATTAACATTGTAAATTCTATTAAAGGAAAAGCGTTGCAGACTCGATTGTTTCTAATCATTTGTGAAGATATGGGGGCACTACACCGCAATTTGCTTTACCATACAGAAGTTAGGTGGTTATCAAAAGGCAAAGTACTGACCAGAGTTATGGAACTTCGCGCTGAACTATTAGTATATTTACAACAAGCCAAGTCACATTACTCTGAATTCATTTCTGACCCGGAATTCCTTTTGAAATTGGCTTTTCTTTCTGACTTATATTTGAGCATTTAGATAACTTGAATAAAAGTCTTCAAGGGCGGGATGAAAATATCATTACAGCAAAAGACAAACTCCATGGCTTTATAAAAAAAATTGAATTGTGGTTATCATCTATAAATCAAAACAACTTTGATTCATTTTCGTCGACACAGTCTTTCATTGAAGAAGTCGGAAGCGAGATAAACATCAACTCATATATATCTGGTATGAAAATGGTGTTAGATAATTTGAAGAAAGAATTGTGTCATTACTTTTCAGTGCAAGAGATATCGGATAACACTGGGCAAAGATGGATCTTAAATCCGTTTTTAAATGCAGCTATAAATGAGGCAAATTTATCAACTAAGCTCAAAGAGAATCTGCTAGAATTATCTGCCGATGGGATGTTACATTTGGAATTCAAGTCTGAAAATTTGGATACCTTTTGGTTAAAAAGAAAAAAGAATACCCGGAATTAACAACCGAGGCTTTGAAGTGTTTGATTCCATTTTCTACCTCGTACTTGTGCGAGTTGGCATTTTCATCAATGGCCCAAATAAAAAGTAAACTAAGAAATCGCTTAAATTTGGAAAACGATTTAATACTTAAAGTTGTAAAAACGGATCCACGATGGGAGAAATTGATTGAACAAATCAAGCGCAACCTTCACATTAAAATGAACGAGTACTCGAAGATTTTATTTTTTGTTAATGTGTTTGTATAAATAACGTAACGAGTATCGTTTTGTTAACTTTTTTTTAATATATCTACCTTTTTAAAATTTATTGATTTTTCTCCCGACCTCTCGCGACCCCCCTACAGAGGCTTCGCGACCCCCCAGGGGGTCGCGACCCACAGGTTGAAAAACACTGTTCTACAGGATGGGGAAAATTATTGTATATCGCTTACAACTTTTGAATGAGCAATTTAATTAAAAAATTTCTTATACAAGAGATGGTTTATATAATATTTGGCATCACTTGGTACATTCGTTTTCTTTTTTTTTGAGTTCACTATTTTAATTCAAGGCCAACTAACTTTTTTTTCTTATATAGCTTCATATATTTTTTTTGTATATTTAAAAGACATTTTTTGTGAATATAATGAGATGAATTTATAGGGGATTGTATAAGAAAGTAGTCAAAAATCTTTACTATTGCCAAATTATAAAATTTTAATGAAATGAACAAAAAAAAACCATTGCTAAGATGAAGTGTTATTGTAATTAGTACAATTTAAAAACTAGAAAAAAGGAACTTGACAAAATTAATTGTTAAGTGCCCAATACTGCGCACCATTTACTGCCAAACAATGACCTAGCCGGACTCTATATTCAATGCAAAACATTTTGGAGTGCAATTAGTAAAAGCCTATTGACTTCAGTCTGAATTCTCCGCTGTAAATCCTCGTGATTATTGGGTCGACTTCGGTAAACTTCAGTTTTTAAATGGCCTCACATAAAAAATCCAAAGGATTTAAGTCTGGAGACCTAGCAGGCTATTCGATAGGACCTCTTCTACCAATCCACCTGCCAAGAAACACCTAATTTAAGTAGAGTAAAGTGGCCTAATATCGGATAGTTGCCTAATATCGGAGAGTACTGTTTTGAGGAAATCTGTAATCTGAAATTAAAGAAACCTGTCTACACTTCAAACTAAAGCTAAGAATATGCTACGGAATAATATTTTAGTGTTATTTATAAATCATAGATGGCGCTATGGGTATTTATGTAAACTGTCACTTTCCGAGTTTTTCGACGCGCTAATTGTTATCGTGATTTTCAGACATCCAGGTGAGTTATTAAAATTGTTTCTAAAACTTACATTAGTATGTAATATATCTGCTTTAAATTGGTGTATTTGTACATATCGAAAATTATATATGCTTTTTGTTTGACAAACGTAATCTCAAAGATGAATATTTGCCTAATATCGGATGTTTACAATGCCATAATATCGGATATCCGATATTAGGACAAAAAGTCTCTTGTAACGATTTAGGTATATCTATTATCACCGTCTTTAGGTAGCGAATGTCCCATTAATGAATATACTTTGAAGTTTTCATAAAAAATTATGTATTTTTGTTTAAATCGTAATCGTAAATCGCTTGCTACTTTTATTTTTTTATCTTACATTTTTGCTTAATTTCAGAAATACGATGTCATTAGCAAAACGTAAACAACAGCGAAAAAAGTGGATTGCTGAAGCCATGCTTGCTGCTATCAGTGCGGTAAAAAATAAGGAAATGGGATACCTATTGGCTTCAAAAACTTTCAATGTTCCTAAGAGCACATTGGAAGATTATGTAAAAAATAAAAGTAGAAAGTCCTCAGAAGAAATGATCCGAACAAATCTAGGTCGTCCACCAGTATTACCGAAAGATATTGAGGTAGATTTGGTGGCTTATTGTGTAACGATGGACAAGAGATTTTACGGGCTAAGAGTTTCTTATATTCGAAGATTACTATTTCAATTAGCAATTCGGAATAATCTGAAACATAACTTTTCACAGAAGGAGAAAACAGCAGGTTACAAATGGATGCGTTCATTTCTGAAGAGACATCCCGAGCTAACATTTAGAAAGCCGCAAGGTTTGTCAACTGGCCGAATAAAGGGATTCACACAAGAAAACGTGAATCGTTTTTTTGATATCTTAGAACCAGCGTTGGAAAAAAATTAAATTCAACCCTTGCCGAATCTATAACGTAGACGAGACGGGTATAACGTCTGTACAATTCAAGCATACCAGGATAATCACGTTAAAAAGCAAAAAGCAGGTGGGGGCCGTTACCTCTGCAGAAAGAGGAGCACTAGTAACGGTGGTGACATGCATGAATGCGGCTGGCGGTTATGTGCCTCCAATGATCATATTCCCCAGAAAAAATATGAAGCTAGAATTACTCAACGGCGCTCCACCAGGAACAATTGCTGCATGCCACGTGTCAGGCTGGATTCAAAGCCACATTTTCACTAAATGGTTACAACACTTTATTACGCATGTAAAACCAACTGAAGCTGACCCAGCTGTGCTTGTCTTGGATGGCCACTACTCCCATACTCGGAACATTGACACGATAAACTTGGCGCGACAAAATCATGTTATTATAATATGTCTCCCACCGCATTCAACGCATAGAATGCAGCCGTTGGACCTTGCATTCATGGGGCCCCTTAAAACATATTATTCGCAGGAGATTGAAAATTGGTTAAGACACAATCCAGGAAGAGTGGTCACCAGCTACCAAATTTGCGAGTTGCTTGGAAAAGCATATATAAGATGTGCTACAGCTGAAATAGCTATAAATGGTTTTCGAAAGAGCGGCATTCTTCCTTGTAATAGACATATTTTCCGAGACCACGACTTTGCCATTCATCATCAGGTGGAAGCTCCAACTACTAGTGCAGAAGAACTAAGGCATGTGACTCCTCCAAGAGATATTACCACGACGAAATGTGTAGAACAGTCATATGTTAGGAGAATGTCTCATTCTCTAGATCCAAAAATAAGTGCTCACGAAATTAGCCCAATACCGAGTACTTCTTTCTATAAGTCTAGCGCTAAAGAAAGGAAGTCTAGGAAAGGATCTGCTGCTCTGATTACAGGTACACCGTACAAAGATGCTTTAGAAGCAAGTTTATCAGAACAAAATAGAAAGAAAAGTATTTCACAGGGAATTCCAAAATTGAAAATGGAAAACAAACCAGTTTCTTCTAAAGTAACAAATAAAAAGAAGGGTAAATTTATTGCTAAAAAGAACGTGACACTCAAAGTTAGCAAGAAAAATGTAAAGAAGCAAGAATCTAGTGACTCATCTGAAGAAGATGAACACCTGGTTTTAGACGATGATTCTGACCTGGATTGTGACATTGGAGAAGAGGAAGCAGAATGCATGTTTTGTAGTGGGGTTTTCTCTGATGATCATGCAGGTGAACAATGGATTCAGTGTTCCAAATGTTTTAAGTGGGCTCATTGTGATTGTGCTAACAACATAGACAGAAAAGACGCATACATTTGTGATTTCTGCCTCGATGGCTAATTCCTTCCTGTTGTCATATCCGGTATTAAGATCATTTTTTTCGGTAACGCAAATTTGCACTTTTTTTAGAATCCGTATTTAAGTTATTTAGAGTAGGTATTCATTTCTTTTGTTTTAATAAATGTTTTTAAATTCTTTAATCTTTGTTTTGTTGTAAAAGATTCCTCGATATTCCGATACAATGGGCCTAAAATCAGTGTTTTTCAAAAGGTATCCGATATTAGGCTACTTTACTCTACCCTTTCACTACTGCTCCATAATTAGGTGGAGCACATATTATTTGAAACTAGAGTTCGGGTTGAAATTTTGAGATTCTCCGTAACATCTAATAATACGTTCAGAGCCTTATCTCCGTTAGTTATCGTTTTTGGTCGGCTGGTTTTTGGAGCGTGTTTAACAGTACCCATCTCATGAAACCGTTTTGCAATACGACTTAAAGTTTGTTTGGTTAATCGACATCCGCTCAGGATACTTATTAAATAAATCACGTACCTCAGCTTGCGTACGTTTCCTACTACTGTGATCAACCATAATCAAAACTTCAATTCGTTCTTTTTGTGATAATTTTTCCATTGTTTTACATAAATTAACGTTTTACAACCGAATAAATATCAAAATTTTATCGAATGATGCGTGATTGTGAAGTTTTTTGTATTATGTCATGTTGACATTTAAAAACAGAATAATTTATTAAATCAAGACAATAGGAATCATAAAGGTTTTTGACCATTTTCTTGAAAATTTTCTGATCAGCCCCCTATAAATTGCATACCATTATATTTACGAGAAAAATGTCTTTTATATATGTAAAAAAAATACATGACGCTATTTAAGAAAAAAATAGTTACATATTTACGATACAAGTGTTAATAGTGCGATTTTATTTCACGAGTAAAAGTTTGCGACACGAGCGTTAGCGAGTGTCGCAATTTACGAGTGAAATAAAATAGCATTTTTAACATGTGTATCGTACAATATTTTTTCTACAAACACAATTTTTATTATAAAATATAATTAAACTCCACTGACCAAATTTGACAGCTCATGAATACGTTTTGACACAACTGGACGCAACCGTTAAATTACGTCAAATTAATTTGTCACAATTTGTACAAAAGATGAATTCGTGTATTAATAGAGAAAATGAAGTAATACCGAGTGCAATAATTGAAGCCGCTGATAAAGCGACATTAGATTTGTTGCCCGAAAAATCCAGGCAACAATATGAAATTGCGTACAAAATGTTTATGGAATAGTGCAGATGCAATAATGTGATAGGTAAATTTTGCGAAAATGTTCTACTAGCATATTTTAAAGAAAGGTCTAAAATTTGGAAATCTTCTACTCTTTGGTCACATTTTTCGATGATAAAACTTTTGCTAAATATAAAAGACAACCATGATATTAGTAAATATTATAAACTTATTGCATTTTTGAAACGGAAAGGAGAAGGTTACCGATCAAGAAAATCAAAAATATTGACAAGACAAGAAATTGATAGATTTATTTCTGAAGCATCAGATGAAAAAAAATATATCCTGTTCAAAGTAGCTGTTGTTATGGGTATATTTGGCGCTTGTCGCCGGGAAGAGTTATGCCGTATGACTGTGGATGACATTGAAGATAGAGGAAATGTGTTAGTAGTTACTATACCAGATACTAAAACCAATACTCAAAGAATATTTACCGTTATTGGCTCATATATAAACTTGTATCGCAAAGACAAAGCATTACGTCCATCTAATATAAAACATCGACGTTTATTTATTAAATACGCTAACAATAAATGCACAAGTCAAGCGGTTGGAATAAATTCGTTTGGCAAGATGCCTGCAATTATCACAATGTTTTTGAAATTGCCGAATCCAGAATCTTATACGGGACATTGCTTCCGACGTTCATCTGCTACTTTGCTAGCAGATTCTGGTGCAAGCTTATGCTCAATTAAGCGACATGCGAGGCTGGAAAAGTTCCACCGTTGCTGAAGGTTACCTAAAGGATTCTCTAGAAAATTAAAACAAAATTGCTCACTCCATCTTCCCAGATCTATCTAATAATTTGTAATTATCATTGTAATAAAAATCATTTGATATGTACGGAATTTTCTCTTGTCATTTTTGACAAACTGTCATTTACTTTTAACACAAGTGTTAAAAGTGGCCTTTTTAACACGCTACGCTATAAAATCGCATTTTTAAGTGAAGTTAGCCGTGTCAAAATGTCAACTTTTAACGGTGTTTGTAGAAAAAAGTTATTTGGCCTTGCATTAAAACGGTGAACTCAAAAAAAAACCTATTGCTATCAGTTGATGTCAAATATGATAAGAATCATCTTTTGTATAAGAAATGTTTTAATTAAATTGCTCATTCAAAAGTTACAAGCGATATGCAGTACTTTTTTCCCACCCTGTATATTGTATACAATACGAAATATTGTGCATAAAAAAACGAAAATTTACCCTGCCATGTTTTAAAATCACAGTCATAAATTTTAGTAATTAATGCGCTAGTAAAACAGACGGTAATATAATATTTTCAACACTAACAAGTTTAGAGCTTGACACACATGCTTGCTGGTGCATCTTAAAATTCTAAACACTTGCCAAAATATATTAGGGTAAACCAAACAGTGTTATATATTTCTTATCGCAACCATAAATTTTTCAGTCGCCGATAAGTGATAAAAAGCCCCTGAATACAAATAACTCTCTAAACACTAGCAAGTTTAATGCTTGATGCTCTTTAAATTCTATACGCACGCAAAAAATATAACGATTAGAAGAAGTGTGTTATCGATGGTATGTTTGTTTAAATTATAAACATAACCAGTCACCCACTTGAATACTTTATCTTGATAGGTCAGCGTATTTTTAAATTATACGTTAGTATTATCTTAACCTATTGATTAATGACTAGTGTCTCTAGTAATGTTGAATAATTTTAGCCGCCCTTTGATTTGGCCGCCTGTGTGTATTGCACACGTGCACACAATTACAGCGCGGGCCTGGTCTTCTACACAAAACCTTCTTAAACCGTCTGCCATGCTGTAAACATTGTACTCTCCGTACTTGTCCAAGTACCACGCGTCGTCCGATCGTGCTTCCATAGGTAAACTCTGTATTGTTCGATACAGAGATTTATTTGAATCACATTTAATTTAACTTTCTCTCCAGTCCAGTGGCGGCTCGGGGTGGTTCACATAGGGAGTGCATAATTTCAAAATTAAAAAGTGTAATACAAAAACGCTTACCCAATCCTTATAAATTTCACCGACGTACTGTTCCAGACAGGTACTGTTCATTGTAGAGTTTGTTTTGAGGGAATAGTAAATATTACACTACACAGTTTAATTACATCTGATGATAAACGAAGTCCATTTTACGTGTACTTGACTTGCAGAACAGTTCTATCACTTTTTCATTAAAGTTTGGGAAATCATTTATACATTCTTTTTCACAAGATATCATAGTAAGGGCATTTAATCTCTCTTCTTTCATTGTATTTCTCAGGAAAGTTTTTATTCTCTTCAGCCATGAAAACTGGCGTTCCGCTTCGGACGTTGTCATTGGGATTGTAATGACAATTTTTAAAAGCTTAACAACTTCATTAAAGGTGTCGCTTAATCCATCCAGCAGACGACCTAGCAAACCTACAGCACCGACTTCTATATTTTGCCTAAATTCTTCTCTAGAATATAGAACGCTTAATTCAGTTCGTAGTCTGCTTTCATTGAGGCATGGATAAAATTTTACTGCTTCTTTAAGGTAATCTTCCGGAATTTTTTTTTGAAAGGAGGAGAACTGTTTAAAAGAAATTAAGTTTGCTAATATTAAGTGCCTTGTATACCGAAATCTAGTTTTTATTTCTAGCAAAATAATATCGCACACTTCATTAGTTTCCCTCCTTCTTTGGCTACCATCAGTTACTCTTCCCTGATTTGATGGTCGAGGAGTCAGTTCTGGGTCATTTTGTTTAACCAACTTATTATCTGTATCAGTGATTTCGGTTCGAATTTTTCCAATAGCGCGTTCAAAATTATCTAAATTATTCTTGATTTTTAATGCATCTGTATTGAGATTTTGTAATTGATTAAACAATGTGTCCACATGTGGCATAATTTTATGAAAGAAAGTTAACCAATAGATAAAATTTTCCTCCTCTAAAATTCGCAAATTGGCACCAGCTTGATGAATGGTAGTTTGTAAACTAGCTTCTCCCTCGATTTGTTCTAGAGCTTCAATTATTTCTTCTCGGTGCTCATATATTGTATTCACTGTCCTAGAATTGAAGTTCCATCTTATTGTTGAAGAACGAGGTAAGCTTTTTCTCTGAAGGAATTCTTCCAATCTTGCAGCTCGTTGTGGTGAAGTGGAGAAAAATGTAATAATCCCGTCAGATTGGCAAAAAAAATTCTGCAATTACTACTGCTCGATGTAGCATGTGACATAATTAGATTTGTCTGATGTGCATTGCATAACAATGTACAAAATTAGCCCTTGGATACTGGTCTTGGACATGTCTTTGCACGTCGTTAATAGCACCACTCATGACTGCTGCTCTATCATAGCTCTGTGCAATCAGTTTTTCTGGGTCATCAACAAGCAAACTAATTTCGTTAAGGATGGAGGCAGATAAAGAATTAGCATTATGTCCACAGGCAGAAGAAATTTCCAAAATCTTTCGACCGGTCTCGCGTTCACAATATATCTTAAAACAACCACCAACTGAAACTGATTGGACACATCTGTGGTTTCATCAGCTATCATAGATATGAAGTCGGTTGCTTTAATTTCACTGGCAACTTGTTCATGATACACGTTCAACATTGCATCAAGCAGCTCATTCTGTATCGTTTTTGATAATCCCTTAAAAACCGGTGCTGCTTCGATGTGATCTCTGAACGATTTATCCAATTCTGCCGTAAAATTTATCAATTCCCGAAAAATGCGCTTGTTATTCGACGTTTGCTGTTCATCATGACCCCGAAGTGCCAGTTCAAACGCGCCACAAAATCTAATGCAATTTATTATTAAATTTAACACATGCCTATTTTTTGTTACGTTTTCATTGTGTTGTTGAATTGCTTTTCTATATGATGAATCTAAAACATTCTGAATGTTATTTTTTCCTAACATTCTTAGACTAAATATATTTTTTAAATGCGGTTCGGAATTTTCATGTTTAATAATTAGATGAAATTAGATGAATTAAGTCTCTTATTCCGTTCTTTGACCAAGACGGTTCACCACCAAACAAAAGACACGGAAAACAAAACAAAGTATTTTTAATTTCACACCCACAAATCCAGTCATTTTTCTGATAAATATCCATTTTGAATTTTCTTATAACGTCTTTACCTTTAACAGATTGTTTATTTTCTAAACATAATTGAGGCATAAATGAACGCGTTGGTCTCTAAAACAGAGACGGAATTCATTTTACAACGGCCGTGAGCAGACTGGACCACTTGCTCAGACGCTATGTATTATACAACATTGAAGTAGGGCAAAATACAGTTCTCCCCACCTTCAATGTAATGTTAATGGCTTAACGGAGCAACAGCTGGGCTTTGCTCATATCTGTGACGACGATCGGTGCATGTACGTTGTTAGCGTGCCACGTTCCTCGTCAATAACTATGAATACATAATATACATAATAAATAAATACTTTCACAGTTAGTCGCCGCTTGGTTTGTTTTGTTTCATAATTCCAGGGGGTGCAATTGCTCACTTGCTCTCATTAAAGAGCCGCCACTGCTCCAGTCTATATTTCTTTGTGCTAATTTTTAATTTACTTGTATATATTACTTTTATTTAATCGCTTTAATATATTTCAAAACGTAATCTCTTCATGTAAATATTAAATAAAAACCTTTAAGGCCAACGTTGTTGTGTTTTGTTTTATTAATATGTTTATTAATATTTATGTTTATTAATATGTTGTAATATATTTATTTCGGCATATTATACAGACTATACGCGTCCTGGACATTTGTTGCATCATCATCACCCCGTTTAATTATTTTAAATAATTCCCCTTATTGTTAGCATGCCGCGTCATAACCGAAGCAGGGTACTTTTAACAGTGGGAATAGGTCTACCTTCAAATAAAAGAACACATTTAGTAATCATTTCATTGGCCACTGTAATGCCACTTGATTATTTACATATTTTCTTCAACGATATACATTTTACTAATCTTAATTATACTAATTTCGACATGCAGCTAAAATTACTTGTGAATATGAGAGTTGAAAACCTCAGACACCACTTAAACTCTTAAGATTACAAAAACTTCCTTAGCAGCCCTCCAGTTTTCATTTGTTAATTTCGTTTTAAAAGCTAATTTTATATCAAATGAAATTGAAATTGAAAACAAGCTCCCATTTATAATTTTTTTATATTATAATTTTATACTTACGATTCCTTAATCACCGACGTATAATACGGATTATCTATAAAATTCCTGTCATACGAATTTCTGTAACCGGGGTCTGGTGTAGATCCATATGGATCGTAAGGCCGATCACTTCCGCTATAAGGATTGTAATTTGCGTCTAATGTGTTGGAGCTGTAGGGCGGTACGTTCGGAGATCGATCATAGTTGTTTTGGTTACCGGACAGATCTTGGGACTTCACCGTCGTACAGCAGACAACGATTAGGAGGGCGGATTTCGCCCATCTTCCGTTCCTCATGCCAGATTCTGAAACGAAAACAATGTTGGGTTTATATAAAGTGGTCATGTACCTTACATTATTTATGTATAAACCTGGACAAAGCAAAGGGAAAACGACATTATGTATGTTACCTGTTGTACACGTAACAATCCAAACGAATTTATATTTTCCCCCTGCAAACAACATTTCTGTAAATTACCGCTTTTAAATTGAATGCTTCTATTGTGTTGTGATATATTAATATTCGGACACGTAATCTGAATTGAATGGTTCTACTGTGCCCTAGATTACGAGTCGGAATATTAATATATGACAATACAAAAAGAAATATTTTACATACATTCTATTTATGAGAAAAAACATATTTATCCAAATTGCTACGTGTACACAAGTCAGATACAATAATGCCGTGTCGTATATCCTTTTGTTTGTCCAGGTTTAGTAATAATTCACATAATTCCTGAAGTTGAAGTCGACAAATAGGTCACAAAAGGATTTTAAATAAAATTTGCAAAGGTCTGGTTAAATTAGAGACTATGGCTAATTATATACAAACTTAATCAAAAATAAACCCCAACCACAATACAGTTTTAATTCTGGATATGATTTCGACAATTAAGTTGTTATTCTCAGCAGCAGAAAAAATATTAGGCTTAGAGCACTAGCACACATTTTACATAAGCAAAGCACATCATACCGCCATTTTATAAATATTGGAAAACAGCGTAATATTTTTCAATTACTGAGGATGACAACTTATTTATTGAAATACGTATTCGGCATTGAAACTGAATTGTTGCACTCGTAATTTTCTTTTCTTATTTATATTCTTACCGTCGCGCCCCAGTATATTAATTTTCATTTTGCGAGTTTAATTTCATGTAACGCGTGCTGTTTCGCCCTCTGTGCTAATATTTTGTAACCGTATCGCCCACCCTTCCGTTTCCGGATTGCATTTCCGTATAGTGGCATTCGTTCTTGGCTGTTAACGAATTCAGTTGTGAGTTGTGTATCTTCGGTTAAGGAGAAGTTTAAAATTCATGAAAACTACGACTATGAGCTTTTATCGCTTATGCGGATCTTGCGTAGCACGTGAAGCATTCTATAGAATTGCCATTTACCGTTTTTGGTGTTTATAAATTCAAAGGGGAAACCAAATACGAAAAAATAGGTTAGCGAAAGCGGTTTATATCAAACGAGGGGATCATTGCCGACACAAAAGCCTATCTTGCAAAATTCATCAAGTGATATTTCTTGAATGGCTTGGAAAACTTGGTAAACTGCTGGAATAAGGGTATCGGATTAAAGATCGGCCGACAGCGTTGTGGTGAGTCCTGGTTTATCATATCGGAGGTCTTGGGACCGAATGCCGGGCTGGTCAAGGTTTTTATAGTTTTCCTTCTCGTTTAAGGCGAGTACCGACAGCCAAATATCTTTCTCCGCTCCGCGGACGTGGGCTTAATAATAAGCAACTTATTATCCTACCAATACCCTCTGTAATTGGCGTTAAACTGTTAGGGGATCCTAACGCATGTTTAACGTCTGGAGCAGAAACGTGGAAATAGAAAGATTACTTTAAGATAAAGTAGAAAGCTACGGAAATGGATGCCTTGAGGAGGTCAGCAGGGAAATCAAAAGTAGACAGAACCAAAAATGAAGTAATTAACGAAAGAAGAAGTGTCAAAGAAACAATAATGGAAAATATCAAAAATAAACAATTTAGATGATACTGTTACGCATCGCATATAAAAATATTTTAATTTATTTTTAAATAATATATTTCTTCTTTAAACATCTCGATTTAAAATATTTAACTTAAGACATTTTTTTTCTGTACGTATTCGTGTTCGAAGTGAAAGCATTTCTTTTGTTATATCCTGACCGACAAACCCTTGCTTTTCTACCTGACCAGATAACGTTACTGTTGAATTTATATATACATTTCATTTTAAATTGTTTTAATATTACATACATCTTCCTTTATATATTATGTTTCATATCATTAGGAAGCTTAAGTCACAAGCGATATTTTAATAATATTTATGCCATCGATAGAACACCTCTTCAGGTCGCGCTTCTTATTAATTGTTATTCAAGATATCGACCCTCTCTTCGACTCAGGTCATAAAACAGACCGTTTTCAAAAACCAGTGTTCTATCGAAAACTATCAGTCCATCTTCTCTTTAGAATCTTTGAAAGTAAAACAACTCATCGTACTGTTCAAGTACACGACGCGATGCCGCCCGGCGTCTTTCGCTTCTAAGAATCGCTCTACATATACTTGACCAGGTATATCTTCGAAGGCCACGTGACCATCTCCGCAAATCAGAGGTAACTCTGTATTGTTCGTAATTAATTAACATTTAATTTACTACTCAATTTAACGTTCGTTTTCAGTGTATTTTGTGTTAATTTTCAATTACTTATTTACCGCTCCTCGTGTATATATTACTTTTGTTTAATTACTTTTAAATATACCAATTTCAATTTCTTTCTTGTGTAAATATGAATACACACTTTAAGAACTTAAAAAAGGTATATAACCCCTTACCACAATTATCAATCGTATCCTAAATACGTATTTCGACAACTAAGTTGTCATCATCAGTAGGTAAAACCACTAATAAAGGTGCCGCACATGGGGCACAGTAAAACTAGCACACCGCTTACTGTGCCCCATGTGCGAAACCTTGATTAGTGGTTTTACCTACTGATGATGACAACTTAGTTGTCGAAATACGTATTTAGGATAGGCCGCCGTTTGTAATAATACGAACACGTTAAAATAATGCAGAAAAATCGATCACCAAGAAGAATAATGGAGTAAGTGCCCCAGGAACACAGAAAAAAGAAATACCGAGAAGAATGTGGATAAAGGGTGTAAGAAAATCTATGAGTCATAGAAACCTGAGTGATATGACAGCACCGACAGACGGAAATAGCAACTAGATATTGGACAAAGAGTAGACATAGATAGGTTCTAAACGAAATATAACATTAAATTATTAACGACTGATTGTGTTCATAAACAATATAGTTTTATTCTCTAAACAGGTATTTTTCGTACCGTCCTGATATATATTTTTTCTAATATATTAACTCAGGGATATAATTTTTTAATTTATTTTTTCTAATAATTAGAACTCAGAAATTGAAAATGTTTAAAATTGTTACGGGATTTTTATTAAGTTTTAGAACTTTCGGTTTTATCTTGAAACATTTGACTGGGTGTGTTTTCTTCGATAAATTTTTGCTTGCAATTAATCATAAAATTCAATATTATTTTACAATAGTGCGCACGTTATTATTTGATACCATTATGATCTCTTTTGATGCCTAAATAATTTTGTCTTAGGTCATAAATTGGACCACCCATCTTCTTCGAGAACAAAAGATTGAGTCAGGTTAAGCCGCTGGTAATTCGTATTCACAAGATGATTGAGCCAATTGTTCCTAACATTGTTTATAACGTTACGGTCTGAGGCAATATGGCTTATTATGCACAGCCCACTTGACGTTCGAAACTTCGATAATTTTCCGGTCTGTCGAAGTGTCTGCTTTTTTTTCTAAGGCAATTAATTTGGAGACCGATGTATGTATGGGCTACGCTTGCATGAATCTTTAAACAATCCCCCCATACTGTTTTTGATTAGCTCGTTTAAAATCTCTCACCCCTGGTTTTCCAAATTTACACACACAACACACAGATCTATGTGCTGGGAGTACTCTGGCACCGGACACGGGTATTGATTGTTTCGAACGAAATTTTGTTGACCTAATTTACGGAATACGTATATATGTGATTTTAACAATTTCCTTTTTTTTAATGACTTTTTACTTTTTTAAAAATTTACAAAATAATATTTTTGTGATCAAGATTTTTTTACTTTTGCCCTTAATTTTTATATACTACTAGTTTTGCAACTAAGTTTTTGCGGATTTTTTCATAGAATTTCTTTTTGTTTCCTAGTTTACACAATCTGTATCACTGGGATATTCAGTAATTAGTATGACTGAGGGGTAATATACTTTGTAGGAGATAGCCCATTGACTTACTGCTTTTTAAAGATTTAATCACTGGATTAATATACTTTATACTAATCTAAAATAATTTAACCCAGATATACCTAATGTACCAGGGCATATTGAAAACTAATGTTCCCATGGCTATAACTTTATTAGTAATAGATATACAAGTGTCCCGTATCGTTATGTTCAAATTTTAGGAATGTAAAGTAGACTTCATTTCAAGTAACAAAAACGCAAAAGTTCAATTAATAATATTTTTGAAATGTCCACCTCCTTGTTTAATGCAGGTTTGTGCCCGTAAACCAACAGAAAAAGTACTTATCCGAATATCATACTTGTTTTATCGGATTTGCTCGGCAGCCAGGTGAATACGATCGAACAACTCTTCTCTTGTGTTCGAAACTTGCGCGTAGACTAAATTTTTCATGTATCCCCATAAATAAAAATGTCAAAAAAAAGTCAAGGGGATTAAAACCGGGTGATCTGGGTGATCCATCTTGGATAATTGACGTTAATCCAATTTCGGACAGCAATTCCGAAATGTGAGGGCACCATCACATTTCGGAATTGCTGTCCGAAATCCATGTGAAACCGCATGTCTCGTCGAACATTCAGTGGGACATCCTCTAAAAGACCTAGCAGTTCATCAATAAGAAATTGAAGGTAATTGTCCGCATTTAACCTCCCAGGAAGAACGACAGGACCAATCAACAAGTCATCGATTAGGGCCGCCCAAACGTTAATGGAAAATTCATGTTGAAATTTAGATGGGCGTATAGCTTTGGGATTTTCTGATGACCACCTGTGCAGGCTTCTCAGATTTGTAAAACCACTTCTCGTGAACGTAGATTCATCTGTCCAGAGGACTGTTCTGCAGAAATCTGCCGTGACTGGCTTAATATCCAGGTAGAATAAACTAGACGAGCATAGTGGTCTGCCTCAAGCAAACCGTGTCCCCTGCGATAGTGATATGGATATAAGCCCTCACGTTTTAAAATTCGCCAAACTGTCGTTCGTGGCACTCCTAGTTGTCTAGCGATTCGACGTACATTGAGAGTTGGATCCCTTGTAACAATAGCTACTGCTTCTTCCTCTAAGTCTGCTGGCAAATTTACTCCTCGGTCGAAAAGATAATCACGCAGTCCTCATTTCCGAAATTGTCTGTGTACTTCCAGAAACGTTCTGTAATGAGGAATGCGCCCATGTCGGTATTCAATAACTGCTTGACGTGTACTGCCGTTACAGTAGCCATACACAAAATGCATGTCGCATACTCTTGAGAAGAAAATCGGTAAGGCATTTTGAATAAAGAAAACGTGTCCACTCACTGATAAGCTGTTGTATGAACTGAAACGTAATGTAATCCTTTATTAAAAAATGCAACTTTAACAGTCATCTGAACATTTGTTTATTGTATGATATTCATGGTTCAGCACTTACCAAATAAGTAAGAACCTTCTTTATCATAAATAAATTTCTAGTACTCTTCTTTGTAGATCTCCAAGAAATTACTGTATGCACTACGACACGTGTTTATTTATTTTAGGATAACATTTTATTATGCGACGATAACAACTCACAGGCCTGTTATTGAATCGTATCACTTTTTTTAAATAAAATCAGTTTGTATTGACTTTAGGATTACATTTTTTTCATGATCTGATAATCACATTCATAGATCTATAACTTTGAAACAAATAAAAATGGATATACAAGTTTTGCGTTTTTGTTAATTGAAATGAAGTCTACTTTACACTCTTAAAATTTGGACATAACGATACGGGACACCTTGTATGTAGACTCGGCAAAGAGGGGCAAGTTTAAGCTTAATTAGGTTGGTACTCTTTTCAAACAACAACAGTCATCTATACGTCGGGTCGGGTACTTCTGGCTTATGTTAGAATAGCCATTTAATATAGAAATTATTAATAGTAGATTTTTATTCCTATCTATGCAAAATCGAATTTGATGAACAGCATATAAATCCGAAGTGTTTTTTAATTTTTAAAAGTAATTCATTCTTGTAACGTCAAAATGACATTTGTCACTTTTTGATATCCAACATGGCAAGAAAACTGACTCCGGCAGACAAAGTACAAATTTTGTTGAATTTGCACCATTAAACAAGTCGCAGAAGAATTTCATTTGAACAAATCTGCAGTACTACAAGTTAAAAAAAATGGGAAAGTGAAGGCAAAAGCTGATAAAGGAAATACAGTTACAGCAATTCCGGAATCAAACTACATATATAAAGTTCATGAATTCCTCGATAATAATTCATTCATAAAACTTAAATCTGATCTTACTAACAAATTTCAAAAACAGATTAAACAAACTATAGAAAAATCAGGTTCTCTTTTTAATAACACTCAAAAACGTATATTAACCACTATAAATCCCCTACCTCCCAAATTATACGGTTTAATTAAACTACATAAAGACAATACAACTATACGACCAGTAGTATCGTACGTAAAAGCACCTTGTAGAAATGTGTCCAAACACTTAATAGATTTAATTCTTACACACACTAAATTCAAATCTAAGTTCTCCGTTAAAAATTCCCAGGAATTAATTAACAACATTTCAAACTTGCAATTACCAAACAAATGTAAACTCATTTCTTTTGATGTCTTGAATTTGTTCACTAGTATCCCACCCCAGGAGGTAATAGATTTAATTACTTTACAAATAGAACGTAGAAACACGAACACTGTCACAAAGACCGAAATTTTACAGCTCTTAGAAACGTGCCTGGAACAAAATTATTTTCAATTTAAAAACAAATTTTATAAACAAACAGAGGGTCTAGCAATGGGAAACCCACTAAGCCCCCTATTAGCGGAAATTTTCATGAATAATTTAGAAACTATAATTAGTACACATCCCTTGTTTGGTAATTGTGTATATTGGTTTAGGTATGTTGATGACATATTAATTTGCTTTAACGGTTCAGATAGACAATTAAAAACTTTACATAATTATATCAACACTATTCACCCCAAAATAAATTTTACTATAGAAACAGAAATAAATAAAAGCATTAATTTTCTAGATTTCACCATATCACACAAAACTAATAAACACGAGTTCGCTATATACCATAAACCAACACATACAGATACCACAATACACGCTAATTCTTTTCATCCTATAACACACAAATTATCAGCATACCAATCAATGGTATATAGATTAATTCATGTACCTATGAGTAAAACATTGTTTTGTTGAAGAACCTAATTTTTTAAGAAGTCTCATTGATTTTGTACCTAGAAGGTTAAGGACAGTAATTGATGCGAATGGCGGATCAATTAAGTATGAGTTTATTGTGTTTTCTAAATTGTATTAAAAAAGACTTGACATATGACTTGTCTTTCAAAAAAAGTTTAATAAACACTAAGCAATATTAGACAATTTTGACAAGTTAGGTTATACTAGATTTATGTGAGCTTAACTGTATATACGTATTTAAAAGTAGTGAGAAGTACCCGACGTATAGATGGCTGTTGTTTGAAAAGAATGACTATTGTAGGAAGTACTAACCTTATTAAACTTAAACATGCCCCTCTTTGCCGAGTCTATATATATGGTTTATATATAAATGTGAAATAATAGTGTAAACTCCTCTACGCACTAATACGTACATTCATTTTTCCACTTTTGACACGGTCTGGCCTGTCATTATAAAATTTATGGCTATGGAGGCATTAGTTTTCAATATGCCGTCGTACTATATGTACTATATTTCTAAAAAGTCTTAATATGCAAACGGGCAACTATCATTGTACAATACGATACGTTATGTTCGGTATACATCTGATAGTGTATACGAACAAACGTAGTGTGTATTGTTCTATAAAAGTAGGTTATATTAGTGTGTTAAAAAGAATATATAACAACATAATTTGAAAAAAAAGAATATATTTAAAAAAATGGCTGAGTAGATGAGGAGGGGACACATGGGACCGGCGGAGCACATAGGTCCACACTGTATGGCAATCTAATTAATTTCCCTTTGAATGCTTAAACATTCATATTTTTAATAGTTATAAAGCATAGTGAGATGAAACCCATTGAGTTATTTCTTTAACTAATAGGAAAAATTGGGTGTGATTTTTAATAAAACAAATACTTAGATTATTAAACTTAAATAACACACCTTATATTTTCACAAACAATAGTATATTAACTATATGTACCTTTCATGTGCACTGCACACATCGTCAGTAGTTACTATTTAAACGTATTATTTTCGAGTACATGTATAGTAAAAATATCTTATGGTAGGGCTATAAAAAACTACAAATGGTCGAAAAACATGCAAATAATCGAAAAGCATGGTCGTATTATTGTAAAAGTGCTTACTAAACATATACTACTACAAATACTTAGATTACTAATTAATATTTTTAAAATTTTTATTTAGGAACATTATCATATTATCAGAATAATTGAAACATACATGAGTAAACCCCACCAGTTTTGTATAATACAAAGGTATTTTTAATAATATAAAATATTATTAAAAATCTGGTGTGAAGAACACAAATACAGGTTCACTATTAATATTTTTGTGAACGTGTCTGAACATATCTCTCCCCAGAGACGTAGATACGTATTTCGCCTTTCTACAGGCTCATCGGTACGCCCCTGCTGGAGAAAGAATATTTCCAGACACATTCACAAAAAAGAACCACATCGCCACATCACAGAAATTATCCAAACCGGGCGTAGAAGTAAATTCAGCGCTGCCTGTTGTCAGACAGCCGAAGTACCTCGCCCCGTCCACATAACCAATGTGAAGTAACGACGCCTTTCCAAAGGTGGCACAGTTATCCCTCTAGAAACTGCATTTTGTTTGTGTCTTCACTCATACTACGGACTAACCGCATGTGTAATGTATCAGAATAATTGAAACATACATGAGTAGGTAAACCCCACCAGTTTTGTATAATACAAAGGTATTTTTAATAATATAAAATATTATTAAAAATCTGGTGTGAAGAACACAAATACAGGTTCACTATTAATATTTTTGTGAATTTACTTCTACGCCCGGTCTGGATAATTTCTGATGTGGCGATGTGGTTCTTTTTTGTGAATGTGTCTGGAAATATTCTTTCTCCAGCAGGGGCGTACCGATGAGCCTGTAGAAAGGCGAAATACGTATCTACATCTCTGGGGAGAGATATGTTCAGACACGTTCACAAAAATATTAATAGTGAACCTGTATTTGTGTTCTTCACACCAGATTTTTAATAATATTTTATATTATTAAAAATACCTTTGTATTATACAAAACTGGTGGGGTTTACCTACTCATGTATGTTTCAATTATTCTGATACATTACACATGCGGTTAGTCCGTAGTATGAGTGAAGACACAAACAAAATGCAGTTTCTAGAGGGATGACTGTGCCACCTTTGGAAAGACGTCGTTACTTCACATTGGTTATGTGGACGGGGCGAGGTCCTTCGGCTGTCTGACAACAGACAGCGCTGAATTTACTTCTACGCCCGGTCTGGATAATTTCTGTGATGTGGCGATGTGGTTCTTTTTTTGTGAATGTGTCTGGAAATATTTTTTCTCCAGCAGGGACGTACCGATGAGCCTGTAGAAAGGCGAAATACGTATCTACGTCTCTGTGGAGAGATATGTTCAGAGACGTTCACAAAAATATTAATAGTGAACCTGTATTTGTGTTCTTCACACCATTATCATATTAACATTATCATATTAACATTTTTCGGTTTTAGTCTTGCACGCTTTTGTTCTATTATTAAACGAGCTGTACAAACACTCTTTCACATTCTGCTGAACTCGCTGGAATACAGAAGTATTTCCTAGCACATTACTTTAAGGGTTTCAGCTCCATTCCTGTTACCTAAAAGAAAATTCAACTAAAAAATGCACTTATCCTTTTTTTAAACTTACCTTCCAAAATAAAAGAGAATCTACGTCCTGATTTGAATTTGGCCTTTCGAGGTATTGCCTTTTAGTTATTATTACATCAGCTGTAATTGATTTTACTTTCTCCTTTATTCTTTCTTGCAAAAATCTAAATAATGAAAGTGATTTTTGATGTGGACCAATGTCTGTTTCGATTACAGGCATTTGTTCTTTATTTTCAGAATCTATTTTCTTCATAATATTAAACATTTCTTGGTCTAAAAAAGAAGTAGGCCCAGAAGCATTTTCAGTACTACGAAAACCTTTTAAATCGAGGGTCTAAAACAGTTGCTACTCTAGTAACTGATCGTCCTTCATATGAAAATAGCCTTGCTTTAACAGATTCCGAATGCTTGTTGCATAATGTCTTCCCTTTTTCAATCTTTAATTCCAGTAGTGATGCTGTCAGATAATTGTACAGTCCAAAAGTTATTGTGATTATTAAAGAAATAGTAACATAATTATTACCTACAAGAATTTCCCACTACTGGTTTTTAAGATAAATTTCTCCATTTTATAAAACCACTTCCTAAGATACCACGAGGTGTTATTTGCTTTTATCGTGATACTAAAATGCCCAAATACGTGAGTAATTCGTTAGAAGTATGATGTACCTAATGTGAGAACGTACTACAATCTCATAAAATGGTAAAATCTATTTGTATTTTTTTGTTGTCAATACTAAACTAATAAACTAATTTTACTATCTTAGATATATTTCATCCTTAAAGAAATACTATCCATTTTCCGTGAATTTGTTAAAAATATTTAAAATTGTCTACGCACAAGGTCCGTTAGGATAATTAACTGTTTTAAATAAATTATCTATTTTCAATAAAATGTTTTTAATTTAAGATTTATGTATGAATAAAAATTCAAAAATATTAGACATTTAAAAAAATACTTCGCTGGTGTATAACTGGTTACATACTATGCCACCTATGCATTGACTTTTCGTTTTTTATCATTACACATAGGGATGTATGTGTAATGATACAAAAAAGAACCCCGTATATTCCAAATGCTTGAATTTGCGTTAAATACACATTTTCACTTATCCGCGTTTGTCAATTATACGTGCGTACTCGTTCCTCGTTATGCACAGATAACCGAGGTTCTACTGTAATTAATTAATAACTAAATTAAAATGATATAAATTCGAAACGAATATTCGAGAACATGAAATGCCCGGGTTTACCGTTCCGTAGATAACTTCTCGGAAGGCTTTTATGACCAGTGCGATACAAAAGGAAAGATTTTCTCTTGAAAATACGAATTGTATCAAATATGCCACAAAATATTTAATTTTAATTTTTTTAACATGTTTACATTTGACATATTTCTGAACACAATTTAAAAATGGGATTAAAAAATTATTAATCTATGCGAATTTGTAACAAAGTGTATAGAGTTGAAAGGTGGTTTTGTCGGAAAATAAAACGTCTTTGTACTTACCAATAGTTTTGTTATTTAAAAGTCATGTTCACGTCGTATTTATCTTTCCTCTTTACTTGATTGTATACGCATAAATGCGTTCTCAAACAATAATTGGTTTTAATCTTCTACCAAATTCTTTATACTCCAAACACAACGATCAAGAACAAATAAATAATTATGTATAGGTAACGTACATAACACGAGTTAAATCAAACTAGTCATGTAAAAAAAAATGAAGGGGTGTGGTACCTATATATTATGATTATGGGGTAACAGGAGAGCAAACACTGGGAACGAGAATTTCTTGAATTCGAATCATAACGGTCAAATTAGGGACTCTATTACAGCTTTCTATTGTTTAAATAACTCGACGGTTATATGTACACACAAAAACTAAACAATTCGTGCTCAACATTTGACATGGGCATGTGTAAATGTTGACCTAATTTTTCTTCTTTCTAAACGTAATCTTTAAGGTATTATTAAAACGTTTTGGGTTCTTTATTCCTTATTGTTATTGAGGCTATTAAAGTAGTACTCGAAACGAGTATTCACATTTTTTATAATTTTGTTTTAATTATTGCATAAAATATTTTACGAGTTTCTGGAAATACTTTCCAGGCCTCATATTTCTTGAGTTTTATAGTGTTTGTTGAAGTCTGGATCTTTTTATGTAGGTACGTTTTTCAATAATTCCAGGTTGTTTTATGTCTTCGCGTGTAAATCTTGAAATTTGTTATTTCCATATTTAGATAATTTTGTACAAAAATGGAATTAAGTGGTGAAATTTATTTTATTTCCTTCTTAATGAATGGCACAAATAAAAATTGCAAAAACTAAATGTTTTCGTGATAAACAATATTTTCATAGTTTATTTACGATTTCAAACGAGGTAAGTAAGGCTGGCGAATTTGCGTCAACAGCCTTTGGTGGCCGCATAAATGAAGACTGGAAGTACCAAAGGCACTAAGTGCCATATTCATAATTCAGAGATAATTAAGAGAACAACTTTAGAAAGCAAAATTTTTTTATTTCTTCTATTATAAACATTTTAAAACGATTCCTAGCATCTAGAAATAGTAACTGGTAGAACACAAACTTAATGTTTCTATCAAAAAAATAAAATATTGAAGTTTGTTTAGAACTAAAACTGAAAGAGCATAAGTGCCAAACTATGATTCCTACAAAGGTTATAAGCAAAAACCAAAATTTTAAGTCTTAAGTACCTCACAACCTAAAGGTTATAAGGTATTAAAGGTGAGTTGAGCTGCTGCTTGGCCCCAAGCTTTCTTCGTCTAAATTAAGAAGTTCTCTATAAAATATTTTGTGTTCAGGATTTTCCAGGTAAGGAATCGTGGACGATAGAGATTTTTTTTATTAGCGGTAATCTTATTCTCAGGTGATAAAGGTTTTATTTCTGCTGATCTTAGATCTTCCGTGGTTTTTCCTTTCTTCAATACATTGATTTTTTTCCTGGCTTCTAACTCGGAGAAAGCTTCTTTTATATGAAGTAGTGTTGGATTTTTATAATCAATCTTTATTCTTACTGCCTTACTGATATTTAAGGATTTAGTGTTGAGAAATGTGTCAGCAGCTTCTTTTATATCCCAAAATCCGTTTACAGACATGTCAATAACTTCGAATGGCGGATCATATTTTGTGGAAGTTATTACATTCTGCAAATCATTTGGCACCATTGCGCATTGCCTTCATAACACGCTTTCTTTTTTCGATGAGAGCGAAGTCTCGGTCACAAGCCATAAAACTGTGACCACTTATTAGAAAGTTATACTCTATTGTCTCAAAAACTTTATGAAGAGCAAGGAACACTAAAACAAATATTACCATTCTGTTCTTGTTCTGCCCCGCACAGTTGTCACTCCATAGTAGAAAATGTTTTTCTGGTGTGACACCGGAATTTAAAAGTTTGAGGAGGGTAGATGCTGCCTCATTGCCTCCACGTCCACTAACACCTTCATGCCACATACACATAAAAGCATGGTTAGAGTCCGACAAATGTATTCCTAGGTTGTAACAAGATAGTTGAGACAGATAAAACATATCTGAATGTGTTAACGTAGGAACAAATCCAACTTGTTGGAGATCAAACGAAATGCAGCATTTGTCACTACCAGGAACTTGTGAATTTGCGGTTTGGTTCTTCATATATTCCAGACTTTGTTGTACTTTTCGGTGGTGAAGGTTGAGTTGTTGTTTCGCACTGCAGCCAGCACTAGAAGTTTGCTTTGCCTCACAATTTAACCTATCGCAGGTATGACATGTATCGACTCTAGGACGATGAAAGCTTAGATTCGGGAAATTCTTCTTAAACACACCTCTATAAAACTTATAACTTACAGAAGATTCTTTGTTTTTCGCCAAAAATGCTTTATAAAGTCGATGAATATTTAAATCAGGACTGAGATATTGCTTTTCTGATTTTGCACGTGAATAGTGTGAAACATCTCTAGGGATGGAGTTTATATGTTGATGGATCAGTTGGCGGTCGTTTTCCGTGAACTTGCTTGGCTTATTGTTAGAACGCCTATCAGTAAATGTGGTATCTCCCATTTTTTTCTTATTTATTAAACCAACCAAACGCTTCTGAGTACAATCAAAAACATTCATAAATGTCTTTCTGCATACATGCACAAAATTTCCATCTTGATCTGGAAGTGTGTAGGATATGGAAATTTGCCTTTTGCTATCTGCGGCAGTTTCATAATTTCCATGGCGACGTCTTTTTATTCTCACTAAATTTATTAGGCCCATTAGATACGTCTCTTGCGTTTTGTAGTTTTCAGCATAAAATCTCTCAAATAGTTGAAGCTTTCGTCACTCACCGTCCGTTTAACTGTACAGCAAACCTAAATACGCCGCCCGTTCAACGGACGAGGAGTCACTATCTATTTGCATAATAATCTTAAACTACCGCCATTACCTAAAATTTCTTACCTCTTGATTAGGTTGATTTTTCGGACGAATTTCTCTCTTCTTCCTATTAACATATGCCTTCCCAGCATTCTTTTTCATTCTCTGCTGTTCTATAAACCTTCCTTTAGTCTTTTCTTGCACAACTTCCATGTTTACACTGCAATTTCTTGTCCAATAAACGTTTAAAAACAAAGAAGCCCGCTTACACATTCAACCCGACTTTGGAACTTATACCCTTTCAAAATAAAAACTTCCAGGACATAGTGTTGAGCGCCATCTAGTTTTACTTTACTAAAGCTTAGAAATAAAATTACACTTATAACCCTTGCTCGTACATTGGCGATGGGACTTACAACCTTTTTAAGTAAATATCTACAAAACTCAGATTTTGGACTTAGTGCCTTTGGTACTTCCACTCTTCAAATGTTTTCACATAAAATAAATAGTAAGAAACAAATTATATGAAGGACAAGCTGAAATTATTTATTTTATAGGATTTTATTTGAAATATGTTCATCAGCAATGATACACTTGACTATTTTTCTTCAAAATAAGCGTGAACTGTGGTATCAATATCTTCTTCAGACGAAAACTTTCTGCCATGCAAATTGCATTTACGTCCAAGAAATAGCCAAAAGTCACACATTGCTAAATCAGGTGAGTACGGCGGATGTTCTATTACTTTTATATTTTTTCCACACAAAAACTGGAGAGTTAAAACTGCCGTATGGGACGATGCATTAATGGCGAGCATAATTCCCTTGTTTGGAACTCTATTGAACACTTCAGGCAAATATTTTTCAGTGTACCACTTAGCTGTGACTATCCTTTGTCCATCTAGCTTAATTGCATTTACTAAGCCCGCACTTCTGAAAAATACAGCATTTTCGTAGCTAGCTGCTTCTTAGTCATTGTAGGAGTTTTCTGATCTTCGTGAATCCATACACGACCTTGCCCTGCTTCTTTTTGGTGCTGAACAGAATTCCCTTCCGTTCAAATTTCTCATGCCATCGGTAAATTGTAGACAAGGAAGGTGTTTGTTCACTAAAAACTGAATCTAAACTTTCTTTGCACTCATAAGCGCTTAAACCTCCTTAAATCGTAATAAAATCATAATAAATTATGATTCGAAGGTGCTATCTGGTTAATTCCATTAATTAAGTTCTAACGAACGTAACTTCAACAACACAATGTCAAATCACAGATAAAGAGTTGCTCTAAAGAAAAACTGTTTGATTGTTTTTCACAGTCGCGCTCAAACACTTACCGTATTCAGGGTCTTCCGTGAAATCAAAGCGGATAATATCTGTTAAATATTTCAATCAGTAGATATGTTTTCACAGTGTGTTCCCACACACAAACTTCTAAAGTTTTATCTACGTTCTTTTCGTCAAGCTAGTACGACGTACGTATTTTTTAATGCCGAAAACGTTCTATATCTAGCGATGTTATATTTGCATATTTAAAATAATCTTTGAAATAACTTAATGGATCTTCACGAATTTGTCTTAATATGAGAAAATCAGAATCTTTGTCTAAAACACTTCCAAATTTAACCATAAAATAAGTCCAGCATTTCTGCTATAAAGTTTTTAAAAGTGTTCGATATTGGTCGTTTTCGGGACGTATGTAACTGCGAGACATTTTTAAAATAAACGTAGAACTTCGAAATAGTCTTAACGACAGCATACATGTATATACAACAGACTTCATACAGAGTCGAAGTAATACTGAAGGTCACTACCGCCGCCCGCCACTTATTGTCGAACCTACACCGCTGCCTGTTGGCGCTATTCGCCAGCTCTAGTCATAACCATATTTCATAATCGTCTCACACAGCGTTGCTAGATTTTGTTTATATTTTTCCATTGAATGCTTTTTAGGTTATTTTTCAAATTTAAATGACAGGAAACAACATGAAAAAAGCAACACAGTGATGACAGTTTACGGTTGTGACATATAACACTCTGACAACGTCGTGAAGGGTAGGTAATAATAATAATAATAACGAGTGACTATATATGATTTAACCTTTTGTTATTGACAAAACAACATTAACATTGGCAACAACTCTGCAAATTTATGTTGACATGCCTGATTCTTAAATTTAAATTTTTCAAAAATTTGACAAAGTAAAATAAAAAGATAAATTTAGGGAGAATGTTCAGGCAGGCCAATTTCAAGTCGAATTGCCAAATTAAATTAAAAATTTGCTTAAATCATTTATAGTCACTAGGTATATACTAAATAGAGCAACAACAGGGTATGTTAGTAACTTGTGAAATTTTTGTTTTTACGCCTGATATTACTGACTATGACGTGCCTTGTCTGGAATCGTAGATAGACTATAAAGACTGATTCATTTTCGGCCCTCACCATGGGGATCTCGCTTATTATTGGAGATAGAGTATAGGTTTAAATTGGGCGAAGTTGTTAAATTTTGTGTTTGTTATAAATCCGTAAAGAAAATAGACCTGTGACAAATGACCTTCGTTATTTAAAAAAAAAACGCGAAAACCCCATTTTCTTCCTTTACCTGTAGCACCGACATTTGGCCTTCTAGAGAAAAAATAAAAACACATCCTTGTGGCCATTTCTAAACCTCTATCCAGTGGTGTACTCTAAATTTTTATACGACGTTTCGTTTCTTTCTGGCCATCATCAACTATATAATTTCTTATAGGCGCCATATTGGATTTAGACATCTTCAGAAAGAGTTTTTTTTCTGATTTCAACCATGTACTAAAGTTTTTGACATTAGGTTTTATTTGAAAGAATAATTTATAAGATTAAATAAGGTAGCCATGGAATTTCAATCTGTCAAACATTTCATTTATTGTTCATTAATAATACAAAAATGTCATACACTAACGAAGAGAAACGAGATATGATAAGTATTTTTTATTCTTCGAACCGAAATTCAACAGTAGCGAGTACAAGATATCTACAATTACATCCAGAACGACAACAGCCTCATCGTACCATTTTTCTACATCTCGACAGAAATTTGGTCGAGAATGGATCGTTTACTAAGCCGCGTAATGGTCAAGACAACAGGAATTTAAATGAAAATCAACAAGATATTTTACAAATGGTAAATTAAAAGCGTGTTTTCAAATTTCATGTTAATCTTGTATTTTTATAGATAAATAATAATCCATCAATTTTTACACGCGAAGTAGCGTCAGAATTAAATTTGTGCCAGTCCAGAGTTTGGAGAACTTTACATAAAAGTAGGTTTAAAACATACAGGATCCATGTTAGTCACTCTTTACCGCCTGGAGATAATTTGAGAAGGCTAGATATTGTAATTGGTTAATGGGAAGGATAGAAAATGACGAAAATTTTTTAAGCAAAATCATCTGGTCAGATGAAACAAAATTTACAAATTCTGGAATGTTCAACAGAAATACGGAGCACTATTGGGCAGTACAAAATCCCCGACAAAACAGGGCTAGAAGACCACAACATCGTTTTGGAATAAACGCTTGGATGGGTATTTTGGCAAATCGCCTCTTAGGACCAGTTATGTATGAAGAACATTTAAATGGAGAAAGATATTTAAACATTTTACGTACATATGTATCTGACTATCTTGACGACAATATCCCATTAAATCAATTACAATATTTATGGTGGCAACAAGATAGCGCACCAGCACACAATGCAGCTGTTGTTAGAAATTTCTTAAATCAAGAGTTTACAAACCGTTGGATTGGAAATAGGGAAGTTGTTGAATGGCCTGCGAGATCACCTGATTTAAGTCCGCTAGATTTTTTTTTTTTATGGGGATATGTTAAAAATAAAATTTACAAAGTAGATGCGCCACAAAACATTGAAGAATTACGAGACAGACTTCAGAATGCCTTCGATGCAGTTCCTAGAAGAACTATACAAAGGGCAGTACAAAATGCCAGAAGGCGTGCCCAATTGTGCATTACCGAAGATGGCCAGATAATTGAACATTTACTGTTATTGTTTATTGTTTACTTTTCTATGTATTTTTATTAATGTTTTTGTTATCTTGTACTCGCTACTGTTGAATTTCGTTTCGAAGAATAAAAAATACTTATCATATCTCGTTTCTCTTCGTTAGTGTATGACATTTTTGTATTATTAATGAACAATAAATGAAATGTTTGACAGATTGAAATTCCATGGCTACCTTATTTAATCTTATAATTTATTCTTTCAAATAAAACCTAATGTCAAAAACTATAGTCAGCATGTTGTACATGGTTGAAATCAGAAAAAAAACTCGTTCTGAAGATGTCTAAATCCAATACGGCCTATAAGAAATTAGATAGTTGATGATGGGCAGAAAGAAACAAAACGTCGTATAAAAATTTAGAGTACACCACTGGATAGAGGTTTAGAAATGGCCACAAGGTTGTGTTTTTATTTTTTCTCTACAAGTCCAAATGTCGGTGCTACAGGTAAAAGAAGAAAATGGGGTTTTCGCGTTTTTTTTTTAAATAACGAAGGTCATTTGTCACAGGTCTATTTTCTTTACGGATTTAAAACAAACACAAAATTTAACAACTTTGCCAAATTTAAACCTATACTCTATCTCCAATAATAAGAGAGATCTCCATGGTGAGGGCCGAAAATGAATCAGCCTGTATACAAGGTGTTTGTAAAAGGTCTGTACAAAAACTACTATATATTCCTTACGCCAAAATAAACCGATTTAAGACAACTTACCTTATTACAAAGTTGCTTAGTTTGGGCGCTAGTCGGCGCTGAAGTTACACGTCTACAATCGTTTTCTTATTATAAATATAAAGCGACTTAGGCGATTTTGCTGAAATTTGGCACGTTGACATAGTTATATGAGACAAAAAACCCATATCAAAATTTTGAGTAACATCATTCCATAGGCGTAGAACTTGGGTTTTTTTTTAAATAAATGCGCATTTGTTACTTAGTTTCAGCAACAAAAATCATTCTTGGCAATTAACCACCGTATTCATATTCGACAGGAATTTTTTTTTTGTTTCCGAAATTAAAAATTGCCTTAAAACTAAAGCATTTGATTACGTCAAATTCAAGCAAAAAAACGTAGCAAACATTTCAAACAAAAATTGTATAGAAATAAGAGGAGTTTGTGGAAAATTGAATATATGTTTTTTTATTTAGTTGTCTTTTTCTGTTCATAAAACTTTTTGAATGTACTATGTATACGCATCGCATGTAGTTGTGACAGAAATTCAACAAACCACACTTCATTAAAATCAGATATCTAGCGTATAAATCTATGTAGTACTACTTATATAAAATGAAACCTGTGGTGTTTTCATAAAGCTCAACACATGGAAATTTAGTGTTTAAATTGGCCCCTGTAAACTGTCGTAAACATAAGTATTACGATATAAGCGAAAGTTTAAAGATTAATTAATATGTTTATGAGAAAAGGTCTGGTCGATTTATAATACGCGTTAATATCAGTATAATAAAACTAAAAAGACCGCTAAAGACCCAATTCTTCTATATCTTTATTACCTCTTTAAATATACAGGGTTATTAGAAAGTGAGTTATATGTTGAAACTGTTGTAATTTCCTTATAAAGTAAAGTAGTAACAATTTTTATTTGTAAAATAATGGGTTTTATTAAACAGCAAGTTAAATAGTTAATTGACGAAGGAGATACTTGTTGAAACTGCATTATAACGCTAAGAAATAAGTAATTAAACTTCTAGTTTCAAAAAATTCTTTTATATAAATATCACTTCAATATTGTTTCGCCATACAATGGCTTCATCAGGTGGATGAATACTGAATATGTACAATGCAAGTTAGAATATTTATTCCCCAATAATTTTCACATAAATATTCTAACTTGCATTGTACATATTCAGTATTCATCCACCTGATGAAGCCATTGTATGCGAAACAATATTGTAGTGATATTTATAATAAAAGAATTTTTTGAAACTAGAAGTTTAATTACTTAAAACAGGAAGTTACTTCACCGCAAATTTTGAATATGTCCGCGATCTTGTTCTTCAACAAGTAATTAATTATAGCAGAAACCTAGTATAATATTATCCAAAAATAACTAACGAACAAAAATGCAGAATAAGGTAAACTAATTTTTAAGCAACTCAAGTAGTACGATAATTAGTAAATAATATATAGCTGAACTAAATTGTACGAGGGTCGAATTTGAAGTATAACAAACGTCAAAACCATTTTTCACAGGGTGAATGTCTGTCAAATTCAGTAAGAAAAGCTAACGTTTCTATTTTTATCAACAAACTTGTTGCCATGGTAACGGATATAAAAAAATATGAACGACAATTAAACTCCATTATTTTATGAACACAAATATGTTCTTATTTTGTGTATACTTTACTATTCAATTTCAAAATGTAACTTACTTTTGAATAACCCTTTACCTCATATTAAATTAAGACAATATTATTTTTGAATTTTTTATAATTCTCGTTATTTTTTGTTTTAATCTCTACATTGCGCAAATAGTTAACATTTTGAACTTACTGCAATTGAGAATTAATGAATATTAAATCCCATTTTTACTTGTCAATGTCGCCTTATGTGATGCATTAATAACATTGACATGTAAAAATGGGATTTAATATTCATTAATTCTCATTTGCAGTAAGTTCAAAATGTTAGCTATATATACACAAAGTAGAGAATTGAAAAGCTATGACTGTCTTCGAGATACCGTACATTGATAAGCTTCAATTAGAGCGAAACGCGTCTGTACGTTCCCGTTGATGGAAATGGCTTTTCAGTAATTTTTAATTATCCTAATTGCGCAAATAGGTTGATAATGAAATTTTAAACCTAATAAGCTTATCAATGCAATAAAGAGTTATTTCCTGGGTAAAAAAACAGAGATACCAGAACAAACAAAGGCTAAAGTAATAAGAAAAATTATCAAGCCAATACTACCCAACGGGAGTGAATCGTGAACAATGGATAGCCAAAGAAGGAAAATGATAATTACGAAAATGAGATGTATTTATTAAGAAGGATAAAAGGAAAAACTAGCATAGAATAACTCAAACACAACTCAACAAATTTAAACACAAAAACTATTCGTCACCATCTAGCAAAGGACCGCTTGACAGACTGACTTAGTGTAGACGCCAGTACGAATTCGGTTCTAATTTTTTTTCTTCTTTATCGTCACGCATAACGAAACTCATCGAAACATCATCAAACTTGTAGAGCACGTTCGTACCTACAATTTCATGTTTTTGTTTTCCCTCCATCTTTAAAATTACGCGTTCTTGCGCGCCACAAAGTCGACAAGTCCGTGCGAAGTTTCGATTCTATAGCTCGCGCGATTGTGTAGATATGTTGTAACGGATTCACCGTTCTGAATAGAATTATTGAAAGACAATATAGGTAAATAAGATGTGAAATTATAAATCAAACGAATAAAATTTCTTATGCAAATTTGTTTTCTTCCGGTCAAAAAGATATTCATGTCTTCCTTCTTTTCGATGGTCCTGCGCGCTAGAACTCGCAATTTTCCAGATGGAGGGAAAACAAAAATATTGAATTGTAGGTACGAGCGTGCTCTACAAGTTTGACGATAAACATTTTTTCGCTATGCGTGATGATAAAGAAAAAAATGAAAACCGCCCCAAAAAAACCCCAAATTTTGTCCTATTTTCGCCGATATCTCGAGAACGGACGATGTTAGGTTAAAAAGTCATATGACACAAATTGTAGCGAATAAAAAAAAAGGAACAAAAAGTAATGATACAACCTCCCCGTAGAACGACGAGGAGCCGAGTTACAACGCAAACAAAAATCCACCCTTATTTTCTAAATAGCGGAAAATAGTCACAAGAGTTTCGTTCGAGAACTTCAAATTAGGCACTCCTGATCCCCCCAACAACATATAAAAAATTTGGCTTGATGGGATCCTGTTCTAATTCACGGCCTATTGTCGGACAGAATGACTGGACTACCAGTGCTATTTCATTGGCGATTTGGTGAAGGTCATATCTTTAAAGCTTGTACCTTAGCCAAAGCTCCACGCTTAGCACTATTTTTCCTTTTCAGATTGTTCTACTGAAGATGGCAACTTAGTTGCCGACATTCGTATATAAAGTTTATTTATTTATTTATTTATTTATATTGTGGTTAGGGATTTTTCTTTTTTGTTTCAGATTTGAGTCACGGTCTCCACCAATTCGGATAGTATAGTCGTAGCTCACACCATCTAGCGTTATAGACCTGTACTACCATTCTCACATTTAAATTCTGAGAATTTCTGGATAGCACCTTGTTTATACAAAAGGACTAAATATAGAAGCCATAGAGACAATGGTAGAACAAAACCAGTTGAGATAGGTGGCACATATACAAAATAAATGAAAGGCTAGTAAACAAAGTATATGAAGTAACGAAATGCTGTCGGAAACGAAGAGAAAGAGCAATAAAGACTAGGATAACGCGACTTCGCATTCATACGCCATGGTAACCGTTAAATGTGTCGAATTAGGAAACGGATTGCTGCCTCATCCACCATATTCACCAGATCTGGCGTCGAGTAATTTTAGCTTGTTCCCAAACTTGAAAGCATGGCTTGATGAAAAGAGATTCGAGAAAAATGAGGCACTGATAGCAGCAATGATTGCCTATTTTGAATTGAAAATTTTTTAACCCTAAAATAAATATTTCATTGAAAAATAATTCTCCCGTCAAATGACCCTCGTATATTAGCTTTTAGATAAAATAAACCAACAATAAGAATTTTTTCTAATTGTACGTTCAAATTTTTTTTTTAGGTTTAAATATTTACAATAGAAAATACTAATATATTTTTTTCTAATTAAATCCGCTTGAATCACCTCTCCGAGAAGCGCTTTCTTACTTTCGTTTCGTTTAATTCTCATAACAGAAATCTCCCTAGTAGAAAGTTTTACGCTCATCAGAATTATAAAACCAAAGCTCTAAAATCTCTGAACGTTTGTTCAATCCAGTGATATCCTTAACAAACGTTCTAACAACGTGTCATGACTTAAGCAATTTTCGTTACTTTTTGTGTGCTGTTTTACAACTTGTTCAACAACACACATAGACAGTAATAGACACGTTTCTTAATCGTGAGACACGAAATTCAGTTGTCCATTTCACCTGTTAAGAAAGAGGAAAATATAGACCATTACCCAGAGTTTATTGAATGGTAGGAATGTAATTGATAAGGACGGAATGATTGTTTGAGAATGCATTCACTGACTTCGGTGAACTTCAAGGTTGTATTTACATATTGTCGTGGATTTTTCCCTGAAGAAAGAAATAAAAGAAGATATGAAAAACATTATATTTATGTACATTTTATTACAGAGAGATAACTATCAAAATGTGATCATTTATGTAACAATTTATTATAATGTGAATTTTTTGTCCACAACTGTAGGATGTACGGGCCTATGGGATGTTTGGAGTTCGCGCCAAGGTGGAAGTCATAATAACATATAAATATATTTGGTCGTTGTTTTGATTTATTTTTATGTTAGGTAGGGGTATCTTGCCGTTTCCCGGAACTTCATGTTTGGAGAGATTTCATAGTTTTTGTGCAGATAGGTCGTATGTTGTTGTAATTGGATAAAACTTAATTTTATTCAATTTAAACTTTGGATAATTACGGTGTGTGTTTTTTGATTGTGTTTGGATGTGTTAAATTAATTTTTCGTTTGTTTACGAGTCTTTAAACTTGTAATTTAAATTAAATGACCTATCTGGAGTCTCTCTTATAATAGTTTTTGTGACGTGACGTATACAAAAATGAATGTATGTATATTTTAATATTATATCTATGTATTTAGAAATAAGTGTATTACAATAAGGAGCTCAGTAAATTCGATAATTCTAGTTCATAATATTTTTGTAATCAGAGAAAATATCAAGAAAACTTATCAGACTGTTTTTTTTGGAGTATAGTTTTTTTGTTCATATAAATTATTGTAATGCGTTAGAAGGTGGGAAAACTTATTTGTTACATGCTTGATTTTTGCGCATGGTCAATTTTGGATGCGTGCGAAAAATAGTTAATGTTCTATTTGACGTTTGATTTGTGGGGGGGGGGGGGGGGGGGGGGTAATGTAATTATTGACATCTGATAAATTTTGTTTATATTTTATATTTAAATCTTTGTTCGCGGTAAATTAATTGGAGGTTTTTTATAACTTTTACCATCAGTTGGTATCAAAGTTTTTTTATCCTCATTGCTGAAATTTTGTATCAGTGCAATTTTACACTTTGTAAAGTTGAGTTTTTTTTTTAAATATACATGTAAAGGGGGGAAATGTTTGTATGATTTGTCTTATACCTATTCTTTTCAATTATATTTCCACGTATCCATGAGGATAAGCCCTGAAGATTGAGAAGCTCAAGGAAGGCGCACCCGACTGAGGATAGCAGGGAATCTGTTTTGTAGTGTGAATTGAAAGTAAATAAGCAATTAAGATCACAATTCACAGCAATATGTATGTATGAGATAAAGTTTATAAAATAAATGACGAAAATTTATTATACGTTCTTTTTCAGAATTGATCTGATAACAGTATATAGAAGAGGTTTAAACGTGTTGTATTCTATTTATTCGATGTTTATATATATCCGATGTTTATAGCGTAATATATATGCATAATTTAAAAAAAAATACTTAATATAATTGATGTACAATATTTTTAGTTCAAAGATTTACAGCACGTTGTATTAATGTCATGTGTCATTGCACGGGTTGTTAATAAGTTCGATTAGCACGCGCTCCAGATGAAAATGCCGGTGAGAGCACTGAAACGTCGAGAAGCTGTAATATCTGTAACGCGGAAGGAGCCTGAAAACCAGGAAACACTCATACATCGAGGGTTGATAACTTTGTCCCACCCCTGACTTATTCACAATAAAAAATTGGCAAAAAACTTTTATTTTTCAACCTAGTTTCCATTAAGGTTAACAACACATTTTTCCCGTCAATGTTCTAGCATTTCTAATGCTTCCCGAAAAAAAGATTGTTCAACCTCTGCAAACCACTGATTTACCTACCGCACATATCACATCATTATCTGACGGAAATCGTTTAACACGCAAGTGTTCATTAAGTTTTGGAAACAGTCGGTAATCGCTGGAGGTCAAATCTGACGAATATGGCGGATCTCAACCAATTCGAAGCCTGCTTGAGCTATCGCAGCTAATGCAATGGCGGACTTGTGACTTCGTTATCCTGATGCAAGAGAACACCTTTGCGCAATTTCCCCGCAGGTTCTTCTTTTATCATGTCACGTAATTTGGGAATGAAACTGGCATAATAAGCACCTGTAATTGTGCTGAGTTTTTTTATTAGACAGACCGCAGGTGAGCGGTTTGCCGGACCGTCTAAGCTACGATAGACCGTGGTTCAAGTTTATTAGATACGCCTTATAAGGTGACAATGTTAATAATTCAGATGTCAGTTTTGAAAGTATATGTCAGTTTTGAAAGTTTGAAATTGCTAATTTTTACTCCTTAGCTATTAATATATGTAGATAATTTCTTAGCCGTTCATTTAAAATATGGTTTGGTAGAGCGACGGTCCGGCAAACTGTAGACTTGGGTCAAGTCCCAACGTAGACAAAATTTCTCAAATAAATTTCGTATGATTTGTAATTTGTAGACAGCAATGTTTATATTCACATTTACCTCGCAAAATAACATATTAATTTGAAAATAAATAAAATATTTAATATAAAAGGCGGAAACTCTAAGAATTTATCAAATGATATATTAAATGAACGGCTAAGAAATTATCTACATATATATATATATATAGATATATATATATATAGATATATATAGATAAATATATATATATATATATATATATAGATATATATATATATATATATATATATATATATATATATATATATATATATATATATATATATAGGTAAATTCAATCAGTCGGCGATTAAAGGTCTGGTTTACTTCAAAGTATATATATTTAACACAACCCTACATGTTTCGGCAATGATGCCTTTATCAAGGATATAAAATATATATACTTTGAAGTAAACCAGACCTTTAATCGCCGACTGATTGAATTTACCATATCATACCAAGGTCACGAAAATATTATATATATATATATATTTACATTATATGAATGAATTAAAATTAAAATAATGATTAGAGTAAAGAAAATTAAAATTTAACATTTAAAATTTAAAGGATACAAACTCACCAATTTATTTCGTCTTAAAGCACATGCCCAGTGCAATATGCATGGTCGGAAACATGTCGACCCTTCACTACAGGGTCCGACCGCGTATCTCGGAAAATGTTTCATGTTTCCGACCATGCATATTGCACTGGGCATGTGCTTTAACACGAAATAAATTGGTGAGTTTGTATCCTTTAAATTTTAAATGTTAAATTTTAATTTTCTTTACTCTAATCATTATTTTAATTTTAATTCATTCATATAATGTAAATATAATTCTTACCTTTCGTTGTAATTTTTTTTAGTTCTAATCACTTGAAAAAGACTTAATTATATACAAAAAAGTCGAAACGTCGTTATTTAAATAAATTGAATTTTCAATAAAGGTCGCTAAACCAAAAAATGCTTATTATTTTAATATTATGCACACGGCCAATAAAATAAATAAGAAATAAATTTTAATTTCTTATAAACACTAAATATATATATATATATATATATATATATATATATATATATATACATATATATAAATTTCGTCGAATGTTTTATATATATATATATATATATATATATATATATATATATAACAATGATAGGCAGGGAAGGTTTTCAGTGAATGAGTGGGCATGGATAAACTACCATGACACTGGGATGTGAATTGAGAATGAGAACTGAGGAAAAATTTACATCAATAATTACGTTCGTATATCAGAAGATGTGATGCAGTCATCCGTCCAACAAATTTTTCCTCCGAACAATTACATATTCCAACATGATAATTGCCCTATTCAAACGGCAAATGTAGCTACACATTGGTTTCATCGGAATAATGTCGAAGTATTGCAATGGGTACTTGAAAGTACATACATATATAAATCCTATGGAATATCTGGGCTGAGATGTCACGAATAGGTGTTAGGAATAGGGAAGATTTGTGGGATTTAATTTTAAATATCTGGGAAAATATAGTTGAGCAACACTGTTACATTAGAATTCTTGTACTTTCAATGCCCAGGATATTGAGAGCAGTTATTGATGCAAATGGTGGCCCAATAAAGTATTGAATCTATTTTTTGTAAATCTGTATTCAACATGTATTATTGGTCAATAAAAATAGTTAATTGCATCAATTTATAATTTATTAATACAACATTTGGGGTTTTCCTTAGACCACGTTGAGTTTGAAAAGCACAATTACTCGAAACAAATTTTGAAAGTTAGACATTTTTTGGTGGTACTAGATTTACGTGAGCATAACTATACATTTATGTTTGAATACAGATCTGAACAACTTGTGGCTAAATCAATTTTTTTTTATGCGAAAACAGCATTGTGTTGAAACGCTAAATCAAATTATAATGAGGTTATGTATACTTTTCTAGTTTGTTTGAAATGGTTTTAATATTAATAATAATTTAAGAACTAATAAAATATCTGTCTCATTTTATTCACCACTGTATTGTCGATAATATTGTTTGTGTATTAACATGTTTCTGCTAATTTCAACAGGTCGGTGATGGCTGTAACAAAGGCATATGCTAAAGTTTACTCGTGTTAATTTTCTTTCTAAAACTGACGAAAGAAAAATTAATAGGCAGATGCATGATAGTTTTAAACATAACCTGGAATTTAATATCCAAAATTGAAAAATTTATTTTATATGAACACCTCATTGTGAATATAATGAAAAATTAATTGATGGTGAACGAAAAAATTATTAAATTAACCCTTATCCGGGCAAGGGGGGCCTGCCAGGTCCGAGCGACGATAAAAAATTCGATATCTTAATGAGTAATTTTAGTACGACTTAATGCTCTTTAGAATTCCTCAGAAATGTTAATTACTGTTTTCTTGTTAAGTAATATTTGTTAAAGTATGAATAATCGTTAGTTAATTGACGGATTGTACTTAAAATCCCATTAACGGGCAAGCCGGGCTTAGCAGGCCCATACTTTAGGCAATTATGGTAATCTAATCCTCTTTACGTAATTAGTGTTTCCGATTATTTTTGTGTCATTTGTGCAGCAAATACATTTGATGACGTATATAGGTCGTAATTTTTCGAGGAAAGTAATATTAGGTAAAGTAGGGGTTCCCTGTCTATTTGTATATATACGAGCATTTTTTGTTCATTGCTTCTAGTTTATGGTTTATAGTGAAAGTGTTATAATCATTCAGCAATGTCGAGAAAATTTTTATCGGACGCCGAACTCGCAGATATACTGGAAAACCTATCGGACGATGACCAGGCGCCTGTAAATTTTGAGTCGGATGTCGAAGATGAGGACGCAGAGGACCACCTTTCTAATGCTAGTGAAACGGAAGACGTGCAAGAAGGCAGTGAGGGACTGTGTGACACTCCTGTTGTCAGTATTTCCAAATTTGTTGCTAAAGATGATTCAGTGTGGAGCAGCCAGCCTCCTTTGACAGGACGGGTTCGTTCGTGCAATATAATAAAATCGCAAATGCATAAAGTTATCTTACCGCCGGGAAAAATTGTTGAAGATCCAATTGATGCATTTCTCTTATTTATTGATGAAGCTGTACTTACCGAAATTGCTTCACATACAAACAAGGAGGCAGAGAGGGTACTGATAGATATTCCCTGGAAACCATGTGATAATATCGAAATTCGCGCTTTTCTTGGTTTGCTTCTAACTGCCGGTCACCTAAGTGCTAATGATACTAGCTACGATGTGCTATGGAGTCGATTATATGGCCCTTCAATTTTTCGAGCAACGATGGGATTGAAACGCTTCAAAAGCTTGTTGCGATTTATACGATTTGATGACAAAGGTACACATTCCGAAAGAAGGAAGAACGATAAACTTGCACCTATTCGAGTTATTTGGGAAAAAGTAAATAACAATCTGAAAAAGCACTACCTCCCCGGAGAAAACATCACAGTGGACGAACAACTTGTACCCTTTCGAGGAAGATGTCCATTTAGACAATATATGCCTTCCAAACCAGACAAATATGGAATGAAGATCTGGTGGGCGTGTGACTATGAAACCTATTATCCTCTAAATGGTATTCCCTATATTGGAAAGGAAGGAAATCAAATCGCCAAGGGCCTCGCAACACAGGTAGTGGAGCAGCTCGTACAACCGTATTATAATACAAACAGAAATGTCACATTCCACAATTATTTGACGGACTTATCATTAGCAAAAACATTATTGACAAATGGGTTGACGAGCGTTGGTACCGTAAGGAAAAATAAACGCTTCATCCCAACCGAATTTTTGCCCAATAGAAAACGTGAAGAACAAACGTCCATTTTCGGATTTACAGAAAAAGCGTCTTTAGTGTCCTACGTTCCAAAGAAAAACAAAAGTGTTTTGGCTCTGTCAACGATGCATCATACTAATAACTGTAACGATGACGATAAAAAAAAGCCAGAAATAATTCTGTATTATAACAGCACAAAATGTGGCGTGGACACGTTAGACCAATTGGCTCATAAATACACATGTAAACGCAGAACAAATCGTTGGTCATTTACATTTTTTATGAATCTTCTCGACGTAAGCGGCATTGCAGCATATGTTACTTGGATGAATTTGAACCCAAATTGGAATAAAGCTAAACACCAAAAAAGGAGATTGTTTCTAGTAGATGTATCTGAAAACCTAGTTCTTCCGCACATTCAAAGAAGGAAGGCGAATGGACTTCCTCGTACCATCCAACAATGTGTCAGCGAGTTTGTAGGTGAAGAAGCAACGCCGGCAAAGAGAGTAAGAACTGAAACTAAAGCAAATTCTAGAAGAAGGTGCTACATGTGTCCTAAAACAAAAGACAGGAAACAAAGACAATGTTGTGATGAGTGCAAACAAAACATTTGTAACGAACATTCTTCATCAAAAGTTTTGTGTTATAATTGCAAGAAATGAATAAAATTTAAGATCAGTAAGTAATTAATGTTATTTATAAATGGTATTAAATATATAATTCCCATAAACTCTTTGTTTCATTAATTCTGTAAGTAAAAACATATACTAAAAGCACCGGGCCTACCAGGCCCGAACTGCCTGGTTACGTTAGTAAAATGTCTTGCCCGGACAAGGGTTAAATTAAAATTAAAAATTAAAAAAACGGAAAACAGGCATGTACGACTATGGCAAAAGATATCAAACACCAATAACTATAATTCTCAGTATGCTAAATACTAAGCAAAGAAATTTCCAAAATTCGACAAAGGTCAGCTTCAATCAATAGCGGACACCCGATATTACAGCAATATTGCAATAAAATGAAAATTAACCCAAAATAAATATCACAAATGTTAGGAATCTGACAGAAAACAAAAATAGCCTATTCATTTGTGCATTTTTATTACTTAAAAATGAAAAAACGATTCTCGTTCGGCATTCGCCGTCTTAAAGATTTAGTGTTACTTATGCGCGAGATATTTATTTGTAAAAGCCGATTTATTCATATGAAAACAAGGAATTTCCTTACGAAAACCCGGAAACCGAAAATACACAAACGACGATGCTTCCGGCACATATAGATAAATACGAGAGAATTAAAGGACACGTGCTGTACAGCAGCTAAGTTTTTAGGGGCTATTCCACCCTCCCTAATACCGTGAACAATTTCCGAAATACGAGGGGTGGATTTGAGAACTGAATCTCGGTCCACCCCATAATAACAGCATCCACGAATGGCGCTCTCTCTTCATCTGCACATAACAGTTTCGCGAGTCATAGTAACAACAGAAGTAGTATCATCATGATGTTATGTCCACTCCCTCTTGCTCTCATTTAAGTTGTAGCGTAGGAGAGATTAAATTAACAAACTTCGTCCATAGTAGAGCGACACACTCTCGCTTTATCGAATCAATACTTTTCAGTAGGTACGTGAAAAATTAAAATGAAAGGGAGTAGGATGCGGTTGCTGAAAATCTAATTATGAGAACTCTGGGGAATTTGAAAGCTTTCTTTCTACATTTTAATCTGTTTTATGCAACAAGAAACACGCGGGATGTAAAAGCGAACTTACAGGTTATAAGATAGAACACAGACAGGATAAAAATTTTGCGATGGGTTTTGGTTCAAATTTTGAGGAAGTTCCTTCTTTGGAGACTGTGGTTAAGTAAAAACTCAAAAAAAAGGTATAAAACCCCTTACCACAATTACTAATAATATCCTAAATACGTATTTCTACAACAAAGTTGTCATCATCAGTAGGCCAAACCACTAATCAAAGTGTCGAACATGGGGTGCAGTAAAGCTAACACATAGTATCGTGCACAACTTTACAAGGCGTCCACGTATACACTGACTTTAAAATAAATAAATTCATTATTGTTCATGCTCTTAGTTTTAACATTACGAGGGGGTATTGATATCTAGTTAGCCTAGACAGGTTCCGTGGATAAAAAAAATATTGCGATACCATAGCAACGAAAAATAACATATTAGAAGTATCAGTGTAAAGCAGGGACTGAAACCATGAAAAAAATGGGTTCAGGTTCGGGTTCGGGTTAATCAAAATAAAAAGTTCAGGTTAGGGTTCGGTTAGGGTTCGGGTTCAAAGTTTAAAAAAACTACATGTGTTTTATTAGTAGAAAATTTATTTTTCAAGGAAATTTTCGTTTAATTTTACAATTAATATATTTTTCAAGTTTTCTTCTTTTAAATTTGTTCTTTGTGGGGATAAAATGAATTTCAAGGCTGAAAAGGCCCTCTCGACGCTTACTTGCGTAGCAGGTACTGCGAATATAATCTGAGCCGCTTGATACAATAATGGCGTTTCCGTTTTATGTTGCTCCCAAAATAGTAAAATGTTTTTTTCTTTTCCCAGTCTTGGATATTTTTCATTTATATATCAAATTCAATTTTAACTAAATTATCAATCGAAGCGGTGACATTTACATTTGAAGAATTTAATTTATAAAACCTTTACTTCTTTCTTAGAACTTGTTGGAGCATATCTTCATCATCATCTGAAGAAAAAGATATTGATTCTCTCACAAAATTCTCTTTTTCTCTTTCCAATTGTAAATTTTTCAAAATTTTTATTGTTTTCAAAAAATGTTTTTTAGCATTTTCAACATCTTCGGGACTAGAATGACCTTAAATCTGCTATCTAGATATACTGCTGCAATCAAAAGTGGATTGTAAATAAAGTTGTTTTCTCTTTTTATAATATTTAAATATAATTCTTTTGAAAATGATTTTGTTTTGTCATCTTTTGTTAGCTCCAATTTAAAAGTAAGCCAGATTCTATAAAAATCGCCTAAATTCATCTGTTCTTTTTGTAGTTTCAGCGTTATTTTTTTAACAGGTGCAAAAGCTTCTACGAATTCTTCACAAATATTCCAAATACTATCAGCCATAGTTAATTCAGCATCCAGCAATTCCGAACAAAAACTTCTGTATTCCAATAAGGCTTGAGCCATGTCATAACTGGAATTCCATCTAGTTTGACAGTCTAGTACGGCTTTTTTCAAGTTTAGCTTCTTAGCTAAAGAAGAAATAATTTGGTATTCGCAATTTTTTGCAAATGGCTCTGCATTGATCAAGAATTTTCTTAAAAGGAGGACTAGATATTGTGTCGAGCACTGCCAATTGTAAACTATGAGCAACACATCTGAAATGAATAATATTTGGGTGTGAATGTGCTAATGTTTCTGCTCCTTCCAGTTCAATATAAGAAAGCGCATTTGCTTCAGCTGCATCAAATTCATCTTCCATGTCAAAGTTTTCATACTCGTCTTTTAATAATTCAGCAGCTTTAATCATATTTTTTCCGTTACCTGATGTAATTGAATATACTTACTGCAGTTTTATGTCGTAACTAGGCTCCTGTCTGACGATTTTGAGCCTCATGCATGTCCAAAGTTCGTAGTTTTATTTTTCCGTCAAAAATATATTGAATATTTATCCCTATAATACATCTACCAAGACGAGAAGCAGAATCAATTTTAATTGAAATAATTTTGTTTGATATTTTCAATTTAATTTTGTTTTTTATTTCCGTTGCTTTGTTGTTAACAAGATCACTTATATTATGACTATTTACTGATACTTTTAGTGCATTCATAATCGGATCGATTATTTCTTTCATGCCAAAATCTTCGAAGATTGTGAAAGGATGGCCATTAACGGTTACTAATTTTACGCATGAATCAATGAAACTTTGTTTGCAGGTTTTTATCTTGATAATATTTAAATACTGTTCAAGGGTATTTTCCTCCGCTCTTGCTCTTTTATAGGTGATCTGACTCAATTTAGATGTTGACGATTCATTTTGAGTTTTCTTGAATAGTTCAGGATGCTTCCGTTGTATATGCCGCCCAAGATTTGCCGTATGTTTACCTTTCATTTCATATTTGCATTCTGAGCATATAGATACATCTTTTCCTGCATCATAAACAAATAAATTTTTCGTAAATTTCGTAGACAACTCTGGGTTAGAAAAATCAAAAAATCTATATAAATTTTTCAATTTGAATGTGAGCACTCACTTTATTAAAAACAATTTAAGAGTTGATTTTAACAACCCACGTTTAGTTTAAGAAAGTTAAAATATACTAATACACGGTTTGCGTCGCTACTATTTGCATTGGTTACAAGAAAATGTTTGCCTACTGATTTGTTTAACACAAATATTATGTTTGTACATAGCTCAAACAGAAAAAGGGGATTTCCCATTTTAGTCTAGTTTGTGTGAAGGTTACTGGTTACTTGTTCGCTACAAATAGGCGTTATTTTATTTTGATTTTGTTTTTAATTTTTTTTTGCATTCAAGAAATGTAATGTTTTTTATTATTCTTCTATTAAATATTTCTCTATTTTTTTATATTTTTGAACCCGAACCTTGCTGACTTTTTGGGTTCAGGTTCGGGTTCGGTTTCAGTTCCTGGTGTAAAGTATCACGTCAAAAAGTTAAACTAAAGTTGCGCAATATAATTTGAAAAAAAGGTCGATCGAAATTGTGAAAATCGAAAAATTGGAGTATCGAGCCATCATCAAGTACCTATATTTTAAGGGGTTAAGAGGTAAGCAGATTTACGAAGATATGCTTAATACCCTTGGCGATCCATGCCCTTCGTATGCGACCCTGAAAAATTGAATTGCAATCTTCAAAAGGGGTAAATTTTCCATTGAAGATGAACACCGATCGGGAAGAAGAGTTTCTGTGCCCGTCCCCGAAAATGTTGATGCAGTTCATGCCATGATTTTGTCAGACCGTCGAATTAAGCCAAAGCGAATATCTGAGGCACTGAATATTTCATATGAACGCATCCATCATATAGTTCACGTCGATTTGGACATGAGAAAAATTTCTGCAAAATGCATCCCCAAATGTCTGAATGTTTACCAGAAGCGTGCAAGGGTGGAATCATCGCTTTCAATCTGTGCTCGATTTCACAGTGATGCAGACTTTTTAAGCCGCATTGTTACTACGGATAAAACTTGGGTACATTTCTACGACCCAGAAACAAAGCAACAACCGATGGAATGGGGACACTTTGATTCTCCAGGGCCTAAGAAGTTTCGCGTTCAAAAATCTGCTGGAAAAGTTCTTGCTTCAGTTTTTGGGATTGCCATGGAGTAATCATGATTGATTTTCTGGATAAGGGTAAAACAATAACTGGGAATTATTATTCGACGTTACGAGAAAAAATGATGGAGAGAAGACGCGGAAAGTTATCCAAAGGTGTTTTGTTTTTGCAGGACAATGCGCCTGTACACAAATCGCATGTTGCCATGCAAACAATTCGTGATTTAAGGTTTGAATTACTCGAACACCTGCCTTATTCACCAGATCTGGCTCCGCCCGACTATCATGTTTTTCCTCAACTGAAAAAAAGTTTAAAAGGTAGTAAATTTTCTTCCAACGAAGAGGTGATAGAAGCTGTGGTGGCCTGGTTTGCAGAGCAAGATAAAAATTTCTTTGTGAAAGGTCTAGAGGCGTTGCAGGATCGCTGTATTAAGTGTATTAATTTATAAAGAGAGTATGTTGAATAATAAAATATTTTGACTTTCAAATTTTGTTTGCTTCTATAGTAGGCTAAGAATTTTTCAATACATCCTCGTAAATGCAAATTATTTAATTCTAATTCTTAAAATTAAACGTAGTAAATTAGAATCATATAATTTGCATTTAAAGTTAACTAAAAGCATGAACAATAATTAATTTATTTATTTTAAAGTCAGTGTATACGTCGACGTCGTGTAAAATTGTGCGCGATACTATGTGTTAGTTTTACTGTACCCCATGTTCGACACTTTGATTAGTAGTTTACCTACTGATGATGACAACTTAGTTGTCGAGATACGTATTTAGGATACGATTAGTAATTGTTATTTAGTAATTAACCGCACACAAAAAATAGATGTGCAGTTAACCGAATGAATAGTGCTATTCAACAACTGCGTGATGTACTTACAGATGTTGTAGACTATTTATATCGTCCGTCGTAATGACGTCCATTTCAGCCCGATGTGTCCGGTCTCTACTCATAGTCATAACTACAGAACGGATGCAATTTCCATAAAACGCAATCGGCAATTGGAATTGTGTATAACGTCGCTCAGTACATCCCGGCGTAATTCAATGAAGTATTTGTTTGACTTACTCGGCCACCTGGTCTCGCAGTGATAACAATGGACAACCCAGCTATTGTATTCGGAGAATATAGTGTTTTTCAGTGGTGTCGTGTACGTAGATAAAATAAATAAGTTTATCGTATTTCGTAAGAGAAATAGCACGTGCATTCCTTTTCTTTTCATTTAAGCAACATCTTCCAATTATTTTCACGCAAGTGTGCATAAAATTTCGTTATTTAATTTCGTTTATTTGGATCTATAATATTCTTACTTTTTCAGACAATGGAAGAGCGTCGAGAATGGCATCGTGAAACAATGGCGAGCTGGATTGAGGGCCATACTGATTGTATGTACATTGCCAGTGATTCCGAAATTTATTGTGAAGTGTGTGAAACGTTATTGAAAAATTGCAATAAATCAACCGTAAAACGTCACGTAGGATCGTTAAAGCACGAAAAAAAATTGAACCCGTTGTAATCTGACAATTTTAACGAAGAACTCTGTGAAACTTTTATGGCAGCTAATATTCCATTATTTAAATTGAACAATCCAATTTTGAAGACATTTCTGAAAAAATATACTGGTCGAAATGTTCCTGATGAATCAACTTTACGCAAATATTATGTTTCTAGGTGCTATACGAGAACAGTAGAACGCATTAGAAGCCATCTTTTAAATCAATACATATGGATAAGCGCCGACAAAACGGTGGATATGTTAGGACGCTGTGTGGTAAATGTTGTAGCTGGTGTACTACATCCAACTATTCCCTATAACTCATATGTAATAGCAACAAGTGTTATAAATAGAGTTGATGCGGAAACAGTTGCTGAAACCATTAAGGAGAATATGCAAAAAATGCTTCATTCGGACGCCACGTACAAAGAAAAAATACTTTTATTTGTCAGTGATAGTGCTGCGTATATGTTAAAAACAGGCAGACTATTGAAGAAAACATATCCTAATATGCTGCATATTACTTGTGTAGCACATGCTGTCCACAGAATCTGTGAATATATCAGAGACACTTTTCCGGAAGTTGATAGACTTGTATCAGCTTTTAAAAAAGTTTTCAGAAAAGCACCATTGAGAGTAGCTCTTTTCAGGGAAAAATTTCCATCTCTGTCACTGCCTCTCACTCCAGTAATAACTAGATGGGGAACATGGCTGGAAGCTACTAGTTATTATGCTGAGAATTTCGATAGTCTAAAACATTTCGTAACACTGCTAAAGGAGGATGCTAGAAGTATTGGTGAGTGCAAGGAGCTCACACAAATCCCAAATTTAAAAAATCAGTTGTACTTTCTTCACGAACACTTTGGAAAATTGCCAAAACTAATCACTTATTTTGAAAATCGAAATCTCAAATTAAATGACAGATTAACCACATTAGATGTGGCTGTTAATAATTTCAAAAGTATTCCAATTGACTTCGGATGTGGCCTTCGGCAAAAGTTTGAAGCAATTCTTAATAGAAATCCAGATTTAATTACATTGCAGCAATTATGTATGGAGACAATTCCACAAAATCTAACGGCTAAATATGAAGAAATAAAGGAATATTTCCAGTATGCACCTATAACCAGTTGCGATGTAGAAAGGACGTTTTATATTTATAAGGATGTACTTAATTCAAAGAGAACAAAATTGACAGAAGAAAACCTTGAGAAACTATTGCTAGTCAATATTAATACTCCTTTACTCAACTTGAACGACAAAATGAACAAATAAAAATGTTCCAATTATAGAAATAAAATTAAAAACTTTAAAAATACAACTTTTCAACAAATACATATGTATTTCGTAATTTTATAGATCACCACCCGTTTGTTTTCCAATTATATAAATAAAATTATATATATTATATATATATATAATTATAATTAATAAATATGTATTTCGTAATTTTAGATAGATAGATCACCACCCGTGTGTTTTCCAATTATATAAATAAAATTAAAAACTTTATAAATACAACTTTTCAACAAATAAATATGTATTTCGTAATTTTATAGATCACCACCCGTTCGTTTTCCAATTATATAAATAAAATTAAATATTTTAGAAATACAGCCTTTCGCCAGTACTGCAATGGGCTTTGCGTCATGTGGTAAGCGTGTCCGTTCTCTAGTCATAACACATCAAACACAAAATTTGCAATACTTATCTGTTCTACATCTGTTGTTTTGCCCAAAAATATTTAAACATTTTTGTTTTTAGTTATATGTCTCAGTTTTTCTAGCGTAGCATTATATAATTGTGGAACATATGTCTTTCGCAATGTTGATTCATGCGGAATATGTTCTTTAGTATATTTTTGTAAAAACTTTTTATAAATTTTATTGTTCAACTTCGCTAATGGTATATCCGTAGAAATAAAAAGCTTTACACAATTCTTCGTTAAACATTAAAGGCTTAGGTAGTCCAGATAGTGATTAATACTTGTAGGTTTGATGTTTTACAGTTCGTAGATGTTGCGTTACTTGATATTTTTTGTTGCGTAAAGTCTGCTGTAAAGTCAGTAAAATCTATGTCAAATTGATTTAAAACAGCACTAGACCTTTTTCCTTTTGGGATTTGCAATTTTGATGTTTACTCGAGAAGTTCGGGTCAATTAACAAGCAAATATTGGGTATTATATTTTTAAGTCTCCAATTTTATTTAGTTTCTTAGTAAAATACATAAAAATTTTCCCGAATTAATTCTACTTAGCTGTGCAGCTGTAATTATTTGGAATTACATATTTTTCCGAATTAAGAAGACGTGATATTTTAAGTTTAATAGTTATTCAAACTCACTGTGCCTAATATGTAAATTGAAATATATCTTAAGAATCAAAAGATTGACTTTAAATCAGTTTGTGAGACACTGCAATGTGTGTTCGGTTAATGAGCTAATGGGTGTTATTTTAAAAGTATTGCGAAATGTCTATTAATGCTAAAAAGTTTATGTACATACAAACAGAAATCGCAAAACTATAATTATACCGACAAAAACATTAAATATTTATGTGAAATCATAGACTGTTTTAAAATAATACTTTGCTGAAAAAGGTCATATATGCATTTACAACGAATAAAGTTCTAAATATGCACTTATACCTAACAACAACTAAAATATGCATATATGCAAATGCATAATTATTATAACCAATACCTCCAGTTGTTTTACCAGAAAATATATTTTCGTTGTAGAGAATGTTTGAAAAGTATTTGATAATACAATTTTACATACATTTAAAGATAGTTTTACTGAAAGTTTCGCATCTTATTCAAGGGCAGTCCATGGTGTTTTCACATTACTGCACAATTTCTAACATTTTCTGGGAACTAGGATAGTACCTATATATAGAATTGAAATGTTTTTGAAATTCGATGCATTTGGACTAATAGTGTTTTCTGTTTCAGCACGTGATTCTAAAATCAGATTGTATACATTTGTCCTGAAATATCTAGATCTGGTTAATGATCATATAAAATATAAAACTTTTCAAGTTTGGCAATATACATACGTAGTACATAGTTGTGTTATTTTTAGTGAAGAAGGAATGCTATTTAGTTGTAACTTTATGTCACGCATTAAAGTTCTATTAGCTCGAGTTTATACTAAAGCATCGCATAAAAGTAAATTGGAAATTACAGCTATTGGATTTAAAGTAATTTATTAGCAGCAGAATTTTATTAACCTTACGAAAGTTAATATCAGGTTCGAATTTTTGGATCTTACCGCCCGTTAAAATGTATTTAAGAAAGTACCTCTACATTGCAAGTAATTACAAAATACGCAAAATTCATGATATAGCCATCAATGTGTACTGTTTTTGCAAACCAGAAAGTTGCCTGTCAATAAGATTAACCCTACACTGCGCACTGTATTAAATTTAAGACAACACTTTTATTTTCACTTTAAATCGCTTACAAACATTATTTAGGTTCACAAACATTATGTCTTTAATTTAGGACGCCTTTATGTATATGGTACATAAAGCTCAATATCCATCAAGGACAATTTAGTTTACGTCTACGCCTTATCAAATTTCTAGAATTGTAGTTTTCATAGTTGTACTTGCAGAGCGGATATAACCGTACATGTTTGAGTGATTTTTATTGCAAACATCTGTGTAAAACATTTGAATTTACTTTATTTATAAAGGTAAGATTATTATATAGGTGCACTATTTCTTTACTTTTTTTATACTGGTTTACAGAATTGGTCATAAACTTAGTTGTATTAAATTTGAGACATAGCGCTTTATCTTTGGTATGGTTTGGAGGAAGAAGTATCTTACAGAGGTCCAATTAGAAGAACTTGCGGCCCGGTTTTTCGAAAGTGAAGATGAATTTGATGATTCTGCTGCTGATACCGATGAAAACTGCCTCATAGACAACGCTTTAGAAGAATGTGATATACAAGATCTTGCCATTGAGTTTGAAGATGACGGATTTATATTGGAAAATGAACTAACAGACACTAACGGAGAGACCGCGAAAAATAATGACATTGAGAAAAATACTGAAATTAATAATACTAAATCTGAGATTCATAACAAAGCCGGACCCAGCAATATTCAATCAGTTGCAGACAATAATACTAAGAAAAGACTATCTCAAATTATGTGGAGAAAAAAAAAATTGGTTTTGGATGAAGATGCTACAAGTTTCAAAGCAAGTGAGATTCTTGGTGGTAGTTTCATGGATTTAGCTACCCCATTTGCGTTTTTTAAATATTTTTTTGATGGTAAATCACTACAAAAAATAGTTGACGAATCGAATATCTACATGATTTAAAAGGATCCAAATAAGACAACAAATCTCACAATATCAGGGTTGCAAAAGTATTTAGGAATATGTATATATATGTCCATCGTACATATGCCTAATGTAAGGTCTTTTTGGAGTAGTCGATTGGGATTTTCAAGGATAAAAGAAACAATGAGCCAAAAACACTTTGAAACTATTCGAAAAGTGCTTCATTTTAATGATAATTTGTACATGTTACCCAATGATAATGAAAACCATGATAGGCTCCATAAGTTGAGACCAGTTATAACTGCTCTTTGCTCAAAATTCCAGAGTGTACCATTAGAGCAAAAATTATCAGTAGACGAGCAGCTGTGTGCAACCAAGGCCAGGCAATACTTGAAGCAGTACATGCCTGCAAAGCCTCATAAATGAGGCTATAAACTGTTTATTCTCTGTGGAGCTAGTGGGTTTGCCTATAATTTTGAAATGTACACCGGTTGTGAAAATCAAGCAAAGTTCAGATTACCAGATGAACCAGATTTGGGAGCAGCTTCAAATACTGTCGTACGTTTGTGCAGAGTTGTTCCACATAATCTAAATCATGTGGTCTGCTTTGACAACTATTTTACTTCTCTACCACTTATGTCATTTTTGGCAAACAATGGTATATTTGCATTGGGAACAGTAAGGAAAAATCGCCTTCCTAATTGAAAATTGCCTACCGATGATGTAATGAAAAAGAAAGACCGGGGTACTTCTTACGAGTATGTTTGTAGTTTTGATGGCGTCGATGTAACATCTGTGGCATGGAAGGATAATAAGAATGTTTTCTTGCTGTCCACCTTTATGGGAGAACTTCCAAAGAAAACAGTTAAACGTTTCGACAAAAAAGAAAAGAAAACTGTGGATGTCCAATGCCCTAATCTAGTTTTAAACAGGCACATGGGTGGCGTAGACTTTCTTGATAGCCTTATTGGTCGCTACAAGATTATTATGCGTAGTAAAAAATAGTACATGAGAGTATTTTATCATTTAGTAGACCTTACTTTGGTAAATGCTTGGCTGCTCTACAAGAGAGTCGCAGCTCAAAGGAACGAAAATAAAATTCTAAAATTAGCAGAATTTAGGGCAGAAGTTACCGACTGTCTTTGCAAGGTTGGTAATGAGCGCCTATCAAAAAAAGGGAGACCCTCAGATGTAGAAACGAAAATTACCGAGAAAAGGAAACGCTCCGCAACAACTTCCTGTTTTGTGCAATTTCATATTAACTAAAAACCTAATATCTTAAAATATGTAACAATGTATTAATAAACCGCTTTGTCTTAAATTTAAGACAACTATATTTTTTTGATTGTTGAGAAAAATATATGATTTGGAATTTTTTAAATATTTTTCTAGACTTCTAAAGAATATTTGCTGTAACAAAATATTTTTTTCTAAGTAATAGAAAAAATTGCGCAGTGTAGGGTTAACTGAGACACGTTTTGTATAAACAGTGGCACCAAGTTCTTTCAAATCTAAGAGGGTTACGCCTTAGTAATCATATAGTATTTTTCTCGCTGGAAGTTGCGAACGAAACTTTTTCGCGTTTGAAAACTATGTATGCTTATAATTAGAGACCGGACGTATCAAACCGATATTACAATGTACCATATAAATCGCTAAGTACAACACGCAATTATTAAATAGCACGATTAGCACATCTGTTTTTTGTCGTTGAATTGTGACGCAATTGCTTCAATATTACAGTTAAATTCCTTTCTTCATGGGCGTAGACAAAAGCGTGAGGAGTTTTTATAATTTATTTTATTTATTAGTTTATATTTCGTAAGATACATAAAGTACGGTGAGCTAGTTTCTTTTTTTTATTGTTGTAACTGTTAATTACATACTTCGTAATTTTTGTAATAGAGCCTGTTTAATATCGTTTCATCGAATCTACTTCTCTCAATTATTTTAACGCAAGTGTCTAGTGAATTTCGTTAAGTTTCAATAATTTACGTATACATTCTTAATTTTCATTTATTTAAATCTAGAACACTGTTTACCTTACCTTTTCAGACATGATATGGAACAACGTCGAGAATGGCATTGTGAAACAATGGCAAGTTGGATTAAGGGGCAAACTGATTGTATGTCCATTGCCAGTGATTCCGAAATTTATTGCAAAGTCTGTAAAATATCGTTAAAAAATTCCAAGAAATCGCACGTAAAACGTCACTTAGCATCGCAAACACGAACACAGAACTTAGACCCGGTGGAATCTGACAATTTTAACGAAGAACTCTGTGAAACTTTAATGGCGGCGAATAAACTTAAAAATTTTAAAACATTTACCCAAAAATATACTGGTGGAAATGTTCCTGATGAATCTACCTTACGAAGTATTATATTTCTAAGTGCTACATGGAAGCAGTAGAACACATTAGAAGCCATTTTTCAAACCAGTACCTATGGATAAGTGCCGACGAAACTGTCGATATATTAGGACATCCAACTATTCCATATAACGCATATGTAATAGTAACAAAAGTTATAAATAGAGCTGGGGATGTTTGCGGTGTGCCAGGATAGTATTCAGTTAAACGCACGAATATAATGACCTTGTTTCGATCAGTGATGCATGCGTGATTTTATTGCTTTACATGCATTCGCTATTTATATCACTTAGGTATGTCAGTTATGTGTACTGTATATAAATAACACACTTACCTTATTTACGATTATTATAGCATAGCGCCAAGTGGATAAGACTTGCAGTAAGTTTGTAGCATTAGATACGTTTCCATATTTGTAGCTGTGAGCGATGTACGCCGTGATGAATAAATTTTTTTTATTTTGAGAAAGACCGCTCGACATCTACGGATGTAACACACGCACAATTAAAATAATCTTTATAGATAGAAACCGAATCTACACTTGCACCATTACTAATTTGTTTTAATCTGGTAAAATCAAAATCATTGTTTATCACACTCTCGAACTTTTCTATTACATTAACATTTTTGTTGTCATTTACTGCGCATAGCTGGGCGTGTACATCGTCCAGTATTTGCAGTGACTCCGCTAACGATAATGCAGTATTTTGAAATTTCTCGATTGCGTTAAACAATCCTATATGATTGTTATAAATAGTTTGTAAATCTGCATCAAGGGAAGGGTTTTGAAAGAGTCTCTGGCTTTCCTTAATGGCTACAGCTTCGGCAGGATTGAATTGTAGAACCACAGATTTTATTTGTTGGAAATACTTGGCATAATAAAATGCCGCCTTTAACCAACTTCCCCAACGTGTAAGGATTGGCTCTGGTGGTTCGGGAATACCAGGGCACCGACTGAAACTCTCGAATTCGTTTGGGAGATTTTAGAAACACTTTTTTGTGGTTGCTATTAATGCATCCACCCCTGGATAACATTGCCGAATAGTTTGTGCCACAAGGTGTAAAGCATGAACTTTACATGTCACATGCAAAAGTCTCTCACAATCTGCTTTAAGAGAACGGCCTACAGAACGCATTGTCGCAGCACCATCGCTCATAAACATCAGGAGTTGATTAGTTGAAACTTGAAATTTTTGTAGCGTGTCGAGCACTACCTTCGTAATTACTTCGCTAGTGCACTTTTCCAATCTTTTGCTGGCTAATAAAATGAGAAATGTTGATTTGACAGGATCTAGTACACGCACTATAATATTCACAATAGAATGTTTTTTTCGATCTGTCGTTTCGTCGACACATACCCATAACTGTTTATCATTTACTACTGCCTTCATTCTGTTTTCAATGTCCTCACGCACAATTGGTAAATAGGTGAGTAACGTTCTCCGTGACGGTAGCTTTATGTTGGAATTGTATTTATTCCAAAAGTCGTGAAAGGCTTTTTTATCTAGCAGGTGAACTGGCACATCGCAGACGAGTAGCATTGTCAATAAATCGAAAATGAATTGCGTTTTAGACAACACATTATTTTCTTTGTCTTTGTGGTGTACACTTTCAACATGTCTTTTACAGTCGTATTTGTCCCAGCAAAGTAACTGTTTATCGCATAATTTACAAACCACTTTTGCTCCATTATAATACAAATCGGGAAAGTCTCGGATAAATTTCTTCACGTCGTTATACAATGGGCGCTTTCTTGGCTTGGGCACGTCCGTCATACTTATTAAATAGAGCTCAAGACAACACACGATCACGTTGCCAGTTCACGACTAACTAAAGTGTTTCGCTGCATCGTGTTTATACGCTGGTGGGGATGCACTACATACGGTCCTGCCGTACCGCAAACATCCTCAGCTCTAGTTATAAATACAGTTGATGCAAAAACAGTAGCTAAAACCATTTACGAGCATATGCACTAAATGCTTTATTCGGACGACAGGTATACAGAAAAAATACTTTTATTTGTCAGTGACAGTACTGCATATATGTTAAAAAAAGGCAGACTATTAAAGGAAACATATCCTAATATGCTGCATATTACTTGTGTAGCACATGATCTCCACAGAATCTGTGAATATATCAGAGACACCTTTTCGGAAGTTGAAGGACTTGTATCCGCTTTTAAAAAAGTTTTCAGAAAAGCACCATTGAGAGTAGCTATTTAAAAGGAAAATCTTCCATCTTTGTCACTGCCTCCCTCTCCAGTAACAACTAGATAGGGAACATGGATGGAAGCTACTAGTTTTTATGCAGAGAATTTCGATAGTTTACAAAATTTGGTTCCATGTTTAACGATGCTCGAAGTATTTCTGAACTAATACAAATTCCAAATTTAAAAAATCAGTTGTACTTTCTTCAGGAACACTTTGGAAATTTGCCAAAACTAATCACTTATTTTGAAAATTAAAATCTCAAATTAAATGATGGATTCGCCACATTAGATGTGGCTATTAATAATTTCAAAAATATTTGAAGTGACTTCGGGGTACCTTTCGGCAAAAGTTAGACGCAGTTTTTAATAGAAATCCAGATTTAATAACATTGCGGCAATTGTGTATGGGGACAATGCCTCAAAATCTAACTGCTAAATAGGCTGAAATAAAAGAATATTTCCAGTATGCACCTATAACAAGATGCGATGTAGAATGGACGTTTTCTATCTACAAGGATGTATTTCATTCAAAGAGAACAAACTTTATAAAAGAGAACCTTGAGAAAGTATTGCTAGTTAATATTAATACTCCTTTACTCAACTTAAACTACAAAATGAACAAACAAAAATGTATTTCGTATTGTATAGATCACCACCCGTTTGTCTTCCAATTACATAAATAGAATTAAAAATACAAATTTTCAATAGGACGCCCGTGGGCGATGAGTCATCGGCCTCTCGTGTTCGGTCGATAATTATCATGTCTACAGACACGGAAAGGACAGCAATCGAAAGAGAACTGTTCACGTTACACAGTTGTTCGTCGTACGACTTTGGCGCATGCGTAGTTCGTCTGTAACAGACATCAGTCTCGTTATTTTGTAGCCATTCTTCGTATATGCTCCAATTCTATTAAATAGGAATTCTAAATTCGAAATGAAAACTTTGAAAACATAAATTGAAAGAAAAATATTATCTAAAATCTTAATCTAATACAAATATTTGTTAATTCTTATACCTGATGATATTATTTTCCAAATGTACAGTAGCTCCCAGACACCCCGGCCTCTATAAATAAATTACCTGTCTACAATAGCCCTCGTGTTTATAATAAATTTTCTTCATCCCCTACAGTGCAGTGGTAAGTAAACAATTAAGGGACATTGATTGTTTGTGCTTCTCTAGTTTCTTAGTCCACAGAAACTGTTTACAGAAAGTGTTAGGAAGTAAGATATATGTATTTGTTTTTCGTGCGTCGTCTTTTCTTAGTTTACTCACAAACTCAGTAAAGCTTCTAATCCTGTATAAAATAAGTAATTCTTTTACTAAAAGATATTGAAAAATTTTGAACTGTACACTTTTACGTCTGAAATATAGCGAATAATAATTCGTCACCCTCCTGTATAACACTTTAGTGATAATTTTACGGGCATCTGTATGTAAATTTACACTATTTGTGATCTGCTACAAATGGTGGTGTATATCAATTTTAACGGTTATTTGGGGTTGGCCGCACTGCGTGCGTATAAAACCAGGTGCGGAGCGAGCGCACATTATTGCCAACAATACATACAAAATGCATATCTCTCATAACTTGCGCCCTTCGATAAACGAAACTAAGTGATTACTTCCTGTCTTAGTAAATCGTAGGTACGGACTTAATTGTGTGAACTGCTGTTTGATGATGACGATAATTTATTGTTTGTCAGTAAATCTGGCATGTCTAATAAGTGCGAATTATAGAAAATGAATGACAGCAAATGTATGTACTTGAAAAAAATGAAGAAAACTATTGATAAGTAATTGAAATTATAGGTTAGGATAAATACTCTGGGGGAGAATATATTAAATATTTATTGTTATTGATACGATCATAGGATAATGATATTTATATTTCTATATTTATGTCGCGCATACGTGATTACTTGAGGCCGGACACGAGAGGTTGATGACTCATCGCCCACGAGCGTACTATTGAACATTTGTATTTTTAAATTTTTTAATTTTATTTATATAATTATACTTATAATAATAAAACGGGTATATACCGTGTGTCCCAATTTCGATGCTCACCATTGGTATCTCGGTTATTAGAAGATATAGAACAACGGTTAAATGGGGAATGTTTTGCAGAATTCAATACTCGCGGCAAATCTCATTTCAAATTTGACCTAACTTTTTAAATTTTTAAAATATTTTGAAAAATCAAAAATTTGCCGATTTCGTTATTCCTCAATAACTCGATAACGCTTAGTCTGGCCTCTTTTAAAGTTTTACATTGTTGAGACACTTTTTTAAAACAAATTATTTGATACAAACAGAAACCCCCGATTGCCATTTGTTTTTAAGTTATTACCACTATCTTTTGTTTTTCATATGGCGGCCATATTGGATTTTGGGTTTGTTAGGTAGTCCTCAAAATGTGCTTTTCAACGATGTATAACATGCCTGAAAAATTTTTATTTATAAGGAAAATATTAATAAAAACGTAAATTAATCTTTAATATGAAATTAGTAGGCTGAAAAATTAAACACCAATGTCAAATGAAAGTGAAAAGATTTTCTAAGTAATACTGTAAACAAACGAAACGATAAAAAAATTAAAGAAATAAAAAGTAAAGATACAGAACTTAAAGTTCACATTCACTTAAAGAAATTGTTCAATATGACGACCATTCTGTTCCACACAATTTTAACACCTTGTTCGAGTAGAGTTACAAACTCTACGTAGCGTGTTTCCGTTTACTGATCGTAGCACATCTAGTACTCTTTGTTCTAAAATTTCCCGGGTTTCTGGCGGTTCAAAATCAAATACTTCGTTTTTAGTGGTACCCCATAAATAAAAATCAAGCGGGGTAAGGTCGGGTGATCTCGCAGGCCATTGCACGGGTCCATTATTTGAAATCACTCTCTCATTAAAGTTTTCTCTCAAAAAATGTTGCACGTTACGAGTGTTATGGGCCGGGCAACCATCTTGCTGGAACCAGATGTTTTGCATGTTCTCGGGATTAATAATTTGCCTCAAAGCAGGCATTAACTCGTTTGTTAGTAGCTCCAAATATCTGTTACCAGTTAAATTGTAATCAAAGATGAAAGGACCTATTAACTGATTATCTAAAACGAAAAAAAGAGTTTAAAAAACAAAAAAAATGTAAACAAAATGTCATACCAATTAAACCGCACCAGACATTAAAACCAAATCAAACTTGAAATCTTCTTTGATTTACCAAATGTGGATTTTCAGTAGACCAATGATGATAGTTATTCCTATTTAACACTCCACAATTGGTAAATCGTGTTTCATCTGTCCATAGTATTTTCCTAGGAAAATTAGCGTCATATTCACATTTTTAAGGGTACCACCTGCTAAACTGTAATCGTCGGAGATTGTCATTATCACTTAAACCTTGTACAATTGTTGGTTTGTAAGGGTGATACTTGTTTTTCGTCAAGGTTCTGTGAACAGTAGATTTTGAAATCCCTGTTTCTCGTGTCACACGACGAACTGATGTGCTGGGATTGTTCCTAACGTTCTGCAAAATATTATTTAGACGTGTATCAGCATCATTAACTTCATAGTTAGCTCGTTTTTGTTCGAAGCTTCCAAAGTTTTTTAATTTGCTAACTAGTCTTCTAAAAATTGTCCTGTGTGGCTGTTGTCTTTCTGGAAAACGCTCTGCATAACTCGTGCTCGCATTTTTAGTGTTTCTATTTGCTTTGAAATACACTTCCAACATATCAACTTTTTCTTCGTTTGAATATGTATGTGCCATTATCAATACTTATAAATCTTAATACTTGACAATAATTACTTATCACTAACTACAAGTAGTTTTAAGTAACTTATCTCTGCAGCACTAATTGTACTTTGACACGTTATCGTTTTGTTTCATTGTCAGAATACATTTGTCATTGACGTTTGACGGAACATAATGTCTTTGCTAGTGATACACGCTCAGAGGTTAGAATTATCTGACATTTGAGGTAAAACCAAATACAAATCTCCCCACTACTTTTAATCTTGCGCGAACTTACCCCTCCGCGCGCCAACTTAATTGGCGTTTGCTATACTTAGAATATCTTTTCACTTTCATTTGACATTGGTGTTTAATTTTTCAGCCTACTAATTACACACTAAAGATTAATTTACGTTTTTATTAATATTTTCCTTATAAATAAAAATTTTTCAGGCATGTTATACATCGTTGAAAAGCACATTTTGAGGACTACCTAACAAACCCAAAATCCAATATGGCCGCCATATGAAAAACAAAAGATAGTGGTAATAACTTAAAAACAAATGACAATCGGGGGTTTCTGTTTGTATCAAATAATTTGTTTTAAAAAAGTGTCTGAACAATGTAAAACTTTAAAAGAGGTCAGACTAAGCGTTATCGAGTTATTGAGGAATAACGAAATCGGCAAATTTTTGATTTTTCAAAATATTTTAAAAATTTAAAAAGTTAGATCAAATTTGAAATGAGATTTGCCGCGAGTATTGAATTCTTCAAAACATTCCCCATTTAACCGTTGTTCTATGTCTTCTAATAACCGAGATACCAATGGTGAGCATCGAAATTGGGACACACGGTATACGGCTGCAAAATACGAATTACATTTTTATTTGTTCAAGTTGAGTAAAGGAGTAATTAATATTTACTAGCAATACTTTCTCAAGGTTCTTTTCTGTAAAATTTGTTTTCTTTGAATGAAATACATCCTTGTAAATAGAAATCGTCCTTTCTACATCGCAAATGGTTATAGGTGTATACTGGAAATATTCTTTTATTTAAGCGTACTTATATAATGAAACAGATATGCAAAATACATATCCGTCACTGTAAACATGGACAAACACCTCGTATTTTTAGCATTTACGTCTGTTCAATACATATGTTTCAGCCATCTAGGCCTCATCGGTTGAACTAGTGAAGCAATGTGTATACAAATTAATACAAATCTGTTAAACAACGGATCTGTATCTGTATCTACATTTACGCTAAAATCGTCTCCAAGCTATAACCAGTTTCGTTCTATCAGGCGACACCAATTTAATCAGTGACATCTGACGGAAGAAAGCGACTAGGCCAGAAAAGGCGATCTTCCGCTCGAATAGCAAGGCTATTACGAAAAAAAGCGGAAAAATACGTATATTGGTGTTGTCCATTAACACGCGCCAGATGGCGGTAAATATACAAAAAAGGGATATTTATCAATACGTTTTTGCCGTATTACGTAATAGCCTTGCTATTCGAGCGGAAGATCGCCTTTTCTGGCCTAGTCGCTTTCTTCCGTCAGATGTCACTGATTAAATTGGTGTCGCCTGATAGAACGAAACTGGTTATAGCTTGGAGACGATTTTAGCGTAAATGTAGATACAGATCCGTTGTTTAACAGATCTGTATTAATTTGTATACACATTGCTTCACTAGTTCAACCGATGAGGCCTAGATGGCTGAAACATATGTATTGAACAGAAGTAAATGCTAAAAATACGAGGTGTTTGTCCATGTTTACAGTGACGGATATGTATTTTGCGTATCTGTTTCATTATATAACAACTGCGTAATACGGCAAAAACGTATTGATAAATATCCCTTTTTTGTATAAGCGTACTTAGCAGTTAGATTTTGAGGAATTGTCCCCATACACAATTGCCGCAATGTTATTAATAAATCTTGATTTCTATTAAAAACTGCGTCAAACTTTTGCCGAAGACCACATCCGAAGTTACTTGTAATATTTTTCAAATTATTAATAGCCACATCTAATGTGCTTAATCCCTCTTTTAATTTGAGATTTTGATTTTCAAAATAAGCAATTAGTTTTGTAAAATTTTCAAAGTGTTCCTGAAGAAAGTACAACTGATTTTTTACATGTGGAATTTGTGTTAGTTCCTGGCAGACAGAAATACTCCGAGCATCGTCGTTTAAACATGCAACGAAATTTTGTAAACTATGAAATTCTCTGCATAAAAACTAGTAGCTTCCAATCATATCCCTCATCTAGTTATTACTGGAGAGGGAGGCAGTGACAAAGATGGCAGTTTTTCCCTGTAAAGAGCTACTCTCAATGGTGCTTTTCTGAAAACTTTTTTAAAAGCGGATACAAGTCTATCAACTTCTGGAAAGGTGTCTCTGATATATTCACAGATTCTGTGGAGAGCATGTGCTACACAAGTAATATGCAGCATATTGGAATATGTTTCCTTTAATAGTCTGCGTCCGAATGAAGCAGTTGGTGCATATTCTCGTAAATTGTTTTAGCTACTGTTTCCGCATCAACTGTATTTATAACTTTCGTTGCTATTACATATGCGTTATGTGGAATAGTTGGATGTAGTATTCCAGCTACAACATTTACCACCACACAGCGTCCTAATATATCGACAGTTTCATCGGCATTTATCCATAGGTACTGATTTGATAGATGGCTTCTAATGCGTTCTACTGCTTTCCTGCTTTCGTGCGGAGAACTTAGAAACATAATATTAGCGTCAGGTGGATTCATCAGGAACACCCCAACCAGTATTTTTTTGGAGAAATATTTTTAAAGTGGGATTGTTAAGTTTATTTAATAGAATATTAGCCGCCATAAAAGTTTCACAGACTTCTTCATTAAAATTGTCAGATTCCAACGTTTCCAATTTCTGTGCATATGTTTGCGATGCTAAGTGACGTTGTATGTGCGATTTCATGGAATTTTTTAACGATATTTTACAAATTTTGCAAATCACTGACAATGGACATACAATCAATATGACCGTCAATCCAACTCGCCATTGTTTTACGATGCCGTTCTCGACGTTCTTCCATTTCATATCTGACAAAGTAACTTAAACAATGCTCTAGATCTAAATAAATGAAAACTAAATATGTATGCGTAAGTTCCTGAAAATGAACAAAATTCAATGCACAGTTACGTCGAAATAATTGGGAGAAGTAGATTCAATCAAACGATATTAGACAAGATCTATCACAAAAATTACGATGTAATTAACAGTTAAAACTATGAAAACAAGAAACTAACTCACAGCACTTTATTTATCTTACGAAATATAAACTAATAAATAAAATATATTATAAAAACCCCGCTTCTATCTACGCTCATGAAAACAGAAATTTAACTGTAAATATCCAACAAAAACGTCGCAATTGTCGATGAAAACAGATGTGCGCGCTAGCCAGATCAATAGTGCATTCAATAATTGCGTGATGTACTTACGGATGTTGTAGACTATTTATATCATCCGTCGTAATGACGCCGTCATTTCAACCCGATGTATCCGGTCTCTAGTGATTACATAGAAATTTTCCTTTAAAAAAATATATTATCGAATTTGATCAGAAAACTTCAGTACATTACTACTGTGTATCTTCCATCAATTGAAAGTTGAAAATTTATGAAAAATTGAATTGAGATGTGCTTATGAGAAGAACTTATTTATTTACATATAACGTGCCTAAAAAACTGTCTTGATTAGAGACGGATATGCTTTTTTTAATGGTTAGTGATAGTGCACGTAATCTGTCACCAACGCATAATTTTGATAGTTTGGTTATGTCATGTAGATGTGTGTAATAATTAGTAATTTAGTTTGTTAAAATTTTTTTTATTACAATAGTCAAAATTAAAAGAAAATATTAAAGCAGATGTTGGAAGTGTTGACCATTATTTTGAAGACAAAGTTGAATTCTACGATTCATGCTTTCAAAGCCATTTTTCTGCAGACCAAATTCTCATATTCTGCTTGTTTAAAGATCCTGAAAGATGGACCCAAGCCTCATCCCAATACTGTGTTCTCGTAATAAAATCTACCTGTTTGAGTTCCGAAACTGTTTGAATTTTATGTGGAAACAGCTTTGTCTTTTTTTTTAATAATATGACATGTTTCCACTGACAAATGAACCTGTTGTGATAGTTTTGCAATTGATTTTTTACGTGAATTGTGCATTCCACGTCGAATATCCCGTACGGGTTGACCCGATTTCACTAAATTTAATAACACAAGCTTGAATATGCTTTTGCAGTTATGGGTAAGTAACTGGCAGATTAGAATTAGAATACTGTTGCCGGAAATCTTGTAAGCATTGATCTTTGAATAATAAACATTTTGACAACTGTCAGAATTTGTTTTCTAAAACTTCGCTTGTGCACTAATCTTTGTTTACTTAATTATTTAAAAACAGGTTACTATAATGAGGAAAACTTTTGAAGACAATATTTATGTTACGCATGCGTGATTACATAAAAATTTTCAATAGTAATATCACAAGAGAGTGAGAATATATTGAAAATAATTCGACAGATTTTCGAAAACTTGTTGCTAGGGAATAGACACGAGAGCCCGTAGGGCTCGAGTGGCTATTACCGAATGGCAACAAGTTTGAGAAAGACTGGAGAATTATTTTCTAATTAATTCTCACTCTCGAGTGGTATTCGAAAGATTATTTTTTAATGTTTAAATAAAAAATACAGCATAAAAATACAACTTTTTAGTATTATTTCTGTACATTTACAAAATTAATTAGTGTTAAAAGTTTGTATGTGAAATACATACACAATTATTATAAATGTTTTGTCCGTGAGTGGTGGATTTTGCAACATTCTTCTGTTCTGTTGTGTTAAAAGTTATAACTTTTCCCTTGTCTCTTAGGTTATTAATCAAACTTGAATGATGTTCATTATTCAACTGCAGGTACGGTTTCAATGAACTAGATGAGCTGTGGCCCGTAATTTTTATTATTTCCTGCTCGTTAACACCTGCTTTCGCTAGATGAGACACTGCACTTGACCTTGAAGAATGGTTCGTAATTTTTATTTTTTTAGTGTCCAACCCAATCATGTCCGCCGATTCTTTCATCCACTTCGACATTATGTTCACAACGGCATATTTTTGTACCATCCTGAAGAAGATTGTTTATCCCAAGCAATGTTTACTGTTAAAAAAAGTCTGTTTTTATATGTTCGTTCCTCTTGCTTAGCAATTTCTTGAGCAATCGGACAGGACACGCATCAGGCTTTTCAGTATTTGGTATTAACCATTTACTATCAGTCAACTTTTGTGCCCCACCTTGCGCTGTTTTAGAGAAAACCGGATTATACTCTACTCTTCCAGTGGCCAAACCAGCATTGTCTGTTTCTTCTTGAAAATAATGCACTAAACATTGACAACCTTCTCCCCCACGCCTCGTCGTAGCGTTTTATTATTTCAATGATTTGTTCTTTAGTTAGAATTGCAGAACTTTGCTTCCTTTTTTCTGGCGCCTGTTGTAATATCTTACGTTTTGTATTTCTGGCTTCTCTCGCAGATTTAAATTCGATATCTTTAAAGGGGTCTAATTTTCTACTAAATTCGTTGTAGTACAACTCTAGCATTAATTTGGCGGTTTTATTCCACATTGTTTTAATAACGGCTTCTTTGTAATCTTCTCCATTGCACCTTTTCATATTAAATTCCCAGTCTTTCAAAATGTTTGCCAGTTTTGTGACTGGTGTATTTCCTTCAAATTTGTAACCCCGTTCGTCGCAAAATGATTGGAATTGTTTCCATATTGAATTATTACTAACCATAGTATTTTTGCACGAATTTTCTTTAATCTGTGCGTTTATATCTTCCACTGATGATGAACTAAATCGCTTATGGTTCATTGCTTCCAATTTGCAATAATACTGGTGACAGGTGTCAAAACTAGAAAATACGTTGTCAACAAACAGAAACAAAATACTAGAAAATATTCTCGGGAGAATAATGTACCAAGATTATTCTCACTATAATAATATTGTGATTGCACAGAATTAAACACGTGTCCGCAAATACTGCTAAACGATTGGTTAATAAAATTATTAAAAAATAATCCTTTAAAAAAAATTATTATTGAAGATAAGCAGAAAACTTCAGTACATTACTACTAATGTATCTTCCATCAATTAAAAGTTGAAAATTAAAAAAAAATTGAATGATGTACATCATATACCCAATTGGGAAGTGTTTATGAGAAGAACTTGTTTACGTGACGTTTACATATATTTCCGTAACTGAAACATAGACTCATGTATTCATGTATTCAATAGTCTCACGAATATTTTTAATATAATCTAAATTTAGTGTAAAGGATATTGATATTCAAATAAAAGTCTATATAATTGTGAAAAGACTGTGGTTAAGTAAAAACTCAAAAGATGTATAAAACACCTCACCACAAATAATAATCGTATCTTAAATACGTATTTTGACAACTAAGTTGTCATCATCAGTAGGTAAAAACCACTAATTAAAGTGATAGACTGAGTCTATGCGTGGATGCTGTGTTAAGTTGTTGCGTTATTATATGTGCTTATTATATATGCTTTACTGTGCCCCATGTGCGACACTTTGATTAGGGGTTTACCTACTGATGATTACAACTTAATTGTCGAAAAACGTATTTAGGATACGATTATTAATTGTGGTAAGGGGTTTTATACCTTTTTTGAGTTTCTACGTAATTATTTAAAATGGTTTTGTGTACTAACAATTGTATAAAATCCAAAAAATAAAAAAACGAAAAATATTACGGTCTTTTAGCAGGAGGTCAGATGTGACGCCATCACATTTTTTTGAAATTTCGTTTCATGTTGAAATTCATTTCTGCTTCGCATTTAGTCGTTTCCTGACCTCAAAATTTCAATAGCGCGGCAGTCTATCCTATTATTGTTAAGCACGTCTCGTAGATACCAGATTTAAGATGAACTTGAAGACGCCATAAATATCAACTTGGGCGTCTTCGACGATGGGAAGATGTTCTATTTGATGGCTGCGATGAAGAAGAAACCAATGACGAAGAAGACGACAGCGAAATGAAATCTGTAGATACTGTCTGTATTGAATCTCGTGATGGGACAAGGTGGTTTACGCATCCTAAACGTGTAAATAAGGCACATTCCTTCGACGTAATCAAAACCAAGCCAGGTTTGATGATTGTAAGTCAGGATATTGAAATTTTTGCTGACCGTTTTGGTTTGTTTATATCTCTAAATATTACTTACTTATTAGTAACAGAAACAAGGTGTGTCTCAGTTTATCCAAATAATAATAAAGAATGGAAAGACGATGACATTCTTGAATTGCGTTTCTTGATCTTCTGCTACTAACTCCAAACTCTTGGAAAATATTTAGCGTTATTTTTAAATTCTACTTCGAATTGACTCATAAATAAATTAGCAATGAAAGGAGATAAGCAATTACCCAATGCTGTGCCTTGGTTCCTGTTTATAAAATTTACCTACAACTTATTAGAAAGACAAATTTAAAAAAGACAATTCGCGATTCTACATGCTTGTTACCCAACATAACCATGAGAAAAAGTACATGTGGTTACCATACCATCCAATTACGAAAAACATTAATAGAGTTCTTAAAGAACGAGGTCTCCAAGTTGCTTTTCGTTGCGAAAACACAATCAAAAGTCTTCTAGGTAATACCAAAGATAAAGTAAATTAGAATTTAAAATCTGATATAAACGAAATTAATTTCTGCGATTGTAATATGAAATACATTAAACGAAACGCTCAATAATAATCCATTTTAAAGAACATATTGCAATGATTTTTTTTTCCCCGAAGAAAAAGAAGAATTATATTGAACTTATATTGTATTTATGACATTTATTTAAAATGTATTTTGATTTTTTAGTGTATATTTAAATGTTTATATTTTTGAATTTATTATTATGGCCAGAACTGTATAATAATTTTGTTTAGGATGTAGTCCGTCTGGCGGTCCTATTTTGTAGCTTTGTTGTGCGATGTCCGATCTTTTTCGGCTTTTCATCGTCAGAGATACCAGAGTTGTTGAAGCATATGGTCGGGATAAAAAAACATAATTTTTTTTCCTGTTGTATTTGATTTAAAGTCGGTTTATTTTATTTTTAGTGTTTTTGATGTGCATTTAATTTCATTTACGAATTTTACGAGGGTTGGTGATCTCGTTTGTTTTAAATTTAAGTATATTTGGTATCTCTCGCCTTAGTTTCTTTGTGTAAAAGTGTTTATGTCGATGTAAGTACTTCACACATTTGATTTATATAAATTCCTATTTCGAGATAATTCTTTGATATTTGTGCTTATATGTTAAACTTTCATTATTGTTGATAGTAGAGTATTATATGGATATTTAAGAAAATTATCATGTTTTTGTGAGGGAGTTCTTTATGTCAAGATTTTCTAGAACAATTTTATTCAGGATTTTGGAGGGAATATTTTATCATGTTTATGTTGCGCATGATCTGATCATTGACACGCGTGGTTAACAGTTGGTCTCTGTTGACGTTTGAAGTTTGGGGGTTAAAGTAAATATTTGAATTTGACAATTTTCTTAATTATTTATTAGTTTTATTATTGCTCGCGAGTCATAGGTTTTTCTCTGTGTGTGCGTGTAATTTTATCACACAGACCGTTTCCTCCTAGCTTTAGTTATTCAAGCTTTAGCTCTCTTTACATTCTGTAAATTGTGAATTTTATTAATGGTATTTTGAATTTTATTTTCCACGTTCTTGCTTGTGCGAGAGCAAGACCTGAGGTACGAAGATCCCAGCTAGAAGAATCTACGATTGAGCTAATCCGGACATTTGTGGTGAGCTGCACTTATAAGCAAAGGCACAGTTCGCTGCAATATGTCACATACTAAATTTAATAGACCAGAAAAATCTAGCGTCGCAAGTCATGCATTGGATACGGATCATAACATCACGATAAAAGAATTAAAACTTGTCGAAAATATAAGCAATCGGAGAGAGCTCGATGTATATGTATCATAGTATTCATATCGTTAAAAACAAAATTAATACTTTCAATTCGGACAACGGTCCTATCCCATATAGTTGTCTCTTTTCATTCTTAGAAAAGAGGTAGTAAAAGCTGAGGACGTGAGAATAAACACATGTGTGCCATTTCTGAAGTGGGGTAAGTTGACGTAATTTTAGTTTTTTAAATGCGGTGTGTTGGGCGATTCTGCGTGTTAGCTTTACTGTGCCCCATGTTCAACACTTTGATTAGTGGTTTTACCTACTGATGATGACAACTTAGTTGTCGAAATAGGTATTTAGAATACGATTATTAATTGTGGTAAAAAGTTTTATACCTTTTTTATGTAAAGAATGTTACAGTAATAAATAAATATACCTATGTAATCAGAAATACGTTTAATAAATTATATGAAATTATTCAAGTGGATGTTTCCGAGTATATGAATAATTCTTACAAAATAATTGGGGTCAAATTTTACCCCATCTTGCGAGTTAACGTAAAAAAATAGGTCGGGCAAGCGAAGGGTATCTGTCAAAACCGATACGTTTCAGGATTTTTGCAAAGAAACAATTCCAATTCTGATGAACCAGCGCACTACATTTGCTACTAAATCGACTTCAAAACGATTAGATTGTCATGCCGAACGTCGTTTAGAGTAAATTTATTCATACAGAATAGCCTCCAGCAAAAAGTATTTATATATGCAGATACATTTACTTCAAATTCTCATTTAAGCTTGGACACATGAAAGATTCGAAGCGGAAATGTTTAATGCACGGCCGATGCAGCGTTATGTAATATCGCTCGTTCACGCTTATTAAAAATAAAAAGCTTCAATTACAAGCAATAATATTGTCCGAAAGACCGCCGTTACTGCGAAGCAATTACAGAACGGCACAACCATTAACCTAAAACCGGTGATATATATTTTCCGAGAAAAATAAACATTATTTGACGCGATGTTTACTTTATGATGTAGTACATGACATACGCATAATAAACTTGCATTAGTTGTACGTTAAAATATTTTGAAAGCATGGAATATGTGAATGTCAAAAACGATAAGTGTAATAGATTAACATAAAAGCAATATACATACATATAATATTTTAGAATAATAAATCAAGTTACAAACGTGTTTAAAACACTAAATGATCATATTCACCACAATGTTAAAAAATACCACCTAAAAATAAATATTTGTTATTTGGTTTTAATAAATTTCTAATTATATTGTTACTCATGTCTTGTGGCATACCCACGAAAACGTTTGGGTATTTACTACTTTTACTGCTCATTCACGTAGGTATGTTTTAATATCACACTTCAAAGGTAACACCAGGACGGATTCATACCACCAAGTGTCCTTGAAATAAAAAGACAACGTATGAAAAATGAAACGATTAAATTATATAGAATATATATCCAAAATATTTTCTGAAAATTCCCTCTCATAAGCGAGAAAAACATTTTTTTGTCACGGCATTATGCAATGGACTATATTATAAAAGATGATACCTTAAAGTTTGCTATCGTGCGCACGCAGGCGCAGTCCTGGCATAATGAAGACGTTCGGAGAAAGTCGAGATCGGTAGTCGTCACGCACAATTTAAAAGGGAGCCTATATTTATTGTGTTTGCCCGCTTCGGCCGTTGCGAGCTTATGAGGATTAGATCTTGTTAGACGGGTGAGTAGTTTTGTTTCTTAGTGAGCTCGTGAAGCGAGATAATAGGTTATACCTTAATTTTTATGGTAATTATCGCAAAAAAGGGTGTGTGTGGTAGTTACTACAAAGCCGCTACCGTTAGTGAATTTAGACGTCTTACTGCGAAGCAATTAGACGTAATTAGGCTTTTTTTTATCCGACAAACGGGATATACATATTTCGCAACAAGGAGGGCAGACAACTAAGCAAATAACGGAGACAGAAAATCAAGCAAAAATCGTCTTGATCGAACATCTGGTCACAAGAAACGTACCAGCTGTGGATACATACATCTCGTCGCATGCATACAGCCGAGCGAGGTTTGTGAAATTTAAAATCTTCGTCGGATTTTATCTTTTTTTTGTTGTATATTTCCTTTTATATCGATTTCCATTTTTGATGCCAATTTAAAACGGCATATAATCTATAGTTATATTCGTATATATGTATATATCACATAATTTTTTAGAATTTATTTTATTTTTATACAATTTCAAAATTAATTATCGTACATAAATTGTTATAGAATTTATTTTAAAAATAATTTTATATTTAAATAAATGGTTATTTTATTTGATTTTACACATGTGAGTAATTTACGGCAATTTTGTAAAACATTCTAGATATAAATATTGCATTGTTTGACACCAGGCAATTTTCGGCGCGCGAGAAGATTTAGAAAAATTTGTATTTATAATTTCTGCTAACTTTAACACTTTCTTTGATACCATTCTACTATTGCTTAGATTGCTTAGAATTAAAATTTTGATCCTAGGTATTAGGTAATTGGTAATCGTTTGATTAACTAAATTGTCATATTTTTGGTGCATTCTGCAGTGTAATTCAATTAATTCTTATTTTACTTTTGGAACAAATTGCTGATTCAATACAATTTATCTAAAATTTTTGTATTATGTTGATATTTTAATGTCATAGTATACCGAGTGTTCATTATTTTTTAATGGTCATACTATTTTAACTTAAATTTGGAGATTCCTGGATCAAGTTATGTTATTATTTGCGGCTTAAGAGACACTTTGTTAATACTTGTTTTTTTATTATTAAATTACGAATTAACTACTTTCGTTTCCTTATTTTGTATTTAGGTACCTCTTTCTTCTTTAGTTTAGCTTGTCGTTTTGTTTCATTTTTAGTACTGTGTAAGCGCATGCACATACGAGCGCGCAACACTCTTTTTAGTTTTCAGTCCCGAGCCTCCGTACGTAACATTAAGAGGCGCTACCTATCATTTGTTTAGTCAATCCGCGACCGTCTTCTCTGACTAAGGGCATACACGATAAATAGAGGCCTATATAAGGTCTCCAAAAATGTCAAAAAAACGAAAAGTATTTCACTTTGGGTATTTTAACCATGGGTCTTATACGTAATGCCCTGACACTGTTAAGTACAAACATAAACCGAAATTTGCCGATAAAATCCTTGTCTAGTGCGCAATTTCTACGAAGGGGGGCTTTGTGGGAAGAATAAGAGGCGAAGCTTTGAACAGTCAGAGCAATATTTATAATTGTCTTTCAAAATTGCTTCAATTCATCAATGAACATCATATCATGCTGGTGACAATATCATGTTTTGGCTAGGCTTGGCATCGTTCCATTACTCTAGAGATTCCCAAAACTGGCTTCGACATCACATACTTTTTGTTCTTAAAAACGACAACTCTCCAAACTTGCCTCAGACTCGTTTAATAGAGGATTTTTGGGCTTTACTGTCGCAGAAGGTTTATCATTGAGAATAGAAATAAAACTACGGTTTTAATCTTCACTTTTAATCATTACTCGTAAAACGACAATTGTTTCGCCAACACAGTGGCTTCCTCAGGTGTTTACATCTAAACAGTACGTTACAAACTAAATAAAAAATAAATAATATATCTATAAAATCAAGAAGGATGGTATTTAAAATATTTTTAAAGAAATCTATGAATTACAAGTATTGTCGGTAGTGAAAGAACTAACTATTAAAAAAATAAACAATAAATTAGAGTTTGATATTTACCATAAAGAATCTCATACTGACATAACTATACATAATTCATCAACACATCCCATACAACACAAATTAGCGAGTTTCCATAGTTCTTTACACAGATTAATTAATTATCCACTATCTAAAGAAAATTATGAAAAAGAATTAAATTTAGTCAAACAAATAGCTATCAATAACGGCTACACAGATACTTTAATTGAAAATATGCTGACAAAAAAACTTTTCAAAAAAGCAATCTCTATGGTATACCCTGCAATAAAGGATAAAGAAAATTCAAAATTTAGATTACAAACGTACATTGGGACACCTAATAAGCATATTTCAAGTGATTTAAAAAAAATAAAAAAACTTAATATTAACACGGTTTTCAAAACTAATAATAAGTTATCCAAGCACATCAAAAACAATAAAGATAAAACAGACAAAAATAAGAAATCCGGAGTCTATAAGTTAATGTGTGGATGCGGTAAGATATATGTCGGTCAAACAGGAAGATCGTTTGAAAAACGCATTGCCGAGCATTGTTCTTCGTTTAAAAATAAAAAACAAGATTCTACTTTTGCGAATCATCTATTAGAAGAAAACCACACTTTCGATAAAGATTTTCAAATTCTGCATTTAGAAAATAAAGGCAAGAAATTAAATTTACTGGAAAGTTTAGAAATCAATAAATTAAAACAGTCACAAATTTTATTAAATGATAAATTAGATTTAAATAACTCGCCTTTATTAAATTTATTTACTTAAAATCTGTTTAGACGATAATACAAATGTATATGTAGGTTATTAAACAAATTTATGCGTAAACACGTTTAGTACCCTATAATATACAGTTAGGGCCGACCAGATGCGCCACATTCTTTCACTACCGACAATACTTGTAATTCATAGATTTCTTTAAAAATATTTTAAATACCATCCTTCTTGATTTTATAGATATATTATTTATGTTTTATTTAGTTTGTAACGTACTGTTTAAATGTAAACACCTGAGGAAGCCACTGTGTTGGCGAAACAATTGTCGTTTTACGAGTAATGATTAAAAGTGAAGATTAAAACCGTAGTTTTATTTCTATTCTTAATTATGGATCTTCATCAAGTATGCCGAATCAATTCAATTTATCATTGAGGGTGGGAAGCCCAAAATGAGGAACACCTAAGGTGAAAAACTGGGAGAAATTGCTTTGGAGTCCCTCCAGCGCTTTATGAGAGACATTAGCAGAAATTTGCGTCTGGTAGAGAATGGGCCGCTTCGCATAATTTAATAATGTAGTTTAATTAAGTATTAAGATGTACTTTATGATAACTAATAAGTGCTTGAATAAATTTGATCGTTAAAAAAATTAATATATTGTGCCAAAACTTTTACTGAACTTCAAATGTATCTTAACTAGAATATATATTTATTTCCAGGATAGCTAACAGGGACTTTATCTAGAGGTGAAGAAAACGGGTATATGACAAATAAAGATGTACTATTAAATCATAAAAATTAGATGTATGAAAATGTCGTCATAAAACGAGATTTGTTACATTGTATATATTTAAATATGTTAGTTATAAGTCAATCTAAGATAAAGAATTAAACTATAACATTTCCAATTTTATAAATATTCAAAGATTCGTTTTCAAATTTAAACCACTGTATAACATAACTTTATTAGCATATTCAAATTATAAAACTTCCCATAGATTCTAAGAATTTATATTTGCAAAATTATTTATTACTTTATACATTAGACCGCCTGATTATTACCTAGGGCTATCGGTAAATAAATTCAATAGACGATTGATCATCTTTTGTTAGGCTCATGTTTCGTAAATATGTACAATACCGAACAATGGAATTTATCCGAAACTACATACTTAGGTTTACAACACCAACTAATTCTTAATTAGGAATAATATTTTATTAATTATTTATTAGTAAGATTAAGTTGTTGTCCGTAGGTATGGTTTCGACAAATTAATCACACAGAAAAATTGCCTGTAATGACGTCAACCAATACGCGGATTTTAATTCAGTAATTTTATGTAGGGGTAGTGGTATATTGTTATCTATTTGTAACACAGCACAAAACAGAACAGTGTCAATAACAGCCTCATATTAGCAACAAGAGTATTACATTAACATCAAGAGACATACGTCTTATCTTAACAGTATCCATCATAGTCTCACATTAGCAACAACAGACTCAACAGTATCATATTAACAACAAGAAACATACAGTCTCATATAACAGTAAAGAATTTAAGTTTTAAGTTTACATTAAGTGTTTCATTTGAAAGATTACATCAATAAATTAGGTTTAAGTGTTTTTTGTTAAACAAATAAAATATTCAGAAAACACACTAAGTTTGAATATAACTGCCACCAACCAAAATAAATAACCAGCTTATGTGAGCGGTGGGTCAGACACAAATTTATACAAAAAGAATTAATTAGTAACAAAATATATGAATAAAAAACTTGGAGAAAAGCCAAAACGTAATAATTTAAATTTTTAATTTTCAATATTTATACAAAAGACTGACAGTATTTAAAAGGAATAAGTGCCTCTGTCTTGACTTCGACTGTCGTCAATTCAGCAGATCAATATAAAGAACATGTGTGTCGCTGAACTATAATAGCATTAAAACTGTATGCAATTGAAGCGAAGGATGCAGGCAGACACACGTAAATCAATTGTTTTAGTTCAGTAATAACGTAGTGAATGTATACAAGCTTACACATATTGTTCTTGTACACTTTACACTTGTAGCATTTTACTACTAAAGAGGACATGACCTATACCGTGTAAATTACTTCATTGACGGTTGAGTTGACGTCTTTTTAATATAAAAATATTACCCTGAGTAGATATTTACCTTAATTAAGTTAATGAATTCGAAAATGACTAGTTAGAGCAATTTATGCATGTATGTACAAGTTTGACCGTCATTAAGTAATAAATATTGCGTTTATTTAATAGGTAAATGTGTCTGCATAAATAAAAAGTAATATTAAGTGGTCTTTCTAAACAATTGGGTTTATTTTTTTTTTTTAGTAAATAAAAACAAAAGTCGTTACAATTGTGACAAACAATTTTCGATGATTACATGGGGATTCAAAGGTATAGGATATTTTTGAACTCTAGTGTCAGAATAAAATAGGAATTGTAGAATTTGCACTTGACATGGTACAAGGGGAGTTTTTTTATGTTATCGAACTAGGCTATGAAAAAAACAAGTTAGAAAACAAAAAAAAAATTTTTTCAACGTAAGAACCAGTAACACTAACACACTTATTCCAACGTTTCTTTAATAACGCTATACTTACAAAAAAAATTATTTGGGTAATTCCGCAAAATTCGACCCTACAGCGTTTTTCCACGTCGTCATTCCATAAAAATCGACGCCATCTCAAGTGTTTTTGAGTTTTGGAAAGAGATAATAGTCACAGGGGGCGAGGTCGGGACTGTTGGGTGGATGTTGTAATTTCTCAAAGCAGCTTTCATTGATTACTGCTTGAACAATTCGTACCTTATTCATCTTGCAGTTGTCGTGCAGAATCAGAGTTTTCTGAGCAAAATTGTATGGTCGTTTTTCACGTATAGCCCTGTTCAAGTTCTTAATTGTGTCTTCGTAGACATTTCCTGTTATTGTGGTCCCTTTTGGCATATACTCAATTAAAAGAATCCCAGAATCCGCGTCCCAGAAAATTGCGTTTTTGCCTTCTTGGGCAGTGGAGAGCCCTTACAAACCCATTACGTGGACTTTTATTTCGTGGGAGGGTCGCAGTGGTATACCCAAGTTTCGTTCCCAGTTTCCATTCTATTTAAGAAGTTTTCATCTTGAGATAAAACAGACAAATTCTCTTCAGTCGTCTACATAATTTTTGTTCGGAACTGAACAGCCTCGGAATCCATCGTGCCGACACTTTGCTCATTCCCAAATCTGGATGTAGAATTTTACAAACACTCGTTTCTCATATTCCTATTTCTCTAGCAATAATTGAAACTTTTACACGGCGGTTAATCAACAAAAATATTCAACTTCGTTGATGATTTCTTCAGTTCGTGCTTCCAGAGGTCTTCCATACTTTGGGTCATCATGAATGGATTCTCTGCCCTATTTGAACTGTTTACACCAAAATTTGACTTGGAAATAGGACGGTTTATTTTCTCCACACACTGACACTAATCTCTTATGAATATTCTTCGGGCTACTGACTTCTTTTGATAAAAATTCCATGACGCTTCTGTGTTCAAGTTTCAAATCACTCATTTTCTCTTCTTTAAACGAATGTAAAAGAAACAAATGTTAAGGGGTTCGAACCAAACTTGGAGATGACACAATGAAATGTCACAGAAACTTGACGTACGAGAATTGTCAAGATAGAATATTGTTTTCATCGCAAGGTAGATAAAAAAGTCCGTGGAACAACTGCTTCCAGAGTTGGTACGAGCGCATGCAAAAATGTATTAATCTTCGTGATCTTCGAAACACAATACAGTCCTTAAAAGTTATTTACAGTTTTATTCCAGCTTTATATGCAAAATATAAAAGACTACCTTCGTATTAATTATTTTTGAAAAACTATCTGTATTAATACGACTTAGAACCAAGTATTTTTTTACAAATATTTAATTTGTTTCATGTTAAAGCTAACAACCAATTTTTCCTCTGTACTTTTACTTTCCCGTTTAATGAAAAGCTATAAAGTTGTTTATCATGTGATTCAATATACGGATGTTTTTATTATGTGAAGGGTGAAATTAATGATTACGAAAATCTTCTAACTTCTAATGACTAGGAATTGATACACGCTATTAGTTGCACGCATTTACGATTTCGAAAATACTGTAGTGAATTAAGTACTTGTTACGAGACAAACAAGGGAAAATTGGGGAAAGCGTCCGAGAAATGTTAAGAATCAACTGCTTATGTTTATCTAGATTTTATTTTCTTAGGAGATTAACTGTAATGAAGTTCTGAAAAGTTAATATAACTTACTATGAGAATAACTTACTATGAGAATATGTATCTTAGATTGTTTTTTTTTTCAGCATAATACATGTATTTAAACACATACAGTAGAATCCGCTTATAATGGATTTCGGGGGACTAAGCAAAAAAAAAAAGCACTGCGATATCCATTCTGGCTACATCGCAGTTGAGAGCACATACGTCAATACAGCGTAAATACGAACCCGGAAGAAATGGCCGGAAGATATATCACCAAAACCGTAACAAATATAACTCTGAAGAATAACTTCAAAAGAAGATGTACGCCGCAGCAACGACAAGACGCAGAAATTATCATTAGCCAAACAACCGACGAAGAAGATATCCAAAAACTTCTACAAAGGCAACCGCAGATATACATCGTCGATCCCGTCCAGCCAACGTGTGAAATTGAATTATTAGTATCGCCCGAAGAAAATGAAGAAGAAGAAGATACAAGCCCGGCAAACCCGCCCGACAACAACTCGGATCACTTAATCAACGTCCAACTCCAAAACGATTTTAAAATGGCGAAGAAAACGGCAAAAAAACAAAAAACAGATCACGCAAATACACCTATCGAAACAAAAAACGCATACAGTGTCCTCGAAAAAACAATCACAGAGGAAAAAATGGAAGAAGAAACTGAAATCACTCCACAGCCGTCAACTTCATACAACAGCACTCCCAGGGTAAGTGATAAGACACACACTACACTTAACACAAAAACTGAAACAAAAAAAACACACAAAATCGCACAAATTATCATAATCGAAAAAGACAAATGGACATACATACGACAATTAATTAAATCAAACAGCATTAACACAGTAGAAAACAAAATGGTGAAACCAGAAACACACATCGAACCGACAACAGACGAAGACTACCGAAAACTCAAACACACACTAGACAACGAACAAATACAATATTACACTTTCCAATTAAGAAGTGAAAAGACACTAAAGGTGGTGATGCGTGGCATTCCCACCTTTATAACAGACACTGACATTACAGACGACTTGACAGACCAAGGATACCCGACTTTAAAAATTAAACGCATGAACGGCAAACACGGAATACCAGCACCACTGGTATTAATCGAACTGACGAGACAATACAAGTCAATCTACAACTTACGCGACTGCTGCGGACTTGCAATCAAAATAGAACAATTAAACAAACGGACTGACATTATACAATGCCACAAGTGCCAGACTTTCGGACATCACCAACGGAATTGCAACATAAACTACAAATGTATGAAATGCGGAGACGGACATTCGACACATCTATGTACTAAGACAAAAACAACCCCACCAAAGTGTGCAAACTGCGGTGGTCCTCATCTATCCACTTTCATAAACTGTCCCAATAACCCAAACAATCCTACAAATAAAACCACACCTCAACCTAAATACGTACCAGCACCACCCCCAACAAGTAATCCATGGACACAAAGACAAAACAAGACAAAACTTAACACAGTTGACGAATTAGCACTTGCCTTGGGCAATATGCTAATAACACTACACTCGACTAACGCAACAAACGAACAAATACAACACTTCGTTACACAGACAATAATAACACTATACAACAAAACACATTAAACACACACAACTGAAACGCAAAAAAAAAAAAAAAAAACGCAAAAACGCGACTGACGCACAGACTGCACATACAAAATACAAAACACGTGACTACAAAAACAAACACAACAACGCACGATATTAATCAGACACAAACACATCACAACCCTGGGAGATACTTAACAACGGAGTGGAAATGGAGGCTATCTTCGACCACGATTCAAAATTCAAAGACTCATGAAAAACTAAGCAAAACAGTCCATTATAGGCGAGTGTTCATCTCATCAGAATAATTACTACATAATAAAATTGATGTATTTCCACGTTTTTATTAAAAAAAGATAATTCTATAGGATATACATCTCTCTATATAAGATAACTCTGACCTACATAATTTGTATATAATACATGAGGACGAAAATACAAACAAAAAACTTATTGTAATATGTACATGTATGTTACATACATAGTAGTAGGTATCTGTGTACGTTCACACATGTTTGTGTACATATTTAACATTACATGTTTTGAAAAAAGTTGGTCAGTTTTGTTTGAATCCACGGTTTGTCCAGATAATCTTTATTTAGAATAAGTTCAACTTTATTTAGTATTGATATAGTGTCATGTGTCTCGAGAAAAATATATATATTTTTTTTATTATACGTAAGTATAATAATATTATTCTTATTATCATTATTATTATTATCATGAATGTATTGATTTGTGTATTTTTCTACTGTGTAAATCTTGATATATTTATTATATTCTTAGTTATTTGAATTAAATGACAAAGAACGTTTTTTAAAATTTCTATTATAAAAAATTTCTGTTAGCTATAAATTTTGTACGCTTGGATATCAAGGGCATATTTTTTAATGTGGTTTGCACATGAGTTAGACTTTGTTTCGGGCTGTCATATCAGTTTGTTTATTTTTATTTCCTGTGGGAGAAATTAAAAAGCTTCTTTGTAATTTATTAGTTTTAATTTTGATCGGAAGTCACAAAGGATCTTTTATTGCACGTTGCGGTCATTTCGTGTGATATTTTTGCCTTAATAATATTGTTTAATGACGCAATATTAATCTTTATACTTCATAAAGATATTTTTTGGATTTTTTTTTTATTTTGTATTAAAGTTTCATTTAAGTTTATTGTGTATTTTCTTTAAATCTGACCTTCTTCATTTGTGTTCATAAGTAACTCTAAAACATTATAATTAGAGCTGGGGATGTTTGCGGTGTGCCAGGATAGTATTCAGTTAAACGTATGAATATAATGACCTTGTTTCGATCGGTGATGCATGCGTGATTTTATTGCTTTACATGCATTCGCTATTTATATCACTTAGGTATGTCAGTTATGTGTACTGTATATAAATAACACACTTACCTTATTTACGATTAATATAGCATAGCGCCAAGTGGATAAGACTTGCAGTAAGTTTGTAGCATTAGATACGTTTCCATATTTGTAGCGGTGAGCGATGTACGCCGTGATGAATAAATTTTTTTATATTTTGAGAAAGACCGCTCGACATCTACGGATGTAACACACGCACAATTAAAATAATCTTTATAGATAGAAACCGAATCTACACTTGCACCATTACTAATTTGTTTTAATCTGGTAAAATCAAAATCATTGTTTATCACACTCTCGAACTTTTCTATTACATTAACATTTTTGTTGTCATTTACTGCGCATAGCTGGGCGTGTACATCGTCCAGTATTTGCAGTGACTCCGCTAACGATAATGCAGTATTTTGAAATTTCTCGATTGCGTTAAACAATCCTATATGATTGTTATAAATAGTTTGTAAATCTGCATCAAGGGAAGGGTTTTGAAAGAGTCTCTGGCTTTCCTTAATGGCTACAACTTCGGCAGGATTGAATTGTAGAACCACAGATTTTATTTGTTGGAAATACTTGGCATAATAAAATGCCGCCTTTAACCAACTTCCCCAACGTGTAAGGATTGGCTCTGGTGGTTCGGGAATACCAGGGCACCGACTGTGAAACTCTCGAATTCGTTTGGGAGATTTTAGAAACACTTTTTTTGTGGTTGCTATTAATGCATCCACCTCTGGATAACATTGCCGAATAGTTTGTGCCACAAGGTGTAAAGCATGAACTTTACATGTCACATGCAAAAGTCTCTCACAATCTGCTTTAAGAGAACGGCCTACAGAACGCATTGTCGCAGCACCATCGCTCATAAACATCAGGAGTTGATTAGTTGAAACTTGAAATTTTTGTAGCGTATCGAGCACTACCTTCGTAATTACTTCGCTAGTGCACTTTTCCAATCTTTTGCTGGGTAATAAAATGGGAAATGTTGATTTGACAGGATCTAGTACACGCACTATAATATTCACAATAGAATGTTTTTTTCGATCTGTCGTTTCGTCGACACATACCCATAACTGTTTATCATTTACTACTGCTTTCATTCTGTTTTCAATGTCCTCACGCACAATTGGTAAATAGGTGAGTAACGTTCTCCGTGACGGTAGCTTTTTGTTGGAATTGTATTTATTCCAAAAGTCGTGAAAGGCTTTTTTATCTAGCAGGTGAACTGGCACATGGCAGACGAGTAGCATTGTCAATAAATCGAAAATGAATTGCGTTTTAGACAGCACATTATTTTTTTGTCTTTGTGGTGTATACTTTCAACATGTCTTTTACAGTCGTATTTGTCCCAGCAAAGTAACTGTTTATCGCATAATTTACAAACCACTTTTGCTCCATTATAATACAAATCGGGAAAGTCTCGGATAAATTTCTTCACGTCGTTATACAACGGGCGCTTTCTTGGCTTGGGCACGTCCGTCATACATATTAAATAGAGCTCAAGACAACACACGATCACGTTGCCAGTTCACGACTAACTAAAGTGTTTCGTTGCATCGTGTTTATACGCTGGTGGGGATGCACTACATACGGTCCTGCCGTACCGCAAACATCCTCAGCTCTAATTATAATTATAATATTTGTTTATACTCTTTTACTGGCGCTATATAAATTTGTAGAAGAGAAAAACCACGTTTTCTAATTGGAACCTTGAGGGAAAAGCAGTCTCATCTAGAAAATGAACCGACTGAATATCTAAGCTGGACAGATTGGTTGTGAATAGTGGTGTTATCAAATTCAAAACCACTATTCATAGCAATATGGAGTAACTTTGATAATGAGATTTCGGAAATAAAAATAACATTACACCCTACTGCAGAATTAGTGAAATTGATAAATATGTTCAAGAATCCTTATTAACTAGGAATCAAAATCCCTTTAAATGGTGGGGAGACAAAAGAGAAAAATGTATATAGGTATAAATTTATATACCTTTATGAAAGGTCGACTTTGTATTTCAGCTACATCTGTTCGTTGTGAACTTATATTTTCAACAGATCGAAGAAGTAGATTATCTGCTTCAAAGGTAGAAAAAATAATATTTTTAAATTATAATCATAACTTGTATTAAAATAATTTTTATACACCAGTACTATAGGTTTATATTTATTGTTTTATATTTATTGGAAGATTCACATGAAAACATGTCAGTTATGTCAGTGTACAAGTAAATATAAAATAAGTACTTATACATTCTTTTCCTACATATTATACATACACATACTCATGCAGCTCTTAAATAAATAAATAAAATAAACACGCAATCACTCCGATACAATAAAGCTAGATCGAAATGAATGTGTCACTTGTCGGACTTTACAACTCCGATCGGCATTTAACATCGAGTTTGTTATAATCGTTCCAAGGAACGAATCCTCTGGACTCGTTCCATCTGCAGAATGGAACGAGAAGGAACGAGTCCACAAAAGGAACGATTTCGCCCATCTCTAGTATGCACTGCGATTTAGAAAGGACGTTTTCTGTCTACAATGATGTATTTCATTCACAGAGAACACATTTTACAGAAGGGAATCTTGAGAAAGTATTGCTAGTTAATATTAATACTACAAAAAGGTTTTAAATATTTCTATACGTTAATGCACGTATAATGCTTTTGTTTCATTATGAAACGACATGTAAATAATTTACACATCTGTAACTGTATCATGGACAATACACCTCGTATTTTCGGCATTAACTTCTGCTTAAGACATATGTTTCTGCCATCTATAGGCGTCGTCAGTTAAGCTAGTGAAGCAATGTATACAAATGATACAAATCTTTATAAATAGATATGTATTTGTATATAACATTAAGCCGAAATCCCTATTAGATAAAGCAAATTTCATCCTGTAAGGTGGCACTTATTAATAAGTGACATCTGACGGACGAAAGAGACTTTGCCGGAAAAGGGACCTTTCGTTTGTGACCAGCTATGCTAGTACGACAAGCGAAACAATGCGGGTAGTCCATTAACAACAAGCCAAATGGCAGTAAATATACAAAAAGGTTTTAAATATTTCTATACGTTAATGCACGTATAATGCTTTTGTTTCATTATGAAACAGACATGTAAATAATTTACATATCTGTAACTGTATCATGGACAATACACCTCGTATTTTCGGCATTCACTTCTGCTTAAGACATATGTTTCTGCCATCTATAGGCGTCGTCAGTTAAGCTAGTGAAGCAATGTATACAAATGATACAAATCTTTATAAATAGATCTGTATCTGTATATAACATTAAGCCGAAATCTCTATTAGATAAAGCAAATTTCATCCTTACAGGATGAAATTTGCTTTATCTATTTCTCTATTTATCTAAATTTCATCCTTACAGGATGAAATTTGCTTTATCTAATAGGGATTTCGGCTTAATGTTATATACAGACACAGATATATTTATAAAGATTTGTATCATTTGTATACATTGCTTCACTAGCTTAACTGACGACGCCTATAGATGGCAGAAACATATGGCAGAAGTTAATGCCGAAAATACGAGGTGTATTGTCCATGATACAGTTACAGATGTGTAAATTATTTACATGTCTGTTTCATAATGAAACAAAAGCATTATACGTGCATTAACGTATAGAAATATTTAAAACCTTTTTGTATATTTACTGCCATCTGGCTTGTTGTTAATGGACTACCCGTATTGCTTCGCTTGTCGTACCAGCATAGCTGGTCACAAACGAAAGGTCCCTTTTCCGGCAAAGTCTCTTTCGTCCGTCAGATGTCACTTATTAATAAGTGCCTCCTTACAGGATGAAATTTGCTTTATCTAATAGGGATTTCGGCTTAATGTTATATACAGATACAGATCTATTTATAAAGATTTGTATCATTTGTACACATTGCTTCACTAGCTTAACTGACGACGCCTATAGATGGCAGAAACATATGTCTTAAGCAGAAGTTAATGCCGAAAATACGAGGTGTATTGTCTATGATACAGTTACAGATGTGTAAATTATTTACATGTCTGTTTCATAATGAAATATTAATACTCCTTTATCCAACTTTAACTACAAAATTAACAAATAAAAATGTATTTTGTATATTATAGATCATCACTCGTTTGTTTTCCAATTGTGTAAATAAAATTAAAAACACTTTAACCTTTATGTGACTGGGAAAAATAACACCTTCTAATGACGACGTAGGTACCCGGGTACCCCACGTTGTATATAAGTTGCAGCTATACATATACGGGAGACAGTGGTGGGGAGACATAAACTGCGCTGTTATGAACAAGATTAGACATGTCTGAAAATCAGTAACCGTCCATTTTTCGAAGCGCTAGTATATAATTTGTTCGCTACAGTACATACTAAATATTTTTAGTGTTTTTGGTAATAACAAGTGCAAATTTTATTATTTTTATCGGAATGTGTGATAATACGCCTGGTCCTGTCCTAGTTCGGGTTCATTTACAAAACCAAGATGGAGGAGAATCAGGTATGATATAGAAGTTAATATAATTACAAATCCTGTAACAGTAAAAGTAATAGTAATAATAAGAACGTAATGTGATATTTTATGGTTTTCAGACTGACATCAGTAGAATTACTAGCAGCAGCGGAAGAATCATTAGAAGAAGAGCCATTTACTGCTTCGGATGAAGACGAATACATTCCGGAAATCGAATCTGAAGAATCTGATGCAGAAATAGAACCTGTAATCGAACAAGAGGAACCTTATTCAGATGAAATTAGTGATGAAGAAGAAACGCCTGCACAGCCTACTGTTTTAGTTGCCAAAGATGGAACTCATTGGACTAATACTCCATTACCACAAGCGCAGACAATTAGCCGAAATATCTTGCGCGAAAAATGTGGCGCACCAAGTTTTAGTGCATTATATACTGCTAAAGAAACTTTTAAATCTATCATGTCCAATGAAATTTGCACCATAATTTTAAAGGAAACTAACAGAAAAGGTACACAAGTAACTGGAGATTATAATGAAAAACAAGCTCAAAAGTACAAAGATTCTAAGCGGCAACCACCACCACGAAAGGTTTTCAAGGCATTTACTGAAGAGGAATTCGATGCATTTTTAGGAATCCTAATTGCAGCTGGTGTACATAAATCTAATAAGGAACATATATCTGAAATGTGGAAACTTGAATCCTTACCTGTTATTCGTGCGGATATGTCTCGTGATCGCTTCAAAATGTTTTCACGATTTATTCGTTTTGATATTCAGAATACACGTGCTGAATGATCTAAAAGTGACAAAGTTGCTTCAATTCGTGATATATGGATAATGCTAAATAGTAATTTAGAAAACAACTATAAGCCGTCTGAATGCATAACGGTCGATGAGCAATTATTTCCTTATAGAGGACATACAAAATTTACCCAATACATTCCTTCAAAACCGGCAAAGTATGGGATAAACATTTTTTGGGCTTGTGATGCGGCAAATGCTTATCCTTTACAAGGTAAAATTTATACTGGAAAACCACCAGACGGTGAACGGCAAGTGAATATTGGAGAGCGTACAGTTCTAGATTTAGTTACTAAATATAAAGGTTCTGGAAGAAATATAACGACAGACAACTATTTCACAAGTTTACAGTTGGCTCATAACCTAAATTCTTGGAACTTAACTTTAGTAGGAACCGTTCGAAAAAATAAAACTTTTCTTCCTTCCAATATGCAATCCAATAAAAGTAGAGTTATAAATTCCACAAATTTTGCATTTACTAAAAGAGCAACTATATGTTCGTATGTTCCCAAAAAGAACTAATCTGTCATCCTATTATCATCAATGCATACAACAGGCAAAGTAGAACATACTGGTACTGCAAAACCCGAAATTATTAAATATTATAATAAAACCAAAGGCGGCGTCGACACGATGGATAAAATGTTATCATAATATACAGTAAAGCGTAGAAAAAATCGTTGGCCCCTAGCATTTTTTCACAATATGGTCGACCTTGCTGCACTGAGTGCATACATAATTTACACGGAGCACAAACCTAGGCTTACATCAACCGACCGACGACGGAGATTTTTGAAAGATCTTGCAAACGAGTTATGCATGTCTGCTGTACTAACTTGCCCAAGAGTTTTGGGCAATCATTTTACAAGTACATCACTAGAAATGGTTCTAGGACGCCAAATTACACAACCAGTCGTTACAGCAGTCAGAGATCAATCATCTCGAGATACTTCTGGGCGTATTTTGGTAGTTGGAAAATGTTACATTTGCCGGGAATTGAATCACAGACAAAGAAAAACGCGAAAAGCATGTCATTCTTATTCAAAACCAGTTTGTAATGAGCATTCTGTTACTAAGGCCGTATGCGATACCTGTAACCAACGGGCAGTTTAATCCTATTATTATTTATTTTCGTTCTTTTTATACATCTTTTTTATAACATATATAAATAAAAAAAATGTAAAAATGCCACTTTTGTTCTTTCACATCCATCCATATGTAATTTTAAATGGAGGTATCCGGGTACCCATACCGGTCTTAGAGGTTGTAATAATTTCGGATGCCATTTTTTCGTTAAAAATTAAATCTAAAAACGAAGTATATATAATAAAATGTAATATAAAACAAGTTTAGAGATGTCACAGAATTTCCAAGCTCAGCAAGTTCAAACACAAAAAATATTTAAATATTTAAATCTGAAAAAGGCACTCGGGTACCCTTCCAGTCACATAAAGGTTAAAAATACAAATTTTCTCTAATTATAATATACCATTGAAACTGGGACATTAATTTATGGACAGCCGGTAGTATAAAATATAGTTTTATCGATGTTACTGAAGATAATGAATATATTTATGACCTACGATTTAAGTTCAAGATCAGCTTGACGTTAAAATTATTGAGTTTAATCGAATCCTTAATTAGTATTTCTATTAAAATGCTGTAACTTGAACTGAAAGTACTATAGTAGACGTCTATTACTCGTGGAAATTGAAATAAAATATTAATGAGTCATATCTAATGTTCATGAATAATCATATTAAAATTTGCTTAGTGAGGAAACGATTGGACTCAGTGGTTGTTTGAAAACCGCTTCTATTGCATATATTGCAACAAAATCCGGTTCCTCGAAAGCAATAAATTTAACTAAATTATTATGCTGTAGTAATTTGATTGAACTTTGCATTTTATTTACAAAAAAAAACGGTAATCATAGAAATGGATTAGTCACAACTAAACCACACGCCCACGAAAAAAAGCGGATTTTTTAAATAAGGAAACTAAAGAAAAGAAACTATCAAGGTTATCTATTTTATGTGAATATACAAACGCGAGGAAATAATTAAATAAAATTCTTTTAAACTTTTTTAAGTCAACAATCAAAATCTTAACTACCGTGAAGTCATCAAAATTATGCAAGAATTCATAAATGATGTTACAGCCGCTTTATCTAATACGAGGAAAGCCTCAGGAATTAGAAAAAAAAAACCTTGTAAATGCCCCGAAGACGATTTATTAGACACTTGATATGATACATAAAAATGTCACGTGGACCGCGTAGAGACCTAACGCTCAAGTTAATGCAGTGTAAATGCGGTGTGCGTTCCCTTTCAATAATTTAATTTTACGCAGGTGCTTATCTAATAATATGTAGGTCCGCAGGTTCATCAACCGGTCAAATTTTCGGCATCGACCTTCGGAAGGATCACAGAAAATTACTGAAGTATGAAATGGGTGTTTGACGGACAAAAAAGTCTTGGCCTTTAGATGATAATATAGGGACTAACATGAATTTTGAACCGAATTTAAAGTTAAAATATTAAGTGTCAAATTTCTAATGTTATAGACGTTCTTCTTTTGTTACCTTTACAAAATACCCAAAAAAAAAGAATAGCTGAATTCAATTAAAATTGATAAAAATTATTTACGAGATGTTTGACAGTACATTGACTTTTCGATAGAGGACGCTAGAATCATCAATATTAATACGTTTTTGACATTTGAAAACAGATTTAAATTATTTTATTTTTCAAGTATTATTTGTTCATTTTCACCTTGGATACGGTTACCATAAACACGGTCATATCGTAGGCGTTATAACCGGGCGATTTGGCCCATAACGCCCGCTAATTTATTCACAGTTTTTAATGTTGTGTGAGTATAAATAAGGCCTGAGAAGAAAGGATATACATTTTATAGAACTAATAATTTGAATTTTTAAGAAAGTCTAAAGAAACAAGCAAAACTTTAGCATTCTTTATTAAAATTAAGAGTATCTAAACATTGACAACTTGAAAATTTCAAAGTCTCAACAACTGTTATTTAAAATAAAATTAAGGTTAAATCGTTGATTCAAGGAGTCGTGATGCGTGACCACTAATCAACGATATGACAGGTGACAGGAATGTCAGAACTTTTCCAATGTAATTTGAATTTTCCGCTTAAGAAATTAATTCTTCGTGAAAAATAAAATCTTGTATGAACCACTAGCGTTATGGGAATCATATTGCCATCGGTCGACATTCATCATTCAGGCCAGAGATCCTCGGGCTGAATTAAACGTCGACCTCGGAGCAATATAATACTCATAACGCCCTTAGTGCATAAATAACTAGTTAACAGGTTTTTAATAGAGAGGGATATGATTTAAAATTTACATAGCAGCCATATTTGTCTGTCGTTGTCAACTGTGTTTAGTAAAGTCTGCAATTTCATCATGGAAAGATATACGAGGGTGGTCTGAAATGTTTCCGACCTAGCAAAGACACAAGACTTTTTTTCTAAAATTGTAAATCTACGCACTTCTCCCAGCGATGCTCCCATCTCTTCAACCCGTCCAAATAGAACTCGGCGTCTTTCTCTGCAAATTAATTGTTTACGAAGGTAATGGCCTCCTCATTTGACGAAAATCTCTGTCTACCGTGCGCTATTTTGAGATTAATGAACAAAAAGAAGTCGCTTGGGACTAGATCTGATGAGTAAGGAGTGTGGTTAAGCACTTCAAACCGTAATTCGTGGATTTTCGCCATAGCAACCGCTGAGGTATGAGACTTGTCTTAGTGCAACAATTTTTTTTTTCTGAAAATGTGGCCACTTTTCTGCCTTCAGCTTGTTAAGTAATGATGCGTAGTATGCTCCTGTAATGGTTCTTGCTGTTTGAAAATAATCGATTAAGATAACTCCTTTACTATCCCAAAAAACAGCCCCATTACCTTCCCAGCCAAAGAAACAGTTTGTGCTTTCTTTGGAGCCGATTCCCCCTTCGTAGTTCACTGTTTTGACTGTATTTTATTTCGGGCATATAATGGTGTATCCAAATTTCATCTACAGTAATTAATCGGTGCCAAAACTCTATTTATTGCGCCTAAACTGCGCGTTGGAATTATTCATTCGAACACGTTTTTGGTCTAACGTTAGCAAGCGCGGCAATCAGCGCGCGGACAGCTTTCTCATGCCTAAATCTTGATTAAATATGTGACAAGCACGTTTTTTGGAATTATTCATTCCAACACGTTTTTGGTCTAACGTTAGCAAACGCGGCAATCAGCGCGCGGACAGCTTTCTCATGCCTAAATCTTGATTCAATATATGACAAGCACGTTTTTTGGACATATTCATAACCTCCGCTATCTGTCTTATTTTAATTCGGCGGTCGTCTAGCACCATTTGGTGAACTTACAGTTTTTGGACGTCCCGAATGCTCATCGTCTCCCAAGCTGGTACGGCCACGTTTAAACTCAGCTGCCAAAAATTTCACCATGGTAAATGATAGTGCAGAGTCCCTGTACACAGCGTCCAACTCATTCATTTTCGTATTTAAAAACAAATATTTAATGAGGGCTCGATACTCGATTTTTTTCCATTTCTACAAACACACTCACATCGACTCACTCAAACTATTGTCAAACAACTACGCGTCCAAAATAGCTGAAATTTTGGTGAGTACCTATCGATAGATGTGCAACCGCATTCCCCAGCTTTTATTGACGAGTGCTGCCATCTTCACGTTAAGGTCGGAAATATATCAGAATGTCCTCGTATGCTTCAGCAATGTTTGGAAACTGTCCAATTTCTTTATAAAAGTAATCGCTTCTTTATTGCAATGTATCGTGTACTTCTTCCAATTTATGGTCGTGATAATCGGCCTAGGGTGCTTGATATTCGCCGAACTGTTAAAAATTCCTAACGTATTTTTCCTTTAGATAATGCTCGCGTTCCAGAAAGATAAAGAAATGCTTGAAATGCTGAAATATTGCTGCTGTTCAAGCCAGTGTTGATGAAAACCCTAATTTACCCATTCCAACACGTTCACAACATTAACTGTCTGGAACGTCTACTCAGCGTATTTTACGCAAGAATTTGGGGTTACATCCTTACAAAATTGTTCTGACGCAAGAACTGAACCCTTTAGACCATCGCAAACGTCATGCATTTCCTGATTTCGCCTTGAATCAACTTAAAAGTTATGATGATTTTGGTATGAAAATCATATTTTCAGATGAAGCTTTATTTTCATCTCTCTGGAACGGCGAACAAGCAAAATTGTCGTTATTGGAGTCATGATAAATAAACAAGTCATTCACGAGAGACCTTTACTTTCTGCAAAAGTGCCCGTTGGTGTGGTTGATGACACGGTGAAGATTGCATTACTGTCAATGGTGAGTGGTACAGATCCAGTGTTGACTAATTTTTTATGGCCTGAACTGAATGATATTGTCTTAACTAACATCTGGTTTTAAGAGAGTTTGATATTTAAATGATATTTTTTGCAGAACTTAATTGCATGGATAACACTTTAAAATAAAATAATGTGTTCTTATTTGTTTTTCATATCAATGTAAAAACATTATGCTCTTTTTGAAAAACTTTGTATTTAGTATGTGATTTAAAACACATTCTTCTCATTGAGGAATTTAGTTCTAAACGGCTCTTTAGACATACTAAACAGTAATAATCGCTTGATAAAATTAGAGTAGCAAAATGCACCCGAATTAGGTATTATTGTTAAAGGATGCCATTGAGCTCGTGGATGAGAAAAATCGAATAACCATACTAAGAACATTACCACTGGGTAGGAATCATAGGTTTATGATTATGACTTCGTAAACAAGTAGCAGTGAATGGAATATCGTCGTCCTAATTCTCCACTTCTATGAACTGTAATATCAGAAGTGGCTGGTCGGATCGCCATGTGATATCAGATGATGGGATTGCAGGATCGCCATGGGCAGTTCCATTTAGAAACCGGGTTTAACAGTAGGATAAATATGTACGAGAATGATTAAATAATAACTAGAGTGGACCAATTCGGAGCGAAAGCATAGGCGTGACTAACGAATTGGTTCCCGCATGCGAAACATTATTAATATCTAGAGATATACTATCACGAACGGTGCTGTTATTATGTTAGATACAAAAAAAATGTAAGACGGTTTTTCTAGATTATGAAACGTTCTCGATGATACGTATAAAAAATAAAATCTAAAATGTATGTAAGTAGATGATTAAAAAAAAACTTACCGTCTTATGCGTTTTCCCTGACTTGAAAATCTAGAGAAGCGCGATGAAATATTGTTAACATAAGGTGCGTCTCCAAAGTTATTTCTCGAAAACGCGTCCGCCGTGAGGAAAATATGTGCTTGTATAAAGAAAACGATCGCTCCACATCTAGTGATGTGATGTTTGCATAATTAAAATAATCTTTGAAACAACTTAACACATCTGTAGACGAACCTTCACAAATTTGTCTAAGTCTGGCAAAATCTAAATCTTTATCTAAAACACTTTCAAACTTACTTAAAATACACTCATTTCTTGCGTCTTCTATCGAACATAGCTGTGCGTGTGTATCTTTAACAACTAGCACTGATTCCTGTAACGATAGCGAAAAATTTTGTAGGTTTTCTAATGCTTGCACTATTCCAAAGTAATTGTTGTGAATAGTTTGTAAATCACTTTTAACCTGACTATTTTGAAATTTTTTCCGACTTTCTTCGATAGCGGCACTATCTTTCGGATTTAATAATAAAACCACTTTTTTTACATCCTCAAAATATTTATGATAGTAAAATTCCGCTCGTAGCCATGTTCCCCATCGTGTCAGAATCGGCTGTGGAGGCTCAGGGGTATGGGGACACAATTCGTGAAATTTCCGAATACGTTTTGGAGATTTCAGGAATACTGCCTTTGTACTCGATATTAACGTATCTACATTTGGATAACATTTACGGATCCGTTCTGCTACAAGATGTAGGGCATGGATTTTACATGTAATATGTAAAAAGTTACCACACTGTTCCTTAAGAGACCGACCTACAGAAAGCATGGTTGCGGCACCATCTGTCACAAACATTAGGATTTGATCTCTGGAAATTTGAAATTTTTCCAATGTACTTAACACCACTTTTGAAATTACCCACGCAGTACATTCTTCTATTTGTCTGCTAGCTAATAAAATTGAGGATGGCGATTGATTTGGTTCCATTTTACGCACCATAACATTAAGTACAGATCCTTTTTTGCTATCAGTTGTTTCATCCACACTCAACCACACTTTTTTATTTTTCAGATCAGCCTTAATTTTATTTTCTAAATGTACACGAACAGATTTTAAATAACGTCGTAAGTGGGTGCAGCTCGGTAATTCTACATTGCCATATTTTTCAAGAAATGAAATAAACGAATCATTGCGTAACAAAGTAAACGTCAAATTACACACACAACCATCATTGTACACAAATCAAATAAGAACACTTCGTATTTTGTATCGGCACCAGTGTCTCTATCTTTATGTGTTGCGCTATGCACGTGGCGTTGCAAATTTGATTTTGTTAAATGGTTTATATATATATTGCACACTAAACATTTTACATTTACCCCATTGTAAGATAAACTAGGATGGTTCTCAATAAACCTATTGACTAACTTTGATGATAGCGGTTTTTTTACTGTACGCTCCTTCAACATTATTAAATACACAGAATACACTTTCCTGCTGCTAGTATACGTGTACACACGATGACCGTGAACAACATACTAAGTAATCGTATGTGCGATGGGGCACGCGGGAACCAATTCGTTAGTCACGCCTCTGCTTTCGCTCCGGATTGGTCCACTCTAGTTATGAGTTATAATAAGTGCACATGCACGACTTGCAGACAGGTTTTTTGTTTATGCCAGCGACGGCCGAGTACAGATATTCACAAAAAAAAAACTCAGTCACAGAAAATAAATTCTCACGTTAAAAATAAATTTAGAATATTCTTAAAAGAATAAAATACAAAAGCGGTAAATAAATAGAAAATATTACGTTAAAAATTACTAGGTATATATAACACCAAAGCAAATAAATTGAAAATAGATTACAAGTAACTACAAATATATATATATATATATATATATATATATATATATATATATATATATATATATATGTATATATATATCCAAATGCAATATTAATTTACGATGCTACTCAAAATTTTAAATTGAACAGATTATTAATGGAAACTCAAAAATTTATGATTATAACACTACAAAACGGTAATTCAGAGCAAGAGAGTTAAAATATTATACCATTACAAACATACGAGTTCACGTGTTGTTCTTCGGGACGGAGTTTGCCGGGGGATGTCAGTTTTTGCCATTAAGAGCCGAGGTCGGCATATACGATGGATTCCCTCAATTCGAAATTCAAAAATAAACGTCTGTGCCTAGATTGAATATATCCAACTTTCAGAGGGTTTACAGTTGTTCCGATAATTACGTCCCAAAACCATTCGAAACTCATACAAAAAGAAGGTTTTTTTCCTCCTTTTACTTCTCAATCTCACACGGAACGGTATTGGCAATTTCTAATTTTGTATTATGTTCTACGTCCTTATCCGCAATGCTATTTTTCCAAAATACGTAGAATTACGTAAAACTTAATTCCCTCAAGAATGTAAAATGCACTTAGCACAACCAACTGATCTTACTTACGGCTTGAACACGAATCCCTTATATCGATACGCCAATCGAGGCGGTAGGGAGGTGCGACATACGTACACGTAAGATAAAAATTAAAGCAACTCCTAACGAAAATAGTATACCGGGAGATAAACCGTTAAATATATATGACGAAATTCAAAGCGTAACAACTATATAATATATAGAATTAAATTTAAAGCGTAACAAACGATGGGCTCAAGTTTCATCTCCAGTAACAAGTTGGTCGATAATTAAATCTGATTCGTCCCCACAAAGCGCTAAGAATTGTTCACACGTCTTGCATGCCTTGCATTAACGTGTATGTATTCCAAGGTACTCGTGTATAATTCTAAAGGTTTCTGAATCACCTAATAAGCCTGCTAATTGTCGCTCTTTAATCTTGTCCAACACTTTTTCAACAACATCTGTGATCACATGTTTAATGCGACCTGGATCATTCAATGATTTTCGACCATGTTTAAATAATTTTGCCGACTCGCAAATAGTTAATTTGGAAGGACAGTCATTTCTGTACATAGGCAACATTTCGTCGAGAATAATTTTTGGAGCTTTTCCTTGTTTAGTAAGGAATTTTATAACACTTTTCTGTATTCGATTTTGTTAATTTTTATATCAAATCAATGCACAACAGCACAAACTGACATAATAAAATTAATAATGTTGCAAATGTTTTGTAAATTGGCACACAAGTTACTAAGGCATACGTGATTCTAAAAAAGCATAATAATCGCATTAAAATTTAAATCTGCCTACTTCGGGAAGATAGTAACGACCCCTTGTAGCTTTAGAGTTATATTATAGTCATACTATTTTTGCAATTTTTCAAAGCAGAAATAAGTAATAAAATTTTATCAACGCAGTGTATACACAATTTTAATGAAACAATGTTGGAAGTAACGATAACACATAATAAATCTTTTATTTCCTGTTCCAGACACTATTTTCTTCAATTAAACCAATTACATCGACGTGTCTACCACATACAGAATTGTTCTGAATGCAGTTGTTTGCAGACAAGGATACTTCTTTTCCTGTATTTAGCTTATTAAATATTTATAAGCGCCTGGACAGTGTACATACATCTTTATTAATGTCTTATTTCTTAATAATGTACTAATAGATTAAGAGCTGGGAAGAAAAGTAAACAAACAATTTATTTAATCGATGATGAATTAGGTAATTGAAAATCTCGTAATTATCGACTTTAATATTCCGTGTCGCTGTGAATGGTGCCTTGCCGGGCGTAAAATTAATGTTAGATGATTTTTCTCTATCTATTAATAATAATTAATGTGACTTTCATTTGAGAAGTTTGAGCGAGCGGTTAGAAGTTTTTAAAGTGTTTTAATATGTACATAAAGGGTAGACTTCTAAAATATTTTAATAATCCGATTATGACTAAGTGTTATTTAAATAATATACTTGTGTTTAATCCATTGTAGCAATGGATTAAATTAGATGTATTTGAATTTTATGAATAAAATAGAACATTTTTTAAATCATAGTTACATGACAAAATGATTAAACTATTTTTAATTGTTTGCAAAAAATATTTATTTTTATATAAGTTAAATAATTATTTTTATATTACGTGCTCAAAGCAAACGTTTTTTGAGCTTGAGAATGTTAGGTTTTTTTGTCGAGACCGTTAGGTCGATATAAATTTTATTTTATTTTTATTAGTTTAAAAATGTTTTGTAAAAATTTCTATATTATTTTCTGTTAAATATTGTTGTGGTTTTATCTTCTAACATAGCAAGTATAACATATATATGCTGTAGAATTAATTTAATTATAATTGTTTTATTATATTTTAATAAAAAAATTACTATTTGTTAACAAACAAATTAACCAAACTTAAAAAGTCTTTCTTGGAGACTGTGGTTAAGTAAAAACTTAAAAAAGGTATACAGACTGTCCCGTAAAAAACGCCAACATTCATAATTCCGTTATTTATTGTCCGGTTTTATTTAAACAAAAAGTAAATTTAATAGCATCAAAAACACTATAAGATAGCAGTGTTTCATTTGTTTTCAATTGTTTTCATTAATGTCAAACGACAGTCAAGTTTTTTATTTTAAATGGCAACATATATATTTTTGGCTATATTCGGATTGTATTTTTTTTTCTGAATTCAACGATGTATAACATGTTTATTTTTGATAAACGTTTATTGCAAAAAAAAAACTTTATAAATTTCATCTTTGTCTTCCATTATTTATAAATATTCGAATGTGTCATGAAACATTGGAAATGTAAGTATTATAAATATTATTATAAGAAACAAAACACTTTACAATAAATGTTTAAATTGCCCGCCACCTTGTTCAACACATCTCCTAATTACTCCAAAGGTCGCATTTAAAAGACAAGCGGCAGGTACTTCTTGACAAGTGTTAATAATTCTTTGTCTTAAAATGTCAACATTTTCTGGAGTTGTTAAATAAACTCGATCTTGTAGATAAGCCCACAACCAAAAATCGAGGGGCGTAAGATCCGGTGAACGCGCAGGCCACTCGATAGGACCGGATGTTCCTATCCACCTATTTCCAAATTGGGTGTTAAACAAATCAGTATTTACTCTGGCGTTGTGCGCGGGAGCCCCATCTTGTTGGAAAAATATTCTATTTAAATTTGCCAAAGCTAATTCATCTAAAAAGTTTTGGAGATTTTCGTGTAATAAAGTGTAGTATTTTTCTTGATTTAAGCAACCATCTATGAAAAATGGCCCAATTAATTGATCACCTAAAATGCCACACCAAACATTTACGTTGAAACGTCTTTGAAAATTATTTTCAATTACAAATCTCGGATTGTCTGCACTCCACTGTCGATGTATGTTTCTATTAAAAATACCGTTGTTGCTAAAAGTGCATTCATCAGACCAAATTATCCTTCTGTAAAAATTCGGGTCTTGTTCTAATGCATTTAAATAAAAACGACAAAACTGGATTCTTCGGCCAGGATCATTTTGTTCTAATGCATGAACTTTTCGAGCTATGTACGGTTTAAGTTTGTGTTTTCTTAAAATACCATGAACTGTAGTTTTTGATACCCCAATATTATGTGCAATTTCGCGAATCGAAGTTCGTGAATTTTGCTGTACTGCAAGAAGAACATCTAATTCCTTATCTCCGGAGAATTTCCGTTTTTGTGTTTTTGGTTTGGTAAATGATCCATAATTTCTTAAATTCTTTTCAATTCTCTGAAATATTTTCGAACCTGGAACTTCTCTGTCCGGAAAACGAGCACTGTACCGACGAACTGCTTGAAGGCGATTTTTATTACATTCAAAGAACACTTGTAACATGTCCGTTAATTCATTGTTATTCATTTTTAACGAAAATACGCTTTTTGTTGCGGCAAAACGTTCAAACAGGATAATACAGAAAACTTAATAAAGTCAAACTGACACTTAAGGCACATTGACATAATGCTAGTGGACTGGGCCAAGTCTACTATAATGAGAGATGAAATTTATAAAGTTTTTTTTTTATTTTTTATTATTAGGAGATGTGCGATATGTGTTAAACAAGGTGGCGGGCAATTTCAACATTTATTGTGTAGTGTTTTGTTTCTTATAATAATATTTATAATACTTACATTTCCAATGTTTGGTGACACATTCGAATATGTATTTATAAATAATGGAAGACAAAGATGAAATTTATAAAGTTTTTTTTTGCAATAAACGTTTATCAAAAATAAGCATGTTATACATCGTTGAATTCAGAAAAAAAAATCCAATCCGAATATAGCCAAAAATATATATGTTGCCATTTAAAATAAAAAACCTGACTGTCGTTTGACATTAATGAAAACAATTGAAAACAAATAAAACACTGCTATCTTATAGTGTTTTTGATGCTATTAAATTTACTTTTTGTTTAAATAAAACCGGACAATAAATAACGGAATTATGAATGTTGGCGTTTTTTACGGGACAGTCTGTATAACCCCTTACCACAATTACTAATCGTTCCTAAATACGTATTTCGACAACTAAGTTGTCATCAGTAGGTAAAACCACTAATTAAAAGTGTCACACATGGGGCACAGTAAAGCTAGCACATCGGATCACGCAACAACTTTACACGGCGTCCACGTCTACACTGACTTAAAAATAAAAATATATCGATTAAAAATTCCGACAAAATTACCTCTCTAAATGAAACGGCAACCACATGTGTTTATTCTCTCTCTGCGTTTCTTCAACCTTTCTACCTCTTTTCTAAGAATGAAAAGAGACAACTATAAGGAATCGGACCCTTATCTACATTAATGGTGTTTCCTTTATTTTTAACGATATGAATGCTTTCATATGCTTTCGAGGATTATTAATGGCTTTGACAAGTTTTAACTCTTTAATCGACATATTGCGTTATGTATTTAAAGAATGATTGGCAACGCTATATTTTTCTGATCTATTGAATTTAATATGTTTAATATGCTCTTTCATTCACAATGTACTGACATTGCATGACATGGCAGCATATTATTATTTTAACCATTTTGATAAGATAAAATTGGCGATTTTACAACTAAACTGAGCAGCTGCAAGAACGCTCAGTGAAATGCAATTTCAAAATATTTACGTTGCAGCAGATTTAAAAACTATTTACGAGAATTACGTACCCAGTAGTGGACGCAATAAAAAAATTAAAAAACACTTCCTTGTCCTTAACAGATTCGGTTGAAATTGTTGCCCACGTAGAAGCAGTGCTACATACTTTAAATGTTGAAAAAAGTCTTTGTGTCAGAGATAAATTTAATACTGTATTACGGAAAAACTGAAATTTTTCAAAATTGCGAAAATTTCGCCGAAATATGATGTTCGATTTCGACGCCTGTCTGTATCTTGGAAACAAGCTGGTTCTAGATCACCTATCCAATACTGCCCGACGCGTTTTGACACGCTGAATCGACTGGTGCAAACGGGAAGACTCTCGGGCGCCTATTTCTTGAGTTATGCCAGGAAAACCGTTAATTTCGTAATCGAAAATTCGCGTGGCCAAACGGTTGGCTTAGAGAGGCACATGGTATACTCATGACGAGATCTTTAATTTCGCAAAATTCACGACGATCGGATGAGAAATGGGGGAGTTATGGCGTTTTGAAATTATCACGATTTTTTTGAACCTCAGACGATGAAATTTAAAATAACAAAACTGGCTACTGTCGATTTTCCCTATTTTGACGCCAACCCTATATGTAATCGGACACGCTGATTACGGCAAACCAAACTAGACTTCGCTATCTGCTTTGGTTCTCGAGATATTTACGAAAAAGTGTTGACAGGTCAAAAGTACAAAATACGAAATCGCGAATTTTCAGCGGCAAATCGTTCTGACAGTCTTCTTTAGCGCCCCCGAAAACTTAGGGTGGATTTTGAGTAGAAATTCGAGGTTGAAAATTTTTCAAAACCGCGAAAATTTCATCGAAATATGATGTTCGATTTCGACGCCTCTCTGTATCTTGGAAACCAGCTTGCGAAAGATCCGTTGTACAAATTTAAAGGCCACTTTAACTACGCGAATATTACATCGCTAGCTGTGGAACGATCTTTTTCTGCGTATAAGCAGATATATACACGGCAAATTACAAATCTGAAGGAGACTGTAGAAACGCACGCCATGCTACAGGAGTTCACTCACGCACATTAGGATTTTTTCTAAGCATCGAAGCATATTGGGTAAGTTGTTTAGTTTATATTATCCGCATTTTCAATAATGCTAGGATAATTTTTCTCGAAATAACGCGCAGTTTTATTTCGCTAAACCCCACGCACTCACGTCAATGCTGGCCGACCTAAGTGTCTGTCTCTACTGATTATTATTATTTAGGGTGTAGCTGTCCAACACGGACCCAGTGGCTTTAAAGATGTCACTCATCTCACCTCCACATACTGTAAAGCATTGATTCCCAAAGTGGTCCAGGTGGACTCCCAGGGGTCCGCGGGAGACTCGACGTGGGTCCACGTTGGCGTGACAAAAAAATGGGGGTTCACAATTCGTAAGCGGGGGTCCACGAAAATTGATCTGGTTTCGATAGTGAAAAACTAAAATGTTGGCTTGAGTTCACCCATCAATGTAGGCAGATAATATTTTAAGAAGCTCAGCTGCTTGTTCAGACGTGCAAAGGGACGAAGTACGACTTGTGGTGTGTGTGCTTGCAATCTTGCATGAACTTGTTTGATTCTTCACCAATATAAATACGAAGACCACGGATAAACGTTACTCATTTGTTTCCCGAATTTCGAAAAGAAAAGTAAAGTAAAGTGAATCGATGTTAGTGTTTGCCACTGTCGGAAAAGTAAGTACTTACCTGCCTATTTGTTATAGATACTTTTATTTTATTTATTATTTATCTATTTATTTTACAATTTATTGTACACGTAAGTAAACAAAAAATGGACAAATTACAAAAAAATACGTAGGTACAAAAGGTGAGGCTTATTCCTAAAAGAAATCTCTTCCAACCCACCTGCGATAGGAGATATATTTATGTTGTAATAAGTATATTTGTAATGTTTGCGTGTGGTAGGTACGTATTAAAAATTAAATACTGAACAGAGCCATTATTAGATACTTCCATAAAAGAACAGAAAGCCGAGAAAGGTTGAACTTCTTGTCCCTACTTTATTAGTAATTTTTTTATTACCCGACTGTGTCTCTAATAAATAAAACACATATAAGATGTTTTAGATTTACACTTTATTAATAAAATAACGACAGCTGTTTCGCTAACACAGTAGCTTCTTCAAATTCAACTTAAGACTGTTTTTTTTCCTAGTATCCCCCCCAATACAACGATAGATCTAATTGATAAAATGTTATTATACAATAGAACTAACCCCATAATAAAAGAAGAGATCTTAGATTCACTAAAAGTCTGCCTAGAACAAAATTACTTTTCTTTCAATAACAAACTCTACCTCTGTAAACAAGGTCTTATCATGGGAAATCCTCTTTCTCCTTTACTTGCGGAAATTTATATGGATTATCTGGAAAATACGATTTTTCATAATGACAGATACGTGAAGAACATTTTGTTTTGGTACAGATACGTTGATGATATATTGATAGGATATATAGGTACAGATAGGCAGTTGAACACCCTTTATGAATTTATCAATTCCATTGATCCTAATATCACGTTTACGATAGAAAAGGAGCTTAATAATAGTATAAACTTTCTGGATCTCACTTTAAAACGTGTAAACAATAGGGTCCATTTTTCTATTTACCACAAAGTGGCTCATACAGATACCACGATACATAATAAATCTAACCACCCGGTCCAACACAAGGTAGCGGCTTTTCACAGCATGACACATAGACTTGTTAACATCCCGATGTCCAATGAAGACTATAATAAAGAACTTAATATTATGAAACAAATAGCTCACAACAACGGATATGACCCAAATCTTATAGATAAATTAATTGTTAAAAAATCAGTCAATAAATTATTAAGGGAGGTGTACCCGATCATTAAAGTGGAGCCAGACAAGCAGTTTAAATCATTTACTTACATAGGTCAACAGTACCTTAAATTATCAAAATTCCTTAAAAAAGAAAACATTAATATTGCTTATAAAACTAATAATAATCTAGCCAAATATATTAAAAATAATAAAGAAAAAACTACCAAAGACAATAAATCAGGAGTCTATAAGTTATCATGCGGATCATGTACCAAAACATATATTGGACAGACAGGTAGAACGTTTAAAAAACGAATCCAAGACCACTATCATTCTTATATCAATAAGAAAACTGACTCAACCTACTCTAATCATTTAATAGAGAATGAGCACGAATTTAATTTACAATTCGAAACCATACATGTAGAAAATAAAGGTAGAAAACTAAACTGTTTAGAATCTTTAGAAATTAATAAACTTAAAAACAGTCTTAAGTTGAATTTGAAGAAGCTACTGTGTTAGCGAAACAGCTGTCGTTATTTTATTAATAAAGTGTAAATCTAAAACATCTTATGTGTGTTTTATTTATTAGTGATATGGATTTACATCAAGCAAAGGTCGAAACAATTAAAGAATTGACCCGACTGTGTGGTGGTTCACTAATAATTAAATATATTTTCATAAATTGTACGTGTCTTTATATACTACATACTCGTAACGTGCATCAAAGTAATAAATAAATAATTAAAATCGCGAAGTTTTGATATCAAAATATTATTTACAAGTATTTTCTATCGAATTTACAGAAATATATCAAAATATAATTAATGAAAAAATGTTTTACATTACATTAAAATCGGTTCAGCCGTCTTCATAAAACTCAATTATTGATCTTAGCGATTTATTGCTTTTAATAATTAGAATCAGTTTGCCGCCGGAACTTTGTTTATTTCATTGCAATAATCAATTAATCCTGTTAAAATAGCCATATCCTGTTAAGTAAGACCGCCTTAAGATTACTACAACAAAGTTTTTTTTTTATTTACAGGTAGGTAACTGATACGAAACATGGCTGAATCTAAGAAGAAATGTCGACAGTACAGTGTTGATTAGTTAAAAATTTGGTTTTCTTCCATCAAAGGCAGACAAGCGATTGCCCATATGCCTTTTATGTAACAATGTTTTGAGCAATGACTCTATGAAACCATCGAAGCTCGAATGTCATCTAAGAAGGTGTCATCCTGATAAAATAGGTAAAGATTTGAATTATTTTCAAACATTGAAGGAAAAATATGAAAAGAGACCCACCGTGCACAGTATCTTCGCTTCAAAGTCGGAAAGTAACGATGATGGCTTGCGGGCATCTTACAATATCTCATTACTTATAGCGAAATCTGGAAAATCGCACACCATTGGAGAACAGTTAATTTTACCCGCTGTTGAAGAGGTTTTAAAATCTGTTCTGCACAAATCTCCATTTGACATACTCAAAAGAATTCCTTTGAGTAACAACACTGTACAAAGACGTATTGATGAAATGAGCTCTGATATTGAAAGTTTCTTGTGTAATTATCTGCAAACAACTCATTTTTCTATTCAACTGGACGAGTCAACTTTACCTGGTAATGAAGCATTATTATTGGCATACGTTCGATTTGTTATGGACGAAGAAATTCATGAAGAGCTACTATTCGCGAAAACTTTGGGAGACGGACTCTAAAGGTGAATCAATATTTAATGTCCTGAGTGATTTTTTTTTATGGAAAAATCGATTCCATTCACAAACGTTATTTCGGTGGCAACAGATGGAGCTCCTGCCATGGCCGGGCGATGTCGTGGGTTTATAAACCATCTTAAAAGAATTATACCAGAGGTAACTGCAATTCACTGTGTCATCCACCGACAACACCTAGTAGCGAAAAATTTGAGTGCTAAATTGCACCAATCGCTTCAATTTGTGATTAATGTAGTTAACAAAATAAGAAGCAATGCATTGAATACGCGTTTATTTGCACAATTTTGCGATGAAAATGATGAAGACTTCCAACGATTGCTGAAGTACGCTGGTTGTCGGAAGGTGCATGTTTAACAAGATTTTTCTCACTTTTTGAATCAGTTTTAGAGTTTCTGGAAAGTAAAGATCCAGATTTAAAAGAAAACCTTATCAATTTGAAAGCAGACATCGCGTATTTGACAGATTTGTTCAAAAAATTTAATGACATTAACTTACAATTACAAGGGGACAGCCTCAATTTAATAGAAACAAGGGGTCTAATTTCAGCTTTTCTTGGAAAATTGAAATTTATGAAGCAAAATATTAGTCGGCGCGAATTTTCCCAGTTTTCAAACTTGTCACAGGTAGAATGCCTTGATGAGGATATTTACACATACGTTCAACATTTAATTGCCCTGCATGATGACTTTAAAATCAGATTTGAAGATATTCTGATGATGGAAATGCCACCATGGATCATAAATCCACTTGATGAAATGGAAGTGGAGAATGTGATATTACAAGAGGAGCTACTCGAGTTTAGCACTAATGAGGAACTGAAGGTGAAATTTAAAAGAGGGTATCAAACATTTTGGCCCGAAAAATATCCTGGACTGTGGGGAATTGCAAGAAAGCTTTTGATAGCGTTTCCCTCGTCATATCTTGTCGAAAAAAGTTTTAGTGTCGTTACAAACCTTTTAACAAAAAAAAAGGAGTAGATTGAATATCATAGAACGGGGAGATTTGCGGTTATTCCTAACAAAACTGAAGCCAAATATTGATAATTTGCTGTCAATCCATCAAGTACATCCCTCCCACTAAAATTACGACTATTTTGTGATTGTCATTGTAGAAGTTACGTTACGTTATTAATATTTAATTTTAATTATATTACGACTGTTATCACATTACAATGTAATATGATAACAATAATAATTAATAGTGTAATAATTACATATTTGAATAAATACAACACAAGGAAATATACTATTTTTATTTTTATTTTTACCACTCCGAATGGGGAGTTTTCTAAATAAAATATGTGAGAATTGATTGGTTTCTTGTGCTGTGAGTAGGTGTCAAAGGAGTAAAGTTGGATGGAATCACTTTTTTGATTGGCTAACTTTACTTTTTTGACATCCACTCACAGCAAAATCAATTAATTAATTAACCAATAACTCAGCCGCAACGCAAATTTCCATAGTTAGATCTAATCTTCACATTTTTTGTCGAGTTTTGGGAATATGGTAGAAACGTAGCTGCAAGGGGTATCGGAACCAGCAAAACTTTCAAAGTGGTCTATGAGAAAAAAAAGTTTGGGAGCCTCTGCTGTAAAGGAACACTCAGCTGTGATATCAGGAACAGTCTGGCGAGGTTCTTCGCATTCGCAAGTCGGTGTCTCAGTCAGTCCTCATTTATAGAATGAGTCACAACAGATGCCGTGAGACGTTCTTATTCAATGGAGTGTCTTCCATTCGTGGTGAGACAGCTTCGTTCCTGGTAAGGGTACGCTAGGATCGATGATATGGACTGCTTTCAGCGGGTTTCAACGCTTACAAATACTCTCTCCATCTATAATTTTGGGTTGAAATTTTCTGCTATAGGTTGTTCTGGCAGTAGTGGAGGAGATCTTAGAGTTCAGTCTCGAAAGGCCGGCATCAGTCAGGTCACCGTGTACTGGGAGATGGAGATTTTATATTTTTATTATATTCTCTAACCTGGCTTTCCTATCTCTCGGTGGCGGGAGATGCAATATGTCTTAGAACGCGAAGCCAGAATAAAGGTATACTCTTTAAACAACTGCTAATTATTCTTATAGTCTCATGGGGTTTGATGTCGATCGTCTTTGCGTGGCAGCTGATAGATAGACTGGGGCGCACTATTCAACTACCGGGTAAACAATAGCTGACGTTCTAAGGGTGGGCCAATATAAAATTTCTTTTAAAGAGTTTAGAATTACTGATTGTTCTACTAAATGTGTAAGTCTTAAAAGAGATTATATTGAAAAATAAAATTTTGTGTTGAAAATGTTTTATATGGCAAATAGTTATTAATACTCCCTTGTATACCTAAATTAAAATCTCTTCTAACGTTTACTATTTCAAAACTGTTAAGGGTATCAATTTCAATTAACACTGTTTACTTTATACATTCTTCCCTATAATCTCTATCGCTAGGTTCGAGTAAATCCCCTTTATCTTCACTTACGGATGTTTACACAATGTATGGTACGTGCATTCTACAATAAGTAAGCAAACATTTGTTAGAGTAGTGTCAATTTGGGAAGACACTGACGCAGAAACCAATTTGGAACTTATAAAGAAAAGTGTACCCCAAACGAGAGAGAAAGACATAGTTCTTGAATGTATAGACAGGCCGAATAACATTGACTGTAATATTCTCCAGTTGTCTTCTAGCGTTCGTAACGTGTCGATCGTGTTCTTTGAGTTAATTTTATTACAAAATCAGTTGTTAGAGTTTATTTTATTACAAAATCAGTTGTTTTCACAACTATTTGGAATAGAAGGCCTTTATATCTGTAGGTATTACATTAGTTTTCATGAATTTTTAATAGGATTTGTTGAAACATGTACTTTATTTGTTATATATAGATTATTATGTCTAGTTTACCGTCCACATCTGGATGTCGTGATCCAGCAGATGTTGAAATACCAGTGAAAAAAGAAATAATAGCAGAACAATCACGGGAAATCATTCACAACGTGTACAATTTTATCAAAAAGAGAAATATGAATGGTAAATTATGTTTTACTCTTTAAACTGATTCTGAAGTGATTCTGAAGACGATATTTTTGATTATTTTTCTGATTAAGTTGATGAATAATTGTTGAAATATTATTTATTTATATGTGTAGTTATCTTTGTATTTATGTCATTAGTAACTAAGGGTATTTATGTATAATTATGTAGTAATAAAAGACGACGTGTAAACAACAAATTATTTTTACTCCGAATGAATATTCATAAATTTACAAATATAATGAATAAAATCTTGGTAAAAGAAGAAAAACTGATATATGTAAATGTTTAAATTATAATGAAAATAAATAATTGAACCAGAAATTGTTGGTTGTATCTCTGTTAAAAATCCCACTTTAAAATAAATAAAATAATAACGCTTTATTATTCATTCAGACAATAGAATGTGTTTATGAAATTATGTTTCATGGCAAACGAACATAATAAATGAAATATGTTATTTCCGCTGCACACGAAATAAAAACACAAAACGTTTTACGTAAAATTCGAATTTTAAATTGCGCGCTAATTTAGACCCAGCCCGACCTATGTTTTTGATGGCGTTAATACTCAGGTTGCGCGATTCGCTCGCGCAGATTGGTGTCTTCCCAAAGCGATTTTACTCTAATATTTCGGATTACATACAATTTTCAACGCATTAATATTTTAAATAGATAAAAATATAAAAATTGCTATTCAATATGGCAAATAAATTACAGTGAAAGCTCTCATAAGCGGGCAGTCATGGTTCCAGGATTTTTGCCCGCTTATGGGAGGTGCCCGCTTAAAAGGAAACTCTGAGAAATCAAACAGAACTCGTATAATGTAACAAGCATATATGTATGTACATAATATGTAATGACATAGACACAAACAAGTTATTTAGGAACAGCTGGAAAATATCTTAAAATGGATGACTGCTTCATTTTCCTTTGCTGTTCTTCCATACGGCACTTCTGAAAATGACATTCCAGATTTTTGATATGTTCAAAAGCCACATAGTCATCTGTAGAAAACTTTTTCAGTTCCCTGATGCAATTTAAAGCTTCATCAAAGCACTTTATTTTATTTTCTTCTTCTTTTTGTTCTTGAACGTCTTCTATTTCGTCATCGGTCTCGTTCGCTTCACTAAATTGACTGGATGTAGTAGTCTGGTTTTCAAAATCATCATCTTCTGTTGGTGTCTTATCATCAATTTTTATAAATTCGTCTAGATTCTGGTCACTGGTAATATTTAAATCTTCTGCAGCTCTCCTCATCATTTCCATTGTCGCAAAAACAGACAACGGTAAGTCATCCTCATCCTCAGAGTCAAACTGAGGAACCGTCGCATCCGTTTTTCTGAACCCAGCCTTTCTGAAACAATTTCGTATTGTTGATGGAGTGACCTTTTCCCATGCCGTTTTGATAAAATATAATGCCTCTAAAATATTAATTTTTTTTTGATAATTCAATTGATGATTCAGAAGAATCTATGTTTGATAAAATATGTTGTATAATCTGGTTGCGGTAATAAAGCTTGAAATTCTGAATGATGCCTTGGTCTAGTGGCTGGCAAACAGAGGTTGTATTGGGAGGCAAAAAAATTAATTTCACATTTTTGAGGTGTAATTCTCGAGGATGTGAAGCAGCGTTATCTAAAAACAGTAAAATTTTTCTCTTTTCAATTCCCATTTTTCGATCAAGCTCGATTAACCATTCACCCATTATATCGCCTGTCATCCAGGCTTTCCGGTTTGACATCCACTTGACAGGTAAATCCTTAATGTTTATGTTTTTCAGTGCTCTAGGACGAGCCGATTTTCCAATCACTAGTAGTTTTTCTTTCTGCCCTGTCACACTTGCACAAAACAACACTGTATGTCTTTCTTTGGCCAATTTCCCACCTACACACTTTTCAGATTTTAAGGAAAGGGTCTTATTGGGAAGCGCGCGAAAAAAAAGGCCACTTTCGTCGGCGTTGTAAATGTCTTCGCATTGGTATCCAAGTAATAGTGAAGGAAGTTTTTCTATGAATGCATCAGCTGTCTCTTGGTTTACATCAGCTGCTTCGCCAGAAATGCATTTAAAGCTTACATTATGTCTTTTACGCCACTTTTGTAGCCACCCATCAGATGCACTGAAACTGGTGTAGCCGATTTTTTCTGCAATTTGTTTTGCTTTTTCTTTTAGAAGCCCTCCAGAAATGGGTATCTTCCGATTTCTAGCATTCACGAACCACTGATAACATTCTTTATCGATGTTGGAACCTTCAGTTCTGAAAAAACTTTTTTTTTGATGCACATTTACACCAGACTGCCATAAACGTCTAATGTCCTATTTATTTTTTGCTATCATCGTAGCTTGCGTCTTTCCTATCGAAAATCGCGCTGCTATAGCCCGAGTAGATAGTTTTTCTTTATCAATTATATTCACTATTTCCATTATTTCTTTTAGTGTTAACATTCTTTTTTGTGGAGGCATTGTTAAAAATGCACACACCCGATTCTCTATCACAACTAAAGCACAAAGAACCAACGAGCAGCTGTTTCTTAAACGGTAAATCCCCTAAGGGAATCACCGAGTCTAGAAATGTGTAATGCGTGTTAAAATCTTAATTCGCCCAGTTGTTGGAGCTTCGTGGTCGCTTATGGGAGATATTTTCTGGCTTTGGCTAAAAAAAATGTTGCCCGCGCCTGTTTATAGGAGCGCTCGCTTATGGGAAGGTGTCTTATGTATTAAAAGATAGGGCGAAAATCGGTTCCGAACAATTTGGTCGTTTAAGGGAGATGGTCGCTTATTAGAGCTTCCCGTTAAGGGAGCTTTCACTGTATATTCAAAAATAAACATTTGTTTCTGTAATTTCCAAATATACTTTACAAGTAATCTTTAACATTAATGATAATGTTGTTTTAGGATTATTATTAGGGACCGGACATGAGAGGCCGATGACTCATCGCCCACGGGCGTACTATTGAAAATTTGTTTTTTTAAAGAGTTTTTAATTTTACTTATATAATTGGAAAACAAACGGTTGGTGATCTTATAAATTACGAAATGCATTTTTATTTGTTAATTTTGTAGTTCAAGTTGAGTAAAGGAGTATTAATATTAACAAGCAATAGTTTCTCAAGGTTCTCTTCTGTAAAATTTGTTCTCTTTGAATGAAACATTCGTAGATTGAAAACGTCGTTTCTACATCGTAAATGGTTATAGGTGCATACTGGAAATATTCTTTTATTTCAGCGTATTTAGAAATTAGATTTTGAAGCACTGTCCCCGTACACAATTGCCGCAATGTTATTAAATCTGAATTTCTATTAAAAACTGCGTCTAACTCTTGCCGAATGCCACATCTGAAGTCACTTGGAATATTTTTCAAATTATTAATAGCCACATCTAATGTGGTTAATCCATCATTTAATTTGAGATTTTGATTGTCAGAATAAGTGATTAGTTTTGGCAAATTTCCAAAGTGTTCCTGAAGAATGATTTTTTAAATTTCGAATTTGTATTAGTTCCTTGCTCTCAGAAATACTTCGAGCTTCGTCATTTAAACATCTAACGAAATTTTAAAACTATCGAAATTGTCTGTTCCCCATCTAGTTATTACTGGAGAGGGTAGGAGTGACAAAGATGGAAATTTTTCCCTGCAAAGAGCTACTCTCAATGGTGCTTTTCTGGAAACTTTTTTAAAATCGGATACAAATCTATCAACTTCCGGAAAGGTGTCTCTGGGGAAACATATCCTAATATGCTGATTATATGCTAATATGCTTACTTGTGTAGCACATGTAAATATATCAGCTTTTTTTGGCTTTTGTAGTATTTGTTCTATTTGTGTTGTAGTGTTGATATAATTTTTGTTTTATTATTTTGCTAATGAATGAAAGGGGATGTTTTTTTTTTATAGAGAATCTTCTGTTTGTGATAGAATCCCAGAATTCATACCAGAAGATGGCAACTTAGTTGCCGAAATACGTATTGAGAGTTTATTGATTTATATTGATTGTATCGACTAACACAATCGAATGTCAAACAACAACTGAGCGTCCAAAATGGTTAAAATTTTCACAAGCATCTTTCAAAGCATACACAATTGTAATACCAGAATGGTTTTAGCGAGTAACGCCATCTATATGCCGAAATACGTATTTAGAGTTTCTTGCTTTATATTGATTGTATCGACTGACACAATCGAATGTCAAACAACTGAGCGTCCAAAATGGTTAAAATTTTCACAAGCATCTCTCAAAACATACACAATTGTAGTACCAGAATCGTTTTAGCGAGTAACGCCATCTATATGCCGAAATACGTATTTAGAGTTTCTTGCTTTATATTGATTGTATCGACTCACACATCGAATGTCAAACAACTGAGCGTCCAAAATGGTTAAAATTTTCACAAGCATCTCTCAAAACATACACAATTGTAGTACCAGAATGGTTTTAGCGAGTAACGCCATCTATATTATGTAGAGGATCGAAACATTTAAGACTACCTTCGTATGAATTGCCCTAATAATAACTAATTATAAATAATTTTAAATTTGAAAGTAAATTATAATTTAAGCAGTTAAAAAAATACTCTTTATATTAAGAAAATTATGAATTTACGAACAGATAAATTGAAGCCATGATTCAAAGGAGATAAATACGTCTCTCCAACTAAAAAATGAAATATAACAGGAAAGTTGTTTCAAATAGAGAAAGGTTTCTTGAACTGTGTACCTCAATCAAAGTCTGTTTAATCAATATAACAAAATTACAAGTCACGTTTCCTACGGCAATAGGCGGTCGGTTCTATTCAATTTATTTCTTGCAATTGAGTTTTCAAAAAAAAAAAATATTGTTCAACATAAATCTAGGCTAATATCTTGCACTATTGGCAATGCAATTTATTGATCGCTAAGATAAATGGTACGTATTAAAGATACTTGCCAATCTCTGGAACGTATGTTTGCGTTTAATTAGCGAGCCGGCGATGAATAGGAAGCAAATAAAATCAATGTCTAGACGAACCGAAAGCAGGCAGCTTTTATTTTGGACTGTAAAACGTGCGTCAATCATCGAAGACGTTTTTCACTTTCTGTTGATGCGGCGATTACATTACTAACCTGAAACAATAAAATTCTATTATTAAATTGATGTTAAAGAAAGTTAAATATATAGGTATTAGTAATGTATAAAGTATTAAAATGTATTTTTTCTATTTTGCGTTCGAAATGAACTCATTATGAAACCCAAAACAGTATCGAAATGAGCTTCATTTCGATACGCTTTTTTTCATTTTTCAATGTTGGCGTTGTTCGAATACAGAAATAAATATCATTGCTGTCATTTGATTTTAAGAATTTATGTACATTTGACAGATATGATATATGTCCGTATTTTACACAAACAACGTATGTTGTATACAATTGACAACAACATATATATGTTTCTATGTCACTCATGTTTATATTTTTAAATGAAGTATCAAGTAATGTTAACGAAAATTAGTAAATAATATGTAATATAATATACTTCGCGGATAGCAAGATTTAAATTTGAAAATGTCAAGTATCAATGTGACCAACTGCATGCTTTATATAAAAATTAAACTCTGAACTTTCAAATTAAATAATTCCAATTTAAGGAATTTATTAATGTAAAAAACGCAAAATAGAAAAAATAGTATAAAAAACTCGTTTCATAAGGCCTTTTGCCGCACTCGCTCTTTGACTGATCTGATCTGAACTGATCTGAACTGATCTCCTGCGGCAAAATGGTGCCTTATGAAACTTGTTTTTTAATATACTATTTTCAATTTTACGTTCGTAACGAACTTATTCTGAAACCTAAAATAGTATCGAAATGAACTTCATTTTAATACGCTATTTCATTTTTCAATATTGGTATTGTTCGAACACAGAAATAAATGTCATTTGATTTTAGGAATTTAAGTATATCACTTGATTTTTTTTTTTTGGTAATATATTCTTAATTGTTTTGTTAGCTGCTTCACGTAACTGGGGTATAAGATATTTTAGTTTCTATGTTACTCATGTTTATATATTTTAAAGACAATATCAAGAAATGCTAACGAAAATTAATAAATAGTATTTCGCGGATAGCACTATTTAAATTTGAAAATGTCAAGTATCAATGTGACCAAGTGCATACCTGATATAAAAATAAAACTTTAAAACAACTTTAAAATTGATTAATTTCAATTTATTAATGTCAAAAATGCAAAATAGAAAAAAAATAGTATAAAAAACTCATTTCATAAGGCCTTTTGTCGCACTCGTTCCTTACATACTCGCCGCCATCGCGGCTCGTTTTCTAAACATGAACTCGTGCGACAAAATGCTAATACTAATGTTTTACTATACTATTTCAGATTTATTTATATTATAATTTCGATAAGAAATAAGCACTAAACTTCTAGTTTCAATTTTCTTTTTATTGTAAATTGTTTCGCCATACAATAGCTTCATCGGGTGAATGAAAAACAAAATACAAGTTTGAATATTTATTGTGTTGAGAAAAAATGGTGATGGAAAAATGTTTCCAATTTGAAATTTAGTAGGGGGGGGGGGGGTATTTAAATCGTTTAAGTTTTCTAACAAGTTAACTTCTTTGCTTTTATCTTGAATATGTAAGATTTTGAAATCTGCATTAAATCTGTGATTGACTTCTAAACAATGATTTGCAAAAGTTGAATCTGTTTTCTTTTCTTTATGATTTCTCTCGTGTTCTTTCATCCTAATTTTGAACGTCCTCCCCGTTTGTCCTATGTATACCTTATTACAATCTTCACATTTTAACTTATATATACCAGAGTTTGATTATTTGTCTATTTTATCTTTGTTGCTTCTAATAATGTTAGGTAATGTATAGTATTGTCTGTTTTAAATGATATATGTTCGTTATTAAGTTTTTTAATGAAAATACCAATCTTTTCCGAAATTTTTCCTAAGTGATTGAATTGTAGGAATTAGTTACATTGTTTTTTTAATTTTTGGTAAACTAAAGAAAGGGTTTTAGATTTTTGTTAACTATTCAGGATGTTATTGATAATATTTATAGAGGAACCATTGTTTAATGTTATTGTGTATATCTTGTTTAGTTCGAGGTCGAAATTACTTTTACTGATAGGTACGTTAATTAATCTATACATCATTGATTTGTCTGCTGATAATTTTGGTGTTATAGGATGAAATGAATTAGCGTGTATTGCGGTCTCTGTATGTGTTGGTTTATGGTATATAGCGAACTCGTGTTCGCTATATACCATAAGCCAACACATACAGACACCACAATACAGGCTAATTAATGACACAGGTGGTTGTCCCTAATAATAAGTCTGATAACAGGATCCTAAAAAACCTTAGAAGACGAATGGTGAACCGTTTGATTATTATAATAATACAGCAAAACCCGAAAAAAAAATTGTATTTTTAAGAATGTATTCTTAGCGAAATCTGCGGTTTCATATTTTTTAAAAACTTTTCATGAACATTCCGCAATACAAACAGAATGAAAGTATGAAAATGTCATACAGATAATACAACTCCTAAATTTATATAAAAATTACAATGAAAAAAGAATATACACCATTTATGTAACAAAATTTTATAAAAATAAATTACGTTATTTCGACAAAATAAATAAATCTATCTAGTGAGATAGCAACTAACTTTAGTGATTGATTATATTTCATCGATTACTTAAAATCGATATTATTTCCGTATAATCAGTTCGCATTTATCTCACATGTCAAAAGAAAAGCATGTAATGAATTCACCATCAACTTTCTATTGTATTTACCCTAATGCTCACAAACGGACAGTCGTAACGATAAAATATTGCTTTGAGAGGTGACTTCTAGAACGATATATAAGTCTCCAAAGGAACATTATTGACAAAATAGTTTATTTCTCTCGGTTATGCTTATGCGCTTCCGCTTGTACGCTGCATATATATTTCTTAAAATAAAGGCAATATAGGATTATTAAATGTAACAATATTGCATTACTTAATGTAACCTAAAATAAATAAAGTTTGTATGAGAAAATTTACAAATTACATCAATAGTCCAGTGTTATTCTTTGAAATAGTCATCATACGATAGTGATTTGACGAGAGAGTCATTTTTGATAGGTTGGCAACAAGACGAGTATGTTCCTGACTTCAGTCATGTTTTAAAAGCCTATTGTCAAAAGTTCGTCCAAATCCCCAGATAGATAAGTTTTTACAATCGTTTATGGGAAATAAGAATACATTCTGTTACTTTTATATTTCACTTATTCATTGCAATAGTTTTATGTACAATTTTTAAAATAGATATACGAGGACGACTCACTCATGGAGTAAATTCCGCTTCGTTATTAAAAAAACAACAATACATAAATAGATTTTTATTATATACAACTTAAAGCTTCAACTTTCAGCTATTTATCTATATAGTTGCCATTAAGATTCAGGCATTTGTCGTAGTGATGAACCAGCTTTTTAATACCCTCTTCATAGAACCCTACCGCTTGTGAATTTTCACAGTCGACTTCAGCCTTTATTGTGATCCGCCATTCCATTCTTACTGTTATATAATATACAGGAAAAAATATAATAAACAGATATCTTTTAATTTAACTACATATATACTTTTTTTAGATTGTCACTAATATTTAAAATCAATAAAAAGTTGCAACATATTCGGTTGGAAATACTTAGTAGTGCTCGAAAGGACGCTTCGATTGAAATGAAAACTTGAGACGATGCCGTGTACACAAGTAAAGCGACTATAGCGCGCACCGATGAACACACAAACACATACACACGTAAAAGCCGTGAACGCCTAGTGTATAGCTTGTAGAGATAACGGAGAGAGGGGTTCACCGATATACATGTACACACGGTATACGCGCCAGAGAAAGAGGGGAGCGCCAACGGTATGGTAAGGGAGCGCTGGCTGAGCGATGGTCTCGTGATCCTGTGATGGCATTCAAGAGCCGAGTTTACCCCCGTGGCGCGCCATTAGATGTTTCACATCAAAAATAATCGCATTTTGTTATCGCTAAAATGGACATACATTAGTTCGCTATAAAATTTTCTTTATTGTATCTTCAACTATATAAAGTTTGTTAAATAGATATTGTTACAACGTGTTGTATTGACTTTCTATTGATGTGTATTGTATCGTTGTGTCAGTGTTGTTCCGTGACCTGTTGAGATAATCGGTAGAATGGTTCGTGAAAATTCGGTAGAATTCGGTAGATTTTTTTATCCTTAGTTTGAAATCAAACAATTATATGAAAACAATTTTAATTTCTAAAATACATATAATAATAGTTATTTTATTAATAGTATCATATAACTAGTAAATATAACAAAAATGTAAATATATATGAAGCACACTAACAATAACTTATATTATTATATACATGATGTTTTATAAAACTAATGACGTTAATAATAATAGTTAATAAACTCTACTCGTCATCAGGTATATTTTTTAATGTTTCTTCATTTATTTTCAATATCAATTTTCTGTCTATTTTAAAATCGAAACAGCTATTTTTATTTATATATGTCTTACTATGAAGAAGTCCTGTGACTGTTTCCGTGCTTAATTTAGTACGTTGTTTAGTTTTCACTAAATTGATGGAGGAAAAAATTCGTTCCACATTTGCGGAAGAATGTGGTAAACACAACAAATTTTGAATAAAATTACATAATAATGGAAAGACATTCGATTCATCACCACGTTTTATTGCCCTGACACTAGCCCAGAATTCCAACATATCTGTGCTGAAATTTTGGCGTTCTGTGTAATTTCGTAATTGCCTCCATTCGCTATCTAAATTTTCAAGTTCGTTTTGTTGTATTAAATTCGGAAAAAGTAAAGCTATATCTGCTATTGAACTTATAGTTCCGCTTTTTACTATCTCGGGGTCAATGAAAGCAGTTGTAAAATATAATCTGAGCGGATTGTATTGTTCTAGAATTCGTTTAATAGCTGAATCAACCGATAACCATCTGGTTTGGGACGGGGGTAAAATTTTGTGGATTTTAACATTGCAAAATAATTGATACTCTTGGAATTCGCTGATTCTTTTTGGACTAGAATTGAAGTAATTAAAAATATTTCTTGTTAAGTTTTCAAGGAAATTTGGCAATTTTCGCATGCGTATGAAGCAACTAAGTGAAATGAGTGGCAGATGCACTTCATGACAAATAAATTCGGTATATCTTTTTTTAGTAATGTTGTAACGGAATGATGTCTTCCCATCATTACATTTGCTCCATCAGAAGCAAAGCCAATCATATTATCTTTATAAGGAACAGAATTTGAGACAAATATATTTATAACATGATTATATAAAGTTTCCGCATTCGCACTATCTAATTTCACAAGAGCAAAAAAACAGTCTGTGATTAAATTGTCTTTTGCATACCTGACGACGAGACAAAGATATTTTATCGTTGAGCGATCTGTAGACTCGTCTATAATAAGGGAAAATTTATTATATTTAATATCCTCACATATATTTTCGAAACATTCAGCACCTATGACATTTCGAACAATAGCTGTCATTTTCTTTCTGGCGCACGATATGCCTTGAGCAATCTTTGAATCGGGACAAATGTTAGCTATTAATTTTGGAAAATGATCCATTACCAAAAATGGCAAATTATGTTTTGCAATAAATGCAGACAAGCGGATCTCGGCTAAAACCAAGATAATTAAAATTATTGTAAACATGAAATAATTTAAAGAATGATACCTTAGGCAATATTATTCTTTATTTGCGCCGATTCTGCCATACCTGCTGAAAATTCGGTTAAACGCGGCTGTTTGCGTATCATCCTTGCTGTATGTTTATGAATTATCGAAAGACTGTGTTTCATTAGAGAATCTTTTCCGCTAGAAATATTAATGTCTTTACTGCAGATCTTACATCTTGCATTTTTTTTTCGCTTTTTACTTCTAGAAAGCCATCTCTCAAAGTCTTCTAGCTTTTCCCAATCTTCCTTATAATTTTGGGAATATTTTATTTTTTTTGCTATATTACTTGGGCCAGCTTGTTCACAGTCACTATCACTACCCATATTTTAACACTAGGTATATTAATTTAAAACAAAATCAAGTGACACCTATGTATGTGTTCTTCTAGAACCGATATAGGATACTGATTTCAAATTTTAGATTCAAAAACAGAAACAAACCATTCACTCAAGATGCCCCACCGTTTCAAACTCATAGAAATAAGCAAATAACCAAATAGATATCGCTTTTATTCATTATTGAATGATATGTTGTATTTATTTCATTCATTCATTTGTTCGAATGAAAAGGATTATTTCATTGTTGTAGTATTTTGAAATAATTATTTTCGGGGGAATAAGTATTTTTATTTGAAAAACAATTTTTCTTTAAGATAATTTTTAACCAGAATAGTCCCTTTATTTAGAATAAAGAGCGCTTGAGAAGCGTGCAAATAAATACCTACCGACATACATAATTGTTGCCTTTGAATTCAAGCATTATATCGACTACAATCCATAGTAGCTTTTATTACTGTCCCTACTCATAAAATTGCTTGCCTGTTTTAATTTTCTATTTATTATAGTCATAGATTAAAGATGAATGCCATTATTAGTAGTAATTTATTATATTGTATTTTTATTCTTTATTATACATTAAAATAAATACCCCTATAAATATTTACATTAACACGTATTATTTACATGAATATATACAGTTTTAGCACAATTTTATTTATTTTTTCTCATTCGTTTAAAAATCGGTAGATATGATGGCTTCATCGGTAGATCGGTAGACGTGTAGAAAAATCGGTAGATTACCGAAAAATCGGTAGACGGAACAACACTGCCGGCGTTGTGTATGGCCAAGCGTGCAGATGTGTATATGTGTATCTGTGTGCGTGTAGGACAGAATTCCTAAGGGTTCATTTTTCATACTACTTTAAATATATAATGTATATGCAGTGAAATTAACAAACAATAAAATATAGATAAATAACATAACATATTTATTTATAAAAAAGGCTTTGTTCCATCAGAATAACGCATCCTCTCATTCTTCCGCTATTGTAACAGTTAAATTTGTCGAATTAGGATGCGAATTGCTGCCGCATCGGCCATATTCACCAGATCTGGTTTCGAGAAATTTTTCTTGTTCCCTAACTTAAAAAAAATAGCCTGGTGAAAAGAGACTCGGGATATATGAAGAGAATGCCTATTTTGATCAGTTTCGAAAGATTACTTTTTATATGGCTTATAACAAAATTGAAAAGTTGCTGAGCTAAGAGTATAGAATTGAATAAAAATTATGTCGAAAATTAAAATAATTTTTTTAGCCAAAAATAAATATTTAATTGAAAAGTCACTCTCCCGTCGAATCACCCTCGTATATGATTGAAACAACTCTTTCTATTTCTTTGAAGGAGACAAGAGTTATTTAATCGATGCGAAAACTTCATTTCCATCGCAATTGTATACGAGTAAACAAACAATCGATACCAACGTCCTTTCGAGATTGTCCGGTGGTAGCATTTATAGACCACCACCGACTTCATTACACGACAGTGTGTACACTATTCAATTATCTTTTATCCATACACCTAAATAAACAACGCGATGAAGTACATTTTTATCTCAGCCATTAATAAAGACGCTGTGTTTATTTTTTCAGCCGTTATTGTTCCCTCATCTCGATCTATTAGAACGTTTATAATGCACTGTGGGAACGTGTAATGGTACATTAGTTCTTCATCAATAAATTAGATACCGTGTTTACATGAAATAGTGCATGCGTTTATTGGATGCAAGGAATTTATGAGAAAAAGGAGAGAAGTCAAGCGACGAAAAACTCGTAGGAGAAGTGTATTGTCTAGAACACTTTGTAAATGACAGGACTGTTTATCATTAACGTAAATCAACCAAATAAAAACGGCAGGATTACGTAAATGTTATTAAATCGATGAAATAAGAACACATGTATTGATGTTTAGCCTAAACAATATCATACAAAATGCGAAAAATGCGGATGAATGGAATTATGTAATTCACAGAAACTATTACGAGTTCAGGTGTATAGCATTTTTCAAATTGTAAGAAACGCCTAAGGGTTTGGATAATGATTGCGGTCTGTTTACATAGCGATTAGGAACCAAACAATCTGCCGTGTATTAAATAGATGGATCTTAACAGAAAGTATTAGTGAGATATACTTACATATAAAGAAACAGTTTATTTTTGTGAAAATTCAGAAATATATTAACGCGAATAAAATTAATACCTGTTTAATTACTCTCGTTTCATATTTTACCCGGTAATCATTACCATTGTTCAAATTCTTGGAATAGGATCAACTACTGTAACATATGTAACGTTCGCATAGACTGTGTCCGTTATACGAGGTGCATTCAAGTTCTAAGGCCTCCGATTTCTTTTCTAACTAACTACTCACCCGAAAACTATGAAACTGGTGTTACTTCTCGACATAATCTCCCTGCAGATGTACACATTTTTCACAACGTCGACGCCATGATTCCATGGCCGCGGCAAAGGCTTCTCTAGGAGTCTGTTTCGACCACTGGAAAATAGCTGAAGCAATAGCAGCACGGCTGGTGAATGTGCGGCCACGGACAGTGTCTTTCATTGTTGGAAACAGCCAAAAGTCACTAGGAGCCAGGTCAGGTGAGTAGGGAGCATGAGAAATCACTTCAAAGTTGTTTTCACGAAGAAACTGTTGCGTAACGTTAGCCCGATGTGCGGGTGCGTTGTCTTGGTGAAACAGCACACGCGCAGCCTTTCCCGGACGTTTTTGTTGCAGTGCAGGAAGGAACTTGTTCTGCAAAACATTTTCGTAGGATGCACCTGTCACCGTAGTGCCCTTTGGAACACAATGGGTAAGGATTACGCCCTCACTCTCCCAGAACATGGACACCATCATTTTTTCAGCACTGGCGGTTACCCGAAATTTTTTTGGTGGCAGTGAATCTGTGTGCTTCCATTGAGCTGACTGGCGCTTTGTTTCTGAATTGAAAAATGGCATCCACGTCTCATCCATTGTCACAATCGACGAAAAGAAAGCCCCATTCATGCCTTGGTTGCGCGTCAACATTGCTTGGCAGCATGCCACACGAGCAGCCTTGTGGTCGTCCGTCAGCATTCGTGGCACCCACCTGGAGGACACTTTTCGCATTTTCAGGTCGTCATGCAGGATTGTGTGCACAGAACCCACGGAAATGCTAATACTGGAGGCGATCTGTTTAATTGTCATTCGGCGATCCCCCAAAACAAGTCTCTCCACTTTCTCGATCATGTCGTCAGACCGGTTTGTGCGAGCCCGAGGTTGTTTCGGTTTGTTGTCACACGATGTTCTGCCTTCATTAAACTGTCGCACCCACGAACGCACTTTCGACACATCCATAACTCCATCACCTCATGTCTCCTTCAACTGTCGATGAATTTCAATTGGTGTCACACCACGCAAATTCAGAAAACGAATGATTGCACGCTGTTCAAGTAAGGAAAACGTAGCCATTTTAAGTATCTAAAACAGTTTTCATTCTCGACGCTGCCGCTACAATTCCATCTGCCGTACAGTGCTGCCATCTCTGTGACGTATTGACAACGAACGCACGCTCATTTTAAAACAATGCACATGCTTCTATCTCTTTCCAGTCTGGAGAAAAAAAATCGGAGGCCTTAGAACTTGAATGCACCTCGTAGACTAAGAAACTACTGGACTGATTTAAACTCAGTTTTTTTTCTTGGCAAAATGATCCCCGTTGTCCGGCGAACGTTCGAAGCTATTGAAATCCTCGATCTGACTAGTAGAAAGACAGTTAGAGGCCTAATAATATAATATCAACAGTAGCAGTAATCTTATTCAAACGTAGATGGCGCTACAAGACAGTATTTCTCACATTGGAGCTCACTTGGACAATTATACGTTGCATGCTCCCATGTAGGAAACAGGGATTTGTTTGTAATTATGTCAAATGGAAAGTTCTTGGAATTGCGGTAGGTTTGTAATTAAAGACAAGGTTTTATTCGAAACGTTTCGGCTAAATAATTTAGCCGAAACGTTTGGAATAAAACTTAGAGCTATGGTCTCTTCAGTAATTTTACTCAGAAGTATCTATAGATTACTTGTTTGCTATACGCTCTATGGGAAAAAAACGTTCAATATAATTAGACCCACCCTAATATATATATAGTAGATTCAATTAGTTGGCGTTTTAAGGTCTGGTTTTACTTCAATATGTAGGTATATATTTAAAACAATCTTACATGTTTCAAATTTCCTTGAAAATGGCATCATATGCCGAAACATGTAAAATTGTTTTAAATATATACATATTGAAGTAAAACCAGACCTTAAGTCGCCAACTAATTGAATCCACCGTAACATACTAAGGTCAAGAAATAATTATCTTTATATATATATGTATATTGTAATAAGACAGTGTATTGCCCCACGTTCGGCGTTCAAAAATGTAATAATACGAAGAATGTAAAAAAAAAAAAAAAATATTTACTTGTTAATTGTCTTCAGGCAATAACCTAGTCGGAGAGATGAATCTACTCTCGTACTCAGATTGAGATTCACAATAACTAGCCAATTTAATAGATAAAAGAATCTTTTATAACAAATAAACTATTTATTCACTATGTATGATTAAATCTGATATATTTACAAATATGGCCATTTCTAATATTATAAAATAAACAAATTTAAATGTTAATATCTCAAATATACATAAACCATGAAAAAAAAGAAATAACTTATGCAAGGACTCTGAATTTAAAGAATCAACAATTAGTAATTATATGAGCTTGGTAAAACGGTATCTTTGTATATGTATAAGAAAATTTAGAATAAGTATTCTTTTAGCTTATTACTTACACGTATATATTTTATTATGACTATGCTTGGAGAAGTATTGCCAGACTCGGACCAACTACTGTTATATTTCCAATTACTGCTATATCGTATTTCCAATCCACTACTGTTATATTTCCGATCCAAGATTCACCATATATTATTCTTCCAAATACACTCTGTATAACAAAATATAGCCTGTTCTGTTAGATTAACAGTTATCCAGTCTTCTGAAATTCTTCTTGCTGTATTCAAAATTAGTTAACTGCTATTTATTAAATCAAAAATTCAGTTTTTAAATTTTATCTCTCTTATTTTTCACGTCAAAAAAATAATAATCTCCTTTTTTTTTCAATCGCCATGGTTATCTTCTATACTTTCGTATACATCCAAGTCAGTTAGTCTCTTTTAAAATTCAAATTTGAAAATGACATTTAATTATGAATATTAAAACTACTCACTTGCATAAGCTAAATTTAACAATAATTTATACAAATTGACTAACTATAATTTACACGATTGTACAATTTTAACAGATATAATAAACTAAAAATATATATAACGTGTGTATAAATTGTCGCAAAAGCTACACGCAGCGACGTTCTTCGTTTGGTTCTGAATAAAAAATCTTAATGTTAAAATGTCGTATCATGCTTCGTTTGCTTTCACGGGTTCTTGAAGTTCAGACTTTTAGTGCGTAACTAACCTTTGCTCTTCGATATCTGTTAATGGAGATAGATGCAATTTAGTTTAAAGAAAAAAAATTTACTAGTATTATTTCGTAAACGTTTTCTTCTTGATTTAAAAGCTTGTTTTAAACATTTATTCATTAACGTACTTCAACGAAAAACACATTTGGCAACGTTGTAGAACAATAAGTTTGTATTTCAAAGTGAGTTCAATCAAAATCATTACTGTCAAATTTTGACATTTACGAAGCATGATACGACATTTTAACATTAAGATTTTTTATTCAGAACCGAACGAAGAATGTCGCTACGTGTAGCTTTTGCGACAATTTATACACACCTTGTATACCAAGATTGAACTCGTGATATTTATAAAACTGATATATTAATAATAGGATATCCAACCTTTTAATAAATATGACAACTATTACAAATTCACACAAATCAAAATATCTCTTGCATATGTTATAATATAAAAAAGAAAATCTTATAGATATAATATTAGAAATAGCTCATCAATATAATGGAGGTTTATCCCATTATAATGTATGTATATATATATACATATAATTAATTGAAACGAAATTATCGACCCTGATATATTATAAAAAATTAATTTAAATTCGGGTAAGCGGTCAATTAAGAAAAAAACTCCTTTATTAAATAACCCTATATTTCGCAACAGACTTTATCGCTTCTTCTGGGGTAAAAAATGTAGAGTTGAAAAATAATAAAATTGACGTACAAAATATAAAAATGATTGACACAATCATTCCAATCATTTTTATATTTTGTACGTCAATTTTATTATTTTTCAACTCTACATTTTTTACCCCAGAAGAAGCGACAAAGTCTGTTGCGAAATATAGGGTTATTTAATAAAGGAGTTTTTTTCTTAATTGACCGCTTACCCGAATTTAAATTAATTTTTTATATATACATATATATATATACATATATATATATATATATACATATATATATATACATATATATATATATATATATATATATATATATATATATACAATGCGTCCGGGAAAATGTGGGAAATCTCTCGGATTCAAATAGAACATTAAAAAATAAGTTCCCATAATTTTTTTCCTAGCGGCCCTCCCTACGGAGATACGGCCTCCTAAAGGACGCCACTGGAAATCAATTTTTCTTGAATAACTTTTAAATTACTTATTATAATTTAATGAAAATTTAATATGATAAGTAGTAAGGACCACTTAAAATACTGCCCTTAAATTTAAATTAGCATGTTTAGTTTACCAGGGGCGGACTAGGTTGTACATTTTAATGCTTACATTTTTAACACCCTGTATGATAAGGAGTTAAAAAAAACAAATTTGGATACCTTGAACATTAAGCTAAAGAAAAGGTACTCTTGTTCATTGTCGATAAAATGAACCGTTTTCGAGGAAAAAAATAAAAGAATTAATGTTTTATTTCTATTAAAAAGAACCATGTTTTTTTTTTTTTGTCTGCAACAAAGTGTGATACAAAAGTCTGAAATAAAACTGTTTTCAGTACTAAAAAACGCATTGTTTTTACAAACGTTACTATGGTACCCACGAATTAATAAATAAAACCAAATACAAATCTCCCCACTACTTATAATCCTGCGCGAACTTACCCCTTCTCGCGCCACCTTAATTGGCGTTTGCTATACATTGCTAAACATAATTTTTGTTAAGGTGCTTTTCTGGGACAAAACTGCATTTCTAAGAATCCATGTAATTTTGTCGTATTAAATAACCTAAACTAAAACTTTTTTGTTACTGGAATGACTTTTGTATCACACTTTGTTGCAGACAAAAAAAAATAAAAACATGGTTCTTTTTAATAGAAATAAAACATTAATTCTTTTATTTTTTTTTCCTCGAAAACGGTTCATTTTATCGACAATGAACAAGAGTACCTTTTCTTTAGCTTAATGTTTAAGGTATCCAAATTTTTTTTTTACTCCTTATCATACAGGGTTTTAAAAATGTAAGTATTAAAATGTACAACCTAGTCCGCCCCTGGTAAACTAAACATGCTAATTTAAATTTAAGGGCAGTATTTTAAGAGGTCCTTACTACTGTTTATCATATTAAATTTTCATTAAATTATAATAAGTAGTTCAAAAGTTATTCAAGAAAAATTGATTTCCAGTGGCGTCCTTTAGGAGGCCGTATCTCCGTAGAGAGGGCCGCTAAGAAAAAAATTATGGGAACTTGTCATCTTATTTTTTAATGTTCTATCTGAATCCGAGAGATTTCCCACATTTTCCCGGACACATTGTATATATATATATATATATATATATATATATATATATATATACAGGCTGATTCATTTTCGGCCCTCACCATGGGGATCTCTCTTATTATTGGAGATAGATTATAGGTTTAAATTTGGCAAAGTTGTTAAATTTTGTGTTTGTTATAAATCCGTAAAGAAAATAGAACTGTGACAAATGACCTTCGTTAATTAAAAAAAAAACGCAAAAAAAACCATTTTCTTCTTTTACCTGTAGCACCGACATTTGGCATTGTAGAGAAAGAATAAAAACACATCCTTGTGGCCATTTCTAAACCTCTGTCCAGTGGTGTACTCTAAAAAATTTTGAAGTGAGTGAAGAACTGATTGGTATGAGTTCTTTGACAAGTCAAACCAAGGGGAGTGACATGTTCAAAGCTCTTCTGGAAAAACGTTCAATAATGGATTCGGATTTAACGAAATTATCTGGAATTATGACTGACGGAGCACCTTCAATTGTTGGAAGTAAATCTGGGATAATAACTATGTTAAAAGAGTATTTACAAACTAAAAACATAGATGCCAAGGAATTAATGCAGTTTCATTGCATTATACATCAAGAGGCCCTCTGTTCAAAATTATGGAATTTGAAAATGTGATGAATGTTATAGTACCTACTGTAAAGAATTTAGAAATACTGAAAAAAATTCAGAGAGTATAGAAATGAAAAAGCAATGTCCGTCTTCGAGGAATACCGTGCATTGAAAAGTTCCAACCAGAACGAAACGCCGTCTGTACGTTTCCTCCCGTTGATTGACTTGTTTTTTCAGTATTTCTTAATTCTTAATTAATCTAATTACCAGGAAGTTCGTTGTCGCGAAAGGGTGTGTTCTGCATACTGGTACAAACTTAGTTTGTCGGATTGTAGTTATGAACGCATCATATAAGTCGACATTTACATGTAAGAATGTGATTTAATATTCATTAATTCTCACTTGCAGTAAGTTCCAAATGTTAACTATATATACAGAAAGTATAGAAATGAAAAAGCAATGTCCGTCTTCGAGGAATACCGTGCATTGAAAAGTTCCAACCAGAACGAAACGCCGTCTGTACGTTTCCTCCCGTTGATTGACTTGTTTTTTCAGTATTTCTTAATTCTTAATTAACCTAATTACCAGGAAGTTCGTTGTCGCGAAAGGGTGTGTTCTGCATACTGGTACAAACTTAGTTTGTCGGATTGTAGTTATGAACGCATCATATAAGTCGACATTTACATGTAAGAATGTGATTTAATATTCATTAATTCTCACTTGCAGTAAGTTCCAAATGTTAACTATATATACAGAAAGTATAGAAATGAAAAAGCAATGTCCGTCTTCGAGGAATACCGTGCATTGAAAAGTTCCAACCAGAACGAAACGCCGTCTGTACGTTTCCTCCCGTTGATTGACTTGTTTTTTCAGTATTTCTTAATTCTTAATTAACCTAATTACCAGGAAGTTCGTTGTCGCGAAAGGGTGTGTTCTGCATACTGGTACAAACTTAGTTTGTCGGATTGTAGTTATGAACGCATCATATAAGTCGACATTTACATGTAAGAATGTGATTTAATATTCATTAATTCTCACTTGCAGTAAGTTCCAAATGTTACCTACTGTAAACTTTATAAAATCACGAGGTCTCAATCACCGACAATTCACACAATTTCTCCAGAATATTGAAAGCGAATATGGTGATCTCCTGTTTTACACTGAAGTAAGGTGGCTAAGTCGTGGGTTGTCACTAGAGCGGTTTCTTAACTTGATTGAAGAAATCAAAATATTTCTGGCGGAAAAGAAAAAGGACGTCTCCGAACTCGACAACCCTGATTGGCTGTGTGACTTAGCGTTTCTTGTAGACATCACAAATCACTTGAATGTCTTAAATACGCGACTCCAAGGCAAAGATTTCGCAGTTATACTGTCATGTTTCGTCCTTTCAATGTAAATTGAGTCTTTTCAGGACACAAATCAATTCAGCCAATTACAGCCATTTTCCGAACTACAAAAAAATTATGGAGAAATTCAATAAAACTGATGTCAATTTCGCTTATGTTGAAAAAATTGATATTTTAATACAAGCTTTTCATGATCGTTTTCTAGACAAAAAAGTTAAACCTCTATAAGACATTTTCAGCAATCCTTTCAACATTTCACCCGAAAATGCACCGGAATCAATACAGCTGGAATTGATAGACATGCAAAATGATGATAATTTACGAAACAAGTTTAATGAAGGTAATTTACTCAACTTTTACCGTTGCGTTGGCAAAACCGCTTATAAAGAGTTGCGAATAAATGCATTGAAATGCGCAAGCTTATTTGGATCGACGTATATTTGTGAGCAAATGTTTTCAGTGATGAAACTTAAGAAAACAAAAATCGAAACCGTCTGGCAAATGAAAATCTGGAAGCAATTTTACGTGTGGCGACAAGTAATGTGGAGCCAAACATAAGCAAAATTTTTAGGTCAATGCAATGTCATGCATCAAAATAATAAAACATGAAATATTACATTGTAATGATTAGATTACATTACGATTACATAATTACAACAAACATTTGTAGTAATTCATACTACATATTTAAAAATAAAAATATTTGTGTTAATAAGTATTCTTTGTAGTGGCCAGGCCTTGGCTTATAATTTTCCCGAGTGGCCCCTGTTCCCTATAAGTCGTGCATCCCTGGTCTATAGCAAGACGAAACACGTATCTGCATGTCTGGATATCAATTTTCACATAAATATTAACTTGTACTATGTTCTCCACGTCCTATTATTAATAATATTAATAAAGATTTTTTGTTTTATACACTCAAGTATGTCTCAAATTGTTTTTGTTCTAGTATATAGCCTCACCTACATATTGCTGAGTTTTTCACTAGTTTGTGAAAATATACATTTTGTGCACTGCTACTCACGCATCTATCTTTCTAGACTCGTTTGTCTTGAAAAAATTTTTTGAAACTAGAAGTTGAGTACTTTTTTCTTGTCGTTAATTCATTATATAACTACATAGTTCGCAATATATTTTATTACTTTATTATCTTTTGCTGCAGAAATACCATTATCTTACATCTTTAACCTAATGATCCGTTTTATATTTATCGACACTATTCCTGGATGAATAGGGCCACTGTAACGAGACAATGAATTAGAGTAAGCCAAAATAGCTAATATAAATAGAAACAGGAAGATGTGCAACCTTATTTTTGGAAACTGTAACGATCGAAATAGGGTGGAATGATGGTGGTATAAATACCTCTGACAAACGCAGACAGAAATAATAGAGCAATCAATGATGCGTAACACCCCTGAAACATGTGTATAGGGTTTTCATTTTTAATGCGGACACGACCCTTTTTTTGGGTTGAGTTAATTTGTTTTCTATTTTAAAATAAGTTTACGGGCATGTTTTTTTTTTAAATATATAATACTATTATGGTTGTGAATGTTAGACAACTTAGACATTTACGTATTAAATAGTAATAATAATATTTGTTCTTTCAAAAAAAAGAAAAACCTTATAAGCAATCTAAATCTAAGTTTAAGAAATGTCGTCAGTTAAAAAAAATAAAATAAAAATTATGCAAAGATAAAATAATACACAAAAAAACAGAAAAACGATAGTGGCAGTGTACAATGACAAATACGAGATACTTCAATTTACAACCATTATACTCAAGGTGTCTCTGATAACATGCCAAATGGAGAGATGGGGGAATTAATAGATCTTTATTCCTCGTTTGGCAACAGTGTCGAAGCGTAAAATTTCCCAAATTTTTGTAAACATAACATACTTCATAAATGTAAATCGATTAGTTAAAAATATGGAGACGGCGATTTATTGTCGTTAATATTCATTTTAGGGATTTATGTTCAATATAAAAGTTTGTTAGGATATTTTGATCTACATTTGAGAATATTTGAATTTTTTTTTTCTTCAATTGTTTTTTAGTTACGCTTGTCCGCGCATTTTTTTTTAATGGGAACTAGTAAATTTTGCTCTACCATTCGATAGAGAATTTTTTTCTCTTTACAAAAATATTTTTGTTTTTTTAAAATTCATTTTAATAACTTTTTTTATAAGAAAAAGCCGGTTCATGTGTTTAACAGATGTTCGATACATCGCAGATAGACAGAAGCATAGCGATAAACAAACTTGAGCGACATAATTTTATCAGTGGTTATTGTGTACGTCAAATCTTTGACAGAAATAATTCATTTGTGCAATTTGTTGCTGTTAATATTAACAATGGCGAGTTTAAGTGAACATGAACGAATTGAAATACTTATGATGTTGGGTTATGGAGATAGACGCAGAAGTTTACAAGACGTTAGTAATTTATTTGATGATACGCGCGAACACGAACAAGAAAGTATGTATAGCAATCTATTTAAAAAAAAAATTGAAAGTGGTTGCCGAAATTTTGAACACCCTGTAAATATATAAATAAAAATAGAAAATGCACTGTAGCACACTACATCTGTGTGTAAAATTTCATTGCTACAACTTTATTAGTTTTCATGCTAAGCTCCGCCGACACACTATTGCCGCACCCGGTATATTAAAATCAGGCAGACTATTAAAGGAAACATATCCTAATATACTGCATATTACTTGTGTAGCACATGCTCTCTGCAGAATCTGTGAATATATCAGAGACACCTTTCCAGAAGTTAATAGACTTGTATCCACTTTTAAAAAAGTTTTCAGAAAAACACCATTGAGCGTAGCTCTTTAGAGGGAAGAACTTCCATCTTTGTCACTGCCTCCCACTCCAGTAATAACTAGATGGGGAACATGGTTGGAAGCTACTAGTTTTCATGCAGACAATTTCGATAGTTTACAAAATTTCGTTACATGTTTAAATGACGATGCTCGAAGTATTTCTGAGTGCAAGGAACTAATACAAATTCCAAATTTTAAAAATCAGTTGTACTTTCTTCAGGAACACTTTGGAAATTTGCCAAAACTAATCACGTATTTTAAAAATCAAAATCTCAAATTAAATGGTGATTAACCACATTAAATGTGGCTATTAATAATTTTAAAAATATTCCAAGTGACTTCGGATGTGACCTTCGGCAAAAGTTTGACGCAGTTTTTAATAGAAATCCAGATTTAATAACATTGCGGCAATTGTGTATTGGGACAATGACTCAAAATCTAACTGCCAAATATTAAATAAAAGAATATTTTCAGTATGCACATATAACCAGTTGCGATCTAGAAAGGATGTTTTCTCTCTACGAGGATGTATTTCATTCAAATAGAACAAATTTGACAGAAGAGAACCTTGAGAAAGTATTGCTAGTTAATATTAATGTTCCTTTACTCAACTTGAACTACAAGATTAACAAATAAAAATGTATTTCGTATTTTATAGATCACTACCCTTTTGTTTTCCAATTATATAAATAAAATTAAATACTTTTTAAAAATACAAATTTTCAATAGGGCGATGAGTCATAGGCTTTTCTTGTCCGGTCCCTAGACTAATAGCATAGAACGCCGCATATTTAGAACGCAGGTAACGTCACATAGTCACATGACATCAAAAACATTTCGAGTTTACATCCTTGCAATGCAAGCAAAGTTAACACCACTTCACATTCATCAACTTAATAGACATGAGTCTCACATGGCCAACGAATTTTATTTTAAAAAATATTTACATATTCAAATTGCTTTTTCGCTGGAAAAAAAAGTAATTTGAATGCAATTCAAAATGCTAGAAAGCGTGCGTGATTGTATATTAATAAAAATGGCCAGTTATTTGAACTATTATCAGGATAAAATAAAACAAATTTCACTTTTTAATTGACACTGCAACGATCGTTTCGCTCCAACCTGAGCTTCATCAGACATATAACTAACTTATTTACAAATTTTTTAACACAAGTATACGGTAACAAACACATGTTTTATTTTAAATAGTTGAAGGAATGGGTACTTTTTATTACTAAAATGTCTATGCACAAAACTTTCACTACGGTTTATACAATACTGTTCTTAAGTAATAAAACTAGGGGTTTACATTATATTACAATGAGGTAAAGAAATTCTATGGAAAAATACAATATGTGATTGTCCATAGAATTTCTTTACCACCCTGTAATATAATGTAAACCCCTAGTTTTATTACTTAAGAACAGTATTGTATAAACCGTTGTGAAAGTTTTGTGCATAGACATTTTAGTAATAAAAAGTACCCATTTCTTCAACTATTCAAAACAAAACATGAGTTTGTTACGGTACATTTGTGTTAAAATTTGTAAATAAGTTAGTTATATGTCTGATGAAGCTCAGGTTGGAGCGAACCGATCGTTACAGTGTTAATTAAAAAGTGAAATTCATTAAAATTTGTTTTATTTTATCCTGATAATAGTTATAATGGAATTTCATCAAGTAAAGGCTGAAACAATTATATATTCGTATATTCGTATCGTATGGCAGTGGGCTCACCTGTAATCCTCTATTAGCTGAAATTTTCATGAAGCATATTACAGAAAAAATTCTTTCATCACAACTAGGTAAAAAACATATTAAATTTTGGTATCGGTATGTAGACGACATCCTAGCTTGCTTTAAGGGTACTCATAGACAACTACAAACATTTCAGAACTACATAAATTCAATCCATTCTAATATCAATTTTACAGTAGAAATAGAAGAGAATAACAGTATTAACTTCCTGGATTTAAAATTAAACAAATTAGATCAGAGCTTAAAATTTGATACTGATTGCATTATTCCCAAAGATTCACTACACCCTAAGACACACAAACATTAATTTTTTAATTCTATGATACATAGAGCATTAAATATTCCTTTGTCTAATGAATCTTTTGTTCGTGAAATCAATACTATAAAACAAATAGCGGTAAACAATAGTTATAAAAGTAGTGTAATTGACAGTATACTAAAGAAAAAACAGTTACAAGTGGCCCTTAGTTTAGTATATCCTAAAAATAGTGCTAATTTGAAACAATTTGTCTCGTTAACTTACTTCGGTAAAATAAGCGAGCAAATTGGAAATATACGAGTAATTTCAAAAAATAATAGTAATGTTAGTATAGCTTACAAACCATATGTAAAAACAAGTAATTTCATTTTTAACGCAAAACCTAAAACAGATATCAATAATAAATCAGGAGTGTACAAATTATATTGTAATGATTGTAAAAGTGTATATATAGGTCAGACTGGTCGAAGTTTTATTGTACGGGTAAAAGAACACATGAGGTCATATAAACTAAAGACAGATTCAACATTCGCAAACCATCTTATTACAGAAAGGCATACATTTGGTCATCATAAAATATTGCAATTGGCCGAGAAAGGTCGTAAATGAAATCTTTTAGAGTCACTTGAAATTTTTAAAAGCGGAAACAACACAATAGATATTGTTCTTAACGACCAGTTGGATCTTATATATACACCTCTTTTCCAATGTTGTATATAATAGTTAAGTATATAGTAGTAATTTTAAATAACATCATAAACCACCCCGATATATTTTTGTCATTTATAAGATCTATGTAGGCCTGTAACTTTTGCAGTTTGATAATGACATTGTATGTCGAAACCGCGGTCACTATTACATGTGAATAAAGTGGTATAACAAAGTTATTGTTTTATTTTATTTTATTATTCGTATATTATTTCTTAAAATAAAAAATAACAAACAGTTTTATTTTCATCTCCAAATGCGATAATTTTTTTATCCACTTGTTATTTTATAACTCAACGGCAATTTTTTACATTTTATCACCTTTATATTTATATAAAATGGCTTAATAACTATTCAAATAAATAATAAATAACAAATTCTGAAACTTTGCTGAAGATTTCAAAAAATATTTAAAGTGAAAGTTGACGATTTTCAGCATGTAATTATCGAGTTTTCGTACTTCCAACACACAAGTAATTTCGTGACGTCTGTTTACTCCCACTTCAAACGTAATAAAAATTAGACCATTTACAAGAGAGTTATTAACTTCCATTTAATCGTGGCAGCATAAAAATAGAACCCGGACTTAATGCACTATCGATGAAATGATGGATAGTTGTATAATTAGGGTTGTTGCGATCCGATCAATTGGAAATTTGTTTTGTTGATTCGTTCGCATTTCATGCGTTAAAAGTAAACTCTGTTTTGAAACTATGATGAAAGGCGGTCCGAAGCCGTGAATAAATTAAAATTTCCAAACAAAATTTCTCAACTGCTAACTGGTCTAGGAACTGTTTGATTTGTAATTAGTTTGATGAACTCTCCGACGATGTTTGGACGTCTTTTTACGTTAGATGAAACGCTGTATTTGCATACGAAAACAACGTTTCTAATTAGCGTTAGTTATTTACGTTTAGTTTAAGCTTGGAAAATGTTGTTTATGATGAAATCTATCTAATGAAATTTTTCATTTTCTTTGCTATAAATTTAGACAGAACATGATTTTAAGCTATATAATAATAATAATCAAAAAGCGGACTGAAGCAGTTGAATGACCAATTACCGCGATAAAACGTTGTAGTGGTCTCAGGTATTGTATGCCTGTTATAACAGCCCCACTATTTGCTTGCTCGATTGCATTCCTCGATCAGGTGGTTTTATTTCCGTCGTTATGAATAGTACATTGTGCGTATTCCTTCATAAATTCAATTTAACAGTGGCGTGTAAGACGGAATATCCATTTATTATTTCGTTGACTTCGTTGAAATGATCGCTTAAAAAATTATATCCGCTAATTTCCAAAGTGTATTCTCGTGTTTACATGCTGCTATACATGCATATACATATATGTATTTATTGTTTTTGGGATGGTATATTTTCTTTTCTCTTCTATAAGGGATTGTTTCTGATTTCGTTTCTTTCAGTGTTATTTGGTTACAACGTTTAGTATTTTAAAATAGTATATTAAAAAACAAGTTTCATAAGGCACAATTTTGCCGCACGAGATCAGTTTAGAAAACGAGCCGCGATAGCGGCGAGTTTTCTAAAGAGCGAGTGCGGCAAAAGGCCTTATGAAACGAGTTTTTTATACTATTTTTTCTATTTTGCGTTTTTTACATTAATAAATTGGTTAAATTGGAATTACAGTAGTACCCCGTTATCCGCTGACTCCGTATCCGCGGTTTCGGTCATCCGCGATTTACCTATGATGAGCAGAAAACGCGTTATATCAATAAATATAAAAGTTATAGGAGCATTTGTCGATATATATAAAGCCATATATATTCAACAGGTTTTCGAAATGCTGTATACAATGGCTAACGAATGCTCTGATATCGGGCTCATGGAATGCTGGAAGTCATTTACAATTGCTGACGCAATTCTATTTATCAAAGGAGCGATGGAGGAATTAAAGTCAGAAACGATAATAGCATGTTGGAAAAATCTGTGGAATAACATCGTTCTTAGTTCTGAAGACACACATGATATTAATTCACATCTAACAACGATATTTAACATAGCGCAGAAAATAGATGGAGAAGGATTTAACGATATAACCCAAGAGGAACTCAGTGATTACATAAACGAAGAGGATCAAGTATTCACCAACGAGGAATTGGAAGACCTTGTGAAATCTTCTCCAGAAGCGAGTGACGATGAGGATGAGGGTCAACAAGAACCGCCAGCATGGACGCTTGAAAAATTTTCAGCGATATTTCGAACTGCTCAAACATTAAAAGAACAAATAGTAGAATATGATCCAATAATGGAACGCAGTATAAAAATTACTCGCACTATAACAGAAGCTTTAAAACCTATGGAGAATTTGTTTATTGAAATGAAAAGACAAAAACGGCAACTACCAATAACAATGTTCTTTGAAAAAGTCGACAAAACTATCGATAATGCACAGCCATCAACATCGTTTGCTTCGGATCTAAGTAAACAATCGACTGCTAACTTGGGCTTGGAGGAAGATGAATGAATATGTAGCTCACGATGATAATGTTTTTCTTGTTGTATATTTTCTTGTTGTGTATGTAAATATGTACTATATGTACATATGTATGAACTAATATATTTATTAAACTTAAATTCTATTTGTGCCACAGCACAAGAATATTTATTTATTTATTGTTTATTTATTTTAAATAAATATTATATAACTTATTTTTTCTTGTTTCATTGTTTTAACTTTGCTTCATATTTCATATTCTACTCGAAAATAAAGCGTTCGCTACTATCCGCGGTTTTCAGTATCCGCGGAAGACCACAGAAGCAAACCCCCGTGGATATGGGGGTACTACTGTATTTAATTTGAAAGTTCAGAGTTTAATTTTTATATAAAGCGCATGTTGGTCACATTGATACTTGACATTTTCAAATTTAAATCTTGCTATCCGCGAAGTATATTATATTACATATTATTTATTAATTTTCGTTAACATTACTTGATATTTCATTTAAAAATATAAACATGAGTGACATAGAAACATATATATGTTGTTGTCAATTGTATACAACATACGTTGTTTGTGTAAAATACGGACATATATCATATCTGTCAAATGTACATAAATTCTTAAAATCAAATGACAGCAATGATATTTATTTCTGTATTCGAACAACGCCAACATTGAAAAATGAAAAAAAGTGTATCGAAATGAAGCTCATTTCGATACTGTTTTTGGTTTCATAATGAGTTCATTTCGAACGCAAAATAGAAAAAATCCATTTTATATTGTTATATTGTATATTTATCCTATAATTTTTTATAAATATTAAGTTTAATTTACCATCTTATTTTTGGAGCAGTTTTAGTTTCTTCTTTTTAGTCCATTCCTTTCTGCCCTTAGTATTTCTCTTTGTTTTCATTAACTATGGAGAATTCTCGTAGGGCAATCATGGTAGGATGTAGGATTGTTTGGATACCGAGATATATTGCAGTACCTGTTTATTAAGTTTAAGGCTACCACAAAAGTGTAATGTGCAAAGACATGTTTTTTTGAAACTCATGAAGATAACATATGACCATCTGCACCTGACACTTTTAACGAAGAACTGTGTGAAGCTTTCACGGCGGCCAATATCCCATCCAAAAAGTTTAACAATCCAGCCCTCATGAGGTTTCTTACAAAATATACTGATCGTCATATACCAGATGAATCTACTTTACGTAAATACCACTTACCAAAACCATTGAAAAAATACGAACCAACTATCTGGTTCTTTGTTCTGGGTAAGTGCAGATGAAACAACGGATGTAATGGGACGATATGTGTTTAATGTAGTTGTCGGCATTCTTCATCCGACAACTTCATACCAACCATACTAAATTGCAACTAAAATATTGCCAGTCGTAAATGGTAAAACAGATACACAAGTAATTGCTCAATGTATTCATAATATTCTGCCATCGGTTAACAACTATAAAGACAAGATGCTTTTTGACTGATGCGGCAGCTTATATCTTAAAAACAGGGAAGTTATTAAAACAATCTTATCCCAATATGCTACACGTTACCTGTGCAACAAATGCACAGAGCACAGAGCATGTGAATACATCAGGGGTCATTTTCCAAATGTTGATAAGTTAGTTTCATCATTTAAAAAGATATTTCTCAAAGCAGCTTCACGAGTGGCATTATATAAAAAAATACTTCCAAATTTTCCTTTACCCCCAGTTCCTGTTTTAACTAGGTGGGAAACAGCATTTTTCTATTCACAATTCTTGGCTGAATTAAATAACCTTGTTTTTCATCTTCAAGATGATGTTACGCAAAGCATTTCTAATTGTAAACACCTGATACAAATTGAAAATTTACAAACAGCTAAACTTTATTAAAGCTAATTTTCAGTGTCTTACAAATACGATTACTTTCATGCCAAATCAAGATATTAACCTAAAAGAGGCGATAATTAGCTTTGGAAATAGGCTTGGACAAAAAGTTGATGCCATATTTGGCAGAAATCCAGATTTGAAGATATTTTATCAATTCTGCACAAAGCCTATTGAAAAATCTATACATTCGACGTATGGTGCACTTTTGCAACAGCTTATTCACGCACCCATCACCAGTTGTGATGAGGAACAGACATTTTCTATTTTTAAAGACTTTTAACATCTAAAAGAACTAATTTAACACAGGAACACCATGAACAAATTTTAGTTGTTCATAGTAATGTTTTACACTTTCAATCTTTCACAGAAAATACATAGTTTTGAGTGTTGTTCTTTGTAAATTATTTTTATTCAAAATTCGATACGCAATTCGATTGTCAGCATTACTTTTGTTTCAGGAATAGTTGCTGCCGGTTACCAAACCGTTTATTACATTCACTCTGTTGTGCATTGACAGATACATATTAACTGCATATTGCTATAGATTTTTCCTTGGACAAGAAAGGAAAAATGATTGAACAATTTTGAACTCTATAATGAAGTACATTTATAAAAAAATTAGCTATTTCAATTGTATGTTTGTTTATTTCAGACGGGGATCGTTATATGTATATTTTATTTTATAGGTAAAATAAATTTTATAATGTTTGAAATTATGATTAACCCTCGTATATTTAGGTTGACCAGAGGATTGAACTTGCCGCTCTTCCGGATATTGTGTTTATTAAAATGTGTTGTCTGTATATATTTTGATTTTATAGATGGTAGGGATGTTCAGGCGGATGTTGAAATTTCATTTTGAGTTAGAGATATCTTGACGGTTAAAGTGATCGGTTTATTAAAGAATAAAATTCTCAATTTTATTCTTTGTTTTATAAAATCGGGTTGAATTTTGTTTATGCATTTATTGTGAGGTGCATGTAAATCTTAATTCGATTTTTGCGAGTGTTTTGATGTTTATTGAAATGTTTTTTTTTATGAATAAGATATCTCTCGTGCATTTTATAAATTGTGCATAGATCTATGTAAGTTGATAAAATATTTTGTTTATATATTTGATATCACGATTATTTTCATTATTATAATTTCATGTATTTCTTGTAATAATTTATATTTGAAAGTAGTATATGGGTATTAGAGAAAGTTGTCATGTTTTTGTAAGGGAAGTTTTTTCTTAAAATAATATTCGAGAACATTTTTGAATTCAAGGTTGGAGTTTTCTTTAGTGGGGATTGACCTTGTTGTGTTATTTTTGCGCATGACAAAATTCAATTTTCGTGAGTTTCGAAAACAGTTGTTTTTGACATTTGTTTGAAGGGGTCAAAGTAGAGGTTAAACTTGACAAATTTCACTAGTATTTATTAGTTTTATGTTTGATCGAGTGTCACAAGGGGTTTTTCTCTGTGTGCGAGTCATTATTCACAAAGAGTGTTTCCCCATTGCTACTGTTTGATGATGCTTTAGCACCCTATACACTTTGTAGAAGGATTTTTTTTTATTTTTTTTTAAATAAACTAACAAAGGAACAGATTAGATTTTTATTTGTGTTTATCGTTTTATTCTCGGAAAAAAACTTGAACCTGATCCGCGAGGAACGATTCATGAGATGGGAGTTCGTGGATTCTACTAGACTGAATAGCCGGCAATATAAGCTGTAGTGTGAATAAAAAAATTAATAAGCAATTTCAAAGTAAATTCCACTGCAATATGTAGGTATGTGCAACTTATGCAGCTTGCCACACGTAACAAAATGTTCGAACACATGGATCGCTTACAGAAACAAACCTATTGCGAATACAAGGCACCTATGGGCTATGAATCATCAATTGCTCGAGTCCGCTCTCTGATAATAATAATATTTTTATTGTTCAACAGAATTAAAACAAAATTACAACTACAAGACAAAACCAAATATAAATTACACATAATATGAGGCAGAAATAAATAAAAATAAAAAATAAAATGCAAAAAAAACAAACAATTCATAATAATTCGAGTATTGCCATAAAATCAGTTGCTTTAGTGCTTTGCAAAATATTTTCCACAAAAATTGATGCATTCGAAACAACTGTTAAAGCAGTTTTTCAGTCTTCATTTGGGACAGTGAAAAAATATTTTATATTTATATTAATAAAATGTCATATAAATTATTAATTTCGGAATTCAACTCAATTTAACAATATAGCAAAGTAACCTAACTACATCTAATTTTACAGATGTCATTCTGGCCAACGTAATTTTTCCAGACGTATATATTTATCTAATATCTTCTAACCGACAAAGGCGCATAAAATCGTAAAAAATTTAAATGTTACGATACCTAAAAATTTATTGTTTTTCTTAATTTCCTAATTTGCAGTTTGCATTTTTATAGGTAACAAAGAAACTGATTTACTACTTACTATAACTGTCTTAAAATAGGTCGTTCAGCCAGACCAACGATTTTCGGTATTTATGACATTGGCATTAAGAAGAACTGGATTCCGAGGTTAAAAATAAATGTGGGGTAAAAGTGCCTGTATAAATATATAGGTATATGCTTATGTGCACAAGAAAGCAAAGTAAATGTAAGTATTTCTTAAGTAGCACAATATCTGAGCGAAAGGCAAATATACATGATTTCGTTTAATATAAATATTATATATGCATTGGTCACAACAATTACCAAGTATTTGTAAATTAATGCTCTTAGTTTCAAAACGTGTCATTTTTTGTCACATAGCGCTCGATGATACACTGAGAAAAATGTAGTTGAACAAAGAACAAAATATCTAAAGTAGAATATACAGGTTGAATGATAAGTCCGTGTGCAGAGATCAACGGTTTTATTTTCTCGATTTTTTTTGATATAAAAATTAATTATAGTTTCACTTGTTTAAAATTACATTGGACAATTGTGACTTATCACAAAGCCCCTAAAAAACCTGGGTGAATTTTTGGAGGCAAAATAGGCACTAACTTGTGTTTCTACCTCGTTAGCGTTCATAAATTTGCGTTGTAACGTATTTTTCAAGTTTAAAAACAAGTAATAATCAGAGGGTGCCAAATCGGGCGAATAGGGTAGGTGTTTCAGTAGCGTCCAACCAAACTAAGTGATTTTTTCGAGTGCAAAATTTGTTTTATAGGTTGGACAATTCTTTTGTACAAATTTGACTTTACAGTGCTTCCTAGTCGGAATCTTGGCATTGGCCACATCAAGAAGGTTCATGTAGTATGTTTTGTTGATGGATTTACCCGATTTGCAATAGTCAATAAACACGATCCCATCTTTATTCCAGTAGTAGCCATGGTCTTTTTGAATGTCATTTTGGTACGCTCGACTACTGGCGGTGGCTGACCAGGAAGCTGCCATTCGGAAGCTGAATTTCGGATCGCGGTGGTTCGTAGTAGACTCAAGTCTCATCGACAGTGAGCAGATTGTCCAAGAAATCGTCTTATTCTGCACTATACTCGTCTAAAATCGATTGCGCATCATTTCTTCTTTTGCTCATTAGACAGCAACTTGGTCACCCACTTTGCCACGACCCTTCTGAAGTGAAGACACGTTTTGATGATGTGTTGTATGCATCCATTTGACTCGCTGAGTTCAGCAAAAAGTAGGGCCAGTGATGTTTTGAGATTTTCCACCAGCCAGTCAGTGACGGCTTTTAACAATCTCGGAAGAACCGGATTTGGAGGTCATCCTTCTTTCGTCTGCGTGGCGGTTTCTACCATCGTGTTAACATTATCGATTTTTTTGCAGGTCAATGAACTTAAATTACAGCTGTATTTCAGTAAATATAGAATAAACAAAGATATGCACCGACTTTAACTATTGTTGTATCGACCGAAGTATGAGTTGAAATAATTCGATAGTTTTTGAATAACACTAATTTATTTACAAATTTAGCCTTGGAGTTCCCTTAACTTAATACAAATGCAATATCTGGTCTTAACACTAAAGACCGAGAAAACTGGCTAATAAATAATATTTGCTCCTATTTAGATCACTGAGATCTTAGTAGGAACTGTCAGTTAGATCACCGAGACCTAAGCTAGAACTGTAGTTAACTCGAAGAGATCGTACTTGGAACTGTAGTGAGCTCTAAGAGATCTTGTTTGGAACTGTTTCTTTATTTACTTATTTTTTGGCAACAAAGTTTTGTCCCCGCCAGTCACAAGAGAGGGAGAAAACAAGGATTATACGGAAATTTTCATACAACCATTTTTACCTTCCTTCCAAGAAATGCATATGCTGTAGTTTCCAACGTCATCAATGTATTAAAATAAACAATATACGCCGGAAACCCTTAATTATAGAATATAAAATACCTCTTAAAATAATAAATATACAATACGCAGGAAGTGCGTTAGAGATAACATAATAGTTCGCAGAATCGCATCGAACTGAACTATTTAACCTATTATAATAATATAACACTTTATCTATAACAGGAAATATGTCAATAAATCTTATTCTATTATACATTACATTTACAACTACTAAATAGATGGGTTAACAAGAAGGTTGTGCCTGTAATAAAATAAATAGTTTTTATGACCGTAGAAAACAAGACAATGAATAAAGAAATGTAATACCTGACCAGGCCTTAGGTAATTGACAACATTAAATATATCCGAACTCCAGGAACCTTTTCTATATAAACTTTGCAATATTTACATAACCGATCTAGTTTCTACTATTTTGGGTTGATTCAATGAACATGCTGTGTCTGTAACAGTGTTGTGGTGATGACCAAACAAAGAGATATCCAACAATACTTGCTAAAACAATAAAAACATTACCAAATGCACAGCGAAGTTATGCCATATTGCTACTATTATTGTAATTATTTCAAATTTGTTGAAACTAACTAATAAAAATAATGCTACAATGTATAATATTATATTTAATCTTACTTATATCAGTTGATTCAAGTCTTAAAACATAACAGTTTTTCGGTAAATGGGTCAAACACATATAGACAAAAATTGTTTGGATAATTGGCACTGCCCTTTCTCAACGTGACATCACACTAATACAGCGTATTGACCAATTCCCCTAATATCATATTTAATTTACATTTAAAAATGTCATAATTGTCACTGTACGATGAGTTCTAGAACATTTATAATACATTTTCTTGGTAATACAATAAAGAATTACTTTAATATGATATTAAACGCTGAATAATTGTGGGGTGTTTTACTCCAAGACGGTTGGTTTATAGTACATACAGTATAGCTTATTTCAAATTATAAGAATATAACTTTGAACGGCTCTAATGCTTTTATTTCATCACCTGCGGCAATAACTACCTGGCCGCTCAATACGATTATCTTTTACGCAAACGAACTGCTGAGGTCCGTAATGACAAAATTTAAGTAAATTGTAATTACTGCAATTTAGATGAAATAAAATTTAATAATAATATAAGTACCAACAGTTTTTAATTTGAATATATAGTTATTATATATAGTTAAATAGTCATTAAATTACACTTTAGATGAAATAAGTGCTTATATTTATTAAACAAAATTTAAGTAAATATAGTTAGGAGAGTTGGTATATATTACATCTAATATTGAGTCTATTTATCATTTATTGTTAATCTTTACTGCTGTATAGATATGTATTTGATTTTTCTCTCTTTACTTAACGAACATGTGGCGACCTTTTGCTGAAAGTGTTAGTGATTATGATGTGGATAGTGATAATACTGTTGGAGCACGAAAGAGAAAGCATATATCAGAAGATGCAAAACAGATCATTTTCAATGTCTATCATACCCTGATGGAAGAAAATAACGAACTACAAACCCAGAACATTCAACGAACGTCGCAATTAACCAAGGTGCCTTTTGGATCAATATATAAAATAATTAAGAATAACGCAGGGCCTCGAAAGCAAAGAAGTGACTAAGGAGTATGAAATTGATACTATTAGGCAGTATATTCCTTCTACAGAGGAAATGTTGTATCTACACTTGACTGCTTACATAAAAAAATCAGTGATGAGCCTATAAATATTCAGTGTTCTAAAACAACCTTGTGGCGGACGCTAAAGAAAGCTGGTTTTAAGTTTCGCACTATAGACAAACGTCGCACAATTATGGAAAGCCCGAGGTTACAGAAACTTCGATATGAATACTAAACGGCAATTAGAAGGTATAGACAGGAAGGACGATTCATATGTTATTTAGACGAGACGTGGTATGACACCCATGACACAATTTGCAAAGGTTGGGTGGATAGTTCAAGTATGTGTCAGTTGGACGCGCCGATTTCGAGAGGGAAGAGAATAATCATTCTTCATTCTGGGTCAGAAAAAGGATGGATCGGACAGCCGCTATTATCTGCTAAAAATGTTAAATCCTCAAGTTTAGATTACCATGAAGATATGACCTCATCTTTATTTGAAGAATGGTTTTGTGACACTTTGCTGCCAAATTTACCAAAAGATAGTGTGATAGTGATGGACAACGCTCCGTATCATTCTCGACAGCAAACCAAAGTTCCTACAAAATGTAATAATAAGAAAGATATTAAAACATTTTTAGAAGCAAATGATTTATATTTTGACGATCATTATACAAAAAAACAATTAATAGAGGTGATGAAGACAAAAGAATATTTAAAGGATTATTATGTGGATAACAGAGCCAAAGAAGCAGGACATTCAATTTTGCGTTTACCACCATACCATTGCATTTTCAATCCCATTGAATTGATATGGGCCCAACTGAAAAATACCATAAGACGAACAAATCAAACACCGAAATTTAGTGAAAGCAGTGTAACACACATAACAAATGTTATGGAACATATAACTGCTGTAACACGCAATAGCAAAAGAGGACGAATATATGCGCATGTACAAAATAGTAGCACCTTTGATTATAAATTTGCAATACGATTCAGACACAGACACCGATTTGCAAGACGACTCAATCACAGATGATTTATGAAATGCGGTGACACATAAAAATTTTATTGTGTATTACAAATAAATTAGCTTTATATATCTATATGTATCCACTACACATGTTGCCACACGATTTGTAATTTTTTCTTTGTATATAAACCCAATGTACAGATATTTTTTATTATAAACTTGAAATTAACAGCGTTTTATTATTATATTATAGGGCCCTAATTTATAGTCAATACGGCCCCTAGATTCATTGCCGTAAACCGTACCCGTTCAATAAGAAGACCAGGTATAATAATTATCATCACTCATCACAGAAGGTGGTGCAATAAAAGCATTAGAGCCGTTCAAAGTTATATTCTTATAATTTGAAATAAACTATACTGCACGATTTATTAGCGCGAAATGGCTATAACAATACGACCTATTTCTTATTCTGCTGTGTTAACCTTAACTTGAAAATTGGAGTTGCAAAATGTAAAGATTTCTTGCAAGACATTCACTAAAGTGAAATTAAAATTTTATATCTATTTCCGATCCAATAAAATTTTCGGAAACGCAACAGCTGACTCACAGAATCATTAAGTATTTTTTAAATGCACCTAGAAATTCGATTGTGTCACTAATAATAAACAGTGTGGAACAATATGTAGAGGATACGTATATTAATAGCATTTTTTCTTAAAAATATTTATGTCAACATAAATTCATTGGCAACTGAATAAAAGAAAACAAAAATAAAAATAAAAACTGTGACAGTGACATTGCGAATTCGTTAAATCTATTTTCGAAGGCGGATGTGAATTTTTGAGATACACATATTTTTAATAATAGATGAGAAGTATATTTACATTAGACCTACAGAGAAATTTCTGCTATATTAGCAAAACGGGCCAAATTCTAAAAAATAAATTACACTAGGAAATTCCGAATATGTATAGAAATTGGCGAGTTAATATCTAAATAATATATTTATGCTTTAAAAATGAAATATAAAATATGTATTGCTTTTAAATAATCCAAATTAAAGTTTAAAATTTATAACAGGTTGTAAAAAGCAGTCAATAATTTAAATATGATAAGAATTAAATAAATAAATCTCTCTTTAGCTACCTCCGAGCTTTTGTATTCGTTCAGTTTATTACCCGATTTCCAAATAGGATGAGGTTATCAAGTCATGTATCGGTGTCCCATTAAGAGTGCAAAATTTAAAATGTGTCCTACGTTCGTTTAGTTAGGTTGGCGGCACTGAACCTATAACATCCTTCATTTGTCATTGTTGCGATTAGTAGTCATAGAACATTATACGACGGAACAACGCGTTATTGTTGTGAAAATGCATTATAGGTATGCACCAAATCTGTCAACAGTTCACAGATTAATTAAGAAATTAGAGGAAACTGGTTTGACTGTTAACAGAAGACCACGTACGGCTACGTGGTCGTACCACCCGATCTATCGAGAATATTGTAATAGTGCATGAAAGTGTTACCGAAAATCCAAAAATATCAATTCGTCGTCGTTCTCAACAGTTAGACATTTCGAGACGCACCCTGCACCGAATACTCACCAAAGATCTGCATATGCGTACAAGATGCAGTTGTTACAAGAACTCAAACCAGCAGACCATGAGCAGCGTCGAGAATTTGTTAATTGGGTGTTGGAAAACCAACAAGAGGACGACGATTTTTCGAAGTCAATCATCTTTAGCGATGAGGCGCATTTGCAACTTAATGGGTACGTGAACATTTAAAATGGTCGGATTTGGGGCGAGGAGAATCCTCGAGTGATTCATGGAAAGTCATTTCATGCAGAACGAGTTACTGTCTGGTGTGGATTCTGGGCTGGCGGAATAATAGGGCTCTACATTTTCGAAAATGGTGTTGAACAAACAATAACAGTGAATGGCGTACGCTATCGCAACATGGTGAGAGAATTTTGTGGCCACTGTTGGATGAAATGGATATCAAAGGAATAAGGTTTCAACGGGAAGGGGCAACGTGTCACACGGCGCGCGAAACAATTGATTTGTTGCGAGAAAAATTTCCTCGACGATTATCTCACACAATGGCGACCGAAATTGGCCCCCACGCTCGTGCGATTTGACCTCGTGCGACTTCTTTCTTTGGGGGTACGTGAAATCTCGTGTATATGCCAACAATTCACGAAGAATTCCTGTGTTGAAGACGGAGATTAGACGTGTTATTGGCGAAATCGAACCACAATTATGCGCAGAAGAAATCGAGAGTTTCGTAAAACGAGCAAGAGCGTGCCAGCAAAGTCGTGTGGGCCATTTGTTCGATATTGTCTTCCAAGCTTAACCGTAGTGTGTGTACTTCATTCTGAAACAAACATTTTTATACTTGTTGAATATACGAGTATGATGCATTTTATTACAAAATTAATTATTGCGCTCTTAATGGAATATCCTATATATAATTAAGCGGTTTTAATGATTCTGGATGCGTGCATCCAAGATGGTGCCATATCACCGTGAACCGGTACCGGGCTAGTACCACTTTTTAATTGGTTTGTTCACACATTAACAATTTTCTCCAACTTTACTGTTCTGATAATTCTTATAAATTATACATGACTTTATCCTATTATAATTTTATGTCAATGTCGATATAATGCTAGGCAAGTACTGGTCCAGTACTGTGTAAATGCACAAATTTTCCTAAAAACCTGTATCATTCTAACAATTTGCTTTGAATTATATATTAGTTTATCTAGTGATAATTTTACAGTAGTGTCGATATAGAGTGTCGAATTAGGCTAGTATTGGCCCAGTACTAGGTGGATACATAATGTACGTGTATATCCACATCTCGGAGATGTCTTGACAGATTTTAATGGTTTTGGATGCGTTTGGTAAGTAATTTGTGGCGTACGTGGCTTGTACAGTGTTAATATGATCGTCGCTGGCAAACTGTCAATTTTATTATTCCAAAATGTTTGAGCAGGAACTTTACGTTTCTTAAGATTATTCCAACATCGAGAACATGCCACAATGTTTCTTATGTCAGTACAAATATTGTACCGCTGCTGTGGGTATAGTTTTGGTGCATATATGGAACAAGGTACGTCGGCAAATATGTATATTACTTGTTGATTCAAAAGCATCTTCATCGAAGGACCTCAGAGATTGAGCTACTCGGCACATAACCTGCCTTCAAAAACTTTCCTAATTAGAGACGGCCATGCTTTTTGATAATGGTTGGTGACAGTGTACGTAATCTGTCACAAACGTATAATTTTGACTGAGCATGGCCGTCTCTAATGAGGACAGTTTTTGAAGGCAAGTTATTTTCTGAATGATTATTTTCGTTCTTGATTATTCGGTGATTATAGTTTTGCACCGTGGTTAACGGCTGCTGAACAAAATGTACGCCATTTTGTTCAGTTGCTTTCAAATGAGATTGCCAAGCAACGTACGCATCGACTCAGTTTAGTACGAGAAAGATTAATAAATGAAACTGCTGAACAAAATGTGCGCCATTCGTTATTGACTGTTGAGAATGTCTACAATTGCTGCAAAACAAACTTTGTTTTATCGCCAAATGCAGCTATACGACGTCAAATCGGTTGAATACAGGGGATGTGACAACAAAGATACATACTGTCTAACGTTTCAATACACCAAGGCATTCTCATTAACCGTTGCACCACTTGGAATTCTTTGTGAATAATTGCCTTGGAATTATTCCAAAGATAGTGAAAAAAAACATGGTAAAAAGCACCATATTATTTTTGGCCAGTCAATCGATATGGAGCAAGCATCGAAAGTAGCTTCCGAAAACCAAGTATTTCAGTTAAAGCGATGAATTATTGTTTTGGGTATTCCAAGTTGGCCTGAAGGTTTATCGTCATCTACATCCTTTCTACCCTCTCTAAATTGTCGACAACACTCAAAAATTTTTGTTTCCAATAAACGATATCTTCCATAAGCAATTTTTTGGGGCATTTTCCGTTTTTAACAGAGAATTTAATGATTATTTATTTTGCGACCGAGTATCTAATCACTTAAACGCGTCGTATCTTAGCTCCAGGTGACAGAAATGTCATGAAATTTTTACAGATCTTTACGAATATGATCATAAATCAATATCTCATCAACAGATGGCACTAGCAATTTGCTTAAAACAAAGATTTGTTTGTATGTCACTGTACTCAAAGTGACAAATAAATTTAGAGAATTTCGTTGTTTTTTCCCGTATCTGGTGAAATTTTGTGAACTTTGGATATCCAAGGCGGATTTAAAAATAACATAAAAAACCTCTCGAAGATGATTAGGCAGATATTTAATATCCGATACCGAAACGAAGGTTACATTTTAATTATAATCTCTAAATCTCTAAACTCATATTTCAGGACGTTCCCCGCGAGATTTGTAAAGATGGTGTAACAACAATCTATAGTGAGGAAAAATTATAGGCAGATAATGATTATCAAGTAAACGAAGGCCGCTTCATGGAATTTTATTTTTATAGTAGACATATAATTAAATCGAACTCGTCTAATTCCTGAGATACCACGAATACCGTGAAATATCTATTATAACATGGGGCTATCCAAACTGAGAGAAAGTATTTGATTGACCTAGAGTGTGTGTTTATATAAATACATACTTGCTAGCGGTAATTGAATATACATAAATTTACGTCGCCCATTATGTAGGGTTCACGTTATCGATCGAAATAAAGCTGTTTCGGTAATTGGTTATAGATAGAAGGATCTAATACCTAAGTCAATATGTGTATATAAAGCATTATAAATTTACGGTAATTAATGGGCATGTACTGTTAACAAGTGGGCATTTTCGTAAACCAGAATATTGATTGGGTAACAACAAATACAAATAAAATAAAATCAGAGATATTTAATCCGAATTGGTGGGGACTGTGGCTATAAATCTGAAACAGACAGAAACAAAAAATCCCTAACCACAATATAAATTAATAAATTCGAAATAAATATTTCAACAATCTGAAAAAGAAAGATAGTGTTAGGCGTAGCGTCTTTGGTTAAGGTACAATCTTTAAAGAAATGCTCTTCACCAAATCGCCAGTGCGATACCATTAATAATGTAATTCATTCACAATCTTTTTTTATATTCTAAATATGTTTAATTATACAAGGTAATTCACGCTATACGGCAGGGAATATTGTGGCCAAAATACTTGACTTTCAAATATGTCTATTATGGATACTTTTCAAAATTATTTTGATATTATACAGGCCGTTCCAAAAGCCATAAAAGTATCAAAGTTGTGTGTAACCATTATACACCCCCATATATCGAAAGTGAAACTTTTTGAAAGTCAAGTATTTTTGCCACAATATTCCGTGCCGTATAGCGTGACTAAGCCTGTATATTACAAAATGGACAAATGGGAGAAATATGAAGCAATTATCAACTTACGTTTTATTGCTCCCATAACCAATAACCTGATAACCTGTCCTTTTTAAACACCTATTATTGTTTAATTGGAAACACGTCGTTACTAAACAGCACATGTAGATAATAAGTTATAATACTTATATCGCATCATTTCCATTGAACGTACGTTCTTTCAAGGCGGGCAGTATGTTTCGTCATAAAACGAAATTTTTTAAATTGTATATATATATATATACAGTGTGGTCCAAAAGTCGCGCAATCGAATGAAAAAAAAAAATGAAATTGTGTAGTACAAATACAAAATTTATTCTTCTATAATAAAAATAATACAAATATGTTTGAACAAAAACTGACTCTTTGGGATCACAGCTTATGTTGGAAGTGTCCTCCACCTTCTTCAATGCATCTCAGACATCGCTTTTTAACCGCGTTACAAATGCGCCGAAGTAATTGTTTGTCATCATTGAGTTTGGCGACTTCTTCGGTTATAACATTTTTCATGGTCTCAATATCCGGCAACTGATGATGGAATACCTTATCCTTTCAAATACCCCACACAGCGAAATCTAGTGGGGTTACGTCCGGAGATCTCGGAGGCCATTCGACTTCGACCTCTTCTTCCAATCCATCCGGGGAAAAATTCATCGAGAAATTCGCGAACAATTAAAGCGTAATGTGCTGGAGCACCATCTTGTTGAAGAGTTAAACATTGACCAGCAAACACTGGGTTATTGGCAAGTTCTTCACGTAGTTCCATCAACAAATCGAGGTATGCAACACCTGTTACAGTATTGTCGAAGAAATAGGGGCCGACGATTCCGAAGGCGCAAACACCAAGCCATACCGTTACTCCAGGCACGTTTAATTCTTCTTGAATGGTGATATGCGGATTTTCAGTGGACCAGTACACACAATTGTGTCTATTGATGCGCCCATTTAATTTAAATTGAGTTTCGTCCGATCACAAAATTGTTTTGAAGAAATTTTGAAAGGCTTCACATTGAATGACATACCATTCTGCGAACTGTAGCCGACGATCCGGTTCATCTTCTGTCAATGCTTGTAAGAGGTGTGGTCTGTAAACCTTCAAACCTTCATTATTCGCTGTAGGGTAGAACGAGAAATATCCAGTTCATTTGCGGTTTTTCGGACAGATCGCGCAGGCGATTCAATAGAACTCTGAGCTACAGTTTGTAAGTTATCATCTGTCCTCAGACTACGTGGCCGGATGTGTTCATAATCAGCATGGTAACGATAGTACGAAGACACCAAGAATACCCGTTGCGCTACGGTATACCGATAATGTGGGCTTGTTGCCATGATAACGCGTTCACACACTTACAAACTCCGACAAGATATTGCTTCACACTAGAGATGGTTGCTCTGAACCGAACCTGTTCCTTTGAAACCTAGTTCGCATTTTCCAAAAGAGTAGATCCGATTGAAACGATTCCGAGTCGTACAATTCTGATTCCGATCGTTCAAGTCGGAGCGTCCGAGAGTTGATCTCGCAGTTGCACCTACATATTCGCATCGTATTATGTAAAAGAGTAGGTCCGCCTGGAACGAGTCCGACTAAGCGAAGCGAAATGTGAGAAATAAACGACGCAACTACTCCTATACCTATGTATAAATAAATACAACTGGCAATTGTAGTTGCTGCGATTCCGAATAATTGTATATAGAATTGTGCAACCAAATATGTATATTTATTTTTAAATAATTAGTATGATTTCTAGTCATAAGAAAAACTAAATTTTTAGCTACACAAAAAATATATAATAAAAAGTAAAAATAATAAGAACTAATACATAAAAAATAGTTTTAATTTTTGTATTTAAATCTAAATGAAATCATCGTTCATATTCAGGAAAACTAGTTTTTCTACTTTACTCGCACTTAACCGTGTTCTTCTTTCATTTAAAATATACCCCGCTTTAGAAAAGAGTCTCTCGCATGGAACTGAAGTAGCCATTGCACAACATATTTCCTTTACAACGATACTTAGATTCGGGAATAAATATTCACTGTCCTTCCACCACTGAAATGGATCCTGATTTCGATCAGCCATTTCACATTCTAAATATCGTTGCACTTCCATTATTGCGCGAGAATTTGCAGACCCTGGGACTTCAACATTAGATAACATTTTATCTATTGAGGTCCATATATTAAAAGAATCTTCTGCCTTTGAGGTTGATGGCATGGGTTGAGGAGCAGTTGATGTTTTTGATTTTTCCAATATTAACACTGAAATTTTATTTATCAATTGTTTCTTAACTCTCTCTACTGTCGATTGCTCCTTAAAGGCATATATTTTATATCTCGGATCCAAAAAAGTGCAAGCTGATAATATTGCATTAAATTCGATATTCTTAAATCTGAATTCTAGTCCCTCCTTTAAACTACGTATAACTTGCAGTGACTGCTTACTTCTTAATATGGTTTCCTTGTTTTTCAATAAGTCGTCCATAATATTGAACAAACTAGCAGTAAATACAATAACCTGAGAAGCAGTCATGTAACGCTCACCACTCACAGCTTTTGTGACATTTTCAAATGGAAATAAAATTTTAATTAAATCTTTTATTAGGTCCCATTTATCTAAACATATTTGTGGTAAGGATGTATTTAAAAGTGCAATTGTCATCCGTATTGAATCTTCCAATTCAACAAATCGTTGTAACATATAAAATGTGGAATTCCAACGAGTCTCTACGTTTTGTATAACTTTTTTCGGTGTTTCGATACCAGCACTTTTTTGTTGAGAAATTAATTTCGAGGTTGCAACAGAGCTTCCTTTAAAATGGCTAACGATTTGTTTAACTTTTGTTATAATATTTGCTATTGTATCTTCTTTTAAAGAATTTTGAACAATTAAGTTGAGAGAATGGGCATAACAACTAAAGTGGCTCCATTGTAACTCTTGTGTTATTGCTCTTAACACATTAGCTGCATTATCGCTTACAGCTAATAATATTTTTTTTTCTAAATCCCACTCTAATATACATTTTTTCAAATTTTCTGACAAATTCTTGCTTGTGTGACTTTCATTAAAAGGAGCACATTGTAAAAGCATGGACTTCATCTCAAAATTTTTACTTAAATAATGAGCTGTGATACCCATAAAACTATCATTATTTACTGAAGTCCAGCAATCGGTTGTTATACAAACACTTGATACAGTTTTTATTTCATCTTTGCATTTTTTTAAACATCTCTCGTACAATGCAGGAATTAGAGTTTTTGAAATAGTTTGCCTATTTGGCAAGTTATACGCAGGATTTAAGGCATTCACAAATTGACGAAAACCTTTGTCTTCTATGATTCGAAACGGTTAATAATCGAGAGTAAAGAGTTTGAACAATTGATCATCTATGTTTTTTTTCACATTCATCGGCATATTTTTAGAAGAAAAGAATGAAGACACGTTGGTTTGACGGGGTTTACAAATCCTTTTTGGGAAAATTGTTGATGTTGAAGTAGTACTAATGGCAACAGAAGTAACTAATGCTGAACTCGCTTTTGAAAGATCTTTCGCAGATGTTTCTCTTACTTTTATAGGAGTTTGTTCTTGACTATCCTATTAATAATATAATAGTAGAAACTTAGAAAATTTTTAAAATATATAACTTACATGTTGGTGAGGGATCGATGGTATACTTTGTGTTTCAATATTTTCTTGTCCTATAGTTATATTGACTGTTGGATGTTTGCGGTTAATATGTCTTTTCATATTCGAAGTAGAACTTTTGTAACACATTCTTTGGCCACATAAATTACATTTAGCAAAGTCTTTATCAACTACAGAAAAAAATTCCATGCAATACTGGTTTGCCTATTAGAACTCATTCTTAAATATTTATAAAATTTAAATTAAATTCCACAAAACTACAACCGACAATGACAATACTTATTATGCAACTAATCGAAATATATCCTATTTTGTAAAGGAAGGTAGAGAAAATACAAATAAACCAAGTGATGTGTTTATTTTAATACATCATACATTTCTAGTCTTCACTTTTTTGAACAGTAACATTATGTCTCTCGACTAGACATTATATTTTTTGTATAAGAAATAGGCGATAATACTATATTTATGGTATTATTTTTGTGATTAGTCTAACGAATATTTCTTTTTGTCTAACTTTAAACATTCTTTCTAACCGCCGCCGTCAATAAATTAAATACATTCAACACATTGCATATTAGAATGACATGAGATTTTCTAGTGTTGCATTGAAAAGCATACAAAAATTATTTTAAACCTATGTATGTATGTATATCGTATGCACTTTAATTAAAAAAAAAATCTATAAATTGCAATCTGACACCTCATTTAAAATGTAATAATTTAACTGCTATTTGTATATCCAAGCTGTGTGCCTAAGTAAACATAAAGATTACCCTGACTGATCGGACGCAAAATATGACTCACAATCGGTCGGAGTCGGAACTGATTTGTGCACCTAGTTTGCCGCACCCAGTTCGGAACTGGAATCCTGGTAGGTGCACCTACTCCGCTCAAGGAGTAGGTTATATCATCTCTACTTCATACACAGACAACCGCTGTACTGCCGACAGACCAGCCGTCAACCTTGCATTAGGGGGAGAATGGCGCATGTGTATTTAATTTTGACGTTGCGCGACTTTTGGGCCACGTGGTATATATATATATACATATAGTAAATTCAATCAGTTGGCGATTTAAGGTTTGGCTTTACTTTAAAGTATATATATTTAAAGTATATTTATTTTGTTTTAAATATATATACTTTAAAGTAAAGCCAGACCTTAAATCGCCAACTGATTGAATTTACCATATCATACCAAGGTCACGAAAATATTATATATATATATATATATATATATATATATATATATATATATATATATATTCTATCTTAACGTATATCCTATTAGTTTGACTCTTCTTTTCAAAGGATATTTCCTACGTCATTGTTAATTCTGACCAGTTATTTCTCCAGTAAATCTCTGATAAAGAATTAATTAAACTATAACATTTCCAATTTTATAAATATTCAACGTGCTTTTTCAAGTTTAAACCACTGTATAACATAATTTTATTATCCTATTCAAATTATAACTCTCTTTAGGTTCTAAGAATCGGCATCTTTACATTTGCAAGTTTTTTATTACTTTATACATTAGACCGCTTGATTTGTTGCCTAGGGATATTAGTGAAAAAATTCCATAGACTATTTAATCTGAACATCTTTTTTGTTAAGCTCTAAATATGAACAATAGGTTCCATTACTGAACATTAGCATTCATCCGGAACTACATATTTAGATTTATAACATCAACTAATACTTAATTAGTAATGATATTTTATTATTATTATTTATTAGTAAGATTATAATTTTGACACCCTAGCGTAAACCGGGCTATTGTTGCCAGTGGATACAATTTCTACGAATTTAACACAGAAAAATTCTCCGTCAAACAATACAATTTATGTAATAGTTTGTAGGGGTAGTGGTATGTTTTTACTTACTTATAAAACGGTACAGAATAAATCAGTATCAACTCAACAACAATACAGAATAGTCTCTTCATAACATTCATGTCAATCAGTATCCATCAGAGTCTCACACTAGCGACAAGAGACTCAACAGTATCATATTAATAACAATAGACATACAGTCTCATATAACAAAGTTTTAAATTTGCATTAAGTGTTTAATTTGTGAGATTACCTTAATAAATTAGGTTTGAGTGTTTTTTGTTAAATAAATAAAATATTCAGAAGGCACACCTAGTTTCAATATAACTGCCAGCAACCAAAATAAGTAACCAGTTTATACGGAAGTGGTGAGCGGTAGGTCAAGAAACGATTTATACATGGTCCTCCACGAGACGAATACAACCACAACATTTGGTCCTTCGAGAGCTGGATATAAATTATACACATTTTTAAGACAAACTTCTTGAATAAACACCAAAGCAATATGACAGGTTGAGAAATGATTAAATGAAAAGATTTTAGATTACTTCCTACCATAATCAATGATCAGAATATGTTAATGACAACAGCGCTCGATAGCAACGTTTTCCAAATGCATTACAAAAGAGACTTTCTAAAAATAACTGAAAAAAGGCTATCAACCTAATGAGAATTTGTCGACCCATTCAAAAAAAAAAGAACAAAAATAATTCTAATGTTTGGCAACATCAGATTTACATGTAATGCCTACGAGGCAGGATTCTATTGGCAACTTCTACATACAGGAAAGATGTACACGTACATTTCCTCTATTAAAAAATTGAACTTGGCATGAAAACAGATGAAGCACAAGTGAACATTTTTAAATTCTCCAGATAATGTTATTAATGCGGTTCATTGGTAATTAAAGGAAAAACAAAAAATTATATACGAGGTGTGGCAATTAAATAACGAGAACTTTTCCCTGTAGACTTTATTAAGTAAAATTACATGGCTTTAAGCATTTGTCCCTTCACAATAGTCTCTCTCGAGTGTGATACACTTGTTCTAGTGGTTCTCCCACTGGAAGCATCGTCGAAAATCATCTGAAGTTAACCCCTTCAGAACTTCCGGCGTGCGTCTTTGGATATTTTCAATTGTACCAAAACAGTAACTATTTAGGGGAGTTTTCATATTGGGAAACAAGTCTGCTGGAGCTAGATTCGAGCTATAGGGAGGGGGAGCACTGGAATAATTTTTTTCGCTAACAATTGCTGTACAACGAGCGCAAGTGGAGAGGAGCATTATCATGATGAAGAACCCATCGACTCTTGGCAAATTCTGGTCTCGCCCGAACAACTCTGGCACACAAACGTTGTAGGACATCAAGGTAGAAGGTACTGTTAACAGTCCTACTCTGTGACACGAAATATTTATGGATGACGCCCCTAATATCAATAAATCAAACTATCATCGTCTTGATTTGAGACCATGACATGGCTTTTGTCGGACGAGTTTCGGGGTCAGACTGGAACACCCAACTTTCGTGTCCCGTGGCAATGGTTTCCATTCAACCTCGACCCTCGTTTTGGATGCGTTCAATGAAATCCTAGCAAATCGACAAACGCAACTCTTTTAGCTCTGCTGTGACTGTCTTCGAAACGAGTTTATCACACAACTTCCGCTATAATACCACACAATGCCAGAATTATGATGACCATGTAGAGAGAAACTGAATTCGTAAATAAATATTTTTAGCAAAATTTTCGCCATTGTTGCAACGTCCAAAACTGCTTCAAAAAACTCAAACCTTTCATATTTGCTGTTTGCAAATATTTCATTTGATTTTCTTAACTGGTAAGAACGATAGGTATACAATATTAGTTGTGTACAGTGACCAAGAAAAAAAGGGGTAAAAAATATATATGACTATATCATTCTAAAATTATGAACCAATAAAAATGCAGAATTACTCATATATTATACAACAAGACACTTGAAAATTCTCGAAACTCTATGTATTTCCTAAAAAAACACCACGAGGCCAAAGGTCGAGTGGTGCTTCAGGCAATACGTCTCGTATAATCTAGTACTTTCAAGTGTCTTGTTGTATAATATATGAGTAATTCCTTCATACAAAAAATCGCTGGCCAATGTGCACGTAGTAACGAGAAAATGATTTTTTTTAATTCGAGTCCGGTCCTATTACAGGTAAATAAATATACGGGCGGCAATACGGGCTTCAACCTCTAATTCATCAGTAATTCTCTTTACCAATTAATTATATGGTTTTATCGATATTTGTCAATACCACCACAAATTTAAAGACAAAAAAATTCCTTACAAATAATTGGAAGCCAGCTATCTATCCCATTGGACACGCTACATAAAGAAAGCTTTTTGTTTGATGACGATTTTTGTTTTATGATAAACATAATAATTTTACTTTTAAAAGAAGTCTAACGTTTAAAGTACACTCGCTGGCAAACAAAACCAGCCACCTCTACATATTTTATATTTCTTCTTGTATATTCATTGTAACAGTGTGATATCGTAATCATGCTTTTTACTTTTTGTCGTGAATGATCGGAGTTTATGTTTTTCGAAAAAGATTTTTTAATTTATTCTCAGTACATAAAAATATTAGAACACTCTCTTGCAAAAAATGCATGTTCGTATTTTTTCTTAAGTTTACCATTATACACAGCTTGTTTTGAAAAAAAAAAGTTTGCATGTGTCAGATAATTATATTCAGTCTATTTGATAGTTGTGAATTAATATTGTCCTTTCAACATGGTACTAACTACTGTGGACGTGGGTCGAATTGTTGCTTTAATTGAGGATGGTTGTAGATAGTGCTACGTATCACGCACTTTAAGAATACCTCGAACTACAGTTCAACATGCTTGGAATCGCTACATAGAGACAGGTAGTTTTACCAGGCGACAAAGGGCAGGAGAAAATCAACAACTGCTGTTGATGATCGTTTCATCGTGTTGAATACTTTAAGAAACCGGAGATCTACTGGTGTTTCTCCTCGACATAATTTATAAATGGTATGTGGAGTCATTGTAAGTGAAAGAACAATAAGAAGGAGGCTTGTAGAACATGTACTTCATTCCCGTAGGCCACAGTTACTTTTGCGGCATCGGCAAGTGCAAATTAGATGATTTACACGAGGCACACATTAACTGGACCTTACAGCAATGGAGTAATGCTCTTTTTACTGATGAATTGTTACCACCGGCGGGGTTTGAAGTCACGACGTGTTTGAGCGTAGACTGGTTCATATATGTGAGGACGCAACTCCGTAACAACAGTCCTCTTCCCACCACAGGTGCACCGTGAATGCCAACAAACAATCACCCTTACCCCTATTTATGCATTCACGATGCCACCACTAGGCCCCGCCCACCTACGACATGGACCAATTGCAGAAGACTGGGGCGACCTCCCCACTCCTACAATAGCGAATAAAAGCGGGGCCGAATCCCTGGAGTAGTCATTTTTTTTCACTGCGATATCTGTTCACGCAACATCGCAGTTGAGAGCATCTACGACTATACAACGTCATACGAACCCGGAAGCAATGGCCGGACGACATATTACCAAAACGATAACCAACCTAGCGTTGAATCCAAACTTCAAAAGAAGATGTACTCCGCAGCAACGCGAGGACGCGTTAACAATTATAAACGAAACCACGGAGGAAGAGGATATAAAAAATATCCTAGAAAAACAACCGCAAATATTTATCATTGATCCAGATGAGCCGACGGTACTAATTGAAATAACAGAATCGCCCAAAGAAGCAAGCCCGGTAAACCCGACCAGCTTCACCATCCAACTACAAAACGCTTTTATAAATCCGAAAAAAAACGGCAAAAAAACAAAAAATCGAACACGAAAGTGCACCCATCACAACAAAAAACTCATACAGCGCACTCGAAAAAACTAACGCCGAGGAAAAGATGGAAGAAGAAACTTCCGAATTCACTCCACAGCCTTCAACATCAGCTAGCTCGCCCAGGGTAAGTGACAAAACCATCACACATAACACAAAAACCACACAAAATTGCACCAATCATTGTAATCGAAAAAAACAAATGGACACACATACGACACTTACTTAAATCAAATAACATTAACACTGTAGAAAACAAACTGGTGAAACCAGGAATACACATCGAACCGACAACTGACGAAGACTACCGAAAACTGAAACACACACTAGACAACGAACAAATACAATACTACACTTTTCAATTGAGAAGCGAAAAGACATTAAAGGTAGTTATGCGTAGCATTCCTACCTTTATCACCGAAACTGACATTACAGACGACTTGACTGACCAAGGATACCCGACTTTAAAAATTAAACGCATGAACGGCAAACACGGAATACCAGCACCACTTGTATTAATCGAACTGACGAGACAATACAAGTCAATCTACAACATACGCGACTGCTGCGGACTCGCAATAAAAATCGAACAACTAAACAAACGGACAGACATTATACAATGCCACAAATGCCAGACTTTCGGACATCACCAAAGAAACTGCCACGTTAACTACAAATGCATGAAATGCGGCGACAAACATTCAACACATATATGTACTAAGACAAAAACAACCCCACCAAAGTGTGCAAACTGCGGTGGCCCTCATCTATCCACTTTCATAAACTGTCCCAATAACCCAAACAATCCTACAAACAAAACCGCACCTCAACCTAAATACATACCAGCACCACCCCCAACAAGTAATCCATGGACACAAAGACAAAACAAAACAAAACTTAACACAGTTGACGAATTAGCACTTGCCTTAGGCAATATGCTAATAACACTACACTCGACAAACGCAACAAACGAACAAATACAATACTTCGTAACACAAACACAGACAATAATAACACTTTACAATAAAACACATTAAACACACACACAACTGAAACGCAAAAAAAAATGTGATGATGACCAACAAACGAACACACATGACTTAAACGCAAAAACGCGACTGACGCACAGACTGCACATACAAAACACATGACCGCACAAAAAACACAACAACGCACGATACTAATCAGACACAAACACATCACAACCCTGGGAAGATACGAAACAATGGAGTGGAAATGGAGGCAATCTTCGACCACGAATCAAAATTCAAGGACTCATACCTGGAGTAGTCAGTCAGCCAGTCGGTAAGCCAGCCGACCAGTTGGAAGAGCGACATCATCGAATCGTGTTGCGAAAGTGCGCGGTAAACAAGTGTGTGGCCTCGCGGCAAACTTTAGTAAGTATGTTAAAAACTTAGCAAGTAGGCATAGATATTAATGTGTTTAACCTTGGGTGACTTTGTTTATTGTAAAAATAAAATAAAACGATTGACAATTTATGTACCAAGTCAAACTGTGTGTTTTATTTAAAAAAAAAAGGCACCACGATCAAGTCGAACTGTGTGTTTTATTTAAACAAAAAACGGGCACCACGATCAAGTCGAACTGTGTGTCTTATTTAAACAAAAAGGGCAGCACGATCAAGTTGAACTGTGGGTTCAATCAACCCACCTCCACCCAAACACCATTGTCACCAGGAGAACGACTGAGCTAGGTCTGGGCAGGCCATCCACTAAGTTAATTTCTCTCTTTCGCTGACTCCCGGTGTAACAGAATCGAGGATTTGTTTACGGTCACGAACGGATGTAAAGACGGCAAAATGAAAGGTTTCTAAACTGCACAATATTAGAAAGTCTCATTTAATGGAGGTTCCATTATGGTTTAAACCAGTATCTGCAATGAAGGACGCACCTATCTTGTGTTTGTTGAAAATAGAGCTCTAAACGCTCACCGCTACATATAGGATATTCTTCAGAAAAATGTCATCCCGTTTGCACTTTTTATTGGCAATCAGTTCGTGTTAATGCACGATAATGCAAGGCCCTATGTAGCAAACGTGGTGAATGAATATCTAGATAAGGTCTGAATACAGCGATTAGATTGGCTTGCATGCAGCCAGGACCTAAATCCAATTGAACATCTTTGGGATTAACTTCAAAGAGTCATTCGTCGTCGTCCTGTTCTACCAGATACTCTGCAAGAGCTAAGTATCGCGCTACAAAAGGAATATGAAGCAATTCCTCGAGAAAAGATTTGAAATTGAATTAACTCGATGCTGCGTCGACTTCGCGCCGTCATTTCAGCATGTGGAGGCCATACATGATACTGTCAAATTTGTCTTTTCGGGTTCTTAATAAAACTAATGGTAACTCTAGACACACACTATATTAATAATAAAACGAATAACAATATAAAAACTAATTACTAACAATAAGCACATTTATGTATTTATATTTATGTAAGTACGCTCTGCGATAATTCGGAATCGAATGGTATCCAAATCCCTTCTTCGACGGCTTATATATATGGGCCGCCGACAGTCTCGATTTTTCTTAGTCTGGGTCTTTCTGTTTCTAGATCGGCCGAGAACGCGCGAGAGGTATTATACGTGACGTATTGTTGGATGAGTCATCACAATACCAAACTTATTTAAGTTAAATTGGTATGTTTCTTATTTCATTTAATTGTTATTGCTTTAAGTTATATACCCGTCAAGAATTAAAGCAAAATTTTTCTACCATAGCTTTATTCATTCATTTACATTGATTAACTTTGAATTTGTATCTACTGCTAATTATAGAAATAGCATCATATTTCAATAATGCTGCTACTATGCCATTAAGTGGAAAATCAAAATCACTACTCAATAAAACATTAAGCTTATGTAAAATATTGAAGTGGCCGGTTTTTTTTTGCCAGTGAGTGTATTTAGTTTTAATCACATTTGAATTAATGCGGCATAGGTTTTGTCGACATATTCGACGTAAAAGCTATTATTGATATCCACAAAAAAACATCGCTAAAACGACAACATTCACTATCTATGAATAGGAACTTATGTTAGAAGTATTGTCCGGAATTTTATCGATTTTTTTGCAGGTCAATAAACTTGAATTACAGCTGTATTTCGGTAAATATAGAAAAAAACAAAGATGTGGACTGACTGTAACTACATTTTGGCCCTAAAAATTTGGAAATTTTTTATGAATTACAAATAAATTTCTTTTTTGGATTTTGAGTTAGACATTTATATGCATTCTTAGATTCGCATAGGTTGGGGGCTATTCAGCTATGCAAAGGCGATTCCAAACCTACTTATTCTTGAACAGGTGTTATATTCAGAAATAATAAAAGAGAGGACAAAATATAAACAAGTCTGACACAAACATCGCTAAAGTAAAACGCAGATTTATTATTACTTTATTCAAATTACGATAGTAACTTCTAATGGAATTAGATACTCGTATTATTGCAGGATTACAGAGTACTAAATGAGAACATAAACATCAATAAACTTTTTAATCTATTTAGCAGCATAATAACATTACGTAAGGGCATAACAATGAGTTATATCAACATCATAAGCTAATTACATCTAATTATTCATTACCAGAACTTTCAAAAATGTGAATTGTAAAGAATGAACAAATATGATCGTAATAAATTCTGAAAACATCGCATTGACTTGGTTGAATAGCATAATTTGTTATTAATGTAGCTGAAGTAATGATTAATGATCACATGGAATTATCGTTGTATAAGATGTGTTACCAATACAGTCTTTATTTACTGCATAAATTAAAAAAAAAAAAGTGATACTTTAAACTATCACAATGATTTATTTACATTTGCATTAAAAAAAAAACATTAAAATGGTGATTTACAAGTGTTATTGTTTGGGTGAATGGCGTATAATTTCTTAAGGATCCAAGGCCATTAATCATATAGGAGATAATATGTGAATGTCATAAAAATTACTTTACATCTTGACATTTCACCGGAGCAAATATGCGTATCATATCGTTTAATTGCACGCTTTGTTTTGGTCTATAGTTTCTATTGTGGCTTCTTATCTCGAAACATAGATTCCTCGGCAGTCTCATGGTTCGCATTCAAATGAGCTCCGGGAGATATCAAGTATTGTTATAGTTATCTAATACAGAGATTAAATTAATTATTAATGCGGTATTAATGAGTAATCTTGAATAAAGATATTATAACTTGTAGTGTCAGTATGATATATACAGCACTGGCCCATCAAATTATGACTGAAAAATTATAAATTTTCAACATGATTTTATTATTTTTTATATCTATAGGTTTGTAGACAAATGGCATATACAATCACCGACATATAGTTAGCACACCCTTCTGAATCTAAAAAAAAATACTTTATATTTGTTTCTTCTTGAAAATTGAAAATAATAATTGTCATAAACTTGTATTCACTATACGTGCGAATCTTGTGAACACATAACCCGATATATTCGCGAGACAATTCCCTGAAAATAGCGATAAAAGTATTCTTAGAACAGTACCTGCATTGGATAAGCATAGTACCTACATAACAAAATCAAATGAAGTAAAAATTACACAGGCCTACAAAAAAAATTTTTTTTTTGGTGCATCTCTGTTTGTTTGAATTGTCGATAAAGTAGGCAATGTACAGTATATTGACATACGTCATTTTAACTCATCAGCTCTAGTTTACCTACTACCCTCATTGTGAATTGTTGTCGGTCTTGTTATGGTCTTGTTCGTAACTAGTCATTATTACAATATCATCGATAAAGTTTGTGTTACTATTTCATTATGGCTAGTACGTCCAGACGTTGTGTTAACGATCCTGATATATTTTGTTTTGTTTGTGGTGAATACATACTGAAAAATCTGCGTAAATCGATTACAAACACAGTGCGTCGTTTGTATTTTGCTTACTTCGGTATTGAAATTCTACACCAAGATAAAGTGTGGGTGCCTCATAGTGTTTGTAAAATATGCGTTGAACATTTGCGACAATGGGAGAGAGGGAAACGTAAGTCTTTGAAGTTTGGAGTGCCTATGATAATGCGAGAACAAAAAAATCATTATGACGACTGTTACTTTTGTATGATTAATATAGAGGGCATCAACAAAAACAATCGCCATAAATGGAAATACCCCAATATTTCTTCAGTACAAAGACCTGTTCCTCATTCAGAAAATGTTCCAATACAAACTTTTCACCAGGTAGTGCAGCAATCTCAGGAGGATGAAGCTGAAATACCTATTTCTTCCCAAGTAGATGACTTTCAATACTGCGGAATAACATCAGATCCTAAGCCATTTTCGCAGAATGAGCTTAGTGACCTCATCAGAGACTTAGATCTTTCGAAGGAACGTGCTGAGTTACTAGCGTCAAGATTAAAAGAAAAAAATTGTCTTTCCTCAGATGTTCGAGTGTGTACATATCGCACGAGAGAGGGAAAGTTATTAAAGTTTTTTTCATCTGATGAAAATTTTGTGTATTGCTATAATGTGAGTGGTTTGCTGGCTTTCATGGGTTTAACGATCTATCAGCCCAATGAATGGCGTCTCTTTATTGACAGTAGTAAACAAAGTCTAAAAGCAGTTCTTCTACATAATGGAAATAAATATGCTCCCGTTCCAATTGCTCACTCAACATATGTAAAAGAAGAATATGAGGTAATTTCAAATCTTTTACAAAAAATAAAATATATTGAACATAACTGGGTGATCTGCGTCGACTTGAAGATGGTTAATTTTTTATTGGGTCAACAGAGTGGTATGGAATACCAATGTTTTATTTGTCTCTGGGACAGTCGAGCTAAATCACGTCATTGGACTGCAAAAAATTGGCCTGTGAGCGATGCTCTTGTTGTTGGGGAAAGAAATGTTATAAATGAACCCTTAGTTTCAAGAGAAAAAATCATTCTTCCGCCATTGCATATAAAATTAGGACTAATAAAGCAATTTGTTAAGGCTCTCGATAGAAATGGTCAATGTTTCCAGTTTATTTCTCACAAATTTCCTGGTTTAAGTACTGAAAAACTAAAAGCAGGTATCTTTGATGGACCTCAAATACGTAAATTGATGAAAGACACAACTAATTTTGCGACTTGTATGAATGATGTGGAGAGGCTTGCCTGGCAATCTTTTGTAGCAGTTGCACAAAATTTCCTCGGAAATCATAAGGCTGACAACTATGTAGAACTAGTAGAGGAAATGCTGGTCCGATTCAAATATTTAGGCTGTAATATGAGTATAAAATTACACTATCTCAATAGTCATCTACATCATTTCCAACACAATTTAGGAGATCTAAGCGAAGAACAAGGGGAACGTTTCCACCAAGACCTAAAAACAATGGAGAATAGATACCAAGGAAGGTGGGACAGTCATATGATGGCTGACTATTGCTGGGGAATCATGCGAGATTGCCCGAGTCAGTTTCATTCTAGAAAATCACTCAAAAGACAATTTCTTGATGTTTAATGTCAATAAAATATATATTTTTTCGTGAATTGTGTTTTTTTTTCTCGGGAACTAGAGCTGACAGAAGAAAGCGGGTAACATTTTTGATATCGCCATGTAAGACATACTTAAAATCGGGTCTAAAATCTCCAGCACCAAAATGGTTGTAGGCCAGTGTTATTAGGTTGCCTTTCAAGTATTGTGCAATAAAATATAACATATCCTTCTGAAATCTATACTATTTTATACAAGGTGAGAGTACTGAAATTGAGAAAATTATAACTAGAGACCGGACGCACTGGGCCGAAATTACTATGGACCATATAAATAGTCTATGACATCGGTGAATACAACACGCAGTTATTGAATAGCACTATTCATTCGATCAACCGCACATCTGTTTTTTGTAGTTGAATTGTGACGCAATTACTTTAATATTACACTTAAGTTCCTTTCTTCATGGGCGTAGATAGAATCGTAAGAAGCTTTTATCATTTAAATATAATTTTTAATTTAAATTTTATTTATTAGTTTATATTTCGTAAGATAAATAAAGAACGGTGAATTAGTTTCTTTTTTCATTGTTTTAACTTTAAGTGTCCAGTGAATTTCGTTATGTTTCAATAGCTTACGCATACATTTTTAATTTTCATTTATTTAGATCTATAACATTGTTTAAGTTACTTTTTCAGATATGATATGGAACAAGGGCATCGTGAGACAACAGCGAGTTGGATTAATGGTCAAACTGATTGTATGTCCATTGCCAGTGTTACGCTACGCATATAAAAATATTTTAATCTATTTTTAATCCTATATTTCTTCTTTAAAAATCTAAATATTTAACTTAGACATTTTTCTGTGTATTCGTGTCCAAAGAGAAAGTATTTCTCTTTTGTTATATTCTTAACCGAGACCCTTCGCTTACTACCTGACCCGGCAACAACCGTAATGTGGAATTTCTATTTACATTTCTTTTTTAGATTGTTTTAATTCAAATATACATCTTCTTTCATATGTGGTGTTTCATATCATTAGAAAGCTGATGTCGCAAGCGTTATTTTAATAATATTTATCCCATTGACAGAACACATCTTCAGGTCCCGCTTCTTAATTAATTAGAATTCAAGATATCGACCCCTCTCTTCGACCTAGGTCATAAAACAGACCGTTTTCAAAACCAGTGTTCTTTTCGATACAAAACTATCAATCCGAGCTTCTCTTTAGAACCTTCGAAAGTAAAACATCTATCATCGTACTGTTCAAGTGCACGACGCGATGCCGCCCGGCGTCTTTCGCTTCTAAGAATCGCTCTACATATACTTGACCAGGTATATCTACGAAGGCCGCGTGACCATCATCGCCACACAAAGGTAACTCTGTATTGTTCGATACAGAGGTTATTTTATATTAATCGTATTCAATTAACCTTTAATTTACTGCCCAATTAAACGTTCGTTTCAGAGTATTTTTGTGTTAATTTTCAGTTACTTAATTACCGCTCCTCGTGTATATATATTACTTTTGTTTAATTACTTTTAAATATACCAATTTCAATTTCTTTCTTGTGTAAATATAAATACAAACTTTAAGGACAACGCTTATGTGTTTTATTTATTTAGTAAGTTGTTGTATATTTATTTTAGTTAACCATTATCACACACGTCCTGGAACTTTGAAGGAACTTCGCCAGCACCATCTAATTATTTTATTACCAAATAATTTCATTATTGTTAGCGCGGCCCATCTACATCCCGATATCCACCACCAAGCCGCCGTTTGTAATACCAGTGATTCCGAAATTTATTGCAAGGTTCGTAAAATATCGTTAAAAAATTTCCAAGAAATCGCACGTAAAACGTCACTTAGGATCGCAAATACATAGACAGAAATTAGACCCGTTGGAATCTGACAATTTTAAAAAGAACTCCATGAAACTTTAATGGCGGCAAACATTCCATTAAATAACTTAAAAATTCCACCTTCGAAACATTGCTCCAAAAATATACTGGTCGAAATGTTCCTAATGAATCCACCTTACGCAAATATTATGTTTCTAAGTGCTACACGAAAGCAGTAGAACGCATTAGAAGCCATCTTTCAAATCAGTACCTATGGATAAGTGCCGACGAAATTGTCGATATATTAAGACGCTGTGTGGTAAATGTTGTAGCTGGTGTACTACATCCAACTATTCCATATAACGCATATGTAATAGCAACAATTGATGCGGAAACAGTAGCTAAAACCATTTACGAGAATATGCACCAAATGCTTCATTCGAACGACAAGTACAAATAATAAATACTTTTATTTGTCAGTGACAGTACTGCATATATGTAAACAGGCAGACTATTAAAGAAAACATCTCATAATATGCTGCATATTACTTGTGTAGCACATGCTCCCCACAGAATCTGTGAATATATCAGACATCTTTCCGGAAGTTGATAGACTTGTACCCGCTTTTAAAAAAGTTTTCAGAAAAGCACCATTGAGAGCATCTCTTTACAGGAAAAACTTCCATCTTTGTCACTGCCTCTCTCTCCAGTAATAACTAGATGGGGAACATAGTTGGAAGCTACAAGTTTTTATGCAGAAAATTTCGATAGTTTACAAAATTTCGTTACACGTTTAAATGACGAAGCTCGAAGAATTTATGAATGCAAGGAACAAATATAAATTCCAAATTTGAAAAATTAGTTGTACTTTCTTCAGGAACACTTTGGAAATTTGCCAAAACTAATCACTTATTTTGAAAACCAAAGCCTTAAATTAAATTATGGATTAATCACATTAAATGTGGTTATTAATATGTAATTTGAAAAATATTTTCAAGTGACTTCGGATGTCGCCTTCGGCAAAAGTTAGACGTAGTTATTAATAGAAATCTAGATTTAATAACATTACGGCAATTGTGAATGGGGACAATGCCTCAAAATCTAACTGCTAAATACGCTGAAATAAAAGAATATTTCCAGTATGCATCTACAACAAGTTGCGATGTAGAAAGGACGTTTTCTATCTACAAGGATGTATTTCATTCAAAGAGAAAAATTTTTACAGAAGAGAACCTTAAGAAAGTATTGCTAGTTATTAATACTCCTTTACTCTAGTTGAACTACAAAATGAACAAATAAAAATGTATTTCGTATTTTATATATCACCAACCGTTTGTTTTCCAATTATATAAATAAAACTAAAAACTCTTTAAAAACACAAGTTTGCAATAATACGCCCGGCCCGGGCCGGGCGATGAGTCAGCGGCCTCTCGTGTCCGGTCCCTAATTATTATATACTAAATTAGAGGAGTTTGAAGAAAAAATAAAAGTTGTGAAGTATAGTGGTGGAGAGTTGTTCGCTTAGGGCTACATTTCATCGTACATTATGATTTAGGCGCCTATCAATATTAATTTTAGATTCACCCATCATATCTTCATTAAGTTTCTATATTATTAATATAATTATGTATAGTTTATTTCAAATTATAAGAATATAACTTTGAACGGCTCTAATGCTTTTATTGCACCACCTTCTGTGTGAGGGGCCGTATTGACTATAAATTAGGGCCCTATAATATAATAATAAAACGCTGTTAATTTCAAGTATATAATAAAAAATATCTGTACGTTGGAGAAAAAATTACAAATCGTATGGCAACATGTGTAGTGGATACATATAGATATATAAAACTATTTTATTTGTAATACACAATAAAATTTTTATGTGTCACCGCATTTCATAAATCATCTGTGATTGAGTCGTCTTGCAAATCGGTGTCTGTGTCTGAATCGTATTGCAAAGTTATAATCAAAGGTGCTACTATTTTGTACATGCGCATATATTCGTCCTCTTTTGTTATTGCGTGTTTAACAGCATTTTTCCAATTTATAGCAGTTATATGTTCCATAGCATTTTTTATGTGTGTTACACTGCTTTCACTAAATTTCGGTGTTTGATTTGTTTGTCTTATGGTATTTTTCAGTTGGGCCCATATCAATTCAATGGGATTGATGCAAATGGAAAATGCAATGGTATGGTGGTAAACGCAAAATTGTATGTCCTGCTTCTTTGGCTCTGTTATCCACATAATAATCCTTTAAATATTCTTTTGTCTTCATCACCTCTATTAATTGTTTTTTTGTATAATGATTCTCAAAATATAAATCATTTGCTTCTAAAAATGTTTTAATATCTTTCTTATTATTACATTTTGTAGGAACTTTGGTTAGCTGTCGAGAATGATACGGAGCGTTGTCCATCACTATCACACTATCTTTTGGTAAATTTTGCAGCAAAGTTTCACAAAACCATTCTTCAAATAAAGATGAGGTCATATCTTCATGGTAATCTAAACTTGAGGATTTAACATTTTTAGTAGATAATAGCGGCTGTCCGATCCATCCTTTTTCTGACCCAGCATGAAGAATGATTATTCTCCTCCTTCTCGAAACCGGCGCGTCCAACTGACACATACTTGAACTATCCACCCAACTTTTGCAAATTGTGTCATGGGTGTCATACCACGTCTCGTCTAAATAACATATTAATATTTCTAATTGCCGTTCTATATTAATTGTGTCATGGGTGTCATACCACGTCTCGTCTAAATATCATATTAATCGTCCTTCTTGTCTATACCTTCTAATTGCCGTTAAGTATTTATATCGAAGTTTCTGTAACCTCGGGCTTTCCATAATTGTGCGACGTTTGTCTATAGTGCCAAACTTAAAACCAGCTTTCTTTAGCGTCTGCCACAAGGTTGCTTTAGAACACTGAATATTTATAGGCTCATCACTGGTTCTTTTATGTAAGCAGTCAAGTGTAGATACAACATTTCCTCTGTAGAAGGAGTATACTTGCTGCCTAATAGTATCAATTTCATACTCTTCAATTTTTCTCGGTGCTCCTTTGTCACTTATTTGCTTTCGAGGCCCTGCGTTATTCTTAATTTTTTTATATATTGTTCCAAAAGGCACCTTGGTTAATTGCGACGTTCGTTGAATGTTCTGGGTTTGTAGTTCGATATTTTCTTCCATCAGGGTATGATAGACATTGAAAATTATCTGTTTTGCATCTTCTGATATATGCTTTCTCTGTCGTGCTCCAACAGTATTATCACTATCCACATCATAATCACTAACACTTTCAGCAAAAGGTCGCCACATGTTCGTTAAGTAAAGAGAGAAAAATCAAATATGTATACAGCAGTAAAGATTAACAATAAATGATAAATAGACTCAATATTAGATGTAGTATATACCAACTCTCCTAACTATATTTACTTAAATTTTGTTTAATAAATATAAGCACTTATTTCATCTAAATTGTAATTCAATGACTATTTAACTATATATAATAACTATATATTCAAATTAACAACAGTTGGTACTAATATTATTACTAAATTTTATTTCAACTAAATTGTAATTTAATGACTATTTAACTATATATAATAACTATATATTCAAATTAACAACTGTTGGTAGTTATATTATTATTAAATTTTATTTCATCTAAATTGCAGTAATTACAATTTACTTAAATTTTGTCATTACGGACCTAAGCAGTTTGTTTGCGTAAAAGATAATCGTATTGAGCGGTCAGATAGTTATTGCCGCAGGTGGTGAAATAAAAGCATTAGAGCCGTTCAAAGATATATTCTTATAATTTGAAATAAACTATAATTCGAAAGATTTTGTAATATTGCTGATTTAAAATATGTATATTTACAGTTCTGTAGATTTGGCAATAACATTTAATTTTAATTAAGTAAATATACTTATCTGGGAGATATTTGTACGTGCTATCGCGGCATTTAAAAACCGGACATTTAATTTGTTTGGTTTGAATATGGCTTTTTAAGAGTAGATAGGTATCTATTTGCTTCTGTTTCCAGATCTGTCAGTGTCATATTCAGGTTTGTCAAAATATAAGGTTAATATGCCATATTTAATTATTACTAAAACTCAAATAATTACGTTACTAGAAGAAGGATTGTCAGTTAGAATATTAGCGAATAGATTTTGCGTGGGGGGAGTATCATTTTAGACATCAAAATTAAAAGGCAGCGTCGGGGAGTTGTTAATAGAAAACGAGGCTCCGGTGGTATCCGTGTGTCAACTTCCGATCAGGATGAAAATCTTATTAATTTTATAAAAAACGATGTGTTCGATCTAAACAATAGTAAATGCAGTGACCACAACACATTTCCCCGAGTGTGTCCACACAGCAAGAAAACGGGTGAGATAAATTTCACACTTGAGAAATCGGTCGTCTGTGAAAAAACCATGTCTTAATGCACAGAATAAAGAAGTAAGGATTGGTTTTGCGTTGGAATTTATGCCGCATAATTTTAATGTTTGAGAAAATAGATGAAAAAGTTGTTGGCCAAGTGTTTGTTGGATTATAGAGGAAAGAATTAATAGTAACAATTATATTAGAAAATGTTTTTCTACTTTCGGCAGAAATTATATAAGTATACTGAAAGAAATTTCGGCAATTGTCCAGTCCACACGGCAAGAGTCGCTTCTCAGTGGTTTAGAGAAAATAATATAGTATTTGTCGTGGTGTTCCAGAAGTCCAGATATGAACCCCATCAAGAACTTGTGGGATTACATTGTTAAGACGATGAGCAGGAATAATTTTAGGCCAACAAATGTCCAAGAATTATCTGACAATATCGAGGATATTTGGAATGATCTGTCACTAGAATTTATACATAATGTCATAACATCTATTCCTAGACGTTTACAAGAGGCGTTGGACAGAAATGGTGCTGAAATAAAGTATTAAAAATTAAAACGAAATAATTGTAGTTTTCTGATTAATAAATTCTTGTCTTTCATTTATTCACTCAGTAACACAATTTTATAAGAAAATGTGTAACATAATTTTGCGTGAGATGTTACAGATAAATGTCAGTACGCTGTCATCTACACAATAACTCAAATTATACAACAACGGAATTACAATGCTTAATTATAGTGAAAATAAATATCTAATCGTCCGCATTTTAAATGCTGCGATAGTACATGAATGAAACATCTTATGAACATATGTTTTCAAATTGATAATTTCTAAAAATAATAATAAATTAACCTATTTCAGAGTATGGTAATTGTAAGACTCTTTTTCGATTTCCTGAAATTTAAAGGAAAAACAGGATGTAATCATGACGGCGTTGTTATGCTGTCCTTATTTTTCGAAAAGGAAATCACTGGCGTTGATTTATTCCTGTCAATCTTAATAGACGCATGGAAAAACACGTCGTTTCACGAAGGGTTTCTTTATTTGCGGGCGTTTGTAAAGAAAGAGAACTTGGATGAGAAACCTTACCCGAATAATCTATCTATATCGGTTACAATGGAAGTTCAAAACCACAACCGTCAAATATTCCTTCGTCTAAGTTATTACAACGGTCGATGTGATAATATTCATATAACGCGGATTATTGGCTTTTCTTTTATTTGATGAATGGCAATAGATCCGAAAATAAAATATCGAATAAAGGTTTTCTTCTTTGTGATTTTAAGAAATATATTAAAAAGGGATTAAATAAAAAATAATGATATCCATTCTTTATTTAGTAAATATTCTAACATGTATTTTACAAGTATTTTAAATTTACTTATAAATTTTTCCCAAACAAAGTTAAACAATAAAAATTCTTTAAAGTGATAATTATTTAAGACACAAATGAACTATACTTTTACAAGTAATTATAACACTGTATAGTATTATACCGCGATATCATAAAGTTTCTGGGTCAACGGTGGCCATGGGGTGAAAAACGTCTGTCGTAATTTATATCATCCTTTTGAGAAAAATCTGATAAAATTTTCAGGTTATGTGTCATACTGACATTAAGATTAATATATTGACAAATTTTAACGTCAGCATGACACTTAACCTGAAAATTTTATCAGATTTTCCTCAAAAGGATGATATAAATTAAGACAGACGTTTTTCACCCCATGGCCACCGTTGACCCAGAAACTTTATGATATCGCGGTATATTGAGCACTTGTGAAATACTGAAATAACGAAATAAAACAAAACACTTTTGGAACAAAACACTTTGTTTGCCGGTTTTTATCTTGATAATATTTAAATACTGTTCAAGGGTATTTCCTCCGCTCTTGCTCTTTTATTGGTGATCTGACTCAATTTAGATGTTGACGATTCATTTTGAGTTTTCTCGAATAGTTCAGGATGCTTCCGTTGTATATGCCGCCCAAGATTTGCCGTATGTTTACCTTTCATTTCATATTTGCATTCTGAACATATAGATACATCTTTTCCTGCATCATAAACAAATAAATTTTTCGTAAATTTCGTAGACATCTCTGGGTTAGAAAAATCAAAAAATTTATATAAATTTTTAAATTTGAATGTGAGCACTCAATCTACTAAAAACTAAAAGAGTTGATTTTAACAACCCACGTTTACTTTAAGAATGTTATAATTAGAGAACGGATGCAATTTCCATAAAACGCAATCGGCAATTGGAATTGTGTATAACGTCGCTCAGTACATCCTGGCGTAATTCAATGAAGTATTTGTTTGACTTACTCGGACACCTGGTCTCGCCGCGATAACAATGGACAAGCCAGCTATTGTATTCGGAGAATATAGTGTTTTTTAAAGTGTTTTCATGAGCGTAGATAGAAGCGGGGTTTTTATAATGTTATTTTATTTATTAGTTTATATTTCGTAAGATAAATAAAGTGCTGTGAGTAAGTTTCTTGTTTTCATAGTTTTAACTGTTAATTACATCGTAATTTTTGTGATAGATCCTGTTTAATATCGTTTGATTGAATCTATTTCTACCAATTATTTCGACGTAAGAGTGCATTGAATTTCGTTCAGTTTCAATAACTTACGCACACATTTTTAGTTTTCATTTATTTAGATCTAGAGCATTGTTTAAGTTACATTTTCAGACATGATATGGAAGAATGACGAGAACGGCATTGTAAAACAATGGCGAGTTGTATGTCCATTGTCAGTGATTCCGAAATTTATTACAAAATCCGTAAAATATCGTTAAAAATTCGTCACTTAGGATCGCAAACACATCTGAACTCTGTAAAACTTCTATGGCGGCTAATATTCCATTAAATAAACTTAGCAATCGCACTTTAAAAATATTTCTGAAAAAATACACTGGTCGAAATGTTCCTGATGAATCAACTTTACGCAAATATTATGTTTCTAGGTGCTATACGAGAACAGTAGAACGCATTAGAAGCCATCTTTTAAATCAATACATATGGATAAGCGCCGACGAAACGGTGGATATGTTAGGACGCTGTGTGGTAAATTTTGTAGCTGGTGTACTACATCCAACTATTCCATATAACGCATATGTAATAGCAACAAAAGTTATAAATACAGTTGATGCGGAAACAGTTGCTAAAACGATTAATGAGAATATTGAAAATATACTTCATTCCGACGACAGGTACAAAGAAAAAGTACTTTTATTTGTAAGTGACAGGGCTGCATATATATTAAAGGAAACATATCCTAATTTGGTGCATATTACTTGTGTAGCACATGTTCTCCGCAGAATCTGTGAATATATCAGAGCACCTTTCCAGAAGTTGATAGACTTGTATCAGCTTTTAAAAAATTTTCAGAAAAGCACCATTGAGAGTAACTCTTTTCAGGGAAAAATTTCCATCTCTGTCACTGCCTCCCACTCCAGTAATAACTAGATGGGGAACATGGCTGGAAGCTACTAGTTATTATGCTGAGAATTTCGATAGTCTAAAACATTTCGTAACACTGCTAAAGGAGGATGCTAGAAGTATTGGTGAGTGCAAGGAGCTCACACACAAATCCCAAATTTAAAAAATCAGTTGTAATTTCTTCACGAACACTTTGGAAAATTGCCAAAACTAATCACTTATTTTGAAAATCGAAATCTCAAATTAAATGACGGATTAACCACATTAGATGTGGCTGTTATTAATTTGAAAAGTATTCCAAGTGACTTCGGATGTGGCCTTCGGCAAAAGTTTGAAGCAATTCTTAATAGAAATCCAGATTTAATTACATTGCAGCAATTATGTATGGAGACAATTCCACAAAATCTAACGGCTAAATATGAAGAAATAAAAGAATATTTCCAGTATGCACCTATAATCAGTTGCGATGTAGAAAGGACGTTTTCTATTTATAAGGATGTACTTAATTCAAAGAGAACAAAATTGACAGAAGAAAACCTTGAGAAACTATTGCTAGTCAATATTAATACTCCTTTACTCAACTTGAACGACAAAATGAACAAATAAAAATGTTCCAATTATAGAAATAAAATTAAAAACTTTAAAAATACAACTTTTCAACAAATAAATATGTATTTCGTAATTTTATAGATCACCACCCGTTCGTTTTCCAATTATATAAATAAAATTAAATATTTTAGAAATACAGCCTTTCGCCAGTACTGCACTGGGTGGTAAGCGTGTCCGTTCTCTAGTTATAATATACTAATACACGGTTTGCGTCGCTACTATTTGCATTGGTTACAAGAAAATGTTTGCCTACTGATTTGTTTAACACAAATATTATGTTTGTACATAGCTCAAACAGAAAAAGGGGATTTCCCATTTCAGTCTAGTTTGTGTGAAGGTTACTGGTTACTTGTTCGCTACAAATAGTCTTATTTTATTTTGATTTTGTTTTTAATTTTTTTTTTGCATGCAAGAAATGTAATGTTTTTTATTATTCTTCTATTAAATATTTCTCTATTTTTTTATATTTTTGAACCCGAACCTTGCTGAATTTTTGGGTTCAACGGGTCTTTATAAACAGCGAACCTGAACCCGTTTGGGTTCAGGTTCGGGTTCGGTTTCAGTTCCTGGTTTAAATCGAAGAGGAGTGTATGTCTGAAATTACATTAAAATAATGAATTCTGTACAATTTTTTCGCAAGAAAGCGATTTCAAAATATTACTTTTATACCCAAGTTTCCTTTACAAATAATAAAATGAGAAACGTACGAATTTTGTATGGTTCTGAAAGTGACCTTTAATTTTATACATTAACGTATTAAAATGAATATCGTTTGCTTTATAGCATGAAAATGTTGGGCCATAATTCGAGGGTAACAAACGGATTTATTGTTGTTGGACGGCTATTTTATTATAACACTCGTTACATTAGCGAAATATTGAACCCCACTCCACCATCATTATACCGTGAAACTCGACGAACGGTCGCCTATTATCGTACAAGAATATAACCTTGTCTGATTATCATCAAAATAAATAAAAAAGTGTGTTGAAAGGAATTACGTTCTTTGACTTTTCGAAGTAAAAGCTTTATTTGTATGAGTTTGGACATCTGCATGCGTAAACTTGCTAAAATAGAGATAGGGAAATGTAAATGTGGATTTACCGGGTTTATGAAGGCTGTTATTGATTTGTATATATATATATATATATATATAGTAGTATATATATATATATATATATATATATATATATATATATATGGTAAACCTAATCAGTAGGCGATTAAAGGTCTGTATATTACTTTAAAATATATGTATTTAAAAAACTCTACATGTTTCGGCTGTATACGCCTTTTTCAAGAGAATACAAAATATGAATGACAGGATATAAATGTCAAGTAATTAAGTTGCTATGGTTTAAATTATTCAAAGATACATTCTAGTAATAATAATAAATCATGCCTTAGTATTCCAAAAAATAGATAACAAGGTGTGAAAATATGTGTTGTTCGCTGCTAGCAATTTGTGTCTCCTTCTGGGTATGAACTTGTGTGTTGGTTGCTGCTGGCAGCTTGCGTCTCTCTATGGGTGTGTGGTTTTGTGTGAGAGCGTAAGTGTAGGGTTTTGTATGTCGGTGCGTTCGTGCGTGTGTTTAGTGATCGGTCGCATGAATTTAGAGAGGTCGGATAACCAGCCGTTGCGTAGGGCCGCCAACCCTTTCCCGACAACTTCTTTACAATTCCGTGCAGTACTTCGACGGTCTGACCCCCGCCCCAACGAGGCAAGGCGCAGACAGGCGAAGCGCACCCTGTACGGGGTTGCTCATCGCAACTAAGGGAACACTCTTAGTGGCTACCTCGGTCGACGATGGTCACACTTATGCCATCTTAACGTTTTCCGCCGAAGCGGGGGCATAGCACACACGTCGAACGTGTGTGTGCTGTTAACGGCAACCTAGCCAGGTTGTCGCCCAGGACCGGTCCTAGTGGTGTGTGCATTGCGCGGCGACGAGATAGCGCCGCGTAGCATGGTTCCTCACTCTTGCTGGAAAGGCGGAATGGCACCTGACTGCCCAACGGGCAGACCCCCCTAGAGTTTTGTAGCGCATATGCTAGGCTGCAACCCAGTAGAGGACCACATCAGCAAAAAACAGAAAACAGGGGTAAATTCATGCGACCGATCACTAAACACACGCACGAACGCACCGACATACAAAACCCTACACTTACGCTCTCACACAAAACCACACACCCATAGAGAGACGCAAGCTGCCAGCAGCAACCAACACACAAGTTCATACCCAGAAGGAGACACAAATTGCTAGCAGCGAACAACACATATTTTCACACCTTGTTATCTATTTTTTGGAATACTAAGGCATGATTTATTATTATTACTAGAATGTATCTTGTAGCAACTTAATTACTTGACATTTATATCCTGTCATTCATATTTTGTATTCTCTTGAAAAAGGCGTATACAGCCGAAACATGTAGAGTTTTTTAAATACATATATTTTAAAGTAATATACAGACCTTTAATCGCCTACTGATTAGGTTTACCATATCATACCAAGGTCACGAAGTTATTATATATATATATATATATATATATATATATATATATATGTATGAATGTAAATTAATGTATTTTGGTCTTTTATTGGTTACAGGTAAGGTAAGTGTCTATACACAATACACAACCGAAATAACGTTTCCCCTCAAGGTACCAAAGGTCTCCTTTGAAAGTACCAATAAATTATTTTAAATGCAGAACATACATTACTGCTCAGAAAATCTATAACAGTACTTGGAATCGAGTGATAAACCACAAAAATTGATTTAAAAGTGAAAAAAGTGAAAAAAGTATAACAAATAACTTGAAATATAATTTATGTGAAAATTGCTAACCAGACATGCAGACACGTATTTCGTCTCGCTGTAGACTCGTCAGTGCATGATACTGGGATAGACAACTGACACGGCAACTCTCTTACTGTATAGAGTCAAGTCGCAAAAGACAGGATGGAAGAATCTTCAGATCCATAATAATAATAATAATAATAATAACAATAATAATAATAATAATAAAAATTAACGCGACCGGTCACTAAACACACGCACGAGCGCGCCAACATACAACACCCTACACTTGCGCGCTCGCACAAACACATGTGTGGGTATGTTGTGTGTTGGTTGCCAGCAGCAACCAACACACAACATACCCAGAAAGAGACACAAGCTGCTAGCAGCGGACAACACATATGTTCACACCTTGAAAGTACTGGTAAGTATCTACTATAATCAATATTCATATAAAATAAATGAATGATAGATAACTATGCCATCCATCTTGTTCGAATGAACCGATGGGGTAAGATAATGGCAACCAAGAACGAATGGTTCTTGTGAGTGGAAGAGATAATAATAATAATAAACCCGCACAGGGTAACCTAGAGCTAGGTTACTGGGGACTGGCGACCCCACGGTTACCTGAGCTAACCGTTGGGTTGGGATAGCAGCCCCAATCAGGTATACTTGCTCCAAACACTAGAAGAAAGAGATACTGTGGTGGGTCGGAGGAGCAGGATGCAGGTAGGAACCGTCGTGATGATTAACAAGCAAGGACTGAAACAGCGAATTGGGCATGAAACACAAATATGGCATGCTTCAGTAGAAACAAAGGACTCAAGCGAGGATGTTGTTGAGATACATTCATTTCAACCCACTTCGTCAACATAACAACTAAAGCGTCGGACCCTCTGGGCCGAGTAAATGACCCCCCCCCTACATGGTGGGAGGTGTTATTATCTGCTTACTAAGAATGAAGCATGCCATATGGAGGAGAGCTGCATAGTTAGGTTACGGAAAAATACCTGGAAATAAGAAATAATAAACAACAATAATAATAATACTATGATAGTTATGCAAGCCATCTTGTTCTCACGAACCGATGGGTTAACACACTGGCAACCAAGGACAAATTAAATGTTCTTGTGAATGGAGGAAATAATAATAATAATACCATGTCAACCCTTTAAAAAATCTAGCGTGGCTTATCATGCATTAGACACAGATCACAATGTGTCGGTTAAAGGGTTAAGACTTGTCAAAGGCATCAATAACACCAGAGATCTCGACGCATACGAAAGCATTCATATCGTTAAAAACAAATGTAATACGTTGAACCGGGACAACGGTCCGATCCCATACAGTTGTCTTTTTTCATTCTTAGAAAAGAGGTAGAAAAGTTTGAGGGCGGTAGAATAGAGAATAAACACATGGTGATGCCGTTTTCTTAAGAGAGGTAAGTTTGTCGTAATTTTTATTTTAAAGGTGGATACGTGGACGCCGTGTAAAGTTGTTGCGCGTTTACATGTGTTAGCTTAGTGTGTCCCATGTGCGACACTTTGATTAGTGATTTTACCTACTGATGATGACAATTTAGTTGTCGAAATACGTATTTAGGATACAATTATTAATTGTGCTCACCCTTGGTTTTATACCTTTTTTGAGTCTCTACCTGGTCATTTCAAATTATGCCTAAATTATGTAATTTATTAATTTCTAAAGCTTCTGACATATTGAGTTTTTTAAATTTTGTCTACTACATGTAATGTTTTGAAATTAGAATTGAATTTGTGGTTATATACGTATAATTCTAATTTCTAAACATTACATATAATAAACAAAAGTAAAAAACTCAATATGTTAGAAGCTTTAGAAATTGAAAAATTTCATAATTTAGGCATAATTTTAAATGACCAGGTATAGGTAAATCACTCTCCCCTACTCAACTTAAAACTACAATAGATTAACCCCCTCTCAGAGTAGAATTTTTGTTTTTCCACCTTTATATTAGTGTCTATATAAATAGGTACCAAATGTAAGTTTACAGTGTATATTTGTCCACCTGATGAAACCACAGTGTGGTGAAACATATATGTAGTGTGTCTATAATACAATATATTTCTTGAAACTAAATAAATTGTATTTTCTATTGGATATAATGAAGTTTTAACATGTATATCCTACGACGATTATTAATTTTCACTTGCTATAAAATTATAAAATACTATTACTGATGATCGATGCTCTCTACTGGTGTCAATTTTTAGATAAATTAGGACCCTCAGTAAAGAAGATGTTCTCGAATCATGGAGATGGAAAACGCATCTGTTCGTTGCTATATAATAAACTAAATTATAATATCGCGTAGCTAAGGATATGCTCTGCCGAAATTTTCATTAAAATTTTAGATGTCGCTAGCGTATGCACTGATATCGTCAAAGAACACTTTAAAAGAAAAGTGTGTTCGATTTTCACGCTGTAGTGCCCTTGACGATCCACCCTCGTAATGGATGTATAAGAGGGTTGTAGTTTCCTAGAAAATTTTACCCTCGTTCGCCTTGTGACGGTGATCGTTCACCTAATGCATCTTTTTGGCCACGTGCTTGATTTTATCTCCCACTCAGCGGCACTTCTGGGAACAAAAGGAAGTAACAGATTGGAGAGTACTTACAAAACTCTAGATAATTTTTCTATTTTCGGTAGAAATCAATTCAAGGGTAAATATAAATCGTAATAAATTGAGCTTAAAATGTTACGTAATGATCTTTTAGAAATAATAAGAAAATGAAGTAAATTTATTGTACTACTATAAAGTAGATAATCATTTTCCCACGTAATTACCATTTAGGGAAATGGGTTGCACGTTTCTCCAAACACTGAATCCAATTGGTCATTCCGTGCATGAAAAAACGCTCTTGTTTACTGTTGATCCAATTGCCAACGATTGTAAGACTACACAGATGGCATAGTCCACAAAAACGACGTTCAGGTGTTCAGGCAAGAACGAGGTGGCCTTGATTTTCTAGCGATGGAAATGCTTGGTTATCTGGTTTTTCTCCTCTAAATGCAAAATTTATAAATTCTTAGCGAATGGACAGAAAAGAAAAGCTCGAAGTCTACATACGTCTTTTTAAATTTTCTCAGTGCACCCTAGTGGAATCCGCAAACTGCGTTAATTTCCAAATCATCATTCATCATATTTCGATTATCGGAGTACACCAAGAAATATCAACCTTACTCACTGGTCGTAGAAACAGAAATGCCTGTTCTACCCGCGCGAAGAGCGGCCTTGTCTAAGGTCCACACATACTATACACAGGGCGGTATAACTTTATCCACGCTAAACTTTTAAAACAAAGGAAAATAAATTGTAACACCTAGTTATACTGCTTAAGTTTTTATTTAGGTTATACAGGGTGTAAATGGAATACGCCGACATTCGCTAATATATAATAGAAACGCAAAAAATTTTATTATATCGAAACTTTAATTTTTGCGGAAATTCAGAAATACAAACTTTTCAAATAGGGTCCTGTACGTGTTTGTGTGAAAAGTTTATAAAGATGTATTCATTAATTTCTTAGATATAAGTTTTCTTACGTATCAGCTGTTCTGTTGTTATTTATATTTGTGATATCTCGAAAAAATGCAATATGGAATTTCTGTAAATGTCTTAATATTAAATCCACGGCCAGAAATAACAAATTGTATTTGTAATTTTTAATTGAATGTTCATTGCCTCTTTTTTATTAATAATTTCTTTGCTCTAAAAAAGGCAAATTTGTGTGGAAGAGATGGAAAGCTTAAAGTAGATGTGCAATGTGGTTGCCATTTGCAAAAATACAAGCTTCTAACCGAACGGCAAACTTACGAAGTACACGGTTTGACACAGCTCGGTCTTCGCGGATATGGGTCGCAGCTTGAAAAATACATTGCCGAAGATCGTCTTTCACGGCCACGGCTTAGATGAAATATATCGCGACCTCTCAATCTATACAATTTGTTTGTACAATTAAATCATTTTTTGATGGACATTTTCCGTTCGGAAACCGCCCTTCACAAATACGTCTAGTGGCTCTAACATTTCCACCTGTTTCGCAGTATAGCAAACTGATATCTGGTAATTCGTGATTTGAATAAGCCTAACTCCACGCAAGTTAATAACAGACTGATTTCTGGCCTACAGTATACAGTAGTCATCACACCTAAAACTCCCACCATTACGCTTCAATAAGGGTAGCGCTGCAATTATAAAGGAATACTAAATTTATCAGAGTCGGGTCGAGCCACGCGCATTTATTAAATTTTCCTTATCTTTGATCTCGTTCGGGATAGAGCTTTCGTGCATTCGCATTTTATGCTTATTATTACAGCTATTTCACATTAAAGTATGTCGCATATTTCGTTTACACCCTGTATATTGTCCAGTAATTGGAATATCAATACTGTTGGACAACAAAGATTATTATTACTATTAATACTACGGGAAACTAATAAGTATTTTAATAGTATTTTATTGAATTTAAATATTTCACGTTGTTTTATTCGTAAAAGAAACACAGAATTATACCTATTGTTCTGTGTTAATATACAAGCTGTCCCATATCGTTATGTTCAATTTTTTGAAGTATAAAGTAGACTTCATTTCAAGTAACAAAAACGCAAAACTTGTATATCCTTTTTTATTTGTTTCAAAGTTACAGATCTATGAATGTGACTGTGAGATCGTGAAAAAAATGTAAGCCTAAAGTCAAAAAAAATGATTTTATTTAAAAAAAGTTCAATTAATAATATTTTCTTCGAAATGTCCACCTCGTTATTGAATGCAGATTTGTGCCCGTAAGCCAACAGAAGAAGTACTTATCCGAATTTCATACTTGTTTTGTCGGATTTGCTCGACAGCCAGGTGAATATGATCCAACAACTCTTCTCTTGTGTTCGAAACTTGCGCGTAGACTAAATTTTTCATGTACCCACATAAATAAAAGTCAAGGGGGTTAAGATCGGGTGATCTGGGTGGCCATGCAACAGGACCACCTCGACCAATCCATCTTGGATAATTGACGTTAACCCAATTTCCATCCATGTGAAACAACATGTCTCGTCGAACATTCAGTGGGACATCCTCTAAGACCTGGCAGTTCGTCAATAAGAAATTGAAGGTAATTATCCGCATTTAACCTCGCAGGAAGAACGACAGGACCAATCAACAAGTCATCGATTAGGGCCGCCCAAACGTTAACAGAAAATTCATGTTGAAATTTAGATGGGCGTATAGCTTTGGGATTTTCTGAGGACCGCCTGTGCAGGTTTCTCAGATTTGTAACACCACTTCTCGTGAACGTAGATTCATCTGTCCAGAGGACTGTTCTGTAGAAATTAAAATGAAGCCGTGACTGTCTTAATATCCAGGTAGAATAAACTAGACGAGCATAGTGGTCTGCCTCAAGCAAACCGTGTCCGCTGCGATAGTGATATGGATATAGGCCCTCTCGTTTTAAAATTCGCCAAACTGTCGTTTGTGGCACTCCTAGTTGTCTAGCGATTCGACGTACACTGAGAGTTGGATTCCTTGTAACAATAGCTACTGCTTCTTCCTCTAAGTCTGCTGCAAAATTTACTCCTCGGTCGAAAAGATAATCACGCAGTCCGCATTCCCGAAATTGTTTGTGTACTTCCAGAAACGTTCTGTAATGAGGAATGCGCCTATCGAGAAACCGATGTCGGTATTCAATAATTGCTTGACGTGTACTGCCATACTTGTTTATTGTATGATATTCATGGTTCAGCACTTACGACATACGTAAGAACCTTCTTCATCATAAATCAATTTCCAGTACTGTTTTTTGTAGATCTCCAAGAAAGTACTGTATGCACTACGACACGTGTTTTTTTAATTTTAGGATAAGATTTTATTATGCGACGTTAACAAGCCTGTTATTTAATCGTATAACTTTTTTTTAAATAAAATCAGTTTGTATTGACTTTAGGATTACATTTTTTTTCATGATCTGACAATTACATTCATAGATCTGTAACTTTGAAACAAATAAAAATGGATATACAAGTTTTGCGTTTTTGTTACTTGAAATGAAGTCTACTTTACGCTCCCAAAATTTGAACATAACGATACGGGACAGCTTGTATAACATAACATTCCGAAAACAGCTGTTCAAGAACATAGGTATTTAAATTGCAAAACGGTAAATCTCCCAGACTGTCTGCGCAGTGTCAAAAGCAGACACGTTTTACTTTGGCATTTTGTAATTTCCTTTTCACAACAGGCTATGATTATTTACGCAAAAGCCCACCGACAGTTGCAGTAGGTACTTAATTCGAATTTTTGCCCATAACATCACAATAAATAGAATTCGCACGTGCCCGGGTAACAATTGGAGGACCAGCTGCAGTATTAAAATCAGGGTTTTGGAACATGTTATTTTTACTGCAACATATGCCATTCTCGTAAAATACCATACACGTATGAGCAACAAATTGCAAACTTTCATAGGGTTGTTTTTCTAGTGTCTGTTTTAGATTTCTGTGAATCATATGTCGTATCTAGTAAACATTACATGCGCTTTAGTAACTATTTACATTCTAATTTGTAGTAGCAGCTGTGGTTTTTGCTACTTCTTTTTTCCTAAATAAAAAATGGTGATTAGATATCCTGTTTCACTCAAACTTATGTTGCAAATCATCAGTCCCAGACACGTTTTTATGATTAAGAACGAAACAGATGTTTGTATTGTTTATAAACGTATATTTATATGTCGCCAGTAAATAATAGATCGAGACATTATGGGTCCTACCTAAAAAATGTTTCAATTTGAAATTGGAATTAATAGACATGTCAATTGTAATAAACTGTTATTATTGGTTATAAAGTTATTGCATACAATGATATTTTAATGCAATAAATTTTCCAAATATCGCAATTTGTTATTTACAAGTCAGCGAACATGTTTTAGAAGCCCAGTAAATTTATTGATTAAATTTATAAACGATTATATTTTAATCGGTTCTGCAATAAATTTTGTCCAAACAATAATTTATTACTGTCAAGTTGATTTAAGTGCCTCTTAATGCGCTATAAATTTATTATTACTATTTATGTATTTATCATTAGTAGAGACCGGACACAAGAGAGGTTGATGACTCATCCCCCACGTACTATTGAACGTTTGTATTTTTAAAGCTTTTAATTTTATTTATATAATTATACTTATAATAATAAAACGGGTATATATACGGCTACAAGATACGAAATACACTTTTATTTGTTCATTTTGTATAAAGGAGTATTAATATTTACTAGCAATACTTTCTCAAGGTTCTCTTCTGTAAAATTTGTTCTCTTTGAATGAAATACATCCTTGTAAATAGCAAACGTCCTTTCTACATCGCAACTGGTTATAGGTGCATACTGGAAATATTCTTTTATTTCCGCGTCTTTTGCAGTTAGATGTTGTGGCATTGTCCCCATACACAATTGCCGCAATGTTATTAAAATCTGGATTTCTGTTAAGCACTGCGTCTAACTTTTGCCGAAGGCAACATCCGAAGTCACTTGGAATACTTTTCAAATTATTAATAGCCACATCTAATGTCGTTAAACCATCATTTAATTTTAGATTTCGATTTTCAAAATAAGTGATTAGTTTTGGCAAATTTCCAAATTGTTTCTGAAGAAAGTACAATTGATTTTTTAAATGTGTAATTTGTGTTCGTTACTTGCACTCAGAAATACTACGAGCATCGTCATTTAAACATGTAACGAAATTTTGTAAACTATCGAAATTCTCTGCATAAAAACTAGTAGCTTTCAACCATGTCCCCCATCTAGTTATTACTGGAGAGGGAGGCAGTGACAAAGATGGCAGTTTTTCCCTCTAAAGAGCTACTCTCAATGGTGCTTTTCTGAAAACTTTTTTTAAAAGCGAATACAAGTCTATCAACTTCTGGAAAGGTGTCTCTGATATATTCACAGATTCTGTGGAGAGCACGTGCTACACAAGTAATATGCAGCATATTGGGATATGTTTCCTTTAATAGTCTGCCTGTTTTTAACACATATGCAGCACTATCACTTACAAATAAAAGTACTTTTTCTTTGTACCTATCGTCCGAATGAAGTATTTTTTGAATATTCTCGTTAATGGTTTTAGCAACTGTTTCCGCATCAACTGTATTTATAACTTTTGTTGCTATTACATATGCGTTATATGGAATAGTTGGATGTAGTACACCAGCTACAACATTTACCAGCTTCCTAATATATCGACAGTTTCGTCGGCATTTATCCAGAGGTACTGATTTGAAAGATGGCTTCTAATGCGTTCTACTGCTTTCGTGTAGCACTTAGAAACATAATATTTGCGTAAGGTGGATTCATCAGGAACATTTCGACCAGTATATTTTTGGAGAAATATTTTTAAAGTGGGATTGTTTTAAGTTTATTTAATGTAATATTAGCCGCCATAAAAGTTTCACAGAGTTCTTCGTTAAAATTGTCAGATTCTAACGGTTCCAATTTCTGTGCATGTGTTTGCGATGCTAAGTGACATTGTACGTGCGATTCGATGGAATTTTTTAACGATATTTTATAGATTTTGCAATAAATTTCGGAATCAATGACAACGGACATACAATCAGTATGATCGTCAATCCAACTCGCCATTGTTTTACGATGCCGTCCTCGACGTTCTTCCATATCATATCTGAAAAAGTAACTTAAACAATGCTCTAGATCTAAATAAATGAAAACTAAGAATGTACGCGTAAGTTATTTAAACTGAACGAAATTCAATGCACACTTACGTCGAAATAATTGGGAGAAGTAGATTCAATCGAACGATATTAAACAGGATCTATCACAAAAATTACGATGTAATTAACAGTTAAAACTATGAAAACAAGAAACTAACTCACAGCACTTTATTTATCTTACGAAATATAATCTAAATAGACTAAATTATTAAAACTCCACACGCTTCTGTTTACGCCCATGAAAACAGAAATTTAACTGTAAATATCCAACAAAAAACGTCGCAATTCTCGATGAAAATCAATGTGCGCGCAAGCCAGATCAATAGTGCATTCAATAACTGCGTGATGTACTTACAGTTGTTGTAGACTGTTTATATCGTCCGTCGTAATGACGACGTCATTTCAACTCGATGTGTTCGGTATCTGATCATTAGATCCTTCATTATTGAGCAGCATTTTAATATACCTTGTAGTGAACATTGTACGGAATAGAGATAACCTTCAGGCTCATGTTATGCAACAATGGGATAATTTGCGTGGCAAAGAAACTTGCCAAACTTGTCTCTGAAAGGTTGCAAAATACCATAGACATGTCTGATATGAAAGCAAATGTCAGTTTTGAAAGCAGATGTCTGTTTTGAAAGCAGATGTCAGACATCTGCTTTCAATAACTGACATTTGCTTTCACTAACTGACATCTGCTATCAAATATGACATCTGCTATCAAAACTGACTTCTGCTTTCAAAACCTGACATCTACATTCAATAACTGACATCTGATTCATTAAAACTATTACTTTATAATGCATTTCTAAATAGCTTGAACCAATGTCTATCGTGGTTTAAGTGGTAAAGCAACGGTGTGGCAAATCGTAGCCTTGGGTTCAAGTCCCAACGTAGACAATATTTTTCAATTAAAAATTTCGTATGATTTGCTTTGTAATTTGTAGACAGCAATGTTTACATCCTCACTTACTTTGCAATTACATACTGGTTTGATATTTGTAAATATTTCATATAAAAGCTGAAAATCTCCAAGAATTTATCAATTGATATATTTAATGAACGGCTAAGAAATTATCACAAAATAACTTTGATGTTCATTTTATTTACTTTGGAATTTCGATTTTTATTTTAAAATTTGTATATATTTAGAATAATTTTTTTGTTTATTTTATTTATTCTGGAATTTGTAGTTTTCTGTTGTAATTTGTAGAAAATATTTTTTATAGTAAAAACATTTACTGTTGTTTGCATATATAATACACTTTAAAAAAGCTGAATCGACTTAAAAAAAGTTATATACCCTTAAATATCTTCTTTCAAACAAACGAAGAGCATGATTCAAATGGAAACAGATTTTAATCTCTAATATTGTCTGTAACTTTATACTACTGTACTTTTGAAACTTTTGATTTCATGTGTGTGTTAATTATATAAACTGTATTCTGATGTAACTATTGTCAAAGTTTATATGTATTACTTGGGTTCTGTTATCTTGTCATTAAACCCGCACCGCAGGGGGTTCCATAAAACTATGTGTCTCTTATTTCTTCTATGGCTATGGCTATCCTAAGCACATACTTAATAAATTGATATATAGCTCAAACTTTTTTGATGGCCCTACTGAGGACATTCCTGCAGACAGTGTGATTTACAAAAAAATCCCATACATTGGTGGTCTTACTCATACAATTGTATCACATTTCAAACAATTTAATAACATTAAAATAGCTAAATACAACACCTATACCTTGAAGAAGTTGTATAGTAAGATCAAAGACATAACACCTTTCTTTTTAAATAGTCATGTTGTCTACAGGATAGCATGTTCGGATTGTTGTGGCGTTTATATAGGTCAGACACCACAGTGGCTAAAACAGCGCATCACTCAGCATAAAAGTGATGTCCGTATTGGAAAGAGATCTTGTGCATTGGTGGACCATGCACTTGATTGTGACCATACTTTCAATTTTGTTGACGTTAAGATCTTAGACGTTGAAAATAACCTTAAAAAAAGAACCTTTTTAGAAATGATCCACATTAACAGAGACACAAATAACATAAATTATAGATCTGATACTAATGGACTAAGTATAATTTATTTTAATATACTCGGTTTGACGGTTAGTTGACCATCTTAAAATTGTTTTGTTATTTGGTCCATATATTGTTAAATTTATATTGCATTATATTTTTTATTTTTCATGCTTTAACTTTTACATATACATGTTTTTTAAAGGTTTTAAAGGCTTGTTTCTATAGTTACTTTAAATTTTAAATCTAATCATTTTTATTTTTTATTGTACGTCAATTTTATTATTTTTCAACTCTACATTTTGTAAGTATTTTTACTACTGCTTTATACTCTTATTTATTTTGTTATTTTTCTCATTAATCTTGTAGTATCCCCAGAAGAAGCAACAAATTTGTTGCGAAATATAGGGTTATTTAATAAAGGAGTTTTTTAATTGACAGACCGCTTACCCGATTTTAATTTATTTTATCAATATATTACGGTCGATAATTTCGTTTAAATTATATATATATATATATATATATATATATATATATATATATATAATACAACAATTGATAAATTATTGGAGTTTTTCGGCTTTTATATGAAATATTTACAAATATCAATTATATATAATACATATACATACATGCATATATGTATGTATGTACATCTTTTTGGATACAATTTGTCTGCTGTTCAAAATAGTTACATCGTTCAAACACGCGATGTAACAATTAAAACTTAAAACGAAAATAACTTGAACGTCTTGTCAATATTGCTTATTACCCAATACGATACATTGCTATTATAAATAACTATATCTGAGGACACATGCGTGTCAATAGTTCGTGCTCGCTCGACTTTCATTGAATTTACAAGAAAGTTTCTATTTTAAAGGCAAGTATGAAAGCTTTTCTTTACCATAAAAACAAAAGTAATTCGGAACACATGCTAGGAAATACTAATTTCAAATTTTGTTACTTAAAATACATTTTATAGGATCTTTACATGTAAGTATGCAAATGTAACCCTAATAACAATTATTGATTTGAACACAATATTTTTTAAATATTAGAAGTAATGTAATTAATTGAGTATCATTCCCTCTAAGTAGTCGAACAAAAATTAACTGAAGACAAAAAATGATCTTCAATGAGAATAAGTACACCAAAGAAGATATAACAACGGATTTTAAGAGTTAGAAACTAAATATTGTCATCAGAAATAAAGGAATATTGTTAATGTGGAAAAAATGGTCTTAAAACTTTTTGCTATTGTAGAAGGATGTAGATAAGGTCTAACTGTATTTGAAGTGCATGTTATAAGATTCTACTTTTTCTCTTTATTATACGTACATATTACAAATTAATACATTTATCATTTTTGCCTCACTTCCTTTAATTCAAACTCTCCTTAATTTGAACAAATTGGAATACTACATGAGAATTCGATATAGAGCCAACTGTAATAACAGTGTTATAAGAATCAATTCAATTTCAATGCAAAGGTATTACAGCAAGATCTCGTTAACGTGAAAATTCGTTAATGTGAATATCTCAGTACCGAGAATACAAAATATTTTCTATTGCATACTCTGTAGTATGAACAACGAACATACTCGAAAACGTTAAAAATGAATAGTTTTAATTTGTAAGTCATCGGGGGTTTCCCTGTCTGTATTATATGTTACAATATCTAAAAGCGGGCCAGTGTTCAGTGAATGCTCTTGTGCGGTGCGTTAACCGTCGTAACATGACAAAAGTGAATGCAAAGTGTTTGTCTTTACGTGAAAAAGGTAAACTAATAGAAGATTATGAAAAAGGTTTGAGTGTAACGGCCATTTCTATAAAGTATGGCGTAGCAAAATCAACAGTTTGCTCAATTAAAAATAAAAAGAAAAAAATCGTCGTCATCTCAGCCACATCTAGTGGATCCTTTTAAACAACAATTGTGACAAAAAACATTACTTTATTAAATGAACATCAACTCTATAATACTGACGAGATTGGGTTATTATATATATATATGGTAAACTTAATAAGGCGGCGATTAAAGGTCTGGTTTATTACTCCAAAGTATATATATTTAAAACAACCCTACATGTTTCGGCAATGATGCCTTTGTCAAGGATATAAAAAATATAAATGACGGAATATAAATCATTTATATTCTGTCATTTATATTTTTTATATCCTTGACAAAGGCATCATTGCCGAAACATGTAGGATTGTTTTAAATATATATACTTTGGAGTAATAAACCAGACCTTTAATCGCCGACTTATTAAGTTTACCATATCATACCAAGGTCACGAAAATATTATATTTATATATATATATATATATATATATATATATATACAATGTGTCCGGGAAAATGTGGGAAATCTCTCGGATTCAGATAGAACATTAAAAAATAAGATGACAAGTTCCCATAATTTTTTTCCTAGCGGCCCTCCCTACGGAGATACGGCCTCCTAAAGGACGCCACTGGAAATCAATTTTTCTTGAATAACTTTTAAACTACTTATTATAATTTAATGAAAATTTAATATGATAAACAGTAGTAAGGACCTCTTAAAATACTGCCCTTAAATTTAAATTAGCTTGTTTAGTTTACCAGGGGCGGACTAGGCTGTACATTTTAATGCTTACATTTTTAACACCCTGTATGATAAGGAGTTAAAAAAACAAATTTGGATACCTTGAACATTAAGCTAAAGAAAAGGTACTCTTGTTCATCGTCGATAAAATGAACCGTTCTCGAGGAAAAAAAATAAAAGAATTAATGTTTTATTTCTATTAAAAAGAACCATGTTTTTTATTTTTTTTTGTCTACAACAAAGTGTGATACAAAAGTCTGAAATAAAACTGTTTTCAGTACTAAAAAACGCATTGTTTTTTTTTACAAACGTTACTATGGTACCCACGAATTAATAAATATCTTGCATTGACATGTAAATTTTAAATCTTGTAATCTTTCATATTGTTAACACGTTGATCCTTTACTTCGATATTAATTTATTGAATTTTGAATATCTTGGTAAATTTAATTTGATAATGGGATACACATTTAGTGAGTATGCAGATATGCATCTTATGTACGGTCTTGCATCTTGCAATGCTTTGGAAGCAAGAAGGTTATATGAAGAAAGATATCCTAATCGCAACATTCCAAATCAGAAAACATTTCAGCGACTTGACCAACGTCTAAGAGAGACTGGTGGGCGATTCCAGTTAATAAGGTAACATTATTGACTTTCTTTAATGTTTTAGGAAGTTTTGCGAAAAAAAGTACTGATGCTGGTGTGAGAAGAACAGTACGTACGGTGCAATTGGAGGAAAATATTTTGGATACTGTAGGTGATACTCCTTCAATAAGCACTCGAAGATTAGCCGCGCAGCTTAATACGTCAAAAACTGCAATTCATGAAGTACTTAAAGAACAGTTGTTTTACCCTTATCATCTGCAAAAAGTGCATCTACTACTTTCTGAAGATTTTCCTCGTAGAATCCAGTTCGCAAACTGGCTGTTAGATCAGCAACGAACAAACCCAAACTTCATTAGCACTATTCTTTTTACCGATGAAGCAGGGTTTACCAAAAATGGTATTGTAAATTTACATAACTCGCATGTATGGGCTGATGAAAACCCTCATGCCACTGTCGTTCATCATTATCAACATCAGTTCCAATCATTGTTTGGGCAGGAATAATTGGCAATTTTTTGATTGGACCTTGCGTATTGCCGCCACGATTGAATGGTGAACTTTATTTACAGTTCCCTCAGAACGCTTTTCTGGATTCAATAGAGCATTTGCCACTTGCAACCCGCCAAAGCATGTATTTTATGCATGATGGGGCCCCACCTCATTTTAGCGTTGCTGTACGCGACCACCTGAATAACGTCTATCCAAACCGTTGGATAGGCAGACGAGGTCCCATTGCCTGGCCTCCACGGTCTCCCGACCGAACGCCAATGGATTTTCGCCTGTGGGGTCATCTCAAAACCTTGGTGTATTCCTCTCCGGTTGATACTAGGGAGGAACTTTTACAGAGAATCACATTTCATTGTGATGAGATAAGAAACAATGCTGGGTTGATGTGGCGAGTACAGCAGTCTTCTATTCGTCGTGCCCGCGAGTGTATCAGAGTTCACGTAAGCATTAAAATGTACAACCTAGTCCGCCCCTGGTAAACTAAACAAGCTAATTTAAATTTAAGGGCAGTATTTTAAGAGGTCCTTACTACTGTTTATCATATTAGCTAGGAAAAAAATTATGGGAACTTGTCATCTTATTTTTTAATGTTCTATCTGAATCCGAGAGATTTCCCACATTCCCGGACACATTGTATATATATATTATTATAGAACGCTGAATAGGGTATTATGATAATAATTATTACCAAACCAAATTATAAAATATAGTGAAACAGGTATTTTAAATGGTCCTTACGTTGGTTCGTATAAATTGTAAAAAACCAGTTGTAACAGCCCGACGTTGGGCCGACCAAATATTATAACGCTGAATAGGCTGAATGATTATATAAATACAAAATTAAATGTTTAAATAAACTGGTAAGTTAAATTTTTAAAATGTGAATTATAAATCTCTATATTAAATATGCTATCAAATGTTACACATAGATGGGGTTGTATAACATTAAATCTGTTACTTGCGTATGATGCAAAGATACATAATTGTTAATAACGAAGTATACTTAACCTAAACAGCTGTTCATGTATATAACTTCTTATAAGTATATTCGGGTGGGCGAAAGTTTGTGTTATGTGTCCGGCTAGGAAGAACAAATAGACTCTTGTGTGGGCATAGAAAAATACCCTTTAAATTGTAGGTTCGGTGACTGCAACAGAACACTTACAAATTCAGCTGATGCCAATGCAATAAATAATGGTATTTTTATATTCAAACCATTAAATAAAACGAGTGAGATAAGGACTAATGTAAAAGACTTTAATGACGTTATTGAAAAAACAGGTAAGTGAATAAATTAATTCAATTATGAATATTTAAAATGTATCATGTCACGTGATAAAATAAATATGAAATAAAATCTAGGTTAAACAACACAACTAAATGAACGTGACATGAATAAAGCTAAACGCATAAATAATTCTATTATTAAATTTAATTATTTAACAGGAAACTGTATTCTTCGTGACTTAGCTTAAATTATATTAATATTAAAATGCAACATAGGTTATAATTATTAAAACTAATTTGATAATGGTTTTATGTGTTGAAGTAAATTAATTTATCATTTTCAAAAATTCGTAGGATGTTTAAAAAAAATACTTATGTGGACATGGACAGGAATTTATTATTCTGGATTTGGCTGGTAGATCCGTGAATGCAGGATACAAGTATGAACGGGCAATCGAATGGCGTCCCCCGCTTGGTATTCGATCTAACGGCAGGCTTTCCCGGTGAAATGTAATTTTCGTTTTCTTGGACACCGGTTACCGTCTGGACTCGCAAAATGCGTTAAACAGGAACTGGATATACTGGTAAGGTTTGACTAGGTTTGATGTATAGGTTTTTTAGATTTATTAATGCTTTTTCTTTTAATTTGCAGAGAGGCACTTAGAATACGTCGAGGTGTTTAATGGAGAATTTTTCTAGTGACGCCAACTCTCATTTGTTCTCAATCCTAACTTGTGATTCGTCCAACTGTATGTATTTTTATAATCTTAATAAAATAATTATTTTATTATAATGAAAATGACAATTTAATCATTCTAAATATACATATGCTTAATATAAATTATATAGTTTATTTTAGTGAGTACATGATTGACGTGTGAATGTTGATAATTGTATATAATGCTAATTTTATAGTAGGGATAATTCCCGCTGTAATTATTTTAAATTAATACAGTCTCGCCTAAATAAATGGCGTCATTTATTATCGATCAATTAAGTTGAAATATCTTAGGAAATACAAGATATCGGAATAAAATGACTAATGCAAATGAAAAGATAAAAATAAATAAATGTGAGAATGAATTTTAAACAATTAAATACGCAAAATCAACTTTATTGATATTACATAAGAAGAATTCAGTTTCAATCTTTTTTAATTATTCTAAAGATTACATATATACATTAAAATTCTGTCTCTTGCTAACTAAGGCATTCTTATGTGTAGGCTTGACCTACATCAATATATATATATATATATATATATATAGTAAACCTAATCAGTAGGCGATTAAAGGTCTGTATATTACTTCAAAATATATGTATTTAAAAAACTCTACATGTTTCGGCTGTATACGCCTTTATCAAGAGAATACAAAATATGAATGATCGTTACAAATAACACCTACATTTATAAAAATGAAAAAACTTGACAGATTTCATTTCACTATTTCAAAATTGAAAACTACATTTCAAAGATTCATATTTTGTATTCTCTTGATAAAGGCGTATACAGCCGAAACATGTAGAGTTTTTTAAATACATATATTTTGAAGTAATATACAGACCTTTAATCGCCTACTGATTAGGTTTACCATATCATACCAAGGTCACGAAGTTATTATATATATATATATATATATATATATATATATATATAAGTAAAACTGTGTATGTTTAGTATCTACTCGCTAACGTGAACAAATTCCATAACGTGAACAGTCTCGGATTTTTTGTGTTCATGGTTTCGAGATTCTACTGTATAACCGAGTCAATCAATTGCATTTATAAAAACGTGTTTACAACCGTGCAATACATCTGCACCAGACGAAATAAATGTAAAATAATTGAAGATGAAACATAAACATTTTCTATAGCTTTATGTCTAATAGAATAGTTGATAAATCATTCATTATATTTTGTTTCGTTTAAATTAAAAATTAATTCGATCGTTATATGTACTTATGTATTATTTTCTTATATCGCACGGTTTATCGCAGTACAATGGACCATTAAAATAGTTTTTGCTTTTCGTACTGCATGTATAAAACGAAATATAACATACTGTATATAGATGATAAATAATAAATGTAGATTAAAAAACCAGTTTTAAAGTTTCTTACTAAACAGCATACTTGAACAATACTTTAAGTAATTTTAACAGAGACTGGAAAAATTAATAACGAGTTAGTTATATGATATGAACGTCTTAGTTGTTGAAAGGCATTAAACGATGAACTTGGAAAGACATCCAGGCAAAACAAAAAAATAACGCACTTACCTCATAAAATTTCTTGGTAAAAAACGGGGCAATTAATTCTAAATATAAATCACTTGTAGCATCGATAAAATTGTGGACGTTAGTTCAAACAAAGACTTCGTAGCAAATATTAATTGAACAAAGAGTAAAAAATTGTAAATAATATTTCAAAGCTTATTTCTGATCGCTTTATTTCGGTTTTGTTTATTGTTAGTGTGGGTAGATGTTTTAATTAATTAATCATTCATTTACGTCTTCTGAAATAATGCGCTCTGTATTTCTTTTTTTTTTATCCTTTGCAAAGTATTTAATAGGAACATTACTTTGAAAATTAAATTTCATCAAGTTATAGTGTGGAAGTTTTGTTAAGAAACTCATAAATAATTTTTATACAGTACTGGTCATACGAGGGCGGGTTGAATTATTATTCGCGCGATCGCCTGGAGTAGGCCGTGAAATAAAAAAATACACATCACATTTTGACAACCGCTACCCTTGTCAGTTTACCGTTAGTCTTCGAGAAATTTGTGACAAAGCGTGTTTCGTAGGCAATTTTTTAAATTTTACGCTATTACTAATTAAGTGTAAATGGATAATTCTGAACATCGTGCAGTGATTAAATATATTTTAAAGAAAGTTCTTTACCGAAATCCATGATGATATGCGAGATATACTGGGTGAGGGTTGTCCTTCGTATACAACCGTCAGAAAATGGGGAAATAAATTTAAGCATGGCAGGAGCTGCTTAGAAGATGATGCCTGTAGCGGACGGCCAAAAATTACTATAAGTCCAGTAATGGTGGATAAAGTCCATGATTTGTTGTTAAATGCCGACAATTTAAAGAAGGGATGCACAGACTTATAGGAAACAGGGGCCACTCGGGAAAATTATAAGCCAAGGACGGGCCACTATAAAGAATACTTACTAACAAATATTTTTATTTTTAAATAGTATGAATTACTACAAATGATAAAAATAAAAGAACATTCAAAAATGTTTGTTGTAATTATGTAATCGTAATATAATCTAATCATTACAATGTAATATTACATGTTTTATTATTTTAATGCATGACATTGTATTGACCTAACAATTTTGTTTATGTTTGGCTCTACATTACTTGTCGCCACACGTAAAATTTCTTCCAGATTTTCATTTGCCAGACGGTTTCGATTTTTTGTTTTGTTAAGTTTCATCACTGAAAACGTTTGCTCACAAATATACGTCGATCCAAATAAGCTTGCGCATTACAATGCATTTATTCGCAATCCTTTATAAGCGGTTTTGTCAACGCAACGGTAAAAGTTGAGTAAATTACCTTCATTAAACTTGTTTTGTAAATTATCATCATTTTGCATGTCTATCAATTCCAGCTGTATTGATTCCGGTGCATTTTCGGGTGAAATGTTGAAAGGATTGCTGAAAATGTCTAATCGAGGTTTAACTTTTTTGAAGTCTAGAAAACGATCATGAAAAGCTTGTATTAAAATATCAATTTTTTCAATATAAGCGAAATTGACATCAGCTTAATTGAATTTCTCCATAATTTTTTTGTAGTTCGGAAAATGGCTGTAATTGGCTGAATTGATTTGTGTCCTGAAAAGACTCAATTTGCATTGAAAGGACGAAACATGAGAGTATAATCAGAGACATCAACTGATCTTTGCCTTGGAGTCGCGTATTTAAGACATTCAAGGGATTTGTGATGTCTACAAGAAACGCTAAGTCACACAGCCAATGAGGGTTGTCGAGTTCGGAGACGTCCTTTTTCTTTTCCGCCAGAAATATTTTGATTTCTTCAATCAAATTAAGAAACCGCTCTAGTGACAACCCACGACTTAGCCACCTTACTTCAGTGTATAACAGGAGATCACCATATTCGCTTTCAATATCCTCGAGAAATTGTGTGAATTGTCGGAGATTGAGACCTCGTGATTTTATAAAGTTTACATTGGTACTACAACTTTCATCACATTTTCAAATCCCAATAATTTTGAACAGAGGACCTCTTGATGTATAATGCAATGAAACTGCATTAATTCCTTGGTATCTATGTTTTTAGTTTGTAAATACTCTTTTATTTTAACATAGTTATTATCCCAGATTTACTTCCAACCATTGAAGGTGCTCCGTCGTCGTAATTCCAAATAATTTCGTTAAATCCAAATCCATTATAGAACATTTTTCCAGAAGAGCTTTGAGTATGTCACTCTCCTTGGTTTGACTTGTCAAAGAACTCATACCAATCAGTTCTTCACTCACTTCAAAATTTTGCGTTACACCTCGTAAAAATATTAAGAGTTGAGCAGTGGAGTGGAACTTATATCTGTATATTCGTCGAGTGCTATAGAAAAATACTCAAAACTTTTCGATTTCGTAGCTAATTGCTCTTCTATATTAGCTGCTAATGTGGTAAGTCTTCTTTGAACAGTCATCCGATTTAGTCGAATTTTCTCAAACCTCTTTGCATCATTCGGGCACATTTTTTTTGCGGCGGTATCTAAACACTGCTTAACAAACTCACCATCTTTAAAAGACCGACAAGTTTTCGCTATTATTCGAGATATTTCAAAGCTAGCTTCAGTAGCTGTTTCAGTATCTTGAATTGGTTTTGTAAACATAGCTTGCTGGCCTATTAGTTCCCTTTGTAAAGTGGAAATTTTTTGCGTTCGATTTTTGCCGGTTAATTTGGTAAAAGTATGATGCTGGGTTTCATAATGCCTTTTCACATTATATTCCTTCTGAATAGAAACACTACTCTTGCATATTAAGCAGACACTTTTGTTATGCGATGAAATAAAAAAGTATTTTTCGGTCCAAATATCTTGAAACTGTCGATTTTCATCTTCAACCTTACGACTACGTTTTTTACTGGGGCCTGGTTTATCCACATCAAAATTGATATTATATTGTTACGTAGGTAGATGCCAGGTTCGAACGACGAAATATTTATTCTTCACGGATTACAATTCAAACAATATAACGTTCGCTTGTCCGTAGTTAAAACTTAACTGCCCCGATAGCGGGCGATGCGTTGTATTTACGAGTTACCTAACATCGAGAACCTACCACATTGTTCGGGGCTAATACCGACGTGTTCCGCGAATGTTCGAGTAATCTAGTTGGTTCGACAGATTTCTAGTCTCGTAACAATATGCTTGGAACGACGAGAGCATACCTGTCCTACGTAGTAAACCTGAACAAGAAAGTAGTAGATACTTAAAGATACATATCTTACTAACAATTACAAAAGTAAGAATAAAATAAAAAGTTAAGAAATATTGATTTGAATGGATTTTTACCTACTTTTGTAGTTTTTCGAACAATTTTTAAAATTCGTTGGCGGGCCGCATAAATATCGACAGTGGGCCGCATATGCGGCCCGCGGGCCACGATATGTGCATCGCTGATTTAAAGCGTTAGAAATAGTAGAGGCTAAGCACCCTTTCAAAGGAAACGGTGCTTTATCTTTTGCACGAAGAATTTGATATAGGTCTATCACGATAACAGACAAGACACGTGATAAATGTTACAAAACAGGGTTGACAAATCTACATTGCTTTGAGTCAAATTTACATTTATTTATTTTTTAATCGAGTCAACTTGACGTTGTAAAATAACCAATCTTTAAAACAAGAACAAAAATTATTACATACCGTGAAGAGTTCTAACAGGATAATTGTCAGACAGTTTGTTTTCGGAATAGTGGTCGGTAAACTATTAGAAGGCCAAGATTTATAGCAAAAAATGGGTACAAATAAATTGTCATAATTACAAAATCGTTGTGCAACACTTGTGGACGAATATCGCGGCTGATTTTAAAATGAATTACACAATCACAATTAGCGTAATGACAGTTAAATCGCGCTTAGCGTAATTTATATCTAAAGGTCAATTTTTATCGTCACGTGGAAGATCAAAATGGCCATGGATTTATAAAAACTGAACAATTTAACAATGGTAACAAATGATATCAACGGAAAAATCCATATTTTAAATTTATAAGTTGATTTATCTGTTTGCGATTTGGGAATACTTCGAAAATGATCATATCGAAGAACTAATTACAAATACTTAAAATACATCTACTTGGGAACATATTATACAATTCTACCAAAACTGAAATGAAATTAACAATACATTTACTATAAAACAATACTTATGTGAATTTCATTTGAGAATGATATGTTTTTAAAGTCGAAACTAGAGTAAGGTTAACTACTTATCTGTTCAATAAAGTTATTTATTGCCAAGCCAAAAATATTTCTTTTACTTCAAACCCCAGGTATATTACAACACTTCTTATCTAAATCAACTTTTCTGAAAGGTAGCGAAAATCGATTTCTTGGTTCAGTCACTTGGGTCAGATGTCAGCACGGACACATTCACTGCTGGTTTGTAGGTCGTGTAATATTGTTGGTTTGTTGTTGCAACCCTATAGAAAAGAGGATAATAGACTGGTCCAAACTTATTTTTCAGTTGGATTGACAGTACGGCAAGTGGCACCATCTTGTTAAAACCATATGTTGTCAAACTCGACAGCATCCAATTTGATCCAAAAATCCAGTCAACTTTGGGTGATAGCGAATTCAATTCAGAGTAACGAGGTTACCAGCATCGTTAAAAACGTAACGTCCAGCGACTCCTCCAATCTGCATGAAATGCAGAAGTGCTTTTCCTGACTAAAAATTATTTTTGGAGGTGGACACCGAAATCGCTTCCTGATCGCCTGTAATGTTCAACGGAAAGTTTTTTCTATTTTGAATGACGCAATCCATTTTTTTACAGTCGCATGTGATGGGCATTGATCGCCAAGTGTGTTAACCGTATCTTCGTAAATTGCCTAACCAATTAACCTCTTCTAATCCAAATATTACTATATTTGATGATATCTCACATGTTTCTTTCAAAATTTTCTGCACAGCTATACTTCCACTTCATGAAATAACATTTTACAGTGACACTTTTAAAATGTCATTATTTCTTGCCATAATAACAAGATTTTGTTTTGTTCAAAGAAAATGGCGTAGGCTTAACTAGATATCAATACCCCTTCGTATGTTTGTGCTGATATCTTGCTGCTTGTCTAACATAAACTCCAAACTTCCCGCCATCAGGTATTTAGTTCATTTTGTTCTTGTCGTTTTTAATAACATTTGATCAAAAAGTCTTTAGATCGCGATAGCCATGAATTGTAAAAACCATCTATAGAATTGTTTACTTCTGTACTTCTTTACTTTGAAGTACACATAAGTCACAAATAAAATAGATTTTAGATTATGGTAATTAGTTGCATTTTATGTATATTTTATAACATTTATAGAGAATACAGAATGCATTTATTAATAAACAACATTTTAATAACTAATACAAAAATCAGGTTCATTACAGGTAAGAAAAGAACTCTAACAATGAAACAATAACATTCAGGCAGGTACACTTTTACAATAAAAAATTATAAAAAAAAAGTTGAAAATGTCCTTGTTCTTAAATACACAGGTTAACACGTCGGATCATGTTATTAAAAACTTTAATTAAAAGATCAGGTGTTACTAAGCGACAGTTTCCAACAATACACATTCTTGTAATTCTTTTAAAGTCTAAAGTGTGAACTGGAGTTTAGAAAATGGTATTGTTAAGCAATGGGAATAAGCAATAATCTAAAGGACTCAAATCACAAGACCTAGGTGGGTAACCACTGTCTGATATTAACCTATCGTCATAAAATTGACGTAAATATTCCAGGGTTACTCGAGCAACATTATCTTGCTGAAAGTATTCATTATGTAGCTCATCATCGTGCAATTTATGAAAGGCTCAAGTATTTGATTTATATATCTTTCAGCGGTTATGGTTTGTTGGAAAAATATTGGCTCTATTATTCGTCTACGGGACATTGCAACCCAAACAGGAGCCTCACGATGAAAATTAGGATTATTCTCGCTCCACATACATAGGTCAAAATAAGATTCGTCTGTAAAAAATGTTAAGTCAATGATATCGTTATCCATATGGTCATTAAACCAGGTACAGTACGATACCCTCTTCTGATAATCTGGTGGCAGTAACTCTTGATACATCTGCATTTTATAAGGAAACAAGTTCAAGTCATGTTTAACAATGGTTTGATACGTCCCATAACTTAAATTGGCTTTTTGTTTCAATCTACGCAAAGATAGGTAGGTTCTTCCTGCATGCGTTGCCTAACCTAATCAATAACATCATCATTTCTAACCCGTCTTCTTCCAGATCGAACACTGTCACTGATATTATCAGTTCTTCAAATTTGTCCACAGTTCGTTGAAGTTGCCGAAAAAAATCTCGTTCGATTATGGCGAAGTTGAGAAATATCTCACGGAACTCGTTCAAACATAAACGAGACGAATAAACCCAATTATCACTTTCACGAAGATTTCCATTACGGTAGTATGATTTAATAATAATTTTTAGGTTCCGTTTGAAACATTTTGAATTATAACCAGCTGACTTGAAAGTTGTCAAGTAAATGTCAAAACTAATTGAAATATATAATTTCATAGATACCTCGTAAATTCCACGGCAATAGTGATCCGACGACTTTTTGATCATACGATATATTTAGAAAGGGTATTATTAGTTGATTACAATTTCTTTAATGGAAATTTTGATAGTTTAAGATCCAATGTATGTAAGTTTCTCTATATGTATTCACATTCTTTTTTTTATTTTTCGATGGCATGTGAATTTTAAACGGTAGTGTATATGATAGTTTATAAACTAACCTTTAAAAAAACACACAAGTAAAGTGATGGAATATAGTTTTCTTGAAACAAGAAATAAATTAGGCCTTTGCTTGTAATTCCTACTTACCTGTCAAAATAAAGGTTACATGTAGGAACATATAATAAATTTAAAAAAATAAAATATATATAAATTAGAAAATTAAACTGACGATGACTAAATACGATTGGTCAACAAATGAGACAGCTGAAAAAGTAATAAGCAGTTTCGCTTATACATATCCGGTGCAAACTCAATATTTTTTTATACGAACTTAAAAAACCCGTTTAATCATCAAAATTTCAAGTCACGTTATCACACAACCCCCGGCATAACACCCCTTGGTACTACGATCAGCAGGGTTGCAATATAATAGCATACGAACCCCAGTAAATAATCTAGTTCGCTGATAAACAGATATTAAATTTTAAATTCTTCTTGTGTTTAAAGTTGCGAAGGAAAAAAAGCGCTAAATTTTAATGAAAATTTATTAGTCTCCCTCAATATCGTCTACAAGCAATACCAGTCTGTGTGTAATATGATTTTAAATACAATGATTCAATGTCTTATTAAATAAGTTAGTCATCAAGAATTTGTGAACATCCAAATACCTCGATATAGCGTGAATTAAGACAAAGATGTATTTAAAGGTCTTGAGAGGTTAAGAAGCGTTGGCGTTGGAAAAAGATGGATGTGTTTATAATTCAACTTGAGTTTGTGGAGACATGTTTCAATACCAGTAATTTTATAAGCTGCTTAAATGATTTACCGTAGGTAAAGTATAAGTTTAATATTTGTTAAGTCAATGTCTAAACTGCATACTACGAATGCGTATGCTTTTTATAGTAAAGGTTACCAATCTTTATTGCAAATATTGCAATCCGTATATTTACTTGTTTTAAACAGGAGAATAAATATCTCTTCTAACCTGTATGTATATCCAAATAAATTTATAAATATTTGAGCGTGTAATTTACACAAATGGTAATTAATGATTCCTTTCCAGGAATGTAAACAAGTACAACAAGAAACAGTCATTTATTCCTATTGTAAATGACTCATTCACCTGTACAAACCGACAATGTAAAACGCCCAGGTGAACCAAATATTAATCATATTTTAAAATTTCTTCACTCTTCCAGACACATTAATCAATTAAATATTACGATTTCGAATTAAATATTTTGTTTACTGTACGTGGCTAATACAACGGTTAACGCCCAGGTATAATAACATATAAATCTCTTACCTGTTTTGAGAGTTGTTACTTTTCTGAAGTCCCGCGTTTTCCGCAATCAGTACAAACTGTTTGTAAATAAACTCAAAACAGACACATAATAAACATTCAATATCTGTTATCACTGCCCGATTATCTCAACCAATGTTTGCGTGTTGTGCATTTTATCAACGAAAACGGCGTGAATTGTTTGGGTTCTTAACATTGACACACCTTCACTCACTACTGTTGGATGCCAACTGAAGAATATTTGAATGATCGCGCGCATGCTCCGTGACATACCTACTGAACAGGTAGTTTTAACTACAGTGAGGTAAATTTTTAGTTGTTGGCGTTCATGATAATTATGTTTATTTACTATGGAATACATAAACATATCACAAATATTAGTAGATTACTGAATTGCATTTTTGATTAACATATATGATATACAACTGATAAACTAATCATAAAATGCTTATATTCCTTTGATTTATTTAAATATTTTCTTTCGTTAACAAACAACAATATTTATTAGAGCCATTATACAATTATAATCATAAATAATTTATTATTATTTTCATAATCTGGAAAGATTGTTTTTTACTTTTGGTGTACCTAATCATTGCAGATACATACAAAAGTTTTAGATATTGCTTTAAACCAGCAGAACAGGGATTTATAACATGTTTATAACAACTAACTTAATTCTAATATTAGGGAGCAGTTATCAACCAAACTAAAATTCTTCCACGACCAAAGAAACTGTAGCGAAAGTTATTTTAATTGTTCTATTATCATAATTTACCTCCACCTTGAGGTATAAAAAGATCGACTATGTCTAAATGTAGTATCACGATGTTTAAACTGTAACAAGAAATGTCTATTCCGGATAACAGTGTTCTTTGGTATTACATATACATACAGTTGTGTTTAAATTACATTTTTATATACAATCAAGAAGACACAAGTAAACGAACAGGTATAGTTTATTTCAAATTATAAGAATATAACTTTGAACGGCTCTAATGCTTTAATTTCACCACCTGCGGCAATAACTACCTGGCCGCTCAATACGATTATCTTTTACGCAAACAAACTGCTGAGGTCCGTAATGACAAAATTTAAGTAAATTGTAATTACTGCAATTTAGATGAAATAAAATTTAATAATAATATAAGTACCAACAGTTGTTAATTTGAATATATAGTTATTATTTAGAGTGGACCAATTCGGAACGAAAGCAGAGGCGTGACTAACGAATTGGTTCCCGCATGGGAGACATTATTAATATCTAGAGATATACTATCACGAACGGTGCTGTAAGACGGTTTTTCTAGATTATGAAACGTTCTCGATGATACGTATAAAAAATATGTAATTTGATGATTAAAAAAAAACTTACCGTCTTATGCGTTTTCCGTGACTTGAAAATCTGGAGAAGCGCGATGAAATATTGTTAACATAAGGTGCGCCTCCAAAGTTATTTCTCATCATTGTACACAAATCAAATAAGAACACTTCGTATTTTGTATCGGCACCAGTGTCTCTATCTTTATGTCTTGCGCTATGCACGTGGCGTTGCAAATTTGATTTTGTTAAATGGTTTATATATATATATATATATATATATATATTGCACGCTAAACATTTTACATTTACCCCATTGTAAGATAAACTAGGATGGTTCTCAATAAACCTATTGACTAACTTTGATGATAGCGGTTTTTTTACTGTACGCCCCTTCAACATTATTAAATACACAGAATACACTTTCCTGCTGCTATTATACGTGTACACACGATGACCGTGAACAACATACTAAGTAATCGCATGTGCGATGGGGCACGCGGGAACTAATTCGTTAGTCACGCCTCTGCTTTCGCTCCGAATTGGTCCACTCTAGTTATTATATATAGTTAAATAGTCATTAAATTACAATTTAGATGAAATAAGTGCTTATATTTATTAAACAAAATTTAAGTAAATATAGTTAGGAGAGTTGGTATATATTATATCTAATATTGAGTCTATTTATCATTTATTGTTAATCTTTACTGCTGTATACATATTTGATTATTCTCTCTTTACTTAACGAACATGTGGCGACCTTTTGAGTGATTATGATGTGGATAGTGATAATACTGTTGGAGCACGACAGAGAAAGCATATATCAGAAGATGCAAAACAGATCATTTTCAATGTCTATCATACCCTGATGGAAGAAAATAACGAACTACAAACCCAGAACATTCAACGAACGTCGCAATTAACCAAGGTGCCTTTTGGAACAATATATATAATAATTAAGAATAACGCAGGCCCTTGATAGCAAAGAAGTGACAAAGGAGCACCGAGAAAAATTGAAGAGTATGAAATTGATACTATTAGGCAGCAACTATACTCCTTCTACAGAGGAAATGTTGTATCTACACTTGACTGCTTACATAAAAGAATCAGTGATGAGCCTATAAATATTCAGTGTTCTAAAGCAACCTTGTGGCGGACGCTAAAGAAAGCTGGTTTTAAGTTTGGCAGTATAGACAAACGTCGCACAATTATGGAAAGCCCGATGTTACAGAATCTTCGATATGAATACTTAACGGCAATTAGAAGGTATAGACAGGAAGGACGATTAATATGTTATTTAGACGAGACGTGGTATGACACCCATGACACAATTTGCAAAGGTTGGGTGGATAGTTCAAGTATGTGTCAGTTGGACGCGCCAGCTTCGAGAGGGAAGAGAATAATCATTCTTCATTCTGGGTCAGAAAAAGGATGGATCGGACAGCCGCTATTATCTGCTAAAAATGTTAAATCCTCAAGTTTAGATTACCATGAAGATATGACCTCATCTTTATTTGAAGAATAGTTTTGTGACACTTTGCTGCCAAATTTACCAAAAGATAGTGTGATAGTGATGGACAACGCTCCGTATCATTCTCGACAGCAAACCAAAGTTCCTACAAAATGTAATAATAAGAAAGATATTAAAACATTTTTAGAAGCAAATGATTTATATTTTGAGGATCATTATACAAAAGAAAAAAAACAATTAATAGAGGTGATGAAGACAAAAGAATATTTAAAGGATTATTATGTGGATAACAGAGCCAAAGAAGCAGGACATACAATTTTGCGTTTACCACCATACCATTGCATTTTCAATCCCATGGAATTGATATGGGCCCAACTGAAAAATACCATAAGACGAACAAATCAAACACCGAAATTTAGTGAAAGCAGTGTAACACACATAAAAAATGCCATGGAATATATAACTGTTGTAAATTGGAAAAATGCTGTTAAACACGCAATAGCAAAAGAGGACGAATATATGCGCATGTACAAACTAATAGCACCTTTGATTATAAATTTGCACTGATTTTATACTACCATTTAGTTATGGAGTTTCAACAAGTGTCTCCCTTATCAATGAATTATATAAATTTGCAATACGATTCAGACATAGACACCGATTTGCAAGACGACTCAATCACAGATGATTTATGAAATGCGGTGACACATAAAAATTTTATTGTGTATTACAAATAAATTAGCTTTATATATCTATATGTATTCACTACACATGTTGCCACACGATTTGTAATTTTTTCTTTGTATATAAACCCAATGTACAGATATTTTTTATTATATAACAAGTGTTCATTTGAAAAGTCAATCTAGTAGCATGTGATTTACTGAGAACATTTTGAAGTATGTCGTAAATTAAAATTTACTACTTAACCTACGAAGTCGTATATTTTGACAGTTTCATACATACAAATAAATAACAAATAATAGGTATTTATTGAAAACTATAAAAATGTTGAAAATGTTGTCCGTCAAAATTTATTTATTTAAGATTTATTTATTTATTTATTTAAACCAGAATCGACGCACGATTATTTTATGCACTAACTGATATTTGTGATTGACATTATCAAATGTCATTTGGATTTACCTTTACGGAACAACAAACACTTATTAATATATTTGCGTCTTATTCTATCAAAATTTCAAAGTAACCTAGATTGACTTTTCAAATGAACACTTGTTACTTGAAATTAACAGCGTTTTATTATTATATTATAGAGCCCTAATTTATAGTCAATACGGCCCCTAGATTCATATGTTGCAAATAGGTAAACCGTACCCGTTCAATAAGGAGACCAGGTATAATAATTATCATCACAGAAGGTGGTGCAATAAAAGCATTAGAGCCGTTCAAAGTTATATTCTTATAATTTGAAATAAACTTATACCTACATTATTAGACTTCTTTCCGGGATTACCATTTAATTGTTGTCTATTTTTTTGTACAACAATTTTATAGGGATGTAAATATGTTTGCTTTGCTTATAGCTAGGGACCGGACACTAGAGGCCGATGATTCATCGCCACACGGGTGGTGATTTATAAAATACGAAATACATTTTTATTTGTTAATTTTGTAGTTCAAGTTGAGTAAAGGAGTATTAGTATTAACTAGCAATACTTTCTCAAGGTTCTGTTCTGTAAAATTTGTTCTCTTTGAATGAAATATATTCTTGTAGATAGAAAACTTCCTTTTTACACCACAACTGGTTGTAAGTGATGTGATGTAACAATATAGAACGCGCTTATTTGAAACGCAGGTGACGTTAAATAATGGGTGTTTCAATAAGAGCGCAAGATTTGACAGTCATAATGTCACATGATTATGACGTGGCAGATCGAAAGTTGACAGATGGGAGTTAGTAAACATGGAGCATTACACGGTAGAACAACGCGTCCTGATTGTCAAAAATTATTATGAAAATGGTGAAAGTTTAATTGCCACTATTCGTAAAGTGCGTCCAATGTTCGGTCGAAATAATGTGTCTAATTCATCTACGGTTAAACGAATAATCGAAAAATTCGAAAGTACCGGTTCGGTTAGTGATGTGAAACACACGATACGAGCTCGTAGAGGTCGTTCAGAACAAAACATCACGGCAGTTCGCGAGAGTGTGACAGAAAGGCCAGAGACGTCAATTCGCCATCGGGCACAAGAATTGGACATTTCAACAGGCACTCTTCAGCGAATTCTCACTAAAGATTTACAGCTGCATGCCTACAAAATCCAACTGACTCAACAACTTCTGCCAGTAGACCATGAACAGCGAAGACAATTCACCAATTGGATCCTTGAGCAACCTGCTGATTTTGCAAACAAAATCATTTTCAGTGATGAGGCCCATTTTCACCTCGATGGCTTCGTTAATAGGCAAAACTGTCGCATTTGGGGCTTAGAAAATCCACGAATGATTCATCAGAAAGCAATGCATCCACAACGGGTCACTGTATGGTGTGCATTATGGTCTGGAGGAATAATTGGACCGTTTTTCTTCGAAAACGAAGAAGGTAATGCAGTAACGGTGAATGGCGAACGTTATCGTGCGATGATAACACAGTTTCTTGTGCCTCATTTGGAAGCTATTGATCTTGACGACATGTGGTTTCAGCAGGACGGTGCCACATGTCATACCGCCCATGAAATATTGACGATCTTGCACGAGTTTGCTCCTGGTCGTGTTATTTCCCGATTTGGTGACTAGAATTGGCCTGCACGCTCTTGCGATTTAACACCTTTAGACTTCTGGCTGTGGGGTTATCTGAAGTCACAGGTTTATGCCAATAAGCCTGCAACCATCGAAGCATTGAAAGCCGAAATTAGACGCTGTATCAATGAAATACCACCACATGTATTCAATAACGTTATTGAAAATTTCGTCAAAAGGGTACGCATATGCCAGCAAAGCTGTGGCGGCCATTTACAAGATATTTTGTTTCATACATAATTCCCAAATGTATATTTTCTAAATCAATAAATATTGCAATATTTTGCTACAGAAAACCATGTTTTATTGAACACTGAAATCTTGCGCTCTTATTGAAACATCCTTTAGAAACACATTTCTATCTAGCATTGAACATTCCTTTTCCTAATAGACGTTTAATACTAGAAATTATTCAGATCCTTTCGAAATTAGTTGGTGCAAGTTTCGAAGATGTCACTGCAAGCAACTTTACATCGGTATTACAGATTACTCAAATTTCCAGTGTTCTTTGGTCGGTATTATTGCATGTCGATATTGTAGTTTTATCGATGTTACTAACTTATTATTGGGAATTAACATTACCGATGGTGGCGTCACGATCGTTGCTAAGATGGCGTCGAATGGAGGTATACCTTTATAGTTTTGTATATAGCGTATCGTGTTTACCATGTTTACAAGTGTTTTCGAAGTTGGTTCGGGGTTTTATTTTTTGTTGATTTTAATTTCTTTATCAAGAAACATCTTTTTTTAAAGTTCCACTTCATTTGCGTACACAAACATGTAAGAATATTGTACTGATAATAAAGCGTTTTGATAACCAGTTATTTAACTTAAGTCCGAAATCCAATTGTTTTGAATTTGAAGAATTCTTTAGCATAAATCGCTAAATAAAACTTAAATACTGTTTCATGCTATTGTGAATAAATTTATATACAATAAATTTCTATTGCATATTATTTAACGATCTCCAACACATCTTGAGCAATTTTAAAATTGAAAAGTACTTAAAATTTTTTTTTAATCTTTATTTTTACATATTACATGCACCATTTTATTTACATACCTGTTTCTTAAAGTTGTAATTAAATTAAATGAATATACTTTATCGAAAGGCACTGTAATGTTGATGTAATTCAAGTCATTTCAAGCAAATATAAAGAAGTCGCACTCTTTTAAATTTAATTTGGCCATTCCTAACTGAATTTGCGCATAATACGAATGATTTTTCTTTAGCACTGTATTATTTTCTTCCGTTATCAACTAATTACATGAATCGATGCAATTTACAGAACTTTTATCTTTTCCACTGTATGGACATTTTATTTCAAATATTTTCGGTGTATTATTTTCGAAGATAATACCATCTGAAGAATATACGAACCATGAGTGATGTTTAAAAAAGACAAATTTGTCGTAAAACAGCGAAAATATAAAATAGTAAGGAAAAGATGAAAACCATACAGTTTTACATACGATAGAACCCAATAAAAAATCGAACGCTAGTTCTAAAATTTACTGCATGGTGGCGTGTCACTTAATGTAAATTCCTAATACTTATTATTATATGTAAAAAAAAATTGAAATATATGCCCACATATATGCATCGCGTTTTCAAGGAAATATGCATTAACTTTGGCCATATAAGCAAAAAAAAAAATTGCGAAAATATCTAAAAATTTTACCTAAAATAAATAAAAGCAGAAGGTTAAACATGAACTTTATTGCACAAAAATTTTTTACAACATAAAACAATTTATAATTAAATGTTTTTCATAATTGTGAAAAGAAAGTTTTGTCTTCTATTGGAATAAATATGTTTAAAAATTGAAAAGCTTGTTTCAACAACCGTGCATTTTTAAACTTTGCAATACATTCTCATTCTAAACTAAAATGGAAGTCGAAATCATTTACTATCTCACCTTCAAAAATTTTATTAATTTTGTTCAATTTTAAATACATAAATTTTTGTTTATTACTTTTTTAATTTTTCGTAACGGGTGTTCATTTGAAAAGTCAATCTAGTAGCATGTGATTTACTGAGAACATTTTGAAGTATGTCGTAAATTAAAATTTACTACTTAACCTAGGAAGTCGTATATTTTGAGTTTCATACATACAAATAAATAACAAATGCGACTGACATTATCAAATGTCATTTGGATTTACGTTTACGGAACAACAAACACATACTAATATATATGCGTCTTATTCTATCAAAATTTCAAAGTAACCTAGATTGACTTTTCAAATGAACAGACGTTATATATAATTAGAATTACCTATTGTACCATGAGCCTTCTTCTAGTTTACTAATGGAACTTCAAACAAAGCTATAATTTGACTTAATATACAAAAGGTTTTGTGGCGTTATTATCTTTTTACAATTTTTTAGAGAAATGCAGTAATCAGTGATTTCAAGAATTACATTTTTTATTCCGTCAAAATTATCTGCTAAAAAATTGCAGCTTCCAACCATGTAGGTACTAGTGATGTGTAAAACTGCTATTTTTCATTAGCAGCTACAAACTGCTACTGCTACTTTTCGTTAGCAGTTTAAAAAAACTGCTACTTTTTGTAGCAGTTTCTCCTATATAGCAACATACGTACTATATACTTTAAATAAAGCATTTTTCATTAAATACGGCTATTTTTTAATATCTTATTGTCTTACATAATAACTAATAAACGTTACAACATTTTCTGTCTTTTTCAATATTGATTGTTATTTGGTTTTGCTATAATCAATACAAATGCAATTAAATTCTGGTATTTGAAAAATGATTATATGTATTACCTTAGTATTAAAATAAACCATCCATTTTTTATTACTATAAATAGATCTACGAATTTTGAAAAAAATGTATGGGTGTAACATGCACCAGTATGTATATACTTGCCGGTAAGCGATTTCTGTATGAAAGGATTACTGTAGTAAATAGCAATAAAGAAGATATGCATTATATTTCGTTTAGAGTACCTAAGTGATTTTGTTGAATGTTTCTGGACAATCGTTCTTTATTCCTTATTATCCTGGCATATGTTCTATTCCTATAACGAAAGTATAAAAAGTATCGTCTATTGTTCTGCAAACCAAATTTCTAAAAGAAAAGTATTGTGAAATGTATCAATTACTTCTTTGAGTGGATAAACACTACCTGCCTCTTATAATATAATGTTTTCTAAACTTTAACAATAAACAAAGCGCTTAATTTTTGCATTTGCGACACTTTTGATTATACATTTGTATTTGTAACATCAGTCATCAGTTTATTACAAATCGATTTTTGTATTACCAGCAGAAAAATTCATATAAATAACCAGGCTAGCCAAAAATTAGAGTATTTTAGTTATCACTTACAGGCAAACTTCAACATTAGAATAAACTACAATCTGAAAGTTTAAGTTATAGTGCTTGTCACTGTTTGAAGAAAATTCATATATTAAGTATATTAAGCGATAGTATCAATTGCACTTTAAATGTAAGTATACGAGAAAATATTATGAAATTGAGTTCCTAACATATGTATCAGTTTATATGCACACAGATGGCTTCTAAAACAGAAAAAAGGAAAACTTCTGAAATATGGAATTTCTTTAAAATTGAAAATGAGAAAGCCGTTTGTAATATATGCAAACAACTGCTTTCATACAAATCTTCTGTTACAAATTTGAAAACTCACCTAAAAAGAAAACATCCACTTATAAATCTACAGAATCTTGGTACTAAAAGATCTACTATTTTAAATGAAGCCGAGCTTCAAGCATCTACATCAGCAAGAACTACAATAAATAGACCTGAAGCGTTAGTTGAAAATCAACAAAGTAAGTACCAAGAAAACATTAGTGACTACTTGCTTCCGCGGAAAATGGATATTAGGGCTAAGAAAGAAATTGATGACCAGTTATTAGAACTGTTCACTCTAGATTTGCAACCATTTAGTATTGTGGAAGATAAAGGTTTTAAGAAACTAATTAATTTATTAAATCCATCATATACATTGCCCACCAGAAAAGCTATTAGCACTACATTTCTTCCAGCACTTTATGAAGAAACTTATCACCAGATCCAAAATATGGTAAATAATGTAAAAGCCTTAACAATTACCACAGACTGTTGAACTTCCATTAATAATGATAATTATTTAGCTGTGACCGCTCACTTTATATCTGAAAACTTCGAAATGAAATCAGTACTGTTAGATTGTAGAGTTTCAAATACCTCCCACACTAGTCAAAATTTGGCAACACAAATTAGAAGTATACTTTTAGAGTGGGGAATTAACAGAAAAATCATATTAAGTGTGTCAATAATGCAGCAAATATTAAAAAAGCACTGTCAGAAGAATTGCAACTTAAGCATTTTGGCTGTTTTGCTCATACATTAAATCTTATCGTAACTAAATCACTTACATTAGTTAATGAATTAGTCGAAAAGGTGAAAACAATCGTTGGTCATTTTAAAAGAAGCCCACAATCTAATGCAAAACTTTTAGATATACAAAAACAGGCAAATAAAGAGCCAAAAAAATTACGGCAAGACGTACCCACACGATGGAACTCCACATACTATATGCTAGAAAGATTTATTAAGCTTGAAGAAGTAGTAAGAACAACTGTAGCATTAATAGATAAAGATTTGCCAATTCTAACATCTACAGATTGGGAGTTAATTAAAGAAATTGTTCAAATATTGGAACCTATGGAGGATGCTACTAAAATAGTAAGTGGCGAAGAATATCTGACTGGATCGCTGGTTATCGTTATAGCCAATGGTTTAAAAACCGTATATAACGAACTAAAACAGAAACAATTTTCACAAATTGGATATTCATTATTACAAGAAATTGGAAGCGGAATTGATATAAGATTTGCTACTTTAGAACAGAGTAGCACTTTGATTACGTCTACATTTTTCGATCCCAGGTTTAAGAATTTTGCATTTTCTGATGAAAGTACTTTTGAAAAAGTGAAAAAAATAGTGATGAACTTAGTTGCTGCCAAAATAAAAAAAAAACAAGGTAACAGAAGCTTCTGAGAAAAGTCAAAATGCCAAAGATGCAAGTGAAGAAAAGTGTTTGCTGTTTAAACATTTGGATCAAAATATTAAGTCAAAAGTATTTCAATCCGTCATATCAGTAGAATCAAAAGCAATAGTAGAAGTGCAAAGATATTTAGAGGAACCTTTACTACCGCGAACGGAAAATCCTGGTGGCAACAACAATATTCTTTCCCGTTTGTTTCAGAGGTAGCTAAGGAAAAACTTAGTGTGGTAGGGACATCGGTACCTTGTGAAAGAGTATTTTCAAAAGCAGGTACAATATTAGTGGCCAGAAGAAACAGGCTTAAAGCAAAAACGGTACAGCAAATACTGTTTCTAAATGCAAACACGAAGCATGTGAAACCATTGCAATGTTAGTTATGTATAATTATATTTTTATTAGAATTGTTTTATATTTATGGTTTATATTTTATATGTACTTTTTTTCTTGATCATTATATTTTATTCATTGTCTTGTGTCTGTAAATAATATTTTTATATAAACTTTTTAGTTCAGCCCTTATATTTTCTTTGTACCTTTCCTTCAGTCATTAAAAGTTAAAAAAAGAAATTTACGGCATTTAGAAAACAAGAGGAGTGCGCAGTGAAACAGAATTTATGAAAAAAAAACGCTACTAAAGTTTGGTATTAATAATATATTTAACAGTCATAAAACCATTGATTTTATTACAAGTACGGAAGTATCTACTACAAAATTATACTAATTGTAATATGTACATTACATACAATATGTACTAAGTTAGAGGTATGTATTATTTGGTATTATGGCAGTACGGAATTCTTTTTAGCACTGCTACAACTCTATGGTACATGTTATGTACTCGACGAATAGATAATCTGCTGCATAAAAAATATTGCTAGCTTAATATTACTTTCCGTTAGAGCTGCTACGTCAGAAATATTTACATCGGAAAACTGCTACAAAAAGTAGCAGTTTCTTTTCATATTTGTTAGCTGCTACAAACTGCTAACCAGGGGCGGCTCGTGATGACGTATTTTGGTTTGCATACAATGATACGAGTGCCTCGTGTGTTTTCGGTGTTTACTAAGCAAACGTTACAGTTAGTACACGAGAATACACGAAGCACTCGGATCATTGTACTCAAAATAGCAGTTTGCTTGGTAGCAACCCATCACTAGTAGGCACCCCTTCTCCTATAATTGCTTCAGGATGCAACTGAACACCAGGAAGTCACTCCTTATAAAATTGGAATCGCAAAAGGTGCTTTTAAAAATACTTTTTTTGACATTGCTAATTAAATTATTAATCAACGGGAATTTATTCCTTTTGCACGTGCAATTCTTGTAAAATATCATTAGTGAAATGAATGTAAAAGAGTTACTGTTTTGGGAATTGACGGGTGTTGAACTGCATTAGTAATTACTAGGAATTTTTGGTGGATAGAAATGAGAAAGCTTAAATAAACAAAATATGCAACTTTTGTAAAAAAATATGCATATAAATACCTAAATATGCAGTATATGCAATCACTAATTAACTGTAATCCGTGTAACACGTCTACATATGGGCTTAAAGATATGCAAAAAATAAAATATGTATATGCACTTTGCATATAATTCGGTCTCTACTTATTATAGTGTATACATTAAAATAAATATTATTTAATTACAAATCAAATAGAAATTAATGATATAACTGTTGAAATTAGGTATCTCCAAATATTAATCTTTAATTATATATAGGTTACATATGACGCCATCTATATGTAAACAGTTACAACTACTTACTGTATGTTCACTAGTTCACTGTAAGAAATAAAGTCAGTTATATAACGAAAAACCAATGTGTATTATTTACTCATTTATTTTCACCGTTTTCAGGCCCAAAATTTAACAGTAATAACAGAAATTGATTCAGGGAGACATTCTACGTTATCGGTATGTAAGTTTCGAGAAATTTTCAAACACTAGTTTATTAATAAAAAATGTTTATTTAAGAGCCCTTTAGCATTTCTGAAAATTAGGAATACTTATTCTGTGACACTTTGTAGAACTTGGATAAGTTTATATTGAATTGTAAGTTACAATTGAAAACAATATTTTGAAACAGACAAAAGAGTAGAAGAAAAAAATAATTACATATATCAAAAGTGCTTTTTAATAATAATATTTAACATTTGATGTGTAAACATGTGTAACATTTAGTATGTAAAGGTTGGCAATGCCGTTTATATAGTTACTTTTAGTATTAAGATGTTGGTCAATTAGTGTATATATGTGCCCGTACAATAAATGGCATCTAAACAGTAAATATTAGTTTTATTTAGAAGTAAAAATAAAATAAGCCAGTGAGGCTTACAATTCAGGTGTGGGGTAAAGCCACGATAGTATAGGAAGGTCTGATGTGACCAGGATACTCGTGTGGTGATACCAAAGATTTTCACAGTTCGTAGTAGCGTTGGTTGAGACGAAAGACGATTTAGAAAATGGATGCCGTGGGCGATGCGAATACAATGTTGGCGGGAAAAGGTCCAGCGTTGAATTCGGAGTCAAATACAAAAAACAGTCAAATAACTGTACAAGAAATAGTACAAATAGTTGTGGCTACTTTGGGAGAGCAAGCTACAAACAGATTGTCAAGTTCGGAAATAGGTGCAATGATACCGGAATTTGGAGGAGGAGTTGAGGAGGATGCTTCAACGTGGTTTCAGAGAATAGAGGTAATCAAGCAGTCATATAATCTGAATAATAGGGTCATAATGCCGATTCTTTATCAGCAAACTTAAGGGTGCTGCATTGGCATGGTTTTATTCCAAACCGGAATATGCGTCGTGTACATATGCAGACCTGAAGATTAAAATTACTACAATATTTAGTTGCAGAGAAAGTCGTATGATATTAATGCGTAGGTTTGATGGTAGGAAATGGAAAAGAAATGAACCTTTTTTTAATTATTATCAGGACAAAGTAGTGTTAGGCAATAAATTGGACATGTCTGAGAGCGATCTTATTTCCTATATGATTGATGGGTTTGACAATGGGATTTTGCAGTCACAGGCAAGGATGGCACGGTTTACATCTCTGGCAGATCTTCTGGACGTCATGAGAAACTTGTCAAGCAATGAACGACATTGTGCTAGGTCGAGCACAAGTTCATATCCAACTGTTGTTCCGGCACCTAGTGCTTCGAAGAAAATTGTGAAGTGTTTCAATTGCAGGGAGGAAGGTCATTATGCATCTGCGTGCCAGCAGGTTAGGAAGAAATTATGTTTTAAATGCAATGAAATGCAATTGGTAGAGCAAGAACCAAGAATCGCACCTGCTTACCAGGTACCCATTGGTTTTAATTTTGGTAATGGAGAATTCAAATTGTTGGCAATTCTCGATAGTGGTAGTGGAATATCATTGATAAAAGAAGAATATGTTCCTAGCAATCAAGTGAGTCCATATTTATGTCCGATTAGTTTTACTGCTATTAACAACTCAAAGTTGAAAATTTGGCTAAAGATAAGATCCTTCCAACAGACCGTAAAATCTACAAAACTTTAGAAATCATTAAAGGACCTCAAAGGAACTAATTTACCATATAAACTAAGGGTTGGAAACGTACCCTTAGGTCAAATAAACAAAAAAAAAAAAATAACCTTACATTTTGTATATTTTTCATACGTCCAGAAGTAAAACCATGTTTAAAATTGTTATTTTTAGGGTCCATTTTCGCATAAAAATTTACATTATCATAAACGTTAGTTATTTCAGACCGCCAACTTAAACATTTACTAATAAATATTACTGTTATGATATCTGTCTATATCAATTAATTTTTTCTCTACGTCAATTGTAAAAAAAAAAACCTACGGCCAGAGGCCACGAGTGAACCAAAGCGACGCCATGAACAGTAAACCTGTTTGGGCGTTTTGGAAGCAGGTTTACTGTCCACGGCGTCGCTTTGATTCACTCGTGGCCTCTGGCCCTAGGTTTTTTTTTTTACAATTGACGTAGAGAAAAAAATAATTGATATAGATAGATACCATAACAGAAATATTTATTTGTGAATGTTTAAGTTGGCAGCCTGGATTTGAAAACGTTTATGATGTCAATTTTTATGAGAAAATGGACCCTAAAAATTACAATATTTAACATCGTTTCACGTGATTATTTAAACAAAACGAAGATTGGTATAGCATAAATTTAAAAAGGTATATAACCCCTTACCACAATTATTAGTCGTATCCTAAATACGTATTTCGACAACTAAGTTGTCATCATCAGTAGGTAAAAACTACTAATTAAAAGTCACACATGGGGCACAGTAAAGTAAAATAAACGCTTCCGCACAACTACTATACACTGCAACCCTGTGCAACCACATTATCATTATCGGTCATGAATCGTGACCGATAATCCTCAGTGTGTTATATGCAACAAAGTTCTACCAAATAGTTCTATGGCTCCAGCTAAAATGCGTCGTCATTTAGAATCCGTCCATGGCGAGGTTAAAGAAAAAAATGTTGAATTCTTCATACGGAAGCGTGACGAACTTTTAAAATTAAAAATGGTTATGGTTCAAACCACAAAAACGGTGAATGAAAAAGCAAGTGAGGCTTCTTACTTAGTCAGCTATCTGATAGCTCAACGCGGTGAAGCATACTCAATTGCGGAAAATCTTATTAAACCTTCATGTATGGAGATGGTAAAATGTGTGTTAGGTGAAAAATGTGCAAAAGAAATGGCTAAGATTCCACTTTCGAATGGCACGGTAGCTCAGCGCATCAGAGATTTAGCAGCCAATATAAAGAATGATCTTACTTTTCATCTCAAATCATGCAAATTTTCATTATAAATGGATGACTCAACCGATGTAGTTAGACTCGCAATATTAATTGTAATCGTTAGATATCAGCACGAAAACGCATTATTGGAAGATCTTCTTTTATGCAAATCTCTACCAACACGTACTACTGGAGTCGAAATATTTGGTCTTCTAAATTCTTTTCTTGAAGAGAATAAAATACCATGGGACAACTGTATTGTTGGAGTGCGGTCGCATTACAAGCGAGTCGTAGTTCGTGGCGTCATCACAGAACACAAGTGAATACGTAGTATATAGTCCTAGACGCGTGAGATGTAATGCGTATGTGAGTAGTGAACCAAGTGCACGTGTATTCGCGTCGCGTAGAACAATAGTTTATCGAGGTTACATGTATGCGTAATACATTTTGTTCTTTAACTGTAAGTTTAATCTAAATATACGTATTAACCACAAATGCGTTTCACTCTGCAACCTATCTAACATGTATTGATATCTGTACCGATGGAGCAAAGGCCATGAGTGGCATAATTAATGGGGCTGTACAGCTTATTAAAAATATAGCTAAAAACTGTTCTAGTAGCCACTGCATGATCCACAGGCAGGCACTTGCTGCTAAAAAATTATCCCCTAGTTATAAGAATGCTCTTGATGAGGTCATCAAAATCATTAACTTCATAAAATCTCGACCGCTAAATAATCGTTTATTCAAAATACTCTGTGAGGAGATTGGAAGTGTACGTACATCTCTTCTTTTACATACTGAAGTCAGATGGTTATCTCGAGGAAAGATACTAACCCGTTTTCTTGAGTTAAGGGACGAGGTGCGTGCTTTTTTTTAGAACACAATTTTGAATTGAAAGGTCGATTATTTGATAGAAATTGGTTACTTAAAATTGCCTATTTAAGCGATATTTTTACAAAGATAAATGAACTTAATTTAACCCTCCAGGGCAAACAAATAAATGTATTTATTGCCCACGAAAAATTCTTGCTTTCAAGAAAAAAATAGAATTTTGGACAATTTGTATGCGCTCCAACGAGTTTGATTGTTCCCCAACAATAAAAGGCTTTTTAGAAGAAGAATGGGTTGAACTGGCAGAGGCATTTATTGAAGAAATTATTCAACATCTGAAAGGATTGAGTGAAGCTTTTAATAAGTATTTTCCAAATGAACAGCAGATTAAATATCAAAATTAATTGTGGATTAAAAACCCATTTATTTTCAATGCACGACCTTCGACCATGTCAACGGAAGAATACGAAACTTTTATTGAAATGACATCTGATTCATCATTGCAAAATAAATTTAAATTAATGCCATTAACGGAATTCTGGTGCAGTATAAAAGATGAATATCCTCAATTGTCGCAAAAGGCCGTGTTGGTGCTTTTACCTTGTAATACCTTGTAACCACATATATGTGCGAAACGGGGTTCTCAGCTTATTTGTCGACAAAAACTAAATACCGGAACAGACTTGATGCCGAACCTGACATAAGAATTCAACTTTCATCAATTGAGCCTAATATTATAAGTATATTTGTGATAATAAAAAGCAATATCACTCATCCCATTAAAATTTAAAAGTCCTGTAAATGTAAATTTAAGTTGTTTTAAGAACTTTTGTGTTAATTTTGAATTACTTTTTGAAGAAAATAAATATTTTTTGAAATAATTGTCATTTTTGTTGCATATAATCCATTTACAGAATGTTACATTAAAAGCATACTATTGAAACAAACCAGGGGTTCCACAATAAAAGTGACTACTAAAAAGGGTCCCACTTATCAAAAAGATTAAGAAACGCTGTTATAGACCAACAAGACATACACAAAATACTATGTTTCAACCAATAATATTTGTATCGATACTATGTTTGTTGTGAATGAAATTTCTTGTGTTTACTTAATTACATTTCGTATTTGTCTTGTGTCTTCATTAGTAAACTATATAGCTTGCAAACTACTACTACTACCTATTTATTACTTAATAAATTTAGTATAATAATATTGTAATGTTAGTATATACATGTTAAAATCGCAAATTAAGTTTTATTTTCTTGTAATTTGAGATGGTTTGAATAAAATTGTTTAACTGATATTCTTATTTCATTTTGCCCTATTTATTTCGAAGTAGATGATTAATTATGCTGAATTCTTTGCTTATGATTTAATCTTGTAAATCATAAGCAAATGAATGTTAAAAATAATAATTAATTTTAAAACCGGAGTTCGTTTATATAGAAGAGTTTCTTTGTCCTCACGATAGATGCCGCTCTGAAGCAATCGACACAATTTTCCATTAACTTCACATTCTCTTATGATAGTAATTTTCTATGGAGTAGAGTACAAATTAGATACCAATATTTCGGCCAAGAGGAGTGGAGGGAACACTTGTTGGAATGGTAGTCTAACCTTGTAATACTTTCTGAATATTTTTATTTTATTGATAAGATGCCATTGCAAAATGTGTAGAATCATTTGGGATTCTACAAATTATGAATTATTCATTTTAAACCTGTTTATTTTCAAATAAGAAAAATTCTAAATAAGCCTTCAAATTAAAATATAAACATATCCCTAGCCTAACGATGTACAAACAGTACGTTTAATTAATATATCTAATTTATGGATATAATCAACATAAAAAATACTTAAAAAAAGGTATATAACTCCTTACCACAATTATTAATCGTATCCTAAATACGATTTCGACAACTAAGTTGTCATCATCAGTAGGTAAAACCACTAATCAAGGTGTCGCACATGGGGCACAGTAAACCTAGCACAACAGCTTACGCAACAACTTTACACGGCGTTAGGAGTTAAGAGAGTTCAAAATTTAATTGCCGAAGGTCCATATGTAGAAATTAAGAGAAATCCGTTACCTAAAATGATTAGCGACACAAAAGACGCGTTAAAGAAATGTCCAATTTTAATAACTTCTACCCAAAAGTATAAATTAAATGTTAGTAATCCTTTAGTACCAAGAATGTATTGTTTGCCGAAGATACATAAACCAGGTAACTCGATGAGACCTATCGTTTCAGGTATCAACTCACCGACTTATTTGATTTCCAAATGGTTAGTCAATGAATTTAAAAATTTACCCGTAAAACCAGAAAGTTTGTCAGTTAGTAACTCCTTAGAATTTGTTAAATTAATTAAAGATTGTGAACTGGAATCCGGGGAAATTTTAGTTTCATTCGATGTAACGTCATTATTCCCCTCGGTACCTATTCCAGAGACTATGAAATATTTAGAAGGCTTGCTCCACAAGAATAACATTGAACCTTCAAAAATAAAAGAATACATGAGATTGACAACTCTGTGCATGACGCAAAATTCTTTCCAAGTAGGAGAAAAATTTTATGAGCAGAAACAAGGTACAACAATGGGTAACTGCCTATCTCCTTTCATAGCCAATTTATGAGTCAATTTGAAGTAAAACTTAAAAATAACGCCAAATATTTCCCGAGAGTCTGGATCAGGTACGTAGATGACATTCTCGCGATTTTTGATACACGGAAATGCGAATTAGACATGTTCGTTAATCAGTTAAATTTGAAATTTCCGACGATTAAATTTACTGTGGAAAAGGAACACAATGGCAAGATATCATTTTTAGATACTTTACTGATTAGGAATAAACATAAAATAGAAATCGATATTTTCCGGAAAGAAACCAATGTTAAAAGATTCATCATCGCGGATTCAAATCATAGTTTTCAACATAAGACAGCTTCTTTTAATTTTTTAGTCAATCGGTTACTAAATTTTCCGTTAACAAAAGAGAGATATGAAATAGAACTTGATTTCATTAAAAATATCGCGAAATATAATGGCTTTGACATAGAAATAATCAATAAATTCATTAGAAAAACAAAACTAAAAAATACAATCCGCGAATCCACAAGTTTGATATCTCAAAGTAACCAGGAGAAAAAGTACATGTGTTTACCATACCACCCCATCGCGAAAAACATTAATTCTCCAAGGTCTCCAAGTAGCCTTTCGGTCCGAAAATACTATCAAAAGTCTCTTAGGGAATACCAAAGATAAAGTTAATTCTAATTCGAAATCAGGTATATACGAAATTAATTGCGATGATTGTAATTTGAAATATATATAGGCCAAACAAAACGACCAATAATAACCCGGTTTAAAGAACACATATCACATATTAAATACAATAGACCGGATAAATCTAACGTTGCCAACCATGCTCTAAGTACACTGCACAATGTGTCGATTAAAGGGTTAAAACTTGCCAAGGCCATTAATAACCCCTGTGATCTTGACGCCTACGAAAGTATACATATCGCTAAAAAACAAACAAAATTCCATGAACAGAGATACAGGACCGATTCCCTTCACCTGTCTCTTTTCATTCTTAGACACGTAAATAAAAAGGTCGTGGACGTTTCAAACTGGAGTATAAACAGATGTGGGTGCCTTTTTCTTTAAGAGAGGTAATTTTTTGTCGATCCTTTTCGGTCGATATTTTTGCGTGTTTCATTTAGTGTATACGTGGACGCCGTGTAAAGTTGTTGCGTAAGCTGTTGTGTTAGCTTTACTGTGCGACACTTTGATTAGTGGTTTTACCTACTGATGATGACAACTTAGTTGTCGAAATACGTATTTAGGATACGATTAATAATTGCGGTAAGGGGTTATATACCTTTTTTTAAGTTTTTACTTAACCACAGTCTCCAAAGAAAGACTTCATAAAAAATACTATTTCATGTTATCTTCCGTTCACCCGTTTGCTGAAAGATGTCGCACATATTCTGCCCTGCTAAGCGAAAGTGCCGTATGTGCAAAACAACCATTTTTAGATATGCGACGTTTTAAATTTAACTTTGGCCAAGAGACCTTAGGGTCAATGGCGTATTGAAACACGTATTTCTTAAGAAACTTTAGCATTTGCAATTCTTTACAATAGTAATTTTTCAATTATAAAATTTTTTTCTTCTAGAAAATGCATATACTGCAGAAACTGTATTGCCATTACAAAGAAAAAATGCCGTAAGTGCGTGCACATACTGCTTCATTATTAAGTACCGTTTACATACTGCATTTATGCCTAGTAACTCGTTGAATAAAAACACAATAATAATTATGTGCTTAGTATTACAATTTTTTTAACTTTTCTCATCGTTGGTCCCTTAAAAATTCAATAGGGTAGGGTGGGGTACAGTGTAACAGAAAAGTAATTAAGTGATTCAAAAATGTTAATCTTTGTTGCACGACCATTTCTTTGGTATTTATACAGTGAGCAATGTTGTGTCATCATAATTTAATTAGAAAAAATTCTAAGATATTTTTGAAAACTATTTATTTTTATACTTTGCAGATGTAGGGTATTTGTTACACTGTACCCCCGACCTGGGGTAGAATGTAACAGCTATAGGGGTACAATACAACGAAGTTGGGTACATTATAACAATGCAATAAAGATTGAACATACTAACAGTGCCCAAAAGGTAAAAAGTTTTTTTTAATCTAAATTATATTTTCTCAATATATTCCTTGCGAACGAGTTTGCTTGACGTTTTGTCTTATTCGTGGTATTAGGTTGTGGCAACGTCACTTCTATATCTTCCACTGGCACAATTGCCAAATCCGGCTCCAGAGGAAAATAAAACATATTCATCTTTCCATGTTTACGTAAATAGCTAATGTCATATTCATCGTTCTGATTGTCAGTTAGTAATTTACCAACAAAATATTTCACTTGCTTTCCAGGAAATTTGACTATAACAAAATCATCTTTCTTCGGAGTCCTGAAACAGGACAATGGAAAGTTCTCAATTGAATCTACCGATAAAATTGACTTGTCGCTAACATCTGAATCATTTTCCTCGTCCAAATCTCTTTCAGAATTAAAAAAAAAAGAACCTTTGCGACCTTCTCTAAACCGTTTCTATTCTTCTTGGTAACATTTTTACATTTAGGGATTGGTTTCCTAGCTTTTCTCCTTTCTCTTTCTCGAACTATTTCTTCAAGTTCCTGTTTAACCGGTGTATCAGTTGCAATACAACTTTTTCCTTTTCTCTTCCCTTTTTTCGAAATAAGCTTTGGTCCGGCTTTTGGATAATCTCTGTATTCGAGTGGACTCTTTAAAATTATATTTTCTAAATTTTCTTTTACAATGATGCGTTTATTTCTATCACTGTTTCCATTCGAATAACTTGTTTGGATGTTGAGCATCTGCAAGGTTCCTTCAGAATCTTGTTGTAATTGTGAAGTGGAAGGTTGGAGTTGCATAAGACGATTAGTAATTTCATTTGACATAAATTCATCATCTGTGAAAACGTTCCTGTTAAAAGGAAAAATACCGGTCCTCCTGAATCCAGACTTTATGTTTACTGGAGTCATTGCTTTTTCAAAAGCTTCATGCATTAGTTCCGCAATGTTATAAATAGAAACCGGTGTACCGGGATGGCGCATCATCCATGAATCTAATGCTGCATTGTAATATGTTTGCAGAGGACTAAACACAGATACGTCCAAGGGTAGCAGTTTGTGACTCGTGTGGGGTGGTATCGTGAGCAGGGTAACACCGTTGTCTTTAGCTATATTTAGAGCTTGAGGAGCTAAATGGCTGTCATGATTGTCCAATATTATAAGAGATGGATTATCTTTTGAGGAAGAAGTAGCCTTCACAAAATGTTTCATAACTTCAGCAAACAACTCTGTGTTCATCCAACCTGTATTTTGCGCTAGTCCAAGAGTACCAGGCGGCGCCCCATTCAACATATGTGGCTTAAGGTTTTTCCGAGGAAAGACCATTGCTGGAGGTAAAGCTGAGCCAGTTGCAGATATGACACAGCAAGTTGTCACAAGAGTGCCTCTTTCACCACTCGTAACTTTATTCAGTTGTTTGGATCCCTTAGCTGCTATTATACGTGTTTGTTTCTGCACAGTTGTCGTGGCAGTTTCATCGAGGCAGAAAACTCTGGTACCGTCGCCAAAACTTGGGCTCCTGCGCATCACTTCTTCTAAATTGTCATAAAACATTCCGACGTTGTGTCGGTTAAAAGATGTGGCTCGTGATAGGCTACAGGGTTCTGGTTTTCGTAAAGCTAGGTCGGGGTTTCTTTTTCTAAAACCATACAACCAGTCAATTCCTGCCTTTTGTTTTGCTGTCCAGCTCTTGGGTACATCTACATTGTGATAGTTGGCCATTTCATAAGCCAGCTTTCTAGTTTCAATTGTATCGAGACCATAGCACATTTTTGAACAAGTTATCAAATATTCTTTTAGTGCTAATTCTCGTTCAGCTGTAAAGATTTTTCTAACCGCATAATTCGGTGTAAAACGCATGGTTGCAGCTTCTTCTTCTGAACAAACCTTTTTCTTCTTTAAATATCTATATAGTATTCCATAGTTAACACCGTTAACGTAAGCCGCCTTTCTTAACCCTAGAAGGTATACCAAAATAATACACTTGAAAACGTATACTTGGGGTCACCAGTAGGGCTGGGCGATACCGGCGTTTTCGGTATCGGGTACCGATACCAATCGAGGTATCGATACTTAGCGATGTATCGGGTCTGTGCACGGTAGCGATTCTGAGTACTGGAATCGGTAAAGTATCGATACCTTGGAATCGATACCTTGGAATCGATACTTTGGAATCGATACCTTAATTCGATACCTAGAAATCAATATTCATAACCCGTTTTCTAGGTGTCGATTGTTTGATATCGGTTTCAAGAGATATCAAATTAATTTATCGATTCTACCATAACTACGGTATGAAATTTTCAATATTGTGATATTTTGTTTTTTAATAATTATAGATATGTCATAATAAGGATATTTGATGCGCATAATAATAACATTCTTTTAAAATATATAATGCATACATACTTAAAAAGTTATTGCATCCTTTATGTACATTTAAAAAAATTCACAAAGGTAAGCTTGCCGATACATGGCTACCCGATACATCGCTACCCGATACATCGATACTTAGGGAGTACTGGAATCGCTAAAGTATCGATAGGTATCGACGCTTTGGAATCGATACCTCGCCACCCGATACCTCGCTACCCGATACATCGATACTTAGCGAGTACTGGAATCGGTAAAGTATCGATAGGTATCGATGCTTTGGAATCGATACCTCGCTACCCGATACATCGCTACCCGATACATCGATACTTAGCGAGTACTGGAATCGGTAAAGTATCGATAGGTATCAATGCTTTGGAATCGATACCTTGGAATCGATACCTTGAATCGATACCTTGGAATCGATACCTTGATTCGATACCTAGGAATCAGTATTCATAACCCGTTTTCTAGGTGTCGCTTGTTTGATATCGGTTTCAAGAGATGTAAAATTAATTTACCGATTCTACCATAACTACGGTATGAAATTTGCAATATTGTGATATTTTGTTTTTTTTGTTTGTAATAATTAAAGTTATGTCATAATATGGAATTTGCTACGCATAATAACCAACGTCTTTAAAATATATATTATGCATACATACTTAAAAATTCTTTACTTAAAAAGTTATTTTTATATACATTTAAAAAACGCAGAAAGATAAAATAATATAGGCAAATATGCGTGCTATTACAAAATTATACAAAAAGCCTAAAATATTCATTTCAAAATAGAAACAAACCAAGCACGTTTTATACCTACAATAGCTTGATATGAATTCTTGACCCAACTTTTTTTACCTTATTTTAGAGAACGGACATTCTTACCACATGACTCGGCGTAATTCAATGAAGTATTTGTTAGTCTTACGCGGCCATCTGGTCCGTTGCGATTACAATGGACAACACAGCGATTGTATTCGGAGGATATATTCCATTAAACGCAATTGGAAATGTTTATAAACTTCGCTCAGTACATCCCGGCGTAATACAATGAAGTATTTGTGTTTGATTTTCTCGGACACCTGATTTTCGCAGCGTTAACAATGGACAACGGCTATTGATTCGGAGAACTTAGTCATGTGGTAAGAATGTCCGTTCTCTAATTATTATATTAATTAATACTACATATTTATATTATATTTTGTTTATTTTAGTTCCAATTTACAGTCGTGTATTGTGCATTCTATAGAACATGAAAGTGTTTTATATTTATATGAATATGAATATCACCTATATTTCTCTCAACACTGTTTTATACAAATTATGTGTCAACAAACTTTGCTGTTCCCTAGTTTTGATTTATTATAATTCCTACCTTTATTCGTCGTCTAAAGTTTAATATAAGCACTTATATTTCATATCATTTTAAGCTTCATCACTTTGTTCTTATAACTTGGTGTAATAAGTGGATACGTACGTACCAAAATGTCGAAAAAAAATAGTGTAGTTTGGAAATACTTTGATAAAATTAACGACCAGGGCGTGAGTTGTAATGTATGTAAAAAATAATATAAGTATACGGTAATACTACAAATATGCTAAAGCATATAAAATGTGTTCATCCTTTTACATATTTTAATATTATTGAAAAGAAAGACAAAAGAGACGGTGATAGTGAAGTTACTGACGTTGAAATATTGGCCTCCGAAAGGTAAAATTATAATTATACTAGCTGCAGACTTATGTATGTAGTTCTTTTTTAATCCTTGCATGAAAAATAAGAAAATTCTAAATTGTCATTTTGCATAAAACAACAACTTATATACCTATGATGTACGCATACTCATTTAAAAAAATGCACAAAGGTAAGCTACCCGATACATGGCTAATGGCTACCCGATACATCGCTACCCGATACATCGATACTTAGCGAGTACTGGAATCGCTAAAGTATCGATGCTTTGGAATCGATACCTCGCTACCCGATACATCGCTACCCGATACCTCGCTACCCGATACTTAGCGAGTACCGGAATCGGAATAGGTATCGATGCTTTGGAATCGATACCTCGCTACCCGATACATCGCTACCCGATACATCGATACTTAGCGAGTACTGGAATCGGTAAAGTATCGATAGGTATCGATGCTTTGGAATCGATACCTTGGAATCGATGCTTTGGAATCGATACCTAAGAATCGATACCTTCGTTATATGAGGTATCGGGTACCCGATACCAGTTATGGTATCGGGTATTGGCCGATGTATCGATACTTCGCCCAGCCCTAGTCACCAGTTACCCCAGAAATTAATTTTGGAAAAATAAAAGAAAATTTTTTGAAAACGTTTATTTAGTGAAGCCAATAGCAACTTTAAGTATTTCTCTTACAGTTTAGACAAATATCAATACGGTGTTCGTTACATACATTTGTGGAACACATATAACATACAACTCTGCATTTTCGATCACGTAAACGAGGACATACATAACATCTTGACGATTTGAGTTTTTTTGGCCCTGAACCAAGCTGTTCCTCTTCTGGAATATGTGTTAGTCCCAGTACTTCTCGTATTTCACTTTGCAGTTTACCGGATATCTTTTTGGAGAGCCTACTTTCCATCCAAGGTTTAGCTAGTTGCAGTCCGAGTGATTGCAAAAATTTATTTCGGGTAACTTTGCTAGCGTTACCCGACATATTATATAACACAAAGGCATTTATCCCGGCTTGATCAAGCATCCCATAGAAATATCTAAGTGGCCACCTTCTTGTTTTCCTGGATACGGTGTAGTTGTGAGCCATCTGATCGAATGTATCCACTCAACCTTTGGTGGAGTTGTAAAACTCAATAATTTCTGGTTTCTTCGAAACCTCGTTAACATTCTTGTCAGCGTGCATGGTCGAGATTAGTGTGACAGATTTATTTCTCTTTGGTGTAAACGAAACCAACGTCAAATTGTCTGAGAAAGCAAATTCGGAAGTTAGTACGGGTTTGTTTTTAGAAGGTAAAAAAGAAGGTGGTATTTCTCTTTTATTATGTCTTATTGTTCCCACGATTGTTAGACCTTTGTTGCTAAGCATTTCTTTGGCTAATGGAACAGACGTAAACCAGTTATCCATTGTAATATTTCTATTTGTTCCATGAATAGATTTGGATAACTCTTTCACTAAATACATTAGAACAGATTCGTTGGTTGGATTGGTGTTTTTTCCAATGTATGGAATAGCACTTATCATGTAATATGTACGCGAATCACACATACATACTACCTTAATTCCGTATTTGTCAGGTTTAGATCTTATATATATATACACGAAACGGGCATTTGCCCCTAAAACCAAGTAGCTGCTCATCTATAGTTACGTAGCAGTGAGGAGAGTAACTCTTTGTACAATTTTCTATAAAATCCTCCCATATTTGCCTTATCGGTGAAAATTTGTCTTCACGATTTCTTTTTTCTTTATCGTCAAATCTTAGACAGTTCAATAAGAATTTGAAACGTATTGCAGGCATAATGCATCTATATATTAGAGGTCCTTGTGAAGAAAACATTTGTTCTACAGATAGATGTGCATCTTTTCGAGCACCAGCTATGTACAAAAGGCCTAATAGGGCATAGATTTCTACATTATCTGTAGGATGTACGTATTTCGTACCTGGCTGGTATTTGACACCTTGTCTTTCTATTTCTTCATTTGTATGAGTTATAATTTCATTTAAAATTGTAGGAGTGAATAAAATGGCCCAAGCATCTATTTCTGTGGTAATGACACGTGCACTCTTTATTCCAGGTACCTTTACCACGATGTTTCTTGAGGGCGTTCTGCTTTTTGCAGGTTCTCGTGAACTCCATGCAAAACCATTTCTGCCCTTCAAAATTCCATCACGTTGAAGTGGACGTTCTTCAAACTCATCATCTTCAGAAGAAGTGTCATCGTTGTGTTCCGACAACGCTTCCACCTCGTCCTCACTGTCACTTTCTGCTTCATTGTCTTCAATATCGCTTTCTGCTTCATTGTACCATTGTAAGACAGTTTTTTCAAAGTCCGGATCTGAGCACTAACGGTTTTTTTAGACATGTTTCACAAATATTCTACCACACGAAATTACAAACAGGATACGCAAACGTATCCTGGGGTCACTCACAACCCCAAATAACTTTTATTGAGAAAACGATAACCGGCAACGTAAGGTTCACTGCACGTGTTTATACTATTCACAATCGACTAACCTTCCCTAAATTATCAGCGCCACCAAGCGCGAAATAAGAATATAAGTGGGAAAATTCAATTCTGTTGGGTCACTCGTAACCCCGGTATACCTTCTAGGGTTAAGCTCATTCCTTTTTCTACTAACTCTATTGCCGCTTTCATGTGCTTCTCATCGTGTAAACCGATGTCGGTTTTTCTTTTCCGATCTCGAACCATTCTATTAAAATATCTAAAACAGAAATAAAAAGAAAACCTTTGAAATTGTCAATTCCCCCATAGCAAAGAAAATTTGCAGCAAACCTTAAAAACTTTTTGTAAATTTTTGAAATTTGCGTTGTACGAACTAAAATCGAGTGAAAGGCAACTTTGTCGAAAACTTCGCGGTTGTAACATGTTACACTGTGCCCCGTAACGCGTGTTCAACGATAAACTCAGTTTGAATTTTATAGGTTATGAGTACCGACAAACCTTACTGTCCTATTAAACAAACATTAAATAAAGTTTATACACATAACATATTTACTTACCAGAATTAATATATATCTGAGAAACAACAAAATCACTTTGCGTCAAATAATTAAGTTGAAACACTCAAAATCACAATTCTGTGGAAATCAATTAACGTAAGCACTGATTTCACTAACGAGTACTACTGCATGATGCCACCTTACGTGTGCGTCGGAAAAATAGAATAATGCAGTTAATGTTTTGAAACCAGACAGAAATATTATCACCGTTATACTCTACCCCGTGTTACACTGTACCCCACCCGACCCTACTGCAAAAAATGTTGGTGATAATATTTTTAAGGAACTACTCAATGCAAACAAATTAACAAAACATTGAAAATTGTTTTATTCTTAAAGTAAAACATTCAATAGCAGTAAAAACTAACGTACACAGTCTTTTGATAGATAAATTCAACAATGCAGGGATGAAATTCCGTTTTTTAATGTGACCATTATTATATGCATTTTCACCACGTTCCGTGTCGTAGTTCTTGAACAATTTTAAAATAATATAAAATTCTACTAAGCGATTGGCTTTTATGATCTAGAAAAAAATCGATTAAGTTTGAAACAAATTTTGAGGTTATGTGATCTTTTATTGAATTTTAAGAAAATACAAGCAATCTTGAAAGGTTTACAGGAAAAAATATGGTATATCTGTAATAGACAACTTCACCAATACTATACGTACCTTCTGTGCTACTAATTATTGTTATATTATGTGCAATTAAACTTTTTCTAATCTTTTATGGCAATTTGTAATGTAAATGAGTTTTGATTGCATCCAGTCCCTTTATAAATGGCGGTAATGACACGCACTAAATGAGCGTGTTGTGAAGGAATAATTTTATCAGATCGCAACAACGATTTGTACGATCTGTTAATGGCAGGTCGATGAAAAATGAAAACACTTACCTAACCTTTCTAATTTTAGGCAGCTGCGCGCCAAGCGAAATATCTTAAACCACTTTCCACTAATCATGTGTCAATATTTACTTTAATTTTGACTACCGGTTATCCATAAGCATAGAATGTTTTTATATTTTGTCATAAATATAGAGTTGTCAACCTACTAGACACTTTAGTAATGAATCCGATCAAGCATAACTGAATTCAGAATTATAGGTTACACTATTTTATATTTTACATTACCATGCTAGCAAATTATGTTTCACTATAAATCATGCAGATATGTGAATGCTCATGGCATAAATTTTCATGAAATATGTAAATAAATTAAGGATTTATTTTAGTTTATTTTGTTACAATATGTAAATACAAGGCAGCATATACATTAAAAAAATGTTCAAATTTTAATGAAATGGATACAAATATAATTGCATGTCTGTACCTACTGTATCATACATCTAACTATAGAAATATATGGATTATACTATTCACTACATAATTATTAGCTTATTAAATCATTTTACACCAAGCATTATGAGCTTTTAAGCATGAAGCATTTATCAAAGTACACGCATCCCGCACTTCAAGATTCTTGTTCGAAATGAGTTCCATTGTTATTTAAGCAAGCATCCACTCTTCTTTTCATATATAATCGAACACATTCATAAATTGTTTAATGGTTACATTATCCACTGCTCCTCTTATTGCTTCCTTCAATTCCTCCAATGTATGCAATGGATTGCGATATATAATGTTTTTTAAGTTACCGAATAAAAAGTAATCCAGTGGAGTTAAATCTGGTGATCTAGCAGGCCATTTACCTAAACCAATAACATGATTATCATAAAATTATTGAATGTATTCCCTTGTTTTGTAAGCTGTGTGAGCACTAGCACTGTCATTTTGAAAATACCCTGCTCTCAATTCATCATCATGCAACTCATTTACAAATTCTTCGAGGATATTACGATATCGTAATGCAGGAACAGTTTCTTCAAAGAAAATAGGGCCAATGATTCACCTTCTAGACATTGCCATCCATACTCCTATTTTTATAGGATGTAATTGTGTTTCATGAAATAAATGCGTGTTCTCAGTCGACCACAAATTCTGTGAATTTACATAACCACTTAAATGAAACCACGCTTCATCTGAAAAGAAGGCTATATCCAATATATCATTGTGTCTTAAATTTAAATTAAATCATTGACAGTACTCAACACGTTTCTCAAAATCGGGCGGGAGCAACTCTTACACGACAGACACCTTGTACAGATGGCAATGCAATTTCTGTTTAACAATACTACTTGTTGTTCCATACGACAAACCTATAAGTAACAGGGAAACATTATTGATAAATTATACACAAACATTTTAATGCATATGTTTACCTGTTTGTTGAGCAAGTTGCCGTAGTGGTTTCGTAGGACTGCGTTCCAAGCGTGTACGTACATCTTCCATCATAACAGATGGACGACCCGATGATTTGCCCCTACAAACGCTTCCAGTTGATCGAAAGCGGGTTACAATCCGGAGAATTTGCCGTATTAAATTGTCATAGTCGATCCCTAAATCGGGGTATCGTTCGACAAATTCGTTTGCACAATGGATCACTGAATACGTCCATTATCTGTTTCGAAAGTACGCCTTCGAAATAAATTGGTCGTGCTCTAGCGTAAACGACATTTCTTTAAAATTTTGGGAAAAAATCAATATTAATTGATAGAAACACACTTGCCGTACGACTATGAACAAAACAGTGGAACAAAATATGGTATTATTTGGTAGTGATGGGTTGCTACGAAGCAAACTGCTATTTGAAACTGCTAACGATAGTTAGCAGTTTGTAGCAGCTAACGAATATGAAAAGAAACTGCTACTTTTTGTAGCAGTTTTCCGAAGTAAATATTTCTGACGTAGCAGCTCTAAGAAAGTAATATTAAGCTAGCAATATTTTTTATGCAGCAGATTAGAACTATTTTAAGAACTATTTATAAACTATCGATTCAGAAACTTCTTTCACGTATTAGTAATAAAAAATGGATGGTTTATTTTAATACTAAGGTAATACATATAATCATTTTTCAAATACCAGAATTTAATTGCATTTGTATTGAATATAGCAAAACCAAATAACAATCAATATTGAAAAAGACAGAAAATGTTGTAACGTTTATTAGTTATTATGTAAGACAATAAGATATTAAAAAATAGCCGTATTTAATGAAAAATGCTTTATTTAAAGTATATAGTATGTATGTTGCTATATAGGAGAAACTGCTACAAAAAGTAGCAGTTTTTTTAAACTGCTAACGAAAAGTAGCAGTAGCAGTTTGTAGCTGCTAATGAAAAATAGCAGTTTTACACATCACTATTATTTGGTGAAATCCACCAGAAATAACTAAGGTGCTAATTTCAGGTGAAAAAATGGATGAAAGTATTGATATACGTGCCGAGGAAAGTGGTGTAGCATCTGGACTCAGGACAATCATTTTTGCTCTGTCGGCGGTATTCATCAAGAATTTTTGCATATAGACAAATTTATCTTGTGTAGAAAGAAAGAAACCCCCTTATGTGTTTCTCCTAAAGTTATCTAGAAGACAACTTTATCCGTTACATATCTAAAAGTGAACGAAAAGAAAAAAGAAAGAAACATAAAGCAATTATGTTCCAGACAGTGTGTTAACGGTAGGTAGACATACTCAATAAAAAACAATTTGAAATAATTTTTTTATTGTGATAAGGTTTCCATTGGCATCGCATTTACAGATTCTGTGCTTGCGGTAGTAACGGTAGGCTAGTTGTAGTCGAATTAGAGGACGTTGGTTGCTGTTTTTTTCCTAATATTTAGTTTGTGAAGAATTTCTTTTACAGTTTTCCATTTGAATACGAAGATAATGAGAAAATATACACCTACAATTATAAATTAGTTTACCAGTTTAATATTGAAACAGTATAAGAACATGTTCATCTTCATAACAAGATTTTATCTTTTAAGGTGAATTCTATATTACCTTCTAAAAGATTTAAAAAATTTAATATTTTGTCTACAACTTCTAAGAACTTGGAATCTTGGAAAGGAGTTAACAAATAATAAATGTAATTAATCCATGTGACTCCCATTATCAGTCCAAGTTTCAACACAATATATCCCCTAAAATGAATTTTAAGATTGTTTTGATATACATACCATGACATACTTAGTCTCTTACTCTTTCTTGTTGATTTTAATCTCTTTCTTTTTCTGATCCGTATTTGTCCGAGATATTTTCTTGAGATCATTTTTTATTTTTAAGAAGTGTATTACAGTTTTTATATATAGTACGAGGTTGATTATGATAAAGATTGAGGCAGGGAGGTATACATGTAAATAGTGAGCATAGTTACCTGAAATAAATAGAAAATATGTTATAATAAGATATGTAAAAAGGATTTTTAGTAAAACACTTACACTAATTTCCAGTATATAATAATAAAATATCATATAATATATAATATAATATATGTATATACTGGAAATTAGTATAAGTGTTATACTTAAATCCCATTTACATATTATGGATTTCCAGCAAGTATCGGCCGATTCAATTAATTAAATTAAATATAATAAGATACTATTTTAAACAATTAAAAATAGAAAAAATAAAAGAACGTTTGTGTGATAAGCCAAGTTGAGTGAATTTAATCGTTCCAGTACTACTAATAATAATAACAATAGTTTAATAGGACAAATTAAAGAACTTACGTATACCACGCTCTTCAAAATCTTTCCTGATTAGCAGAGCGGACTGAAGCTATTGAACGACCAATTGCCCCGATAAATCGTTGTGGCGGTATCAGGTATAGTATGCATGATATAACGGCCGCAATATTTGCTTGCTCGATTGCATTCGTCGAGCAGATGTTTTTATTTCCGTCATGGAATAGTACATTGTGTGTATTCCTTCATAAATTTAATTCAACAGTGGCGTGTAAAATGGAATATACATTTATATATTATTTCATTATTCCGCTAATTTCCAAAGTGTATTTTCGTGTTTACATGCTGTTATACATGCATATACATATATGTTTTTATTGTTCTTGAGATAGTATATTTTCTATTCTCTTCTATAAGGGATTGTTTCTGGTATCGTTTCTTTCAGTGTTATTTGGTTACAACGTCTAGTATTTTAAAGAATTAGTTTTATATTGTTATATTGTATATTTATCCTGTAATCTTTTATAAATATTAAGTTTAATTTACTACCTTATTTTTGGAGTAGTTTTCGTTTCTTTTTTTTACTCCATTTCTTTCTGTTCCTAGTATTTCTCTTTATTTTCATTATCTATGGTGAATTCTCGTAGGGCAACCATAGTAGGATGGATTAGAGGCCATACAGATTGGTTGCATATTCGTAATGATACCGAGATATATTGCTGTGCCTGTTTATTAAGTTTAAGTTTATCCCCCAGTTCCTGTAATAACTAGGTGGGTAACATGGCTAGAAGCAGCATTTTTCTATTCACAACACTTGGATGAATTAAAAAATTTTATTTTTTATCTTTAAGATGATGATATGCAAAGCATTTCTAATTGTAAACACCTGATACAAATTGAAAAACAGGCAGACTATTAAAGGAAACATATCCTAATATGCTGCATATTACTTGTGTAGCACATGCTCTCCACAGAATTTGTGAATATATCAGAGACACCTTTCCATAAGTTGATAGACTTGTATCCGCTTTTAAAAAAGTTTTCAGAAAAGCATCATTGAAAGTAGCTCCTTACAGGGAAAAACTGCCATCTTTGTCACTGCCTCTCCAGTAATAACTAGATGGGGGACATGGTTGAAAGCTACTAGTTTTTATGCAGAGAATTTCGATAGTTTACAAGATTTCGTTGCATGGTTAAATGACTATGACTCGGAGTATTTCTGAGTGCAAGGAACTAACACAAATTCCACATTTAAAAAATCAGTTGTACTTTCTTCAAGAACACTGGAAATTTGCCAAAACTAATCACTTATTTTGAAAATCGAAATCTCAAATTAAATAATGGTTTAACGACATTAGATGTGGCTATTAATAATTTGAAAAGTATTCCAAGTGACTTCGGATGTGGCCTTCGGCAAAAGTTAGACGCAGTGTTTAATAGAAATCCAGATTTAATAACATTGCGGCAATTGTGTATGGGGACAAAGCCACAACATTTAACTGCAAAATACGCGGAAATAAAAGAATATTTCCAGTATGTACCTATAACCAGTTGCGATGTAGAAAGGACGTTTTCTAATCTACAAGGATGTATTTCATTCAAGGAGAACAAATTTTACAGTGGAGAACCTTGAGAAAGTATTTCTAGTAAATATTAATACTCTTTTACTCAACTTGAACTACAAAATGAACAAATAAAAATGTATTTCATATTTTGTAGCCGTATATATACCGTATATATATATATATATATATATATATATATATATATTTATATAAATAAAATTATAAACTTTAAAAATACAAATGTTCAACAGTACGTTCGTGGGCGATAAGTCATCAACCTCTCGTGTCCGGTCTCTAATAATAACTAGAGACCGGGCACATCTTTTTGAAAACAAAATCTTTGTTTCTCACCAAATTTAGTAGTGTCAATGAAACATCCTTGTGGATGTATATCTGGTCTGATTGCTTTCGGCAAACTATATACGCCTTCGTTACTCAAAATAAAGAACAACGTACATAAAACGGGAATCCCTGTAGCGTATATACTATAATAGATTAATTTCTTCCGCATCATGTCTGGAGTTTGTCCAACATTCGCCCTCGTTCGCCTGAAATGAGCTAAATGTAAATAAGTACACAAAACGTATTAATTAGTGGTACCGTTTAAATTACCAAATTCGTTTAACGAATAACTACTTTAGATTCTTTTAACTTTTGATCGAATGCATGTGCTACAGCGAGAGATTACTTACCCTAAAGTATGCCATATTTCGTATGATAATACGTTTAACCATGTTAGACGGGCCATCATAATAAAAAAATAAACGTAGGCTGCAAATAGAATGTTTGCGTTACTATGTGTTTACGATAATTTTAATATTTACGCAGTGTACTGTATCAAATAACTGGTCAAAATTAACAATGGCGTAGGAAATATCGTTTGAAAAGAAGAGTCAAACTAATAGGCTATACGTTAAGATAGAATATATATATATATATATATATATATATATATATATATATATATATATATATATATATATATATATGAATTTGAGATTCTTTATGAAGTTTTATAATACCTTCCATAATCGTCGTCAATATATATATATATATATATATATATATATATATATATATATATATATATATATATTGATGACGATTATGGAAGGTATTATAAAACTTCATAAAGAATCTCAAATTCAGAATGTATCTTTGTAGAATTAATGACTAATTAAATCAGTAACTTCTTTGAGGTTTTAATAGAAACCGTTAATTACGAATCGCATATGACAAGAATGTTGAATAATATCGATATACGTAAAGGCAACAGGGAGTAGAGAAATGGTGGCTTGAGGAGAGATCAATCTACAAAAACCAAATTCGTAGCTTTTACCAACATAAGAAAATTAAATGATCTGGGCAACGTAAGGCTATTTGGAAAAGAGTTTGAACTAACCAATAAAGTGAAGTGTCTAGGCATAACACTTGATGCGAAACTGAATTGGAGCAGATACCTAGTCAAAGTGCCGGATAGGGCGGCGTAGCGCTTCTGGAGATGCAGAAGAGCTATTGGCAAGACCTGGGGACTAAAACCAAATCTAGTACACTGGTTGTACACAGTAGTAGTAAGACCAACAATTACTTATTGGGCAGTTGTCTGGTGGAGGAGGACGAAGCTGACATCGTCGGTAGGGCTCTCACGATTCTCCAGTGACAGGCTCTGCCGGGAATCACGGCAGTGTCCCTCCGCTTGAACTATTTGTCAAAGTGGAGGCCATAGGTGCGATCCCGAGGCTGAATGCTAATGGCTTATGGTGTCGAGAAACAACTGCGAGAGCAGCGACGATAGCCGGGCATAGGTGGCCGCTACGTGTAGAAATCGCGTAGGATATCAGCGTCGACGAGACGAGTGGTGGAAATTTTTCAGTACCGCTGCTGAAAGACTCCGTCGCTTAAAACACGACTAGGTTCAGAAGAAAGTAGGATTAGAATAGGAGCGCGCGAACGCGGGCAGCGTTGCCGGGACGCGAAACATCTGAACGGGTGGGGTGTTGACGTGGACCTCTACTGGGTGGTAGCCTAGCATATGCGTTGCCAAACTCTAGGGGGTCTACCCGATGGGCAGACAGGTGTTATTCCGCCTTTCCAACAGGGAAGAGAGGAACCAAGCCAAGCCGCGTAAAACACGGCGTCGCGCAATGCACACATCATTAAGACCGGTCCTAGGCGGCAACCTGGCCATGCTGCCGTGAACAGCACACACACGCTCGCGGTGTGTGCAGTGCCCCCGCGATAGCGGAAAACGTTAAGACGGCACAAAGTGTGGCTTAGTGGCTACCGGAGTAGCCACTAAGAGCTTTGCTGCGGTTGACGACGAGCAACTCCGTGCAGACTCTGCTTCGCGTGTTTGGACCACGCCTCGACGACGCGGGAGTCGGACCATCGAAGTACTATACGGAAAAAGAAAGAAGTTGCCGGGAAATTAGCATGAAATAATTAACTGTTCGCGCACACACGCACACACATACACACATACATACATAAACACACACACAAAGCATGCGGTAAAGATGAAGCAGATCAATCGTGCAGACCATTTTAGTAGTTTTGATATTAGTGACTGCCGGGTTTTCTCCTTGTTACAGCTACCGCCATTAGTGTGGGGCCGGCGCGAGGAGGAATGGATCGGGAAAAATGTATACAGCGAATGAAGTACATAAGGAGCAGACTACTTCTGCAGGTTACGAGCGGAATTGTTAAGTAGGGCGCGGATTAGATCCGTATTAGCTTAGTTGTAAGATTAGTTAGATTAAGTTATTTAGTTAGACTAGTAAAGCACGGTTTTTTGGATCCGGTGTTGTGCCACTAACCGGAGTACCGGAATTTAGGATAATATCATGTACGATGTACAATGTATTATCTTAAGTTAAGTAAATAAAGTGTTCTAATAAAGTTGTATGGGAACCATTCAGATACAACAGGAACTATACTGGGAAAGCCGATATTACAAACCCCGGTGGACAGCATGGCACCTGAAATTATGTGTACTAACCTGAAGATATCCATATCGACCAGAGAACGGGCAAAAAGTCGCTCGAGCGATTGAGGTGCCGGCACCTGGTACACGGATGGAGCACAATCTAATCGGGGCAAAAGTGCAGATATATACGGAATGTGCCCTAGAAAGATATCGTTTACAGGCTGAATTGTTTACAGTGGCAGTCTGCGTCGAGTAAATTCTAGTGGCCGGCTGCTCAAACAAAAAGAATCAACATAATGACTGATAATCAGGCATCAAGCCATTATGAATCCATCTTTCAGGTTAAAGCTGGTGAAACATTGCAAACAGGTCCTCAATAGACTGGCACAAGACAATACTGTGTCACTGGTATGGGTGCCAGGGCATGAAGAGATTAAATGCAATGAGTCGACGAACTGGTCAACGAAGGTTCAAAGGGGAACTTCATAAGACTAGAACCTGTATGTGGAATCGCCAAGGATTCTGCTAGAAGGGAGACCTGGTTACAAGGATTCCGCTAGAAGGGATATCTGGTTATGGCTAGAAAGAGAACATAAAAAGAAATGGAAGGTGAACTCCATACGAGGGAGCTGGACGCTAGATTTTTAGACAACCTAATTCGTAGTAACAGAAAAGAAATTAAAGTTATTACCGAGTTAATAACCGGACATCGTCCTTTAAGGAAGCATCTGTACAGCATGGGCTTAGTTAGCGAGCACTGGTGTAGAAGACGTGAAAAAAGGAGGAAATTAGCTATTATGTAATATGTTCTTGTGAGGAACTGAAGAGACAAACATTTCGCAAGAGATCTATTGGATCCTACGAGGGTACTTAAACTTGCCCTTAGTGGCTTTTATCGAGGACACAAGACGAACAGAGTGGAATCTGATGAGAGATCTATTAGGGTGGTACAAAGAACACTTTTCTCAGGTACTTGGACGTGCTGGCGTCCAATCCAAAACGGAAGAAAATGGACACCCTAATGTATAACTGAATATACTCGTAATTACATATGAGGTGCAATCCAGACTGATGCTCTAAAAATTCGAAACTTAACTTTTATTCTTTAGGAACTTCATAGGACTAGAACCTGTATATGAAATCGCTAAGGATTCCGCTAAAAGGGAGACCTGGTTATGGCTAGAAAGATAACATAAAGAGAAATGTAAGCTAACGGAAGGTCAACTTCATACCAAAACACTATTAAGGGAGCTGGACGCTAGGTTTTCAGCCAACCTAATTCGTAGTAACAAAAATGAAATTAAAATAATTATCGGCTTAATATCTGGGCATTGTCCTTTAAGGAAGCATCTGTACAGCATGGGCTTGGTTAGCGAGCCCTGGTGTAGGCAATGTGAAAAACGGGAGTAAACTAGCCTTCATGTAATATGCACGTGTGAGGAACTGAAGGGACTCAGACAGAAACTCTTCGGAGATCTATTGGATCCTACGAGCATACTTAAACTTTCACTGAGGAGGATAGTGTCTTATCGAGGACACAAGACTAACAGAATGGAATTGAGAGAGATGTATTGGGGGTGGTACAAAGAGCACTGTGTTCATGTGCCTGGATGTGTTGGCGCTCATCTCAAAAAAATAGAAGAAGAAGAAGAAGACAACCCGGGTAATCAATTCCAACAACTCCAAAGCCGACTTTGCGTCAAAAGAAGAGAATGCTGTGCATTTGGTAGTATAAACAAGGTCCTATTTGGTATGAAGTTTTACCATTGGTAGAAACCATTAATTCTCATAAGTATTGTATAAAAACTGATAGCAATCAAAGAAAAACCGTTTGCTTTTGGTCAATAAAAAAGAAATTGTTTTTAGCGCGATAACTGATATAAATAAATAAAATTGGCAGTGCAATTTCAGACCAGCAAAATTTTTTGAAGGAGGTATTGATCGGGTGCCTAAAAGTTGAACGGGTGTTGTACAAAATAATGGGTATTTATGTAATTTTTTTAGATTAAATACCGACCTAATTTTACTTACCGAAGAGCGTGCAATATTTGTGTAAATCTGCATCAAATAATATTAAAGCATACAGGATCCAAAATATCAAGCTTAATATGCAAAAACAGGTGATAATTTTCTCCACTAACTTTCTCATTTTATAGACGAATACGTACACGGCTATTGTTACCACAAGACATATACATGTCAGTATGAGAACACCTTTCACCATGTCCCACATTATAAGCGTCGCTCGACTAATATTGCATATGACGATTAGGTTCGTATAAGTTTGATCATTCTTCTTGTATCTAGTATCCAAACAGTAATCGTCTAGTTTGTATTCTGTAGGATCGTCAGTTTGGAAGAGGCTTCCGTTGCTTTTTACAGTAAAGCTTATTGCACGAATGTCTGTCCATGTCGGCGTGTCACATGTTAATTTGGTATTATACACAAATCCATAGCCATCTGAAAAATGAAAATTAATTCTTGTACAGAATAGGAGCTTTGGTAGTGATAACTATAACTATACAATCCCTTAAAAGAAGGTTTTGGATATTTTACCTAATTATAATACTGGTGGAAACAAAAAAAGAAACTGTTGTTGACATATAGTCGATTTTCCGTTTTAACTCTTAAGTGCGTAACGTTGCAGAAATGCAACATAATCTTTTGAATATCAAAACTATAACCCAAAACAAGTTCTCGATCTATTCATGATGTTTTAGAGATGCCACAGTGTGTTAAATATGAACCTAATAACTGCGCACTTAAAATTTTCGAAATCTTGAATCAGTCAAGCTTGCCTCGTGGCGGTAGTTACATGTTCTAACGTAACTTTCCTTACTGAACTTTTATAAACGTTATAAAGTGAACAAAAGGCGTACTCGCGGATAATAAAATTGTGTTTTATACTGTCTAAGGCTAGTACTGCAAACATTTTATGGTGTTTTGTGTTAAAACATGGGCGATGTTCAACTTTTCGTAAAAAATTATATGTTGTTGAACTGCAACATCGTGCGTAGCGATTCATTTACTTTGGAACTCCTTTTACTAATCATGAATTATGTCACACTCTGTATAAGGAATGTTGATGTACAAACCAACGTCTGTCAAGTGGGCCACCCGACCGAAGAAACAACAAACACAAGCGATTTATTATCGACAATACTTTACTCTTACTTTATACAAAGACTCTAATATTATAGTAGTTGTACTCGCATACTGAAACGAATAAGATCATTGAAAATTATAATTATTGTACCAAATACTAAAATTGTTAAAATTTTAAATAAATAAAATTTTTAAAAAAAGTTTCTTCGATTATTCAAGAACAAATTTGGCGCAGTCAGATTGGAATTGTCAAAATTAAATTGTATCGAACAATTAATTTTCGTTTCAACGATTAATTGGCAATACGAACTTGTGAAAAAAGTCTCCTAAGTATTTTATGTGAGTAACCCTACACACATCGAGGATTGCAGATACTCAGAATATCGACGAGAGCAGATGACGGAAAGAGGAACTACATTGTCCTATTTCGCAAGAGGCAGTTTTTGGAAGAGGAAAGAAATCGCCGAACCAAACACCGCATCTTATAGTATTAGCAAAGGAAAACAAAAGCATACTTTTAATGTAAGTACAATTCATGTCTTTATCATTAGAAAATTTGTTTACGGAATTTGACAAACTGAGTATAAGCACAGAAAACGAAACAAATAATTCAAATATTAATTCAATTAATTCAGATAGAAATTTAAATAAAATGGCACAATTCAGACCCGAATATCTAAGTTGTGTTCCACAATTCGATGGAAATCCAAATGATTTAAGTAGATATTTATCTAGATGTGAGAGTTTAATAAACGAATTTTATAAACACAATGAACCTGACAATTTTATAAATAAATATTTGTAACAGTCTTTATTAGGTAAGCTAACTGGCAATGCTAAAATTATTGCAAATATTCAAAATATTCAAACTTGGCAAGAATTAAAAGAAACATTACATAGAAATTTTGCCGACCAACGCGATGAAGCTTGTTTAAATAGAGATTTAGTTTTACTTAAACAAAGCGCAAACGAAAACGCTCATCAATTTTACGACAAATGCTTACAACTATTAAATTTATTATGTTCATATATCGACATAAATGAAGACGATGACGATGCTAAACAGTTAAAACGCGAATTATATAGTAAATTAACATTAAAATCATTTTTAGCAGGTCTAAGAGAACCTTTAGGCACTACAATACGTTGTATGCGTCCTAAAACTTTAAAAGAAGCGTTACAATGTATTATAAAAGAAGAAAATATACATTACTATCAAAGATTTACGAACAAAGTACAAACTAATACTCCTACAAAAAATTATACACAACAACATAATTATTATAGAAACACACCAAATTTTCAATTTCCACAATCTGTTAATACATTTCAGTCACAATTTAATCCACCACAATTTAATAATCAATTTCAGCACACACAAAATAGGTTCCCTTCACAACCGATAAATATTCGCCCTTGACCGAATAACACATCTCCGAGATATTTTAATAACTCCCAAGTTTTTAAAACACCTTCTCAAAATCAAAATGTATTTCGACCAAATCAAACTAAACAATTTCCAAAGCCAACTCCTATGAGTGTAACTACTAGATTAACTTCTAAACCCGGTCCTAGTCAACCTAATTTTAATCAACCCTCTTACTACCAACAAACACCACAGAGACAAATAAATTCCGAAGAATTATTTAATGTCGAAACAAACGAATTAGAACAAGAGCTTGAATACGAAGAAACATCTTCATGGTCTACCTTTACCTCAGAGAATCAACAAAATAATTATCAACCTGAAATCGATAATTATGAAAACTACGAATCTTATGACAATATAACCGAAGATTCAAATGTAAATTTTCCTATAGACTCGTACACAAAAGCCCCAAACATAGAACCACCTATTATAGCCATTAATACTAACGAATCAAATGAACTACCGTACATTATTTATATTTATATTTCCCGAACACAAATTAAAATTCTTAATAGATACAGGTGCGACAAAATCATTCATAGATCCAACTATTGCTGAAAAATTTTATTCACGTTCAATAAAAAACGATCCATTTATAGTTTCCACTGTTTTCCAAAAATCAGCGCATAGATTTAGTACATCTATACCTACACCAAAAATATTTCAATTACAGAACCCCTTGAATTTAAAATTTTATTTGTTTAAATTTCACGACATTTTTCATGGTTTAATAGGATTAGATAATATAAAATTACTTCAAGCAAACCTTGATTTCGATAAAGGATTGTTAGTAACACCACACGCAACAATGAAATTACGTTATCACAGCGTAAAGAAACAACTTAATTTAATTACTATCGAACCAAGAGTAGAAAAAGTAATCAAACTAAGAACCTCGACACAAAACGGTGAAATAATAATTCCACATCACAAAATTCATAATTGTGAAATCCCGGAGTCACTCACTATTGCAAAAAATGGCGAAGCCCTGACAACATTACTAAATAATACGACAGAATCAATTACATTAGACTTCTCTGAACCAATACTAGTAGAAAAATTAGATAATATTTCATTACAAGAAATTAATTTAAATAATTTAGACGATTCTCACAATCAACATTTTGGCATTTCAAAATTGCGTACAGATCACTTAAATTCTGAAGAAAAATATTTAATCGAAAATTTATGCAAAGAATATTCTGATATATTCTACATAGAAAACACCCCCCTTACTTTTACAAATCAAATTAAACATCGTATTAAAACAACAGACGAAATACCAGCATATACTAAAACGTACAGATATTCTTTCATTCACAAACAAGAAGTTCAAAAACAATTACAAAAAATGTTAGACCAAAATATTATTAGACATAGTAATTCACCATGGTCATCACCCATCTGGGTTGTACCAAAGAAACTCGATGCATCCGGCGAACAAAAATGGCGAGTCGTAATTGATTACCGCAGGTTAAATGAAAAAACTATTGATGATAAATATCCCCTTCCAAATATTACTGATCTATTAGACACATTAGTAAGTGTTAATATTTTTCAACCCTAGATCTTGCTAGCAGTTTTCACCAAATAGAGATGCACGAAGATGATATCGAAAAAACAGCTTTCAATACGGAAGGCGCTCACTTTGAATTTTTAAGATTACCATTCGGTTTAAAAAATAGTCCCGCGACGTTTCAGCGTGTAATGGACAACATCCTCAGAGGTATACAAAACGAAAAATGTCTAGTTTATCTAGATGATATTATAATTTTTTCAACGTCCTTACAAGAACATATCGATAGGTTGCGCACTGTATTTCAAAGGTTAAGAGAAACAAATTTTAAAATTCAAACCGACAAATCGGAATTTCTGCGCAAGGAAGTAGCTTACTTAGGGCACATAGTAACCCCTGAAGGCGTTAAACCAAATCCCGATAAAATTTCAGCCATTAAGAAATTTCCCATACCATCAACAACAAAACAAATTAAAGCATTTTTAGGATTACTTGGTTATTATCGCCGATTTATTAATAATTTCTCTAAGTTGACAAAACCTTTAACAAAATGTTTAACGAAAGGTGCAAAAATAACTCACGATGAAGAATTTAAAACATGTTTTGAAACTTGTAAAAATTTATTAACAAACCAACCTATTCTGCAGTACCCAGACTTTGCAAAACCTTTTAATCTCACTACCGATGCTAGTAATATTGCAATTGGAGCAATATTATCACAAGGCCCTATTGGAAAAGATCTCCCTATAGCGTACGCTTCACGTACACGTACATTAAATGATAGTGAATGTAATTACAGCACTATTAAGAAAGAACTCTTAGCTATTGTATGGGCTACTAAATACTTCAGACCATACTTATTTAGCAGAAAATTTCGTATAATTACTGATCACAAACCACTTCAATGGTTATTTTCATTAAAAGATCCAAGTTCAAAATTATTACGCTGGCGTATCCGACTCGAAGAGTTTGATTACACCATAACGTATAAAAAAGGAAAACTTAAGACAAACGCGGATACTCTATCACGAATAGAGATACATACCAAAGAAACTTCCGATATTCCAAATCAATCACAAAACCTCCAAATTCAAAACGACGATAATATATCAATGCAAGTTCAAATAGACGACCCACCAGATGTCAATCAACCGATTGAAAGATACGACGAAATTATTACTATACATAGTAACGATGAACAAAATCCCATTGTAGAAATACCTATTATCGAAACACTGGTTAATCATGGCCAAAACCAAATAATCATTAGTTCCCTTTTTCATACACCTATGAAACCAAATATAAATAAATTATTCGGTAACAAACAGAGATTTAACATACAACTCTCTCAAAATAATTTCGAACAAGATATAATAAATTTTATTAGGACTTTTGTTGTACCTAAAGTTCAATATCACTTGTATTTCGAAACACCCGAAATTTACGAACCATTCTGTGAAGTAGTTCGCAAAAATTTCAAATGGCCTTCGCTAAAATTAAAAAAATGTAACATTAAATTAATTGATGTCATAAACAATAACGATATGAAAGAAATTATTCAAAATTATAATGAAAGTAAGTCAAATCACAGAGGCATTGAAGAGATGGACCAAAAAATAAAAAAATTATATTATTGGCCCAATATGAAACAATCAATACAAACTTATATAAATGATTGTGATATATGTCAACAAAGTAAATACGAGCGAAACCCTGTTAAAATGAAAATGAATATCACACCAACTAACTGCAACTAAACCCTTTGAAATAATTCATTTAGACACATTCACCTTAGAAAAATGTAAATTTTTAACATTGATTGATACTTTTTCAAAATACACACAAGTGTATACAATATCTTCAGCCGAAGCAACACAAATAGTGAACAAACTAATAACCTTCTTTTCACATCACGGTATACCCAAACAAATGATAGTCGATAATGGAACTGAATTTAAAAACTCCGTAGTTAAAGAACTATTGGAATTACATAAAATCAAAACTCACTTTTGTTCACCAAATCACCCCCAATCAAATGCACCCGTAGAAAGGTTACATTCAACGTTAATTGAACACGTTCGACTTCTTAATACACAAGGTTTCTTGAAAACACCAATTTCAATCAAAATGCCTTACGCGATATTAGCTTATAATCACTCATCCATTCCGTCACGAAATTAAAACCTATAGATATGATTAACGGACACATTAATAGTGATGATCCTTTTAATATAGAAATTGACAAAATCCTCACAAACGATTACATCAATGATCACAAAGAGAGAACGAAAATACTATACTCAAAAATTAACGAAAAACTTTTAGACAGTAAAGAAAATGTGATCCACAAATTAAATAAAAATCGCGGCAATCTCGAAATATTCGTACCCGAACAAAAGGTATTCAAAAGGAAATATATTAGACAAAAGAACGCAAATAAGTTTAATAAATCCACTGAGATAAAAGAGGTAAATTACGAAAGAAAAACTGTTAGCACAGAAGATGCTGAAAAAATACTTAAAAGATAATTTAAAACGTCCATTAAAGCATCCTTATAGTTTTTAGTGATATTAGTATATTAATTTCATCTTTATTCATTTTTACGATCTAAAATTAATTAAAATTCAATTATTGAGTACAATCAATATTTATTACAATTATTCTATTGAAACTTCAAATATTATAATACAAAAATTTATTTCAGAGAGTATAATTAACAAATTTGAAAAGACTATCAAACAAATATCACATACTCTCAAAATTGATACTAATCACCGATACTCTAAATCAGTTGATAAATATTTACGAAATCATTAACTCAATTATACAAGACATTGAGAATTCCATTACATTTTCGAAATTTCAAGTAATGCATCCAAGCATAACGAAATCGACAAGCTTATACAATGAACTACAAAAGTTGCAAACCGAAATTCAAATCAATTACTAATTGAAATTACTTCTAAAAAATTGAATATATTTTAAACAATAAAATTACTTATTTGAAAAAAAATTTTGCGATAGTATATTCCGATCATTTTTAATTACTATCACGTATTATATTCAATTCCTATCTACAATGCAACTCAGTTTCAAGTTATAATTCCTAATAACAGATATCTGGTAAATAATGAATTTTACTTTTCATTTAAAAGTGACACTTGCAAACACACACTTCCTCGAATCTATATTTGCGAAAAGAAAAAAATTTTAAAACTACAAGAAGTTCAACTTCCTCGCCTTACTGCATAAGTTGAATCTTGGTGGGGAGGAATTATGTCACACTCTGTATAAGGAATGTTGATGTACAAACCAACGTCTGTCAAGTGGGCCACCCGACCGAAGAAACAACAAACACAAGCGATTTATTATTATTTATTTATATAAATTGTTAAAATTTTAAATAAATAAAATTTTTTAAAAAGTTTCTTCGATTATTCAAGAACAAATTTCATGTTTCTGTTAGTCATGTCGACTGGCGATCGCAGGAAGGCGCTTACCGATGAAGACTTGCAATATTTTGCTGATCATTTAAGTAAAATTAGTGACGATGTAAATTTCTCTGTCGTATATAGTTTAGATGATCCAGAGTATTTTCCCGATAAGGTTTTAGAGGAACAAGAACAATATGAATTACACTGGCCAACACGATTTTCTTCTAAGCGAGACTTGTTTTTTACTAATTCGGGTGTGTTGAATACGAAAATCACATTCTCAATAGTACGCCCGTAGGCGAAGAATCATGGGCCTCTCGTGTCCAGTCCCGAATTATAATATTAAATTTTTCGTTGCGAGTAGACAAAACTTAATACGTTTCGTTATCGATAAGTATAACCATATAATTTATTGCATCTGTCGCTTCTATCGTGCAAGGTATATGGTGTGCGACATATCGCACCACAGTTGGAAGAGCTGATTTTGTTTATCATCGGATGATTATAGGACGCTCGCTCATACGGTATACATATTTTAAAGAACGAGTTTAAATGCTAGACTTTCAAATTTAAATGAGAGAAGAATAAAAATATGGTGAAGGTTAAGGTGAATATCTTCAAAAGCTGTTGAATTTTATACTTACCAACGCTCTCGTAGAAATTTTTATTTTCTTTAACATGCAATCCCATACTTGGCATTTGCTTACATTCATTATCTACTACCATCAATGAATCCGGGCAGCATTTAGGAATACACCAATCTCTTGTATTATTTTTGGTACCGTTCAAACAGTAATCTCTTTCGTGACATAATCTAATCACGTAATTATCACTGCTATTTGTAATTTTATCAATACAAAATTGATCTTCCTCAAATGTTTCTCCATCAGTCTTCAAACTGATATTTCCATCAGATCTTTTTAAACTATTCTTATTAATAAAGCGATCTATTACTACGGCACACTTCGGTAATCCATATTTAACCAAATTAACACTTATGTTCATATCTTGGTAAATTTCTGAAAAAACGCTCTTGGCTTTTACGCAATCTCTATTTTCAGGCTCGAATAAGAAACTGAGCGGACAACATTTTGGAAACGCAACAGCGTCCACAAATTTGTCATCGAAATCTATCAATTCAGAGTCTTTGTTAAAGTCGGTATCATTGTAAAAATAAAAATATGCATCATGTCCTGCATGTTTAGGCTCGTAGTGGTCAAAATCGCTGATGATGTTACTATTAAAAAACAGCGTAGCCAAGCTAAGAATATTTCTTGTTGCCATTATTTTATATTTATGCTAGTGTTTGGAAGATAAGAAAGAATGATGGAAAAATATATTCCTTTCTTCTCGATATGCTAAGAACTTCAGCAGAAGCGATGGTTTTAGTTTGCAAGTTGGATTGATACTGAAAATTAAGTTAATGTTTAATTAATTAATGATAATAATTAGTATTTTTAATAATATAAAATATTATTAAAAATGGGGTGTGAAGAACACAATACAAGTTCATATATTTTGGAGAAGACACATTCACAAATATATGAACTTGTATTGTGTTCTTCACACCCCATTTTTAATAATATTTTATATTATTAAAAATACTTTTGTATTATACAAAATTGGTGAAGTTTTACCCACTCAAGTATGTTTCAAATTATGTTGTTATATACGCATTCGGTTCACGCCGACAAGTAGTGAAGACACGATAATACAGTTTTTATAGATACGGTGGTTACCGACTATAAAAAACACGTTGCTAGTTCTGCGGTTATTATATAGACAGCGCTGAATATTCTTTCACGTTCTGTCTTAATAATTGCTGTGAGATAGCAAGGTAGTTATGTTTGTTGAATGTGTCTCTTGTCCAAGAGGGGCGTACCGACGATCATGTAGAAATGTGAAATACGTATCTACGTCTTTGGAGAGGACACATTCACAAATATATGAACTTGTATTGCGTTCTTCACACCCCATTTTTAATAATATTTTATATTATTAAAAATACTTTTGTATTATACAAAATTGGTGAGGTTTTACCCACTCAAGTATGTTTCAAATTATGTTGATAATAATTAGCAATAATAATACATAGAACGTTAGATAGATAACTTTATTGTCAAAAGCAGACCCGCACAACATACGGCCCGCGATGACTTTGGTGAAAATAAATACAATAAATAAATCTACAATCGTAAATCAGCAAACTCGGTACCAGTTATTTGATTATTAGTAATTTTAGACATATACGAGGGGGTATTGATATATTCATAGCCTACTATTAAAACAATTTAAAGTTAGGACTTAAAAATAAATGATTATTCAACGTAGTCTCCTATTAAATGAATACACTTAATATAGCGATCCTGCAACGCCTTTAACCCTTCTAAAAAAGAAGATTCTTCTTGGTGTGCGAACTAGCCTACTATAGCTTCTATTACCTCTTCGTTACACAAAAATTGACGTCTTTTTAAACTTTTTTTCTATCGAGTGAACAGGTAATAGTCTCCGGGGGATAAGTCTGGGGAATAGGGTGTTAAAATAATTCGAACCCTAGATCCCGAATTGTATTCATGGCAATACTCGATTCGCAATACGGCTTTCGCTAATATGTCACGTCTTGTTTCCTTAATTTTCTCTCTCAGAGTGGTTAGTAATTTGGAATAAGTATTTCCAGTGATGATCTGACCCTTTTTCAGGTAATCGATCATAATTATTCCACGAATATCCAAAAAAAACAGAAGCAAGAAATTTTCCACTGGATTTTTGAACTCGAAACTTCTTAGGCCTTGGAGAATCATGATGCTTCCACTCCACCGATTGCTGTTTTGTTTCTGGTTCGTAACAAAATGGATCCATGTTTCATCCATAGTCACAAGACGCTTCAAAAATCTAGATCTCCAAAACGGGCCCAGATTGACTGTGATGCTTACGCTCTTGCTCGTTTGTGTTCGGCGATCAAAGCATTTAGGAATCTATTTTGCAGAAATTTTTTAATATCCATATCGACGTGAACTATATGATGGATGCGCTGAGCGATTTCTTGAGCGATCCTTGAGTGGATTTTGGTGATTTATTGGAGAACGCGTCGACAACATTAGAGTTTCTGCAAGTCCATCGAAAGACACGTTTCGGTATGTAATTTGAGTTTCTCTTAATGTTCTTTTGTTTATTTGCTTTGATTCCTTAATTTAGATGGTCCTACCTACGGACGAACTTTAATCTTCAAGTTACCGTCCCTTGTGTTACGCACCCATCGAAGGAACGCACCAGGAGTCGTTGAACCATTCAGATAAGCCTTACCTGTTGATAATTAACAAACCGTGATTTTATTTGTTCAATTTCCGTACATATTTTCTTAAAGATTTTAGCTAAAAATACATGTGTTTATTGTCAATCTTAAAATTAAAAAAAAAAGGAAAATAAGTTTACTTTTTTTTTGAAGAATTTTTTAAGATGAAATCTTTAGTACCCCAGCTATATGTTTCAGCCCAATTCCATTCAGATTATATCACATCATGAACTGCGTCAATATTTTCAGGGGTGGACACCGAAATCGGTCTTCCTGGTCGCTTCTCATCTTCAACGGAAAGTTTTCCTCTTTTGAATGACGCAATCCAATTTTTGACAATCGCGTATGATGGAATTGATCGCCAAGTGTGTTAAGTATATCTTCGTAAATTTCCTTAACACTTAACCTCTTCAAATACAAGTATTTGATGATGCCTCGATACTCCAATTTATCGATTTTTCATTTGCATTCGACATGTTTTCTTTCAAAATTTACTGCACTGACGCATCGTCGGATGACTCACGTGACATTGCCCCCTTCTTAAAGAAGAAGTTTCGACTCGAAACATGCCATCCCTTGGTTCTATCAGGCAATGACTAAATCTACAGATAGAGCCCTTGTTACATTGTGACATCATATAGAAGTGAAAGTCCACGGTCTTATCTTGTCTGGGCGGAAGGGAATATTTAGGCCGATAATTGCAGACCAGGATTTCCATACCAGTATGAAGGAATAACACCTCTAACATGCTTCATATAATTCTTCAGTAGACAGTCCAATCCACAACCCAATTTTGGTACTGCTAATTTCAACATGTCCTGTTGTAACATTTGTTCTCGCAAATAGACCAGGGCCTCCCATAAGGCACGATAGGTTGGCTTCGAGCTTAACAGTTCTTTCGTGACCAAATAGAGTATGGGTTGTTCTTTATTTATTTTTGGAGACTCTTCCTAAGTTCCTAAGTTATGTATTCCATGAAATTGTCTGGCGCCATCGGATATGCAAGTCGAACCAGACGAGCAATATCTGCCTCGAATTACCGAAGATTTTCGCCTTTCTTCTGAGACCGATTCTTCAGTTGCATATGGTATATCTGCTCTAGATGCGCATGACCATATCTCATCTCCAACCGTTTTAAATTGTGGATGATGTTAACTCACACCTTTGTGCGGCGGAAGGCGAAAAAAATGAGTGTGTAATACGAAAATTTGAAAGTGTTATTGACAAGGATTCCGATTTTCTCATACTAAGACAAATTTGTGAAGGTGCGTCGAAAGATCCATTAAGTTGTCACAAGGATTACTTTAAATTTGCAAATATAATATCAAATGATAAAAACTCACACAATGTTGTATTAGATTTACACTTTATTTAATAATATTTAATAATATATAACAGCTGTTTCACCGTACAACGGTTTCTTCAGATATATCAGATATCTGAAGAAACCGTTGTACGGTGAAACATTTGTTATATATTATTAAATATTATTAAATAAAGTGTAAATCTAATACAACATTGTGTGTGTTTTTATCATTTGATATGGATTTACATCAAGTAAAAGCAGAATCGATTCAAATATAATATCACTCGATGTGGCGCAAATACAAGTGA